>MU280200.1:0-628634 GCA_022385635.1 Xylaria scruposa
TTATATTAATTATAAAATTAATAAATAAAATAATATAAATAAAAATATATTTAAAAACTTTAATAAATTAATTAATATTATAATTAAAAATATAATTAATTTTTATATTAATTTATTTAAAAATATAATTATAATAAATAATAAAATAAATTATATTTAAAATTAAATAAATAATATAAATTAAAATAATAATTAAATATATATATTATTATATTAAATTATAAAATAATAAAAAAACTTATAAAAAAAATTTTTAAAATTTATTTAATTTAAATAATTAATAATATAATTTAATTTAAAATAATTTATTTTAATTTTATTTATTTAATTAAATTTATAAAATAAATTTTATTAAATTTAATTTTTTAAAAATATTAAATATAATAAAAAAAAAAAAACTTAAAAACTTATTATTATAAATAATTAATAATTTTTATTAATAAATAAATTTATTATTATAAATTAATTTAAAATAATTTAAATTTATTAATATAATATTTTTTTAATTATAATTTAATTAATTTTTTTATTAATATTTAATTTTAATAATTTAAAATTTTTATTATTAATTTATATAAAATTAAATTTTTTAAAAAACTTATATTTAATTTTTTTATTAATTATATTAATTTTTATTTAATAAATAATAAACTTAAAAAAACTATAATTAAAAGTTTTAATATTATAAATTTAATTTAATTTAAATTTTAAAATAAATTAATTATTTAAATTATTATTTTTATAATTTATTATTAAAAATAATAGCTTAAATAATAACTTAAATTTTAATAAACTTATTTAGTTTTTAATATTATATAAATAAATATAATTATATTTTTAAAACTTAAACCTTTAAATAAATTAATATTTAATATATTTAATAAATAAAGCTTTAAATTTAAAAAGTAATTTTAATAACTTTAATAATAATTATAAAAAAAATTATAAAAAACTTAATAAATTATAATTATTTAAAAAATTATATTAATTATAAAGTTTAAATAAAAATAATAATTAAAAAAAGTTTTAATAATTATTTATATTAATATTATTAAATTTATTTTAATTTAAATTATTATATTATAATAATAATAATTTTAATTATTTTAAATAATTAAATATAAATTAATTTAATTTAAATTAAAAAAATTAAAATAATATAAAAATAATAATTAATAAAAATAAAATTATTTTTATTAATATATATTATTTTTTTTAAATAATTAGATTTATTTATAAAAAATAAAAATATAAAAAATAATAATAAATATTAAATATTAAAAATATTTTAAATTTTATTAATTAATATTATAATTATATAATAAAATTTAAAACTTATAATAATTTAATCTTTATTAAAACGTTTAATAAGTATATAATATTTATTTTTTTTTTATATTTAATTATATATATATAATAAAATTAATAATAATTATATAATTATTTAATAACTATTACTTATAACACTATTAAAATTATTTTATATAGCTAGTCTACATAACAACTTAAAAATATAGCTTTAAACTTCTAGCTGCTACATAAGTAAGTTTATTATACTAGAATATTAAAATTAATATAAAAATAAACCTAATACACGTATTAAGCCAAACTTTTTTTTATTAATATTTAAAAGTTAAATTTTAATAAAAAAAATAATTATTTTAAGCTTATTAATTAAACTTTATTAAATATAATATATATATTTAAATTTAAATAAAATGCCTGCTTATTAATTATAAAGATAAAAAGTAAGCAAAGGCTTTATAGAATAATTATTTTTTTAACCTTTTATTGTTATTATTATAATACTTCCGTTATTACTACATCTTTTATTATAATACTGCTATATTTAATTATAATAAACCTTAAAAATATAATTTTAAATAAGGCTATTTTTAAATTATTAATAATAATTAAAAAAATTAAAATATAAAATATTTATATAAATTATATATTATTTATTATTAATAAAATCTAACTTATTATTATATATAATTTTATATATTTTAATAATTTTTAATATTTAAAAATTATTAATAAAGTTATAAAAAATTATTAAATAAAAAAAAAAATAAATATTTTTAAAAATAAAATTAATAATATTAAAAAAGTAATTTTTATTAAAACATTTTAAAAAATTAACAAATAAAAAAATCGGTTAACTTGTTGTACAGCGGCAGGCTGAATGGCTTAATAGCTAGGGCTCGATTAAAGGGCTCGATTGAAGGGCTTAATTAAAGGGCTCGATTGAAGGGCTTAATTGAAGGGCTTAATTGAAGGGCGTGGATTGAAGGACATGGATTGAAAGGCGTTGTTGCGGAGGAAGCTATTTCTGGCGTTTCGGCTGCTATTGTGAGGGTTGGAGATTTGCGGACTTGCGGAGGAAAAGAAAGGCGTTAAGGGCGTTGTCAGTAATTGCGGCTTAACGGGGAGCCTAGCAGGTCGGGTAGTTAGTCAGCAATAGACCATCCGATTGCACTACCGGATTACGTAAGACATAAATTACCAGGTGACTATGAATAGGCCGAAGCCTATTTATAGCGGTTATAATTAACAGTATTAACACTTAAAAACAATTTATTATTAAATAACAACTTACTTAGTAAGGAGAGTAATAATCAATAGTTAAATCAAAATTTCCCTTTTAAGAACAAGCTCACGAGGCAGGTTAGGGTTAAAATGTTGCTGGAGAACTAAAGAAGGACCACTTTGGTAAGTTCAAGGCTGACAGTTTCGTTATTATCTTCCGTATTATTATAAGTGCGACGATGTGTATGTTGCCTGCTGTAAGACATAAAGTGCGCTGATACTAACGAATAGATGTGCTGCGCACATTTTATATGGCTTAGTTTTTATTGCTAGAGGCCACAATAGACGCTCCTTAATATTCTGTTGTTATAGCCAACTAGGACCGACAAGAAAGTGCGTAGTGACATAATTGGTCAAAACGTTGAAAGAGCGGAGACATATACACGTAGGCAGCCAGGCATTATAATTAAGAATAAGGAGAGTAGGAAAAAGTCAGCCGAAGGGCTCTGGAGGATCCGGTGTATGTACTAGCCTTTCACAAATCAGAACTCACCGCACTTGATGACACTGCCGATCCCTGCACGTAGAATACCACCCCTAGTCGATGGATTTACACTTTGTGGAAATCCTGGTGCCGGTTGTGGCTAATGACTGGGGCGTTACTCACCAGACAGGGCGTTGGAGGATGCGCAGAGTGATCATTGGCTTGCCAATGGCTACTTATATGCATCTCATACCCGGAGGCATCCTCCATCTTCCATCAACCTTTGAAAACATCCGCTATTCTAGTGACACGAGTTTTCTCTATCGAAAACCTCATGGCTTCCCCACTATCACATATAGAGACTACGTCTTCCCTATTACCCAGAGTGGAATCGCACCAACTATATCGCCGTCCGCCTCGGAATTGCGCGAACCAAAAATGCGACAATTGCCGCCAGAAGAAGCTGAAGGTAGGTTTTTCCTGATTACCTGTTTTCAATGCTGAAAAATGCGTGCAGTGCGTGCCAGAGGGATCCGGATGTAAGCAATGCTCCAAGGCTAAATGGCTTTGCCCCGGCCTCACAACGAGAAAATATTCTCGCCGAACGCCAGTCGATCCACCTGCCACGCCTTGGTTCGCATCCGCTCCTCGTCGCTCCGAAACACTAGACGACGGACATCAGGATGAATTTGTCTCCTTAAATCCTGCATGTACCGTCCAAAACCCCTCCTCACACCAACCGCCAAAGGCTTTTCATCTCGACGAAACTGATTCATAGTCTGTTCTGGCCCAACACACTCCCTGGGATCTCTCTTCTAATACGCTTTATAGTGGTACCTCTCGGCGTCGCGATATATTAGCAGATCGTTCGTCTTTTCCAGGCGGGTTATTATCACAAAAAGCCCCCCGCAACTCACGCAACGGGCGTAGCGTGCCAAAGACCATCTTCACGGTTTCAATAACCAGCCTTAAGCTGAGAATGTCCATTCACAGCAACAAGCTATACTGGGGCCTCGAAAAAGTCCTGGGGGTACGACTTGGAGGGATTAACAAAGCCTTTAATGGTAAAGTGCTTCTGACACACTATACCAAGCTCAAGGAGCATTTCGACAGTCTCTGTTGGCTACCCGCCGTTCTTAGAGCTGATCCTAACATTATTGAGGAGTGGGAACTGCTTCTAGAAGGGTTCCTAGCAAATCGTTCAGCATTCAGATGCTTTGATTTCCGGCATCCCAATAATAGCGGCCTTTTGAGCTATGAGCTTGGAAAAGCCCTTACCCAGCAGGAACTAGAGGACGGTATTAACACACTTAACCAAGCATACATGAAAGCGGACAGTCACATTACTTCGCTGATAGGGCAGACGGGACGTGGCAAATTGATGTTGATGCCTCTCATAAGATCTTTCATGTCTAAAGATGAGGACGAGATTAAGATGCGCAAAGAAGAGCAACTTTGGAGGCTTCACTCGAGCTTCAACGAGCAGTATAAATGTCTCAAGCGGATAGCCCAGGAACACTGCACGATCCTAGACCCACTTTCCTGGCAGTTACAGAATTCCAGGCAGGCATGGAGTGCTGCAATAACAGCTATGCGGCGACTGTCCAAGCTGGAGTCTTCCCCAAAACTCCCGGATGCCCTCTGTTTTCTGTGTGCCTCTAGAGCTGTGGCAGAGACAACCCAGCATAACCGAGATGGGTATTTGTCCGCATTTTCTCAGGATTTGAATAAATGGAGCGAGATCGTGCCTGGAGTCGAGGAGGTCTCCAGGTTGATGTGGGAAATTGACTTGAACTCTGTCCCTCAACTTGAGCCTCAATTCTCGACAGAAATAGAGCAGTTACGATCATCCGTGGCCGCACTACTGATAAAGACCAACAAGATGTTCGGTCGTGGGCACCACAGCTCACATGAGGAGACAGGTGAGCCTGGAGTCTTCAGCCTAAGGTGGCTGATAAACACTGAACAAGCTCCGCAAGCCATGGAATCACCTGGCCCTCTTGCAACGGCAAGACAGAAAGAACCGCCGGACCGCTTTCCCTATAAAGAGAAAACTCCACCTTCCCTTACCGACGTGGTCACGCTGGTAACTAGTCTCATATTTGTACTTGTTGTCTACTTCATGCTAGGTTTGTTTACTTATATACCTCCCACAGAATTATCGACTTACGTGGAAATAGTATTTGTTTATGTCTCGCCGATTGCAATAATGGGATTCTCTAATCCATGGCAGAACTCCATGTCTCAAGCTGATACAAGAATACCCACACCATCCTACCCTGCAACAAGCCCGACTGAGTCCCACAACACATTTTCAAATACACTATCAATCCCTCCTTTACGGGGCCACTCTCGGGAGCCCACCATGTGTCTCTATGACAATAATCAAACGCCTGATAACGAATACTGTTATCATAACCGGGGTCCACTAGCTTCCTCTTCAACAGGGGACACTGTTCGAACATTGGACTATAACCCAGGCAGCTCTTTAGACCCAAGGGTGCTTGATAACGGCTTTCACGGCCCCCTTTTACCATGGTCGTGGGACGTGATGGCAGCACAAGGGGATGAAGATGAAGATAAATGCCATAGTTCTAACCACTGGTAGTTCTGCTGTCTGTTGTCATTGGGCAAGGAGGAAACTTCTATCTGCATATTCAAGATTATATTCTGCCAAAATACGCACACGGCTTCAGGCCTGTGCCTGGTGCCCCTTGTTCCCGAGACGTATTCTAAATTCCACGACATAAACGCTGTTTTCTTTTGAAGAACAAGCAAATGCTGAGAAAGCAGGTAATCGACTACGTCTATAGATTGGGTATATCAGTAGGCATGTATCGTAAAGTAGGAAATCGTGGTTGAATAAGACTATCCAGACTAATATTCTCGCGTGGGACCATAATCCTGTCGCCAAGAGAGTATTTGTTACTGAATCTTGCTACCCTATATTTTCCGTCAGATCGAAGGCTCTGTTAAATTCACCAGGTTCTTACCCAATAAAAATATCAGGACTCCCGCTACTTATTAATTATCACACTCAATTAATACCATTATCTAGTAGTCAACCAGTGGAACCAGCATATAAAGGACTAAAAACTGACCATTATGTTTTCCTACCCTTGTAATGTATAAATGACCCAAATAATAGTTGGAGAGAAAAGGAAGAAGGATGAGGGGAGTGGTGCGCGCTCGTGAAACCACTCGTGCTCCATCGTTACCACTGGCTGATCAAGTATTAGACCTACCGACTTTTAGAGGATCTTCATCATCGTAAACGTTCCAAAATCTCTCACCAACGACAAGTTCTGCCTGCACGTGTTGGTGCTTACTGTGACGTTCCCGGATTCGCAAGGATAGCATAATCGTGCTTGACATATCGATCCTGGCGCCCGTATCCCGCAGCTGGTCTGCAGGGCGTGAATTGGTGGCTAGGACGAGTAGTATGCAGTTTTCCCCTTAATGTTATCCGGGGGAAAATCGCGTATGGTTTGTTCCGTCACAACACCGTTTATCGATTGATTGGATCATCCTGCACAAAGGAACTTACTAGCTCACCAAAACGCATTTAATTATTACCATGGGTTTTCTAGTCTATTGACGACGCATAACCGGGCCCGATGGCGATTGACTCATTTAAGCCCCACCTCTAGCGGGAATTCCAATCATCATCGTCAATGAACTTCGAGAGGTCTATGAGATTATGACCGACCACGTTGCTGCCTTTGGGGTCATACACTATCTCTGCTGCAGCCCAACGTGCATCCACAATGTACGGAACAAGCGGACTTGCTTCTACGATCGTATCGTCCTCGAGATTCGGCTCGTATGAGTAAGGTAGGGTCACTAGGACACTAAGGGAAGTAGAGACAGATCTACCGTCGACATCTTTCAAATCCGAGGCGTCAATCCAAGCGATATTAACCGCGTTTATTGGGCGAGTCAATTTCCAAGCATAATCAGTGACTTTTCACCATGAAGAATAATAATCCTCGGTCGCTGGAAAGTTTATAAGCGACTGCGTATCGAATTCTATACCCGTGGTGTTGAAGGATGGTAATCTTTGTAATCCGTCGAAATTAAGTGATTGATATTTAAAGCCTGAGATGGCAGCTTCAAGGTCCCATGGAGTGCATTGTGTCTGCAATGGAGGCATAAAAATATGTGTTTCCTTCGAAGTAGTCAGCTTGAGCCGTTGTATCCCAGCAATAAGCCGAAGAGCGCCGCTGTGCACGAGTGACCAAAAACCGTCAATAGGCTGAGTTCTTCGGCATTGTTGTTTATAGGTTGGAATCGTGGCTTCTGGCTAAAACAATCTCAATGAATGAGAATATTGATTGACTGAGACGCTGACCACATTTTCATGTCGCCGGGACGTGGTTGGACTTGGAGTGGAATGAAATACATACAAAAGTGTTGTGGACAAAGCTATAGCATCAAAATTGGAACTAGGTCGTTAAAGTATAATAGTTATGCCGTTGAAGTATAGTAGTCGTGAGAACCTTTCGTTGCCCTTGGCCAAGTGTTAATCATAGTTGGAGAATATGTGATACCTTGGTATCTCCATGCGGTGATCCATTCAATCAACTGGTGATAGCCACCACCTAAGCAATAAACAACTGCCCCCTGACCGTCGCAGTCCGCATATCGTGTGGAACATGCTCCATCAGTCGAGACTAGGTTCCAGGATAGCGAAAGCCGGCCTTACCATGTTGGCGTAAATTATAGAAATTCCCAGCAATACGTTAAGCATTCATGTCCCACGATGCCGGCTGACTAGGCTGCTGATCAAGGGCTTTTGAGAGCTCTTGCTGAAGAAATATCCTACAGAACCGATTGGATAGGCGCCCACCATGATACCAAGCGACAAACCATCTTGGCCCATGAGCGTTCTTTGTAGAAAATGCAAAATAATGGCGGAAAGTGAAGTGATGATGAGAGTTTCGTGCATTTTTGCCGCAAATTAGAGGAAATCTAAAGTGGCTTGCTGGTTAATATTGAGAAGATACCATTTGCTATCTCACATAATTTCATCTGCCCAATAGATTTGTCGGAAGTTTAGTTGGACTGCCGTAGCTGTCGCGGCAAGGGGAATCGAATGAAGAAGAAAGTGAGATAGAAAGGCTAGGCAACTAGCATCCCTCCTAAGTGCTACTTTAGGTTCCTCAGCAGATGTGCTGGGACTCGGCTTTGACTGATCCTTGTCATCTCATAAGCGCTGATATGATGGGTCGTAGCTTATTGGATTTTCAGATATCCCCATGGTGCTATCAGAGTGCAAGGAAAGCAAACTAAATTATTCACCGAGTGATTGTTGACTACGTAGCGGGCTGGGTCCAAAGGTGTTGGTAGAGAAGAGTCTAGCAGTCTATTTAGATGCGAGGCCTTCTCCTTATTCTTCCAACATTACATTGCACTACCCTTCGTGTAATTCAGCGAAATGAAGACACTAAGGAATTCCGGCATATTTTGAACTATGTACTTAATTGGACGATAACGGCCGTCTAATTTCAAAACCTACCCTACTTCATCACTGCCAAGCTCAGCCTGTCGGTATTTGGGAGTCATACCTAGGAAGCTTAGGCTGAAGAAGACATAAAAGCCTTGAAAATTCTTAGCCCCCCCCTAAAGAAAACTTACATATTCTCACCTGTCGGAAGTAGGACAAGATTAATCGTTGTATAGTCTACCATTAACAAAAACTGCAATACATATATTTACATCATTCGTCCTGAGAGCCTAATTGCAATCATCAACCAAGCCCTGTTATAAACCTCATAATAATAGAAAGACAAGAGGGTTAGTGGATGTAATCATAACCTAATTCTTCTGAGTGTGTATGGATTGTGCGTGGCTACATGTGAACTGTCCTGATACTTGCTCTCGAACGCCGGGCAATGCGACCCCCCGACAACAATAGCCCTACGCTAAGCGTCAGCAAAAGGTTGATCATGATGAGGATAGCCATGAACGCGGATCGCTTGACACTGGTGTATATCTACGGGAAAGGTTACAGTGCACAGCGAAATAGCTAGAGCACCTCGATGAGACGTTATGTTTGCAACTATATGTAGCATAGCAGAGGCGGGAGCGGTTCGGCAGGCAATTCCACGTTACTACTTGATTGGCGACGACTGGAGAGCCTTTCAATGAATGGAATCCTGCGGCTTTCACGCGATTACCAAAGTTAAATTAGAGATATTACAAAGAAAGGTTCGTCACGGCGCCTGGAAATTGAATAATTGTCGCAGATGTGTAGAGCCCTAATATATCGTCGTTACGCGACAAGAGCGTCGATTTTGGACACAATGATTATTTAGATGTTGATTGCTTCGGCTTGTTGCCACGACTTACCTGGTACTCCCACCGTCGTGATAAGATGCACATGTAAAAACCTTCTGCTAGGAAGCTGATCTATCTTTGAATGTGGCCCTTAAGGACGTTGTTTCTTCACATGAAGTAACCCTACTGACTGCAGGCAGCCCCACGGGCCGCCCAGTACAGCCAGGTGTCTATTGCCGACTTGGGTACTTTATTGCCTTATTTCACGCCTGGGCCCTGAGTCCTTTGAGTCGGCCGTTTATCAATCTATGGCTGCTTCGGGCCAAAGGTTCGCTTTTAGCGCGTCAGTCTTGACTGGTACTAACTACGTAACATATCGTCGATGATCCGACACGAATGCAAATTCCCAGCTACGAAAGTAGGTAGCTAAATTACTGCACGCACAACATTACCAACTTATTATAAAGTCTTCCTGTCTTTACCTGGCTCCAATACGAGCCAGTTTTTAACTCCCTAGTTAACTTGGATCCCCATCTTCCAGCTTTATGGTGCGTTGCTGCTAATAGTCCCAGCAGTTCTTTATTCTACTTCGTATTAGACGATAATATTTCTCTGGCTGACAATTAGGGTATGTGTTTGCCTACCTACCTAGCTTGGGTTATCGGTGTTGGGACTGAATAAGCATGGCGCATTTATAATTACACATTTTTAGCCCCCGTCGATAGATTAATCAGCACCAAGTACGTATATTGCTTCAATCCATCATGGGTCTGAAGGTAGCGCCGGAGGTGATCCTCGGACCTGTGTTTGCGGTTGAAATCTTTGATGAGTTGGCTGTTATCGGTGGAGTTGGTCTGCGCTTTCAATCTTTCTAGATTTTTCTATATTGAGCATTGTAAGACCTTCCTCTCATCGCAATGACAGAATAGTGATAATATTACATGAAACTGGAGTTCGGTGGGTTTTACATGCTATTACACGACTATTTGGGTATTATATGGGCGGTTCCTCCTGGTATTGGGTAAGACTTTCCTCGACCATGTCAAAAAGCCTTTGTAGATGCGAGTGCTCTAGTCATAGTATATTGTCGTCCTCGTGCGTTGTCCTCTTCTTCTTATTCTTCCTTTTCCTTCATCATAGCATCAGGTCGCATCGATATCTTAATATTTTTATTTTTAAATCTGAATAACTATCATCTTCTCTATCTATTGTCGTGTGACACCTCGGTCTCAATCAACCATCGAATAGCTTGCATCATCAAGGCTATCTATAGCCCGACGGGCACGTTGGTCTGTTAATTCACCGTGTTCCACTTCATCATGGCTGGCCGCTCACTCGCCCCTCCGATAAATGCTGTCTGTTACGGTTACTCTGCTGGGTTATCCCCGCAAATGTTTTGCTGACGTGATTAGATATTTTCAATAAAAAAGCGAAAAGAAAAAAAAATCACCATGCAGCAGACGTTAGCTGCCAGCCGCCGCGCCCCTGCACAACTACTCCAGCCTGAGCCGTCGAACATCGCGAGGAATATGAGATAATTTTCGGCGATCTGGTCACTCTTGTGATCCCCTGTAACGATGTAGTTGTGCTTGCAGTACAATACCTCCGATCACAGTGACAAGTATGTCATTCCTTTTGCGCCCCGGCTGGTAGATTTTCTAACGGATCTTGACAAGAACTCTTGCATAAGTAAATGATGGCCTGCTATGATCGCCACTTGGCTTATTCGGAGTTAGGAGCTTGTCCACACGCGCGCTGTCGTTCGGGTAGCTATTCAAATTGAGGAGGAGATAGTTCCCCGTGGCAGTAATAGCTCATCACGCTGCTTACGCGCTCTCTGGTCACGACATCCCGTAAGAAGTCCCCTTGCATGTTACTATTCTCAATTGACGCTTAATACAATGATGATATATAATTTTATTGTAATTTTATAATTATGTAATTTCTATAAACCCTGTCCTGCTTATTTAAGCTTTGTTGTATATATCCTTTCTAATAATTTTTCAGTTCTTAGTTTGCACCATCAATCTATTACTGTCATCCATGTGAGACTTCACAAGGACTCGCCACTTGTACTACAAGGTGCTTCCGAAGTGCTGCGCTTTACATTCCTCTGAACAGAGAAGCATTGGACAGAACCAATCGCCGCAACGAAGGCACTTCCATACCAAGCGATCGCCGTACAGTCCACCTGTGAACCGAAAGCGTAGAGATATCCCGCCACAGGTGGCGCAATCATCCTACAAGCTGCGCCGGCGCTTGCCGCGAGCCCGTTGACTTTTCCAAGCATATGGGGGCTGGGGGTAGCTTCCTTGATTAGGATAAGCAGGAGCGGATAGAGGACGATGGACAGGAGGTTGCGAATCGTCAAGCAGAAGTAGATTGCTGGAAACAGCATCGACTCCGGTACGTAAACCAGGCACGGGACGATAAGGTAGGCAATCGGATGCAACAAGGTGACGAAGAGGAAGAGCCTGAAAACGCCGATTTTTTCAGCTGCAAGAGGGAAGACGACGACCTGCACGAAGAGGGCGATGGCGCCGTTAACGGCTAATATCACCCCGACTGATTGCATGGAAAGCCCTAGACCACCGGGCGAGTAGAAGGGGTTGAAAGTGGTAGCGAGTACATGGCCGAATTGCGCCTTCTTATCCTCAAAAAAGATAGGCACGAGGTGGTCGTATGTCATCGAATGGTAGGTGAAGATAGACAACGAGATAATCAGGGCCATAGTCCGTTTGTTGAATATGCTCGAGTTCTCCCTCTTCCCGAATTTCTTCTTGCGTGCCGCTTCAGGACCGATATCTAGGCTTCCTCTGGTTCTGAATGACCCGTACGTCTCCGATCGCAAGTCCACGGGCGGTTGCTTGAGCGCATCCGAGGTTTCCAAGAGCGGCGTCTCATCGGTGGCGTAAGTATTATCCGGCAGCATGACACGGGGTTGCATATCCGGGTGCGTCTCTTCTAACAGGCTACAGCCAAGTACAATGCTAACGAGCAGGAGGGAGGCGCAGATGACATTCGGTAGAAGATAAGGGAATGTCGCGAACCAACTGTCCTCGCCGAAAATTCCCGGCCAGGTTTGATGGGGGTCTGCGAAGATACCTCCAATGGCGGGCCCGATAATAGTCCCCATCGACCAAACGAAGGGCATGACAGCAAAGGCGCGAGCTGCAAAATTAGTTTCTGGTTTTTGCTGTAAGGTGGGCATATATTTACTTACGTTCATGCTCGGGCCTGGTTACGATCTCTCCCACCATTGTTTGGATGACACCGATGTTTCCATTCAGTAATCCGCCAAAGGCTCGACCAAACAAGGCAACCCATATGTTGGTGGCAAAGCCAACAACGATCATGCTAAACATGGTCCCAAGGCAACCCAAAATGAGAACGGGCTTCCGGCCAATTCGATCTGAGAGGCCACCCCAGAACATGCCCATTAGGGCCTCGGTGAGGGAGAAGGCCGAGATGAGGAGCCCGGCATAGAAGGAGGCATCGCGCTCGTTTCCGACCTGAAAATGGCGCACAAGAGACCACGCATATGGGAATATAGAAGTGAGCGCTACAGGCTCAGCCAAGCGCACAATGGCTTAATTGGACACACAAGTCAGCTCGGTGTGCCGCACAAGACGCGCATACTTGACCTACCTAGTAAGAAGAGCTGTAATGTTGGGAAGGCATCGGGATTTCGGGGGCATCTCTGCTGTGTTAGGACCATTGCTTCGCGGTTTTATCTCAAGCTTACAACAAACGGACACAGCACCAATTGCTGTGACTCGGCTGTTGCCACGTCGGTCTTGTGGCTGGCGGCAGAGGGTCGCAAGTTGAAGCGAAAAATTACAATTGGAGAGAGAGGAACGACGGGCGCAACGTCTATATAGGTCTGTTAGATTGGAGAAGCGGGCAGGGAATTGATAGAGGGACGGATTGGGTGTGTGAGCAGGGAGTGGAAGAGAGAGAGAATGAAAGCAGGGAATATGTCGACGTAGCAAAAGAGGTTCATTGACCGCGTATCTTTTTTTTTTCAATCTCGACAGTTGCACCACTGTAATAGTACCAATAATATTGATATGGGGATCTCCACCCTGGCTGTTTCTACTACCGCAGCTGCATGCGCAATCCCATGTAGAAATAGTAGGCCGTGAATCGGAGGTTTAGGGTAATTGCTTGATCCCTGCTGATTCATGCACGTCGAGCTTTTCGTGTATTTGAGAAGTTTGATCTGCAGGGCTGGTATTGTGGGAACTATGTCCACCAACTTAGTAGCATATGTGACGGCGGAATCAGGCCATCGGCGATCTACCTAGCTCGCCTGGATCATTCTACAACATTCTGTCAGTGCTGTCCAAACGCGTTGATTATCTAGTAGGCAAAGATGCGTAAAGAAATAGAGACAACTTGAATATTGTTGTAGCCTCATTCATATATGTCATGTTGTTGAGTTTCTGACATCGAATTCTGCGGACATGCGGTTGTAATTATGGGTAGAACAAAGCTCTCCAAATCTTGCTAGCGGAAGAGGAGTCACCTACTCCGCACATGGGTCAAAGCCAAGAATTGTGCATCGTAGCGCCACCGCACATGGTCCGGTTGTGGTACAGTGACACCTGGCTAGGCACCGTGCGGACTGTATTAAGGTTGGCGCTCTCTTTGTCAGTTGACGTATGAGATGACTCAAAACCAAAACACATTGCCTAATCTGGTCAATTTTCATACTACTTCACAGTGTCTCTAATAGGCCTGCCTATGAAAACCTTTTCGCGCCTATGTAACAGATTAAGAGAACTCTTATCTCTGCTACTACCACTGCATACTCATTCTATACAACTACTATCTCGTACTTCAAGCTAGATCATCATGTTGATTTGCGAACACGGCCGTGGTTGTATTGACTCCTTGTTGTGTTGCGTCATCATCTTGAAAGGTGCCTATCATATTGCATCGTTTCGGATATCGATGTCTTGGATTGACGACCTTGTTTTTTTTTTTATCTAACGTCCACCCAAAAACCAATTCAATAATAAGACTTACGTGATTACCATGACGATGCTTATCTCTGTTGGAGATCACCATGCATCATCACCTACATATCTTTACTATCTGGCATCTAGAGTCTGCGACCGACATCCCTACTGGGCCGGGACCACGCACCCGGGGCTCTTAGTTAACATGCTTCGTAGGTACGTACTAAAATCCGCAGCACCCTGATCTGGCTCTAACCCAACATTTTTGGCATGCCACTTGAAGGTTCTATTCATTCCACCACTTACATGCTGCCGTGCCCGGTGTCGATCGCCTTCAAGTACTAAATCATTGATCTTAATCTGGTATCTTTCGCGCCGCATCTCACAGGGCCAAATACTTGCTGTCGCGCAGGACAGACGTCACCGACCGGCCTACTATACTATACTTCTGTTGCGATAAGACATCTGGACCAGACAAAGGGGACTGACGATAAGAAAAGAATATCAGCTCATCACCAAGCTTGTGTGGGCCCCTATTACCACGGTGCCTTATCTCCTGGGCCGCATACTCCCATGCGATGCAGCAGCCATGGGCGTCCCTGGCTGCATGAGTAGGTAGCTGTCCATTGCCGCCAACCAGGATGCTTGCTCGCATGCATGTGGTGCAGGTCCGATTCGAGGTTGAACCGGGCAAACGGCCGAGGCGGCCCGATGCTCCACTGTGCGACCTCACCGCCGGTATTTTGCATGCACATAGAGGCGAGATGAGATGACTATTCCGTTTTGTGCCTGGGCGCAATGGAGGTATTCGATTTTTCTGTCTTGAATAGAAACGAGTAATTGCCATAGACGATTTCCATGAAACTAATTATCTACCTTGCGAACGGTGTTTTCTGCTCCCGGACAGCAATGTGACAAGCTCCATATCCTTACCCGATGCAACGGATTTCCGGACCATTCATAATTATCCCCTGGCCGATGTTAGCGGGTATATTCGGCGCCTCCCCCGCCCATTTACGGTCATCTTCTTATTGCCTCGTCATCTCTTATGGCTTTTCTTTCCCCGCTCCCGCTCCCGCTTTCGGTCCCGTTCCAATTGATTATTTACAATCTTGACTATGAAGGAGTGCCACTAGAATTAGGAGATAATGAGCAGACCAGAGCGCGAGTTAGGCATTTCGTAACCAGGTCGCAGCGACTTGAATGTCAACAAGCCAAGAAATATCACAATTAACTGCAATTAATCTTCCGCAAGTAGTTTGACAATCGGCGTTAACAACTATCTTTTCTACTATCAAACTTGAGCGCCGGGCGGTTTTGATTGACCAAGGAGCAGAATCCGCACTGATTTCTCACCTAACTGGGAACACCTATGATGGCCAACATTGGAATTTTTTGCTGGAGTTAACATGACAGGCTTAAGTCAAAAGGTTACACATCTATAATAGGTATTGCCTGGACCGGCTGCAGGGTCCTTCGGTGCCCCACTAAAAGAGTACCTTTACGCAGCCACTTACATAATTCAAGGTACAAACCATCAGTCGTACTACCCACGGGCCACCTACTATAGTTACTTGACTACCGGGTAACATACAGCGGTCAGCTTAATGGAAGGGCAGGTAGTGACTTCCACTGGTGCCTAGTACTCACAGTAGCAGGTAACCAATAGCTTGCCCATTGCAGTAACAGGTACCTCAGACCTAAACATCACATTACGCATTCACGTTCACCTGAGCAAAAGCTATCTGGCATCATTGTGTCTTTCCTCTACCTGCCTATCTCCCTTTGTCTTCCTATCTGCCTTAGGTAGTTGAGCAGCTGTCTGTCGCATCATGGTCTGACTATTCGTTTTGTTCCAAAACCTTAGACTGTCATCGTCACCGCCGCTGCTGCCTTTATCATCATCATCATCGCTGTCGATATATCTATCTATGGTATTTCTGGTAACAACCACCTAAGCTACCTAAATCACACGCACCATTTATGGTCGGTTTGTTTAGCCCCGGCCCTTGTCCCTTGTCCGTCCCGTGGCCGCCCCCGCCCCCACCATGGAATGATTGATTGATGGTAGCCAAGTCCTCGTCAATCATCAGACTAACCCGCAACCTTGCAGTAGGAGATAGCCTCGCTCTCACTTGCGCAAGGCACCGGCTGGCCATCCTAGACTAGCCTGGTCTAGACCAGATACCACCTGGACGCCTTCGTGACCCGCCTCACCGGTCTGGCACGCGGCTCTTCACTACACGACCATCAACTACAGAGACATGGCTCCCGACTTGAACTCATTACCGCCGTCATCTCCAGTCGCCGCACCCCTTCGCACAATGACAAACGGCAGTCTAGGTCCAGTCGCGAGCCCCAGCGCCGCTGGCGAATCTGCCTCTGCCGTGCGGGGTGAGTCGCCCTCGCCCTCGCCGCGTTCTGCCTCCATCTCGCTCCAAGCTGCCGCCACCGTGAACGCGGGCTTGCAGCACGAGCCCGGTCGACGTGTGTATATCCCTTTTCTCTCCATCCTGCCTTGATACCACTGACTTACGCATCTATCTACGCGCTAGGCACCTCGAGCAGCTCCCTCTCCCGCCAGCGCCATTCTCCCCAAGCCGGTCGACGACGATCCGTCGTTCTGATGAACCTCCAACTCAACGACCCTGCCGTGCCTGCCCCTGGCGAGATGGTCTCGGAGTCGGGAGGCAATCCACACCACCCGAGAATGAGCCCTCAGCCTTTGTCATCGTCTCCCTTACTGACCGGCCGTGACCCCCATCACAATAGAACCCCGAGCCTCGGGGAACTTCATCAAGAGCTCGAGGCTGAACAGGAAGCACAAGTGGTACGCACAGACTACGAGCCCCTTAGGATACCAGTCGATCGATGCGTGGGTTGGTGGCCGGCTAACCTATGATAGAACCGACTTCTGCACATGATCCGTCAACAGCAACTTCAATTACAGCAGCTACAGGCAGCTCAGACTCAGTCAAGTGTTGCGGCCGAGGATCATCCGTCTACCTCGGACCGCTCTACTTCCATGTCTCACCCGCCTGGTGTGCCTCCCTCCCTACCTACGCCGTCGGGCTCGATACCTAGGTCGCCCTCCATTTCTCACCCTCCCACCTCTTCGCCGAGGCTTAGGTCAACCTCTATGAGTCAGGAGGGTGAGCCGCATCTCTCGGGTGTTCGGGACGAGACGGCATATTATCAGGCTGAAACGCAGTCCCTGATTCGCGAAAATCAAATGTTGCGCCATAGATTGCGCGAGCTCGGTAAGATGTCATGCTGCTCAGTATTTACCTACGCCTGGCTGATTTGCCTTTAGAGCGCCAATTAAGCGAAGCGCATGCCAACGCAACTATCACGAGGGAGCCGGCACAGCCTTCACACCTCACCCACTCCACCTCAGTGTCAGAAGGCGATGCAGCGGAGCCCTCGTCTACAGTCACTTCTCAGCATGTTGCATCCTCGGAAGCGAAAGACGAATAGGACGAACTGGTGCATATTTCTAGTAAAGAAGGGGTTTCTAAGTTATGAACGGGTTGACTGCCTCCCCTTGTTGGATCAGGCATACTTCCGTGTACTATGTTACAAAGCAGTGGGTTTTGGCGTTCGACGGAATGGGATACGGCTGCGTCAGGACGGTCATCGCTTTTGTAGATGACGTGTATTACTATCTTTACGGACAAGCCTGTTATTAGTCAAGCTAATTTTTTCTTGAGAGATGTGGCAATCGGCTTCAACTGTTTCCCTCCTTTAGCATAATTCAGACTCTTGGAAAATATTTCATTTGTAGGGTGACTGGGGTTGTTGTCCGAGCGTATCTACCGCAGGCCGGAATCATTTAAAGCGATCGTATGGCACCGGGCGTGCTTTACCGGATATTAGAGAGGGGGCGTGTTGGGATTAGACGTCAGAGACTGCAATATTCATAGCGATTCGTTGTATACTAAGAAGTTTCATCACATTCACTGCCGATGTCGGAGGCGAGCAAGGAAGGAGAATATTGGGCGCTGGGACAGAGTTCACCATTTCAATACAGATGAATAAGAGCATATGCATTGAGTTGGTAACGTGGAGGAAAGGACGTTTTTGCATTCGTTAATAATTTCCTACACGTATCATCACTCACTTTTTACCAAAGGAACTTTCACCACGAGACTGATTATGGTGGCTCGCATTCTAGTAGCCATGGGGGATTTCGATGTATAACGAGATAACACTCGGAAAACGCCTTCACAGCAGGGGAATACCAGGAAATTGTAGGTAGGAAACAAATAGCGAGATGTCATTCTAAGGAGGAGTGCCACATTGGGCGAAGCGTTGATATCGTCTTCATGATCTTTCATTGGCGTGAATGCGTGTACTTAGTTGCGCACGACGGTTAGCGAAAATACATGACTTTAATATGTTGTATTAATGTCCTGCTCGATTGTACCGTTGGAATCTAAATGTATATTGGGGTTCGCTGAAGGTAATTAGGCATACTGTTCACTCTCTTCAGTGACATCTATCGAGATCCATGGAGACTATGTCTGATATACGCCGGGTTCGTTAAGCGTCCAGTTGTCGTGTCGAGCGCTGATGGTAGATATTGATGTCTATACATAACATATACCTAAATATATGTGCGAGGCGCCCAATTCCTCGCGGACTTGAGATCTTCACGAGCTCGACTGCTTCACTGGATCGTATATCATCTTTCTAAAACCATTACTATGTGGTGTTCTGACGAACTTTACTCCTGTACCCCTTGAGTATCCCAAAAAGGAACCGTCTAACCTCGTGCCCTCTTGACATGCTATATAAGCTGCAGATATCTGATTCCGCTGGCGTCTTAGATGGCCGACACCCCTCCTATATCTTGACTCTGCGTTCTAGTTTCCATAGAAAAGATTTCTAACGTGCTCTCCAATAGCAATTGAACTCGTGAGCCCGGGGCTCTCCATCCCGAGCACTTGAGAACATTCCTCGTTAGCATTTTACTGCTGCTTTGTTATGACGGGGTAAAGGTCTCGTCCGTAGCAGACAAGACTCTCAAGACAAGAGGATTATCCAAAGCCCGTGGTTTCTCTCCGAACACTGCCGAAAGAAGAGGAGAAGAAGGAAAGGAAATTCTTACTATTAACCCAGCCCGTATATCCATCCTCCATCTGGATATGAAAATCAAAGAACCCCTTCCCAGCCCCAACAGCACCCGCCTTCCCAAGTTTGGGGCGTATGCCCGCGTAATCGGGGCTGAGCGCCGCCTCGTCGACATCAGGCAGATATCTCCGGACAGCAGCCAACATATCCGGGAACCGCGTCGTATTGACAACCAGGTCGGAAGGGTCATCAACCCACTCAACATCAGGCCCAAAGCGAATGCGTCCCGCCAGGTCAAGCGTAAGATGCGTGCCGAGGCCTCCCGCGCCGGGTAGCGTGACGGGGTATACGAGGCGTCTGACGCGCGGCGTGCTAGCGGCGTAGCTGAAGTAATTGCCCTTTGCAAAGTACATTCTCGTCTTCTTTTCGGGGTTCGTCACAATCATGTTATGGACGTCAGCAGCACCCAGTCCCGCGCTATTAACAACTGTCTCCGTCTCGATGGTAGAAGTCTCGCCCGTGGTGCTGTCCGAGATAGTAAGCTTCCAGCCTCCGCTCCCGGGCTTCCCCGTCCCGGAAGACAAGGGCTCGATAGCCGTAACAGTAGAATTGACCGCCACGACGCCCCCGGCGTCTTCAAACTCGCCCTGCAGCGCGACCATGAGACCATGAGAATCGACGATGCCCGTAGTCGGACTCTCCAGGACTCCGGCAGTGGCACGAACAGCAGGCTCCTTTTCGCGCGCCTCGTTCTCGGAAACCCAGCGCGTGGGGACTTTTATGACATCCCTACAGGCCTCATGCAATCTCTCGAGCGCCTCGCGCTCCGCCTCGTCGTTCGCGACGATCCATTTCCCCGTGTTCGCGTGGGGTACGCCGCGCGAGGCGCAGAAGGCGTACAGCTTCTCCTTGCCGTCGATGCAGAGACGGGTCTTGAGGGTTTCGGGCCCGTAATACAAGCCCGCGTGAATGACCTCGCTGTTGCGCGAGGATGTCTCGGTCCCTATGCTCGCGTGGCGTTCTAGTAGGAGCGTGCTCGAGCCGGACGGGTGTTGGGCCAGGGCTCGCGCCGTTGCTAGCCCGATTACGCCGCCGCCTATGACCTGTTTTTCCATATCGTGGTTGGTGAGCCCATCTCATTCCTATATATCCATCTACCTCGTCGTAGCTTATGTAGCTACATCCATCCATGAAATTCACGAGGACGAAAGTTCTCCCTGACTAAGCAGAGGCTCATTCGAGTTCGAGAATAACGACATATGATGAGATTGCACATCATCAAAGATGATAATATACACGGATGCTTGAGGGTCGCCAAGGCCGGACGGAGATATAATGACTTACCACATGAGTAAAGTCAGCCCGGGCAGCAGCCGTGCAGCTGAATGAGCGAACGCACAGCCTATTGAGCAACGAAGGGCTCCTTGCGAGCATCTTCGAGCAGCAGCAGCAATCGGCGCGAGAGGCAGAAAAGTCGTATGGTTTGAAGAATTGAGAAAGAAACTACTACCTGGGTTTACCTGGACTACCTAGGTAGTTAAAGAAACGGACCCGGGACCGGCCGGGACATGGATCCATGCCCATGCCTCCTAAACCGGACCGATGAGCCTCCACCCCCATGCCCGATTCCCCCACGGCCATTTTCGAACCGAGGCCGTCGATGTTAAAGTTAATAAGTTTAGAGGCGTACCTTACAGATGACTATTAAGTTACGAAATGAGACTACATCATTGTATGCAAGCCTTCACCGACATCGCCTCACCTTATCCTGATTGGTAAACTACCTAGCTAGGAAACAACTCATGCTTATAATCAATCTAGTAAGTCACGTCACATAGACACGCACTGCTCCCATGTTATAGTGAAAGTAGCATGTTCTTTAGGACATAATTATGGGGGAAAGAGGTTCGAAACGAAAAGGGTATAATTGAGGAATATGTACGCGGAGACACTAGTTTCAATGAGGACTCAAGGTCATTACGAGTTGTTCAGGTCCCAAGCCCCCATCCATCCAGAGTAATCAATAAACCGACAACTCCCTAACTGATCCCTCCAACTTTTCCCGAGCGCGATCGGCAGGGTGAACCCCTATTCTCACCGTTGAGGTTGAGAGTATGCATGCCTGGGTCCGGAAAAAAAAATCAAATCAAATCCTGCCCGGAGGGCGCCCGCCGTCATCTATCTGTACAGTCCACAAGTTGGTTGGTAATGCTTATTTACGCCAAAAACACCAGAACTGACACCCCGCTTATCCATACCGACGAGTCACGCCAGAATTTGAGGTTCGTATTAGCGGAATGTGACCGTCGGGAAAAGTTTTCTGTTGAGCATGTTCATATGAAACTCGTATATACCGTCTTCGGCTCCAATATACCTGTAGCATCTGGTTAGTCATAGTTTCTAGCTCCCGTGGCTACGAGGGTCTATCTTCGTAAACTTACAGCGTGCGGCCATCCTCGCTCCAGCTTAGACCCGCCGTGTCATCTGGGCGCTGCGAATGTTCACGGTTCCCTGTGCGGCCATATGGGCGACGAAAACCCGATATTTCATCCGTCCAAACATCACCAATGATAGGGATCGCGCGCCGGATTCTTTCGGTCCGAGTTGTGTCGTGAGGGGCCGAGGCGATATCGCCGCCCGACATGTTATACAGCACCTCCAAGTCAGCCCAACCCGAGGTGCTTCTTCCGCTCTGCCCCCACACAGACGTGTAATCGCGGGAAGCGCTCTGTAGCCTTGCCGAATTGTCCATATTTTGCGCCAGAGCTTGCATGATGGAACTCCTCCTCCGCGGTGTAGGAGCCCGCCTCTCACGCTCCTGGTCGGGCGGTGTCTGCGCCGTCGTCGTTCCCGCCGCCGTAGAGCGCGGATAGTCGCGGCTCTCACGGCTCTGATCACGCTCGAAGATCCGCTGCAGCGTATCACGCTGGAGAGACGTCAGATAACGCAGCCTTTCACTGATGTCCCGATCGCGCTCCCGTGCGACACCGGGCGTCCTCGGTTGGGGACTTACGCGCTCCGCAAAGACAGAGGACCTCCATGTAGCACCACCTCGAGTCGTCTGTGAATCCCGCTGATCTCTCTGCTCCCGCGCTTCCCGGCGTCGCCGGTCACTTTGCACCGCCTCCAGAATGGCCGTTTCCTCGGGAGAGAATGGATGGTTTAACCTCGACGTGTCAGAATTGTCGGCAGCAGTCTGTAGCCGGCTCGAGGAGCCCACGAGGCTGGTAATGGCGGATGAGCCCGCGGCGCTTCGCTCGCTCCGGGGATCGAGTAGGCGGGGATCAATGGTAGTGTTTCGCTCATTCAGGGACAAGTGATCGTATGCTTCGTGATCCTCTATAGAGATGATCTGACGTTTTGTGAAGTTAGTACGGGCATCAGCCACGCCGATGCGCCCGCGGTGCTCAGTCCATGCAAGCAAATCATACGGACCCGGGGAGAATGCCATGTCCCTAACAGCGCCACAATCGGTGGGTGCTCGTGACGAACTGAAGTAGGTAACGAGGGGATCTCTAGTGGGATCGGCGAAAGCGACGACATCGAAGATGGAGATGGTACCGTACTGCGTGCCCACCGCCAAATACCTCCCAGAATGGGAGAAAGAAGCCGCAAAGCTACCCCGGCAATCCGACATATCCCGTATGGACTGGTCCTTGAGCCGTATGCTGGGAAGCTCTACCCACTCATAGCAATCGCTCCGTTTCCCGCTGGGGGCGCTTCGAACATGGACGTAGAGGAACGGATCGTCACAGATGGCCACCAGAAGGCTGCCGTCGGGAGAAATGACGCCGCGGTTTACACAGTCGGGGTATTGCAACTCGTCGATAGCCTCATCGTCATCCAGGCTGACAACGGTCACCGTCTTGTCGTTGTTGGCCAAGACAGCCACGGGAGAGGTGTAGCGGCCGGGTCGCGGCGGGTCGGAAGGCGGCTTGGGAGGCTGCCAGATGGTAATACAGTTGACCCGTTGCGTGCCATACTTGTGGTTCGACGCGGACCAGGTCCTGACGGAGCCGCTCATCTGCTCGACGATGCTGAGCATGTCGCGGCGCAACTCGGCTATGGAAGGCTCGGCGGCGAGGGAAGGGTCGCGGTCGAGGGCATTCTCAGAGGCGGAGGCGAGGGCTGCGGCGGCGGCAGAAGCGCCCGACGGGGTGAGGGTATCGGTAGCGGCAGCATCGGCGGAAGAAGCAGACTCGCGGATGACGGCGAACTCTCCGCTCTCGCCGCCACAGCAGATCCAGCGGCCACTAGCTACCAGACACCTAGGCTCGAAGCTGATGACCTTGATAGTCTCACACTCGCGAGTCCTCGTATCGAGGCGCGTGATGTGGGTGTTGTGGATGCCGGCAGGAAAGTAGACTATGCCATCTCGGTCGGCGCTGATCAAAGACCGTAGCTGCCAATGCCTGAGTGCGACACGAAGACGATTAGCAGATACGCTATCAAGGCGGGAGGGCGCAAGGCGGGCGCGCAGGTGGTCTGGGGGCAACAACAACAAAGGACGGGAACTGACATGGGCGAGATTTGGGTACGGTAGTGCTTGCGGCCCTCTTGGAGGAGCAGACGGTCGGTTGGCCGGAGGCTAGAGAGAGGGCGCGAGACACACGTCAGCGGAGGCTCGAGTCATGGACGGATGGATGTGTATTTACCTCGCTTCATCGCCGATGGCCATGGTGCCAATGGCGAAGGTCAACGGTGGATGGATGTATCATCAAGGCGCATTGATGTCGGGAACCGCACAGAGGGGGATGATGTCTCTTGCGGATCGAGATCGGTGCTTGTGCTATCTATATACGCAGGCGGGTCGGGAAGTGGTTGTTGTACAGGTGGGTATTCGTGTCTGTGTCTGTGTCTGTGTGCCCGGAGCGGAAGTTGAAGAATTCGGTTATCGTGGTTGGTGTAAGTAATGTCGGGCGGGTGTAATTAATTGCACTCCGGGTACTGTGCTGTGGACGGGCCTAGGTGGACTATCTGCTGTGTCGACCTATGGTAGGTGCACTGTAGATAGCAAAGTGGATGAATGAGGATGATGGGTGGTGTTGTCATCACCGGCCTCGACGGGCAGTGAGGTAAGATGGTGGGTGTCTATCGGTTCTGTGGTTCTGTGGTAAATCTATGTACCATGTAACTGCAGACTCGGAACAAACTACCAAAAATGCTTATCTAAGTCACTATCCACATGCAGTCTTACACACTAGCCATATAATCGGGGCCGAGCATCGGAACCAGCCAATCCACGTGAGGCATTATCCCTTTGAAAGCTATTTCGGCTCCGTGACTTACGAGATGGATAAAGATGGGTCGAGTATAACGGCGGGGAATTCCCTGATCGAGATATAACCCAATGTTAATATTATCCGAATTACTGTCTCGGTTTTTAATATGACGTACATATATTTGGAACTAGTCCCTCTGTTGGGTTTGGTCCACTTTTTAAATCACTGAGCCGAGATAGTAGTCAAAGGGATAAATAGGGGACCGAACAATTAATTACATCTACGCACCGTATAGCTAAATAGTAGATGAATTATATAGATGTTAACTGATCTTAGTAGATAGCAATCCAAAGCCAGGGCCGAAGCCGGTGCAAAAGAAAGTTTCACACTCGTATAGAACCTCCTACTTCAATACCCAATAACACAACCAACAGTGCTGTTCATAATAAAAAACTATATGTGTATATGACTTCTAGGGTTTTAATTCTAATGGGTATTTTCTTAGTTTTTTATTTGTTGTTTTACACAGTTGCTACGCCTAAAACAAAGTATTAAGCTTTTTTAAGTGTGAAATTTCATTTGTACTGGTTTCGGAGCAGGGTCATGCGACTACGAGATCATCAGTTACCATGCATGTATTGATATCACTGACTTCAGAAGTTGGAATGAGAAGGCAAAGGTCTGTATAAGATAGCTATCATGTTTCTTACACATATACATACTTACGTACCTTACATCGATAGTTACTTTCAGCAACTTACACAAAGCCTCAGACTTTTATTGTCCGTATGATGGATCAGTTACTGGATTCAGATTTGGGAGCTAGATGGTCAAGGGTAGTTATAAACTAACTATAAATAGAGTATCGTGGGGGCCGTTTCATCAACTCGCCACAACAACGATGAGACGATTATCGATCCCCCGCTTCTAAATAGTTCGTCTTATAAATTCTATTGGATTTCTATCAGATGCAGTAACGTTGATGGGCCGCGATATACATCGTATTCTCGTAGCCCTAACGTGTTCAAGTGCACCGTTCCCGGGGTAACTAGAAAATGATACTAGAGGTTGCGCTTAGTAAGACCTCGTCATGGATACGACAGCGAACTTGATAGCCATTGTGGACCTGGCTTTCAAAGTCATCAAATACATGAACGACGTGCGCGAAGGCGGAAAGGAACGGTCTGAATTACACCAGGAAGTACTGACAGTCTACGACCTACTCTGGAACCTGAAATACGAGTTCGAGTCCCACGATCTCGACGAGGAAAATGCTTGGTCTAAGCCCATCAAGCCCTTATTCAAGCCCGGCGGCGTCGTCGATCAGCTCAAGCTTGTCCTCGAGCAAGTCGCGTCGAAACTGGTGCTTCCATCCCGCAGTCTCAAGGGAACGTTCAAAAAGGCCAAGTGGCCCTTCGACAAGCCCGAGGTCCAGAGAATCTTGGGAAGATTGCGCTCATTAACGGATGCCATCTCGATAGCGCTGAATCGCGCAAACCTCCAAGTGGGCGTCGACACGAACAAAGACGTCAAGTTCCTTCGCCACGCCATCGATTCGGCTGAGTTGGAGACCGTGCTGAAATGGATATCGCCGCTGGATTTCCGCGTCCTGCAACATGCCGCGCAGCGACGGCCCCTCAGCGGAACCGGCAGCTGGTTCCTCGACAACCCGCAGGTCCGTGGGTGGTGTGACAGTAGGACAAAAGTTCTGTGGTGTCACGGCATACCCGGCGCGGGTAAGACGGTCTTGGCAACAGCTCTGTTCCAGAAGTTGCAGGAGAAACACGCTGGCGCAAATGTAGCCGTGTTAATCGCTTACTGCTCCTTCGACGACGCCAACACGCATTCGTCCTCGAACATCATGTCCAGCTTCCTCAGACAGCTTGTCGAGAAGCGCGGTCAGATGTCAGAGGCGGTCCGCAAATTATACACGGAACATACGAAAAACGGGGAACAATCCCGTCCCAGCCAGCAAAGGTTGGTCGAGGCGCTGTCGAAGGAACTGGAGACATTCGATAAGACGTTCATTATCGTCGACGGGCTGGACGAGCTTCGTGAGAATAAGCAGAAAGTCGAGCTTCTTCAGACAATTGAATCTCTACACCCGCTTCCGCAGTTACTCGTGACCTCCCGCCCTGTCGATAGCATTAGAAAATGGTTTAGCGAGTCGGCGAGTGAAGGTCGATACCAGACTCGGGCTGATTTCGAAGAAGAGGAATATTCGTATTACTATTGTGATAATTGCGACGAACGAGGTGAACTTGATGAAGAAGGAAGCGAGAAAGGTTTCTCTAATAAAGAAGGAGGAGGAGAAGAAGAAGAAGAAGAAGACGACGATGACTCCTCGGATTCTGATACGAATTTCGAGGTCATCGAGGTCCCTAGTGAAGAACAGCCCGATCCAGATCCCGACTCTGCCCCCAATTCCGAAGGCAAGAACGAAGACTGGGTTAACGCCGCGTGCTACCACTGCAAAACTTGCAAACGCGATGTATGTGTTAAGTGCTACGAGCAATACGACATATGTTTCGGCTGCAACCAGCCGAAAGAATGCTTTACATGGGCCTGGCCCGGGACAGTCACCGTTACCGCACATTTGGACGACCTCGAGCAATACATACTCTGGCGCATTGACAATAATGACAACCTGAAGTTTTTGCTCGAGAACGCCGGAGCCAAAGCATACGGACTCGCAGATACGATTGTCACGCGGGTGCAAGAGGAATCCCACAAGATGTAAGATTTTCCAGTTTCCTCTTAACAAGAAAGAGTAAGGGTCTAACAAAGCGCTAGGTTTTTGCTGGCAAAGTTCCACATGAACGCGTTGGAGCAACAGGTCACAGCCAGAGATCTGATTAATGCCCTTAATACCCTCCCGTCGAACATCAATGACATTTACGACAGCGTGTTCAACCGCATCAGTAGCCAGAGATTAGCATCGACGCTGGAGAAGCTATTGATCATAGTAGCTACGGCGCGGAGTTTGCTTTCTACGGAGTCTCTGGCTCATGCGATCACCGTCAATCGAGACGATGACGACATCGACGAGCTCGCGCTCCCCGACGTGCGACATCTGGTCTCCATGTGCGCCGGTCTCGTCATCATCGAACTATCTGGCCATGTCAGGCTTGCCCATGAAACCATCGGCAACTACATAGCCAATACCGGTCTGAAGCAATCGAAGAACGGACACGAGACCCTTGCGGAGATCTGTTTGCTTTACTTACACTTTTCAGCTTTTGCTTCCGGCGCGTGCGTTGGCCCAGAACGCGAACTATTGATCCAGAAAAGACAAGCCAAATATCCCTTACTAAGGTATGCAGCGACACATTGGGGCATACACACACAGCTAGCCCATGGACGGGGAGCATCATTGACCAGGACGCCTTCGTTTCCGAGAGCGAACTCTATCGAGAAACTAGCGCAGGATTTGATGTCAAAACAAGAGAATGTCGCAGCGGCTGCACAGTTCATGTGGCTAGATGATATCGAAGCATCTTCAGGATGGGATGCTGAAGAAAATGTCCACGGCCTGCACCTAAGCGCCTATTTCGGTCTCACCGAGACAGTCTCGAGCCTTCTAGCGACGGACGTTGACATTGATATCGAGGACTGTTTACAGACAACGCCGCTGATGTACGCCGCGCAAGCAGGCCACGCAGATATCGTGCATTTACTGCTTCATTCAGGTGCAGACCCGGGCCGCATTTGTCGTCGAGGACGGACGGCCCTCCACAGAGCCTGCGAGGGAAACTACGCGAAAGTGGTGGCCGAGATTGTCTCGTCATCCAGGGACGTGGCCGTCAATGTCATAGATGCAGGCAATCCATATAACTTATCAGCCCTCATGTGGGCGGTGACGAACGAGAACAGCGAAATTGTGAAGCATTTGCTCACGAGGAAAGACATCGATGTAAACCTGAAGTGTCCCAATTACTTCCAATTTGGCGCTTTACATCATTGCGTACTCGGCGGGCAAATTGAAATTGCGAAGCTGCTCCTTTCTGACACACGTATCGCGATAAATGCCGTGGATAATTCTCGTCAAACAGCCTTGACACTAGCCGCTCAACAAGGCTATGGCGATATGGTTTCCTTGCTGCTTGAAAAGGGAGCCGACACAGATGCTAGGGATGTTTATGACGGTCCTGCACTGCTCCGTGCCGTTGATGAGAACGCCTTAGAATGTGTTCGTATTCTTGTAGAGCACGGCGTCGACTACAAGTTTAAGGATTTCCATGGACGTAACATTCTTCACGGATGTGCGATTAATGGTCGCGGTACCATAATGCGTTATCTCTTAAAGACTCTTCCGGACCTCGATCCCAACGCCCAGGGCGATCAGGGCGAGACCCCCCTTCACGATGCGGTTGGTCGCAACGCGGAAGCGGTGGTCCGGGTTCTGCTGGAATACGGGGCACGTACTGACATCGAAGACACAAGTGGTAAAACATCTTTGCGTCTGGCCCGCGAACAAGACCGGGATAGACTATTTGACCTGCTGAGGAACGCTAGGTTAAAAGAGCTGGAGGCCGACGAACATCCACACCACGATGGTGAGCTCGTAAATAGTGGGAGCGACTTATCAGCACACGTCAAGCGAGCAGATACTCTGGCAGTAGATTACAAGATGTCAATTGAAGCTGCAGTACGAAAACTCGACAGAGCAGAACTGGAGACCTATTTAAATGAAGCGGGACCCGAAGCTCTGGACGCCATCAAAGATCAATCTAGAGAGATTCTACACATCGCAATCCGTTACGGGCGTCGCGACAACCTCTGTCTCCTCTTAGACAGGGGCGGCGACATCAACAGCAAGAACAAATGGGGCCACACGCTATTACATGCCGCGATAGACTTCGACGAATACGAAGTAGCCGAGCTCCTGCTCGACCGCGGCTGCAACATAGACGAGCGAGATTTGATAAACAGGACGCCGCTGCTCTTCTGCACATTGCAGCAATTCAAGCCCGCGTTCGGCTTTCTACTATTGAAGCGGGGAGCCAGCTTCGACAGATCGGAGCGTGACGCACTCGTGTCGACGCTTCGGTATGCCGTAGAATGCGACGAGTTCGAAGTGGTCAAGATCCTAGTCGAGGCAAAGGTCCCGTTCCGGATCAAGGACAGGACGGGCCAGACGCCCTATCAGCAGGCCAAGCGCGCCGGCCACGAACGCATTGCGCAATACCTCTACGAGCAGGCTCGGAAAGAGAGGACAACTTCGACAAACTCGGATCACGTAACCACAAAAGATAATATAGAAGCTACGGACGATGTAGCCGTCAAATCAGGTGAGAAACTTGCAGGGGGTGAAGCAGATGTTGTACTCCGATCGGAAATTAATACGGTTATACCCGAGGAGAATGAGGCTCAGGTCCATGAGAAGGTACCACATCATGACAGTAAGAAAAGCGAAGCGGCCTTGAGTAATGGTTCTGTCAGGTCCTGGTGGAATGGCTATAATGAGATGACTAAGAGAGAGACATATCTTTTGGGCATAATTATTCTGCTAGTTCTTCTCCTCCTTCGCAAGTAACTTTACATAATGTAGATCCATATATATATATACACTTAGAAGTTTAAAAGCAAGACGTCATTTGGAACATGAACAGTCTTTGTTTGAAACATATGAATCAATGAAAGAATTTCACCAATTGATTTCGTTAATGATTAACGCATTGATCTGCATATACCCTATACGTCATAATTATAATTGTAACGTCATTGGCCCCGGCTCCAAGTTGTAACCAACGACTACGAGTTAACAAAACAGTTGATGTTTCGTATTCGCGGCCAAACGTAGATAGAGCGTAACCGTCTCTTTTACCTATTTCTGAGGCTTCAGCAGGTCAATTAAGGCGTGATGTGATGTATCTCACGTCTAGGGCTATGAGAATATTAGGCAGCCTATTGATTGCTTGATTCCGAGTACAATATTGTAGATGCAGGTAATGCGAGGAAGTACGAAGTATAAGAGAAGAAACGAAGTCGTCTTCCTCGCGTTCAACACGCGACATCCCTGACCCCTGCTGATAGGAATTACATCATATCAACAGAGGTGATCTTACTTCAGTAGGTATTTGAGCACTCCTTTTCATCATCAAAAAAAGCATCTCAATTGAGTTAATTACATCAATCAATAAACCAAGTTGTTTATATGAGCTAAACTAGACTAATCCCGCACAATATCTCAATTCATAGAAACCGTCACAAAGTATCCAAAATGGCGTCGCAAAACGTGAGTCCGCTCTCCCAGTTCACGCGCTAATCCGCGTTGTAAGACGATAATTAACCGCGACGACGATGTAGTACAAACACCTCGTCATCGCACGCCTCAGAGAACATAGCGGGCTGCCAGAAGAAGAAATTGAAAAAATCAAATGGTTCATGATCGCATCTTTCTACTTTAGCCAGCCCGATCACAGGGGAGGTGCTATGATCCCGGGCACCCAGTTTTATCGCAGGGACGGCACTGCATACACCTTTGAATATGTCCCATTGAAGCGAGTCCTCGAATCTGTGGATTCGGCAATCGGGTCGCGGGTAGCCTCGGACCGCCGCAGCGAAGTCTGGTACAAAGTGTTCCAGGGTATTCCGGGCGCGAAGAGGAGGCCTGACTGGGAGAAACCTATTGACAACCCGAGAGCGGACCCAGACACCGAGTTCTCGGTGTCTCGAGCTGTAAGTTATATATGCAAATTGTCTGAATAAATGATACTTGGTGCTCACACGAGTGATAGGCTCCTGGTGAGGTCAAATCAAACACCGATATCATCGCAGCCCTCGTTTCTGCTGCTCATCTCGACGAGAAAGATGGCTTTGTTATCGGCACCCAGATAACGTGGTGGGATAGCATTGACTCCAAGGGGAACAGTGGCAGTTTCTCGTTCAAGGATGGGGTCAGAGGTGGTCGACTAGGGCGCAACCATACGCTCGAAGATGTACCGAATCATTATGTGAGGGACCGCGTGCTCCATTACATTGATAACATGCTTGACGAGGAGCAACGCGACGCTGCGCGCAAGGCCGTGTTCCCTGATCTGAATGAGGATGAGCTGAAGCAATATTCTGCCGCCATCGTTGAGCTGGAGAGGGAGACGGGCGGCTCAGTAATGAAAAGGCCCAAAAAGAAGGGGAACAAGGGCAAGGGCAAGCCAGCAGCCCCTCAACCCGAAGCGTCGAACTCCGAGCAGCCCAGCCCTACGCTCTCTGGTCCGACTGTTGTCGATGCAGCCACTGTAGCCGAAGACGCGGCTGCTCATGCTAATCTCTTTGCTCGAGTGGTTGGTGATCGACGCGTCAGATCCAAACGCGAGATAGAGATCATAAATCAGCAGGCCTCGCTACTTCAGTCTATCCCCGCGAGCACCACGGATCTCACTCCGCGACCGAAGGTGGCTCGTCGTAGTGATTGGATGGACTCCGTCTTCCATTCCGTCATCAAACCCGGTCAGAAAACTCCGCTCCCGCAGGAAGAGGCTGTCGTGGCCGGAGTAGATATCGACAGAGACTGCGATCAGATTCGAGCCATGATCAAGATTCTCGTTACCGAGGGCGACTGGACGTTGGATCAGTTCCGGCTCGCGCTCGGTGGGATCTCGAGGCCGGCCATGACGGGGTTCCTGGAGAAGACGGGGCCTGCGGCGGGCAGCGGAAGCATGAGCTATGAACTGGGTTGGGAGTTCTTCAAGAAGAGAGAGTTGCTTGGGCTATCCCTGCATGGAGCCGGCGCGACTGAAGTTGCTGCTCGGCAGGTGTTGAGTGACCTCGATGCGAATGTGGCCCGAGCCAAGAAGCGTGGTCATGGCGTCGTAACGGAGCGTGCCGAAAAGCGTATCAGGCCCGAAGATATTGTAGAGTTTGCAGATGATGATGTTGTAGAGGTTGAGCCGCCCGCGCCACTGAGAAGGTCAGCGCGCTCGAGGTCTCGAGCAGTCTAACCTCGTGTCAAGGTGACGACATGTTCAGTCCCGCCTTCGACACGCCGTTCAGAATCAGCCCTACATATTGCGACGGCGGGGTTGGCTCCCGGCTTTATATGGCTACGTCATGTAAGATTATAGATTCGAAGACATGTATAACATTTGTAACAAGATGGTATAATGCAGGAAGTGGGCGATTAAAGTAGTTGATATAGTATGTGTTCAATTGATGTACTCAGTCTAAAAACACCTTTGTGTGTGTATTTGGTTCTCTCAAGACAAAGTTCACATGAGCCCTCAAGTCTTGTGTCGTGTACTTATTTATAAGTGCACCGGTATGCCCTGGATATACAGTACCTCTAGAAGATTCACTGCAGGAGTTTTCTTCTCATAATTGCTTGGTACATGCAGTCGATTGACAGCTCACCAATGAATTGCTAGCTAAAAACAATAAACGCTATATTCGATGGTAAAGCAGACAACATAAGACGTCAAGTACAATGGTGGTGAGGGAGGCAGCCTGTTGATTGGCTGCTGCCTTTCATGTATGTAGTTGTCGGCCGGCGCTTCCCGGCATCTCTTTTTCCCTTTTGCCTTCTTGATGCTCAAAATTTTGCAAGCGCATTTTTAATTCGCCTCCATTAGACCCCCACAACTAGCTTCCGTGGGCCAGCTGCGGAGACTGGCCCGGACTAAACCCCGATAGCGCTTCTGCCGCCGCAGACCGCCCGTAAGAAGCTCTCGGAAACCTTCTATGCCCTTGAAATTTTCTGCGCGGTGTCGCAGTACTTGAGCTTGCATTTTCTCTCTCACCATTATCGCCGTCCCTCTCTTCCATCTACATACATCCATCCGTATTCTCCCTCACCCCCCCTCCTAATTATTCCTGTATAATATCTGCCGCTTCAATCTCGCTGTCCTGTGCATACGCATCTTCGTAATCCTCCCCCCTCCTACTCTATAAGATCCGGCAGCCACATCCATCACCATGTTGGCTTCGCGCTTGTCCAGAGCTGTAAGTTCAGTCTCCCGCTCTTCCGAGCGAGCATTTGCACACTCTCTGCGGATCAAGGATGCTGATTACCTATCTGCCACAGCTTCCTCGAGCAGCTTCCACAGCTCCACGATGGGCTGCCCCTCTACGGAAGCCTCTGGGCGCCACATTCGCCCGCTATGAATCCACAGAAGGAAAAGTTCAGGGTGCTGTTATCGGTATTGATCTCGGTATGTAAACGAAGCGGAACATAAATTAGCAGGACACGAGCTGACAGTTTCCAATAGGAACAACAAACTCGGCTGTTGCTGTGATGGAGGGCAAGACTCCTAGGATCATCGAGAACTCAGAAGGTAAACCACCCCACACATGATCAGTCAATCGTCAATTAAGCAAAGTGGAGACTAATCCCATTTTAGGTGCTCGAACTACACCCTCGGTTGTTGCTTTCGCCCAGGATGGTGAGCGCTTGGTCGGTGTTGCCGCTAAGCGACAGGCCGTCGTGAACCCCGAAAACACACTTTTCGCTACCAAGCGATTGATCGGCCGGAAGTTCACAGACGCTGAGGTCCAGAGGGATATCAAGGAGGTGCCCTACAAGATTGTCCAGCACACCAACGGTGACGCATGGGTTGAGGCTCGTGGTCAGAAATACTCGCCTTCCCAGATTGGTGGCTTTGTCTTGAACAAGATGAAGGAGACCGCCGAGGCTTATATGAGCAAACCCATCAAGAATGCCGTCGTCACTGTTCCTGCCTATTTCAACGACTCCCAGCGTCAAGCTACCAAGGACGCCGGTCAGATTGCTGGCCTCAATGTCCTCCGTGTGGTTAACGAGCCGACTGCTGCCGCTCTGGCTTACGGTCTCGAGAAGGAAGCTGACCGTGTTGTCGCTGTTTACGATTTGGGTGGTGGTACTTTCGATATTTCCGTCCTCGAGATTCAAAATGGTGTCTTCGAGGTCAAGTCCACCAATGGTGACACCCATCTGGGTGGTGAGGACTTCGATATCCGTCTAGTGCGCCACCTCGTTCAGCAATTCAAGACCGAGTCTGGCATTGATCTCTCCAGCGACCGCATGGCCATTCAGAGAATCCGCGAAGCCGCGGAGAAGGCCAAGATCGAACTTTCTTCCTCCCTCCAGACTGACATTAGCCTGCCTTTCATCACTGCCGATGCCTCTGGTCCCAAGCACATTAACACTAAGCTCACTCGCTCTCAACTCGAAAGCATGATGGACCCCTTGATCACCAAGACCGTCGAACCTGTTCGCAAGGCGCTGAAGGATGCTGGTCTTCAGGCTAAGGACATTCAGGAGGTTATCCTGGTTGGTGGTATGACTCGTATGCCCAAGGTTACTGAGTCGGTAAAGAGCATTTTCGGCCGTGACCCTGCGAAATCCGTCAATCCCGATGAGGCCGTTGCTATGGGTGCTGCCATCCAGGGTGCCGTTCTCTCTGGTGAAGTGAAGGATCTTCTTCTCCTTGACGTCACACCTCTCTCACTAGGTATCGAGACCCTAGGTGGCGTTTTCACTCGTCTGATCAACCGTAACACAACTATTCCTACCAAGAAGTCCCAGACATTCTCTACTGCTGCCGACTTCCAGACCGCTGTCGAGATCAAGGTCTACCAGGGTGAGCGTGAGCTTGTGAAGGACAACAAGCTTCTGGGTAACTTCCAGCTTGTTGGCATCCCCCCAGCGCACCGTGGTGTTCCTCAGGTCGAGGTCACTTTCGACATCGACGCCGATTCGATTGTCCACGTCCACGCCAAGGATAAGAGCACCAACAAGGACCAGTCCATCACCATTGCCTCCGGCTCAGGTCTATCCGACTCTGAGATTGAGCAGATGGTACAGGATTCCGAGAAGTATGCTGAGTCGGACAAGGAGCGCAAGAACGCCATCGAGGCCGCCAACCGCGCTGACAGCGTCTTGAACGATACCGAGAAGGCCCTGAACGAGTTCGCCGATAGACTCGACAAGACTGAGGCCGACGGCATCCGGGAGAAGATCACTTCTCTCCGTGAGTTCGTCTCCAAGAGCCAGTCGGGCGAAGGCACTGCTACCGCTGAGGACATCAAGACCAAGACGGATGAGCTGCAGATGGCCAGCTTAAACCTCTTCGACAAGATGCATAAGGCCCGTGCTGAGTCCGGTGAGCAATCTGGCTCATCAGAGGCTAAGCCCGAGGAGGAGGAGAAGAAGCCATAAATTCCTCTATAGCATTGTCTTTGATTTTTAATCATTTTGTTCTCAATACCACGAGCGGGGAAGTGTGATGGACTCACCGCGTTGTACATCAATCTGTACTCATATTCACGATTTGTTTAATGCTCTATTGCCATACGGAGATCACGTTCATCATGCTACATTGCGGCGGCAGGGGCGTTCTGAGATAAAGGAAAAGAGTACTCGGCCTACAGGTTTGGCGGGTCAAAGATGTTTACGGTGCTCTGTGATGATGACTAGCATAGGAATGGTCGGTTTTGATGTCCTAGCGCTGTATATAACGTGTTGTATACCAACAAACTTAACCTAATAGCATCGCCTCTCAAGGAATAAATACTTTTGATCTAAAACTAACAATCTCTCTTCCCTAATTTATCTATATTCCTAGTGTACCTCGCCTTGGCTCATCTGCACTATTTGATTTTGACGGACTTTCTAACAGGCCACAAATCTTTCCAGTCGTATTGTATTGTCCTCAAAAGACCGGCAAAGAACCAAGATCCTAGAGTAGCTATGTTATGACAGCATCTGCTGGTCAATCTACTTCAGCTTGTATTAGGTAAGGTAAAGCAACACCATTACTGAAATCCTAATGTCCGCTTCCGCCTTGTGCAGCGCAAAAACTCTGGCTCCGGGCCCGCGTCTCCGGGTCCATGTTCCGGACGAGGGCCTTCAGGTCATCCGGGCGCTCGGCTAGAGAAACGAACATACCACCTACATATTATCGTCACACGTTAGCTTCATCGCTTCCTTTGTTTCCTCCTCCTTGCTTGGATTCCATTCCAGTTAGGCTGGGAGACAAACCTTCCATATGCCACGCGACATGGCAGTGAAGGGCCCAGAGGCCCGGGTTGTCGGCCTCGAAGCGGATGACTACGTGGCTGAAGGCCGGGACTGTGACCGTGTCTCGACGCATGGGATTCTCGAGGTTCCATTTTGTGCTGTTGGGAGTGCCGAAGAGGCCTGGGCCCCAGCCTACTATCTGGAAGGAGTGGCCTGGTTTGAAGAGAATGTTAGTTGGTTGAGTTGGCGAGAGGGTAGGGTTGATGCGAGTGAGGTATAGGGGAGTAAGGGAAGACGACGAAGTGATATTGAAGGCGGCATCGTGGGTGCTGCTTACCACTATTGCTGGTATTAGTATTGATATCTCACTTAGGAGGAGGGATTGACTGACTGCAAATGCCACGGATGTTCCATTGCATCGCGCGAGTTAATGACAATCTGCGCGCCCTTGTCCGCCTCGGGGATGAGCAAAACCTGCTGGCTCAGGCCGAAATCCCAGCTATTGTATGAATTGGCCTTGCTGGGGACGAATTCTTGCTCCATTGCCTTCCATAGCGTCGCATTATTGGAGAGTGGCACGTACGCCGTCTAGATATATGACTATATGTTAGCTGAGCTGCTTAGCATCATATTCTAACTGTTTTCCTCGGTGTCGCCAACTACCACTTCACAGGGGAATGTAGAGGGATTTATACTAATGAGTGATCGAGAACAGACAGATGAAAGACACCGGGTAAGCAAAGGGGATTGAGTCTGGAAACACACCTTGTTTATGAATATCCTATTAACGTCCTGCGCCTGTCGAAACATATACTCAATATAAAGCTTATTATCCTCATGGACATCATACGCCCGTATCTCTCTCATAGGCCTGGGCAAATCGAAAGGCATATCATCGCAGCCTTCCCAGACGTCACCTCTGGCCCCGTTATTCTCGACGCCGTACGGATTGCTGACATTTCCCATGACTCCGATGGGTTTGCTGTTGACGGGCACATCATCATATGACAAGACTCCCCTCGCCGCATACTGGCCTGCGGCGAGCCCGGCGCTCGAGTATGGTATGTATGGCAGGAAGCATGTCTGCGGCAAGGTGGCCCGGATGTAGTAGTTTCCCGCCGTCTGGTCCGCTGTCACGATCACGCTTGCGCGTTGGCCGATGTTGAGATAGATGCCGCGAGCGGACTGCGGCGCTCAGAGTTAGTTGTCGCCATTTTTTAGGGGAACTGTGAAGGGCCTCAAAAGCCTCTATCTAGACACTCTTTCGTCCTTAAGGGATGTTGAAATGTGCCAAAAACAAGAAAGAAAGAAAGAAAGAAAGAAAGAAAGAAAGAAAGAAAGAAAGAAAGAAAGAAAGAAAGAAAGAAAGAAAGAAAGAAAGAAAGAAAGAGCTCCGAGAATTACTTACTATGGGAGAGATTTCTATCCCGTCCAACTCTACTATCGATAACGTGTGGTTGTCGATGGTGAAATAATAGGAGAGCAAGGAAGACGAGTTGATGAGGCGGAGCCGCACGCGCTGTCCCGTGCGAATCTTAGTCGAGTAGAGCTGCCCCCCCGTGCAACTGGTATCTAAATTAGGAGAGGAAGACCGTGACGCATATGAAAATGGTGGCGGGTAGGTCGTCGAAGCCACGGTACAGTCGTATGTGCCCTGTCCGTTGAGTAGTATGTTGTCCGCGAGTGGCTCGACGCCTGATTCGAAGGGCACCCATTTAGAGGTTGTATTCAGATAACTCGGTAGCAGCTGTGCTTGGTCAAAACTTATTCAACAGCACCAGGAAGTAGTGACAAGAAGAGAGGATGATTAATTACGCAACGTACAACGGAACCATACGTATGATACACATCGCCAACGAAGATGATTTTCTCGTCTTCGGTCTCGGGGACCATCTCACCCGGGTCATGAACCACCTGTAACTCACTTATCAGCATGCGCGCCCAAGTGATTATCGTCGCCCCGAATCTCGTTCATACTAACGATAGGTCCGTAAAGCCCGTCGCTATATTGCACCGACAGATGCGCATGCCACCAGAACGTACCCCTCTGACCGCCGACGGAGAACTCGTACGTGAAGCTTCCTCCCGGTGGAATACCGCACTGGGAAACGCCAACGACGCCGTCCATCCAGGTCGTGTTTCTCTGGTCGATGCCGTGCCAGTGGATAGTCGTGCTCGAATCGGGCATGAGATTGTTGACGTGGACTCGGACTTTGTGGGATTTCTTGATCAGCATACTTGCTTGCTTTCGGGGGGTCTCATTTGCGAGTTCTCGTGGGGTGTGTGAGTAGATAACTCCGTTTCACCCCTCGACCTCGATGATAATAGTGAATTGGTGAAATTCGGGACTGAAAACATCAATTCCTGGAAATCACTTACTCGTATCTCCAGTATTTGCCTCGATCAGCGGACCCGGAGACTGCCCATTGGCAAGTATCATAGGCTTCTGGAACCCATCGGGCGCAGCGAGCGCCAGCGAGATATTGAACACATACTCACGTATCCGAGATCTGCCTGAGACGACGAACCCAGTATCGAGGTCAAGCTCTTCCGTATTAACGAGCTGTCCTGGTGGGACTACGTCAAGTCCATCGGGGATCACATAGTGACTGCTGTAGTTGGGCTGAGCCGTCGTAGTGATATTCATATAACGATTCAATCGGCGTCCCAGCCCGAAACCAAGCGCTATACCGATGAGGCCGAAGCAAAAAAATAGGGCTACGGAGAGCCATAATGGTATCGTACGCCGTTGACGATTTCTCTCTGAGATCATGGGCTCGCCATATTCGTGGTTGTCCATTACCAAGAGGCTTAAACTACTAGACGAGCGGCGCTCATGCATGGTCACGCGAGATACCAGGACGGATAATCGATCTACATCTCGACAAAAGGACAACTAAACGATTTTGTGTCGAAGGTAGCAAGGGAGAACTGGGTTTCGCATCGGATATGCCATGTCGCAAAAACGCGTGTTCAAGTGAGACAATTTCAGAAAGATGTGTTCATTCGACTCTTTCAATTCTCTTTAATTTTCGCGGAGTAGACCCGGTAGCTATCTACTAATTCACCGTCCAAAGCCAAACCATCCTTTCTTCTTAGGAGGCTCGGTGTTTTGTGTTGGTTCCTCTTCTGGCTCAGCCGGAGCAGCCGGCGCTTTTCCGGGGTAGTCGATGTAATTCCAAGCAACGTCAAAGAAGAGTGGCTTGACTGGGATCGGTTGAATCCTGGGAGGATAGTCAACCAAATTCTCCAAATCCACACCGTCCTCCGGATATTCTCGAAGTCTATCTACCAGGGGGGTCTTGACCTGCGACGATGTCATTTTTGCCTTATCTCTTAAATTGTCGATCTCGACAATTGCACGACACCGCTGCAGCTCCCCCTTGAGGAGGTTGTGGAGGAATTGAATGTCCGTCTGGCGGATCTCAATACTTAAGATGGGAGAATCCGACGAAGACGCGCCGTTTTCGGAGTAGAAGGCAGCAGCCTGGACTGATTGGTCATATGCATATTTGGTAAGGGCCAGTGCATTGGATGATTGATTAACCAAGGAGTGTGAACGTGCAATAGATAGGCACCTTGAGCGACAGCATTAGAACAGAACGAGTTAACAGGAAGGGTTCGAGAACTTACTTGAGAGCATGGAAGTACTTGGTGGTCGCGTCCACTTGCCGAAGCAGTCCCTCATCAGCGGCTATACCCGGAAGTTCCTTGATCGACTCAAGACTTTGTAAAGTGGCGTCATATAGCACAACCTTTTCCTTCAGGCGAGCCACCTTCCTGCCCGGAGGCTCGATCTTGGCCTTGTGCAGCGATGCGTCCTTTTTTGATTTTCGCGTAGTGTTCGGGGCCGAATCAAGCAGAGCACCATCATGCTCACCACTGAGTACTCGGTTGCGGCCGATTCTCCAGCTGATCATCTGGTAGTTAACAGCGGTGCGGGTGATCTGCAGGCTCTGTATGCGACTATCGCTCTGTGGCACTCCCTCCTCTTTTAATTCATCAATGGCATGTTTTGTGGCGTCGGCGGCATCCTGGCTGGCAATGAGGACTTCATCGTAGGCCGCTGCCATCTCCTTTGGGAGCACCACATCGGAAGACTTCAACTTCTCAGCTAATCGAGTAGTAGCCGCCTCGGTTGAAGCTATGGCGAGCGCGATAGAGGCGTCCTCAATCTTGACCTGCCGTGACCGCCACGTGATAGTGTGAGGTGCATTTGGAACATCTGCCTGGTCCTTCTCTATGGCGGCATCACCTTGCTTCAACAGGTTGGGAGCTAATGTGTTGATCTGGCCAACAAGAGCCTCGTCGGACGAGGGGAAGGCCTTTCGAGCAATAGTAGGGATAGCGAGGGTGCGCGGGACCTTGCTCTGGTAGGCTGCATAGCGAATCGAGGGGTCGATGGTCTCGGATAAGAGATCCTTCAAGATGTCGCCCCGGACCGATGTCATCAGGGCACTGTATATGATGCGCGCGGTGGCATAGCTCCTCATGCAGTCCTCCCAATTCTGGCCCTCGAAATCGGCGGCACCCCTCAACATAGCAGCGTAAGCGCGAGCCTCGAGGAGATTGATGTCGGTGGCGGCAGCGGTGGTGGTGTCGGAGAGGATGCGAACTAGGTGCTCGGCAGCTCTCGCGCCCTTATCAAGCCGGGATATAATGTGGGAGCGGGTGCGACCAGTTATGCCCTTGGTGTCGGCGGCGTGGAGGGCCTTGAGGCGCATGGCATGGGCCCAGGCCCTCTCGGCCGTGAGCAGGATGAGGTGCAGGAAGCCATGGTTCTCTGCGATCTGCTGGGCGGTGACGGGGTCTCGTTTGACGAACTTGGACCTGTTCTTGGTGGCGATGTTCAGCTTCCTCCGTGAGCCGTGCAGCTTCTTGGCTAGCAGGCGGTGGTACGTGGTGTAGTCGCCGTAGAGGAGGGCCTGATTGCGCGCAGACACGACAAAGTTGGTGATGTCCATGGCTCTCACTGGACCTTCTCTGTCGTTAGCGGGCAGTCTGCTCGTCGATTTTGTATGAATTATCGCCAATGGATAGGTACCTAAAGTAATGATAATTAATGGTGGGGTTGAGTTGTAACAGTACAGGGACGGTTGCTTTCTGTGGCTGATGAGATGATGGGTGGCTGTAAAGTGCCCCCCACCTCATGCCCCCGATGTGCCCCGATTGACCGGGACCCCCCCGGACGGGCTAGTAAAAATCTACTTATCTATTTACACCTACCTTCTCATCGTCATTGACGCCTCTTGGGCCTATACACCTCCTGTCTTTCGTCCCTTTCCTGCGCTCTCGCCGTGCATGATTCTTGATGTCGCACTCTCCATGACGTGGCCATTACGATGCCCTGAAGTGCACACACCACCTCTCCTACCCTATCTGCAAACGCCGTGCCGTCGTCCAAAGACGTAACACTCCTAGACACCGTCTCAAATGCTCGAGAGGACGACCGCATGTCTGGAACCATGCGGCCTCCGAGTCGTCCCACCAAATAAGAACCCGATCCGGTCCATGAGGCAGCTGCACACTGCTTTCTGGCAACATGGCGCCGCCGATGTCGAGCTCACCACCGCCTGGCAGGCTCTGATGCACGGCACCCTGGCCGGCCACGCCAGAAACCCTTCACTGAGCGCCTCAGCTTTCCTTCTCGACTTCCTATATCCGACTGGTGCTGTTGCTTTGATGAGTCGCCGCCTCGCCCCCAGCTCGTCAAACCGCCCTGATCGACTCCGCCTTCGATCTCGACCTTCCCATGTCTCTCCTCGCCTCTACAACTCGTCTTTACCCCGCCAACAACCTCAATCCGCTTCCTCTGCAAGCAAGGAGCAGGACCATGTTGCACGAGGGAACAACGACTTGGGACATGACACCCAGCTTAACCTCTCACCCTTGTCTGCCGAGTTGAGCGACCAGGACCCCCCGACCCAGCTTGATAACCGCGCCCATGTCTCGGCCATTCGACAGATCCTGGCGAGGAACGACCTTGATGAAACTGATCTCTTATGGCGTCATTACAAGTCTTTGGATGGCCGCTCTCAAGAAGCCCATTTTAGCCGCGTTCTAGCATTCCTTTCTAGGACCGGCCGTGTATCCGACTCCTGGAAGATTTCAGAGCTTTTTAACAAGTTGGACGAGCCTAGTTGGGACCATGATATGTTCGTCGCCGGCGTTTCTGCCGAGATCAACCTCCAAAACAACTCCCGGGCTTTGTCTATCTTCGAGCAAGGACTGAAATCCGCTGTCCTTGATAACACAGCTCTTGTCGATGCCTTGGATGTACTACTGGCCGCTGCCTTCAGATCTTCTACGACCGACCTTTTAGAGAAGACTTGGAAGCTATACCCTGAAATGGCCGCTCGGTGGGACTTCAACGGCATCATTGCCGATCTGAAGCACTTAGCATCTGTTTCCGGTATTGCGGAGAAAGCTTTATTATTTCCCGAATATGTCAAAGAGCGATTAAGGGACCCGTCTAGTAACGAAGCCGATCGAAAAGCCTTCCAAGTCTTAGAGAGGATACTGGTCAGGAAGGCGATGGCCTCATGCGACGAAACACAGGTAATCCCTCTATTGCTTCTAACAAAAGATCCATTATCTTTTGAGGAGTATTTTAGATATGCCGCGAAGAGGCGTAGGAGAAAGGCCGTGATAGATGTATACGGTATTTACCGAAAACTACCTGGTTGTTCACCTAGCCATGCCGCTCTACACTGTGCTTTCGATGCTTATATGGAATTCAGCACCATGGGGAGAAAAGCCCGCGGCGTTAGACTTCTTTGGAAAGACTGGCATACATTCCACAATGTGCCGTCTCGACGGGCCTATCAGAGACATTTGGGGTTTTATGCGGCTTGGGGTAACAAGGAGCAAGTCTATTCGTTGTGGACTGAATATGTCGAGCGTTTTCGTGATGACCCCTGTGTGAACATATTTGACGAAAAAGGGGGTAATGATACTTTTGCGCATTTGCTACAAGTTCACGCGGTCAATGCGGAACCAGAGGAAGCCCAGCGGATCTTCGACGACATGAGCAATAAGTTCAAAATACGACCTTCTGTCTACGATTGGAACATTCTGCTGAATGCGTATGCAAAGGCTGATGATTACAACGGAGCGATCATGACTTTCGATCGCCTATGTGGCGCAACCAAACCCGATAAGTTTAGTTATGGGACTTTGATGCAGATGGTCGGGTCAAGAGGCGATCTGAGGTTTACTGTAGAATTATACCGTCGCGCGCGCAGTTCCGGTATTCATGCGAATGATGCCATGCTCAGCAGTCTCATCGATGCGTACTGTCAGAACGACCTTTTTCGGGAAGCAGAAGATGTATGCACGCGTGCTGCTGGTAAGGGGTTTTTTACGACGCGCATGTGGAATAAACTTCTTTATTACAATGCTCTGCGTCGGGATCTTGCCAGTACACATAAGATTCTCAATACTATGGCCGAGAAGGATATACCATACAACGGGTTCACTTACCAACAACTACTACTTGGGCTCGCCCTATGTCGACAGTCGCAGCATGCACTTCACCTCCTTACTGTTGCTCTCAAAGATAAAGTATTCGAGGCGACGGCGACACATTTCCAAATCGTTATGGGCTCGCTTCTCCTGACTGGGGAGCCGGTGCTGATTAAACGCCTTTGCCTGCTCATGAATGAGAACGAGATCCCTATCACAGAAGACATCGTTTTCCGTCTCAGCCAAGCCCTTGCACAATGGAAATATTTGCCAACACATTTACGGGTGCAACGGAGTAAGAAACAATGGCTCGGTGGCGCGTTACGTAATTTCTTCCAGATCTACGGGCACCGTCAAGGCACGAAGGTGAGCTCTAAAGCTCCCTCGGATGGGAAGCCTGTACAGCCAAGAGAATTGCTCCGACCAGGCCGAGAGGCGTATCATTTCGGTACGATGGTGAATCTCTTCGCTCAGTTGAACAACGGCGCCCAAGTCAACGAACTCGTCGATTTGTATCGTTATGTTTTCCAGGACACTTCCAACAGTGAGGACCTACTGCCGGTATCGATGCTGAATGCTGTAATGCTCTTAGGCCTTCAGGAACAACGACATGACCGTGTTAGGTCGACGTGGCAGCTTCTTTTCGACAACATCAAGGTGGAAGCGCGTTCTGCGGATTTCAACGCCGATCTACCATACAACAACAGAATATCACCGAAATATCGTTATGCTCTGTCTGACAGCTTGCGTGTAATGCAAGAGATGTTACTCAATGAGCGCGATTTTTCCGGCCTTCAGAATCTTGTGAAGGAAGTGCTTGATGCCGGCTTCGAGGTGGACAGCAAAAACTGGAACTACCACGTGCAAGTTCTCGTGCAAATGCAACAGTACAAAGCGGCGTTCGTTGTGTGCGAGAAAGTCCTGATGCCGAATTGGACGGGATGGTTCACAGCTCGCACAAAAGAAGCTATGAGTAATGCTCTTCCTTTAGAGACACGCAGAAAAGGATCATCTCCACGTTACCTTCGCCCTACTGCAACGACGCTCTACCGTCTTGCGCAGGCCTACCTAGAGCTGGACAAGCAGGGCCTATGGTCCAGTGACGCAGCTGCCACTCTACGTGAAGTAGAGAGTGAATGTGCGCAAGTGACTAGGGCTATCAAGTCCATGGTTCGTGTACATTCGAATCTGGAAGATGAAATCTTTAAATCCTCCGAATTCACAGATATGATCGATCTAGAGGAGACGATCGACTCGGAAATTGAGGCTGAGGCCGCCGAAGAGGACCAAGTAGCCTTTGGAGGTGCATGAGCCTGCCATATAGCACTCGACGTGTAGTGTACAGTACAATTTTGTATTTCAGTGTAACAATCACGACTTATGTATACCGCTAGAAGGCTAGAGATACCAGCATAGATAATTGTATATATGTCTAGGCAAACAATGCTGTAATCATCAACCCAAAAATTGTCTCGATAGGTACATGACTAACGGTCTGGTACATCGCGTCCGGACTTGTGGATCTTAATCAACACGCCCTCCGCACCCGGAATCCACCCGGGCGGCTTGCAAGACAAGTGACTCACCTCGTACTCCTAGACATATAGTTCCTACGTATTAGTTTAAGACAGATTGTCCTGCTCCCTTTTCATGTTCCTATCCTGACCGAGCGAGTTCATTGAGACTATCGCCAGAATTCCAGCAGACCTCTGCTCCATTGATAGATGTTTCGACTTTTTCGACGATATCGATCTTCCGTAGCAAAAGTAGCTACGATGGCTCTCCCGTTTTCGCGTCCTTCTACACTGCCTTCGGGCTTCACCATGTCTAGATGTACACCGGCGGACGTGCAGGGTATGACTGAAGTTTGGTAAGTGCTCAACGAGCTTTTCTGTTCAACTTAGACTTACATGGAACTGTAGTAAGTTGCGTGCTATCTAAACGCCCTCATGAGTAATCCATATCCTACGCCACTCGCAGAGGAACATGGCCGTTTGAACTTCGCTAGAGATCAAGTCCTGCTACACAATTGCGAGTCATCTAGTCAATGTCACGATGAAGGCTATTAGCAAACCACACGGCCCCCTGATCGAGAGCTTCTCTCTCGCTCACCAGCAGCATACTGTCTATCACCACCCCCTTCCCAGAACGCGCACACGATGACACTCCAGCAAATGAACAAAAGTTAACACCAAAACCAACCAGACATGGACGCCTTCTCAGACAAGGAGTACACATACTGGTGGGGACCAGTCCCAGCCATGTGGAAGTGGCAAGAGGAACGTATCCGCCGCCGCTTCGCGGACTCGAGCACGCAGCAATTCAAAGTCGTCGACGACGCGAACGGGACCATCGTCGCCTGGGCGAAATGGGATCCCCCGTCTCAGATGGTGGGTCTGAAAGAGGGCTTCACATTATACGACGAGTCAGGCAAGCCTGTCGACGCAAGCTCTGGGAATAAGAACGCGAAAGAAATGCGAAAGGAGGATGAGATAGAGGCCCACGCCCTGGGCCCGCCTGAGGGCTCGAATGTTGCGCTTTTCAAGGCGTTCTTCGATGGTGTTGCGGGTGCGGAAAAGAAATTCCAGGCGAGTGAGAAACTAGGTAAGTCTCTCCCCCCTTTTCTCACTCTCCAGAAGCTATACAAGTGGCTTCATCATGACTTTCGACTTCTAGAGACATTCAATCACGCCGGCTCACAACACCTAAAATGCCCGTGTCCCCTCGTTTCTATAGAGCTCTAGCGAACCATAAAGCTAACATACGTCAACTATCTAGTACTTACACATCTATGTACCCGGCACAACTACCACGGCCGCGGCATCGGCTCTGCGCTCCTACGTGGCGTGCTCGATCTGGCGGACAAGGAGGGTCTCTGCGCCTATCTAGAAGCTACGCGCCTGGCGGTGCCGGCCTATGAAAGTCTTGGCTATAAAGTCGTTGACAAGCTTGAGTTCGATCGCACCGAAGCCGGGTTCGATATCCCGTCTGCTCTGCAGTAGGTGTTCTTGAACTTCCTTCTTTGCTATGTACACAGTTGATCCCGTTTGGTTCTTAATTGGGCTGGATTATGAGACTTCTGATTGCACGCGCTGACTTAAATCAAATAGTATTATGCTCAGGGAACCGCAGACGCTGGAGAAATGATCTGATGTGATTATGTGACCACCTGAGAGGTATTGGGACAATCTGAAAGTCGAGCCTAAGCGTTTGATGACGACGACTTACTAAAGGCGACTTTCTTCATTAATTGCTAGATAATAGTACCAACGGATATTAACAACTTTGATTCGCATAGATAACAAGTTACATCATGTGATGTGAGAGACTGCTAGTCCTAAATCTCACCTCTCTCGTGACGCGTCCGTACTGCTCGCTGTGCACTCGGGCCGACAATACGTTATATTTTCTTAAACGAGCACCAGGTCCGTAAACGTAAACCGTGAATCTCCCGGCTGAGACTTTACTATGCCCTGCACATCACAATCGGGTTGATCTATATGTAGCCAGCCGGAATTAGATATAATGCATGCTCATCCTTCTCAATATAGGGTAACACGGCACTTCTCGACTTCTTGACATGTCGTACAAGACTTGTCTTTCGGAGAATATAGGTATGCGATAACCACCTGCATTATACCCCTCTGCCTTGTGTGTGCAACGTCTATGTACCTGACATGTAGCCTTTCTTGGCTACCCCTGAGATAAGCTAGGTAGCTATTGAGAGAGTCATAATTGCCCAGTCTGAACACAACAGCTGCTGGGCAGCGCACGATAAAACAGACCAAAAGCTGACATGAATCGGTTATCGGACCACCACATAAACCAAGCAGGTATTTGCCGAATTGTAATTCGCCGGCCTTCTTCTACACCGCTTCCCTCCCATTATTTCCGAATGCACACGCGTGACCTAACACCAAACACCCAAACGCTCGTGTCTCGAAAACAAATCTATATCACCGACTCACCAAAGGACTTTCAGCGCAGTATCGTGGAGTGAGGCTCTGCAAACCCGAACAATCAGAGTAAGACATTGGCAAGCAGGTAAATGCCCAATCTCACCTCAGCTACCGCAATTGACCAGTAAGAGAAGCAAGAGGGGAACTAAGTATCATGTATGAGCGTCTGGGGTTGATCTCAATTGGTCAGTCGGACAGTTCAGAGATATACATCTGAAACATCGTCTCCGGTGATCGAGACGAGTCGTTACCTATTGTTTCCCCGTCGCACAGAAGCCCTATTGTTTGATTAGGCGTTGCGATGCCGGCCCGGAATAGCTGCGTCAGCGTCCCGTACGACGTTGTGAACGGGTTTCCCGAGTTTATCGATGCTGTCATCAGCCCTTTCATCTTGCTGCAATGCGGGTAAGGGTAATACCCTGGAGCAAGACGTGGTATTGTGGCGTCGCTAGGCATGACGCCTTCTGTTCAGCTGACTTGGTGCTTATTTAGAAAAAAAAAAAAGAAATACCGCTAGGGCTGAATGCCAAGTGACAGGACACCTACTTGCTCATATTATAGCGCTTTACAATTCACGTCCACAAGACTCTATAGGTGCCATGTGGCTGGCAGTTCCGGATCCAATATGCCGTGAAAGCGAGGTCTGGGCCATATGAAACAACTACTGTACAGGCGTGGCTTGTACTACGTAGAACAGGTCATCAGACATAATAATGACTTTGTATAACGCTGTCGATGGACGTTCTTGGTATATTCGTTGGGGAGATTGGTAAAAACAGATCTCACAATGGGATGAATTCCATAGGTGTTCCTTGAGGTATGACTACTATACCACACGTGACCTTAAGTTCAGATACTCATCGTGTCATAGATGTCTTGTTTAACCATACCGTAATGTGTCAACAGATTATGAGGTCAAGTAGGTATGTACTTAAGACAGCAACTCCAAGTCTTCAGCTTTATGTGTCACGAAATACGCCGTAAGTTCTCAGGAGCCCGTTGAAGTAACTTTCTTGGAATGCCCAAGCGTTACGCACAGGCGCATCTGACACAACGGACATTGCACGTCAACAGGTCACATTCGTAATTAATATGTCTTAAAGCCTAGTAAGTCAGGGAAAACGCCGACTGCTAGATAGAAAACTCACCGCCACTCAATGAGGCTGGAAACTCACAAGTCAAACGTTTCTAAGAGCCGCGACGTGATGTCACGCTAGGTAACATCAACCGGTGCATAGAATGGTCGTTCATTGAAGAGGGGCGCATAGTTGCATCCGTTTGAGATTCGAGGGACGAACCGATATGTTCCTTCGCAGCGGAAGGGGTGGAAGAGGTGGAGTAATTCACAAGACGCTCCCTTACAGCCGAGAACGCCAGCCTCAACCAGCTGCACGAAAGCTACGTCGCCAACGAGTGGTTAGCCGCCCCGAAACATACACTACACAATTATTGAGCACGTGGTTTCCACACTGAGATGGTACCATTTGAAACAGCTTTTGTGGAGGTCTGTGAGTCTAATTAGATCTGCCTTGATTAGCTCGCCAGCGGTGTGTCGATGTTTGTCAGCCAACGATCGTGTATTGAGATATAGGTCGCAGTGTAGTTCTTCAACTTATAGAAGATGACAAGGCTGACACCAAGAAGAAAAGAAAGCGCAGGGCACCGGCACATGATGTGCTTAAACTACTTTAGATGAGACAAACAAACGCGCCCTAAGGGGAGGGGGTGGATAAGTGGATTGTGGAATACTAATCGAATAATGGCTCGAGTCTCCTGTCGAGGAAATACGTGGCCTTGATCACTAGTGCTCCTCACTCTCCGAGCAGACTGAAGATGGACAAAAACACCGACATGCGAGTGTCAGTCCAAAGAGCAATCAATGGATGTCGCAGATAGCCGACGCTGTAATACCTTGGGCTGCCTCCGAAGGCAGGCAGATCAAGGTGGATAGTCAACTGATGGATGGTCTCCAGTTCGCCGGGGTCGAGGTCCAATAGAGCAATGGATCCGAATGTGATGTTGTGTGTGCTATATTTCTTGAAACGTGTCGAGCAATTGGATTCTGCTCTACCTGGTTTCACTGCGTGCGTAATCTTCTCGTGCGTAGGATCGAATTGTACGATGGAAACAAGTACTGTAATCTACCGTGGGCTGAATTGAGTGCCGAGTTGCCGCCTGGACTGGCTTGGTCTTAGCTTAGCAAAGACGGGCGTGCTAAGAAACAGACTCGAATAGCGTATGTAATAATGTAGGTAGAGACAATGGCGTCGACGTTCTTACGAATATCTACTATTGTCTCTAGTAGGGGACGTTGTGTGCTACTTGCGTGGCGTTGAAAGTGGGTGGATCCTATTTTAACATGAAACACTGCTCATTCATGGATCGATCTGCAACCCCTGCGTAACATGGCTAGCCCGGAGCCTAAGGTGGGTTAAGTGGCGTATACTACAGGGGTTGCTGCAGATGCTACTTAGCGTGTCAATCAACCGGACGGGAAATTGACGGGATTTGCTAAAGGGTCCAAGGGGACTTTCACTACATGCCCAGGTAGTACTTACAGTTTAGTTTACTACACCGATGCTGCTGGAAGGCGCGCATACCGCTCTTATGCCTCCGTATCTTGGTGAATACCGTTAGACTACTGGCTTAGACACATTATGAAATTGCAACACTTGATGTTTGTTTCGTCCGCAGTCCACTAAGCATCAGTCGCATTTGAACGTTGCAATGAACATCTGCTCCACTACGTACTTAATATACAGTACTGCGAGTAGAACGCTGCAAAGAATATTCCTAGAATTCCCAAGATAAGTCAGACAAGCCCAGATGGATCTATGACTGAGAGGACCTTGGCGAGTCGCTAAAGCGACCCAACGTCTCGTTGTCCCCGATGCGGCATTGTGCAGTGCTGATCATTTGGCGAGAACTTTCCTTCCTCGCCCGTTGTAAGCAATGCATACTATTATCTACGCAGTACGAAGTAGGTAAGGTTAGGTATGCAGAGGACCAGATAATCTGTTGCCGAGCCTGCTATACCTATCGGTACCTAGATCAGTATCCACCCTGCTGTATAATACCCCAACCGATAGGGTTGTCAACAAAAGGTTGTTACACAAGAAGCGCAATGTCGAGCTGCTGGTTTTGGAAGGTCATGTTGCACACGGCTGGTTTTAGAATTCTGCCTTGTCATTGTCAGGGTTTGTCCGGGACGCAGGTACACGAAAGCATGAAGGTAACAACAGAGCCAAGGAGAGAGATAGAGCAGGAGTTCAAAATCAAAATGTGTAGGAGCTGAAGGATGTGACCTTCGAGATTTCGAAAGCGGCGGAACCGAAGGTTTCCTACACGAAAGGGGTAGGGCATCACCACTATCCAGGTCAGATTCGGGCTGAGCATCATGAAATGCTCAGACCTGCAGATGTGTGTTCATCAAACTTTAGTAGGTGGTGAATATGAAAAAGTACGCACAATGTATAAGTAGAGTCAGTTGTTCATGTCTACTTCTTGGCAGCCATCTAGCTAACTTGACAACTGAATGCTTTGTAATCTATAATCAGGTATCTAGCAATATCCCAACACCTATCCGTACATGTGGTTATAATTATACGGGTATTTCTTTCTTTTCTTGAAACAAAATAGGTAGTCAATTGGCAATGTCAGCAAGCACCGGTACTTAGCGTAGCACATAGCATGAGTACCATACCGGTTGTCTAGTGATAGTGAAGTGAAGGATTAGAGTACTAAGGAGGTACCCAATCCCGGTTAAGCGCGGCGGATCGAGGGTTCGATGTCTGGTCCAGACACACCCCACCACCTATCCAGGTACTTCACCGATACCCAAGTGTAGATGCGTTGCACGGTGTCCACCGTCCAAATTTGGTGGTTTCATCAGCTATCAGTGTCGTTGTAGGTACCTATATGCTGTGGCACAGCGATCCCCCTCCCCTCTGTCTGCCGCCCGTTGACCCACTGGCTAGACTGGGTATACTTACTTTAGTGGCAGCAATTCGACGACAAACCAACACACCGACTGACTGGGAATCCTCAGGTCGTCTCTCCGCCTCCCCCCCTTTCCGGAGCCTAGAGTCGGGTGGACGAATAAACCGGTAGATGCATCAAATCGAGGCATATGGCCATTCACTCCAATAGAATACCAGCCTTGCCAGACTTCCCAAGTTCTCGTCCCAGCTAATTCGTCTGCACCGACCGTCGTTGCTCAGGTCGAGTCAACTGCTGTCACAAGTCATTGACTGTGCTGGTGGTGTCTGTCACTGTCATTGTCACTGTCATTGTCGCTGTCGCCGTCACCGTCACTTACGGTGGGTAACGTTGTAACCGGCAGATCGCCGTCCGCCCTCGCCTGCTGGTCGCTTTTTGTTCCGCCTTCTCGGCCTCAACCCTCAAACGACGCCAGCACCAACTCCCCATCCCAACAACTCGCAATAGCCATACGCCATCCCATTACACCCGACCCGACCCGACACTACACGATACATAACACGACATATTCGTATCGCCATTCCGACCCTGCCTATTGCCGCCATCACCCGGCTCTTGCTACCAACGGTATCCCAGCGATGCTGAAGACGCATACGTCTGCTCCAGATCAGATCCAACATCGACGCATTCTTGGCACCCTATACTCCAAGCCACTGTAACACCTCGCCGTGTTTTCTCGTCTGTCGCTGCAACGAGAGGCTCATCTGGAGTTGAACGTCGAATCATTGTACCTTGCTCTCTCGATTGGTCTCTTGTCACTTCTGATCAGTCAGCTTTCTCTGTCGCGCCAAAAACGCCAGCCAATGTTGCCGTGATTTCATTCTTCTCCTTCCCGCCTCCCATGAGGTTTTTGGCCTACGAGACCAGTCACTTGGAATTGAACGATAAACACCTCGGATCCCTGATCAGCTCGCTTGCCGGTCAGAGCCTCACTTGATCCAGAACACCTTGGCTGTTTGGCGAAGAGAAAGACAAGAGCAGGATCAAGCAGAAACCGAGGCCATGGATGACTATATGGACGGCTCCGTCGACGGGGATGATATTTTCCCCTGCAAGGGATGTGGTGAGGTAAGGACGAGGCCGCTGTGAACCCTACAGTAACCATCAATTCTTTGCAAGCTAACGTGAATTCCGCTCAGATATTGGAGGAGGGAAAGGCCTTTGAACTAGGTATGTTGTGCTGCTACCGCCGCCGTCGCTTTTGATCTTCAATTCACTTCTATCTCCCACCATGCCGTGTATCTTGCCCAGCTCTCCATCCATCCCATCGCCACATCACCGCCGTGGGCCTCGGTTGTCTAATTATTCTTCACAGCCGGAAATCGATGGCATCTCAATTGCTTCCGTTGCAACACGTGCAATACTCTTCTCGACTCCGACGCAAACCTCCTTCTTCTTGGCGATGGCTCCCTGATATGCAACAATTGCACATATAGCTGTAGTGCATGCGGTGATAAGATTGAGGATCTCGCCATCTTGACCGGCGAACAGGCCTTTTGCGCTGCATGCTTTCGATGCCGAAACTGCAAGAGAAAAATCGAAAACTTGCGCTATGCCAAGACATCACAGGGCATCTTTTGCATGAGCTGCCATGAATCTCTGATGGCGAGGCGTAGAAAAAAATCCAAGGCTGCCCAGGCAAAGGCTCGCGAGAAGGACGGAATGGTTGTAGAGAAATCGTTGCCGGCGCTTCCTCCCAACGCCATACCGCCGAACGCCTTCTCTAATGATCGGGTCGACCCGGAGTCTGATTTGCCCACAGAACTTCCTACCGAGCTCTCTCCGCGACCCCGGCCGTCGTACCCTCGCAATGATGCGGATTCGCTGAGCAGCACGAGATCACCTGAACGCTCATTGGATCACCCCGGCCTGTCTTTACCTGCTAACACATATCGCCCCAACCGAAATTCCTCTCTCTTCTCGGGTGGTGACGTTAGTAGTACGACAATAGATGACCAGAGCTTCTTCATCCCAGTGGCGCTAGACCCAAGTCCGCTTCCTTCAGCAACGCCGAGGTCAATTGCCGAGACGCCAGCTGATACGAACAAGAGGAGCAAGGAGAAGGACTATTTCAGCAGCGTCCCTAAACAACCAGAAAGGAAGGCTGAATCCCAATCATCGACGCCACATATCGCTTTCCAAGAGAAAGGTCGTCAAGCCTCATCTGATTATGGTGATCTCCCCTCTAAGAGCTTGGGTAGGAAACTGTCCAAGTCATCCAAGACTGAAAGAAACGGGTCGTCCAACACATCATCTATCGTCGGCGACGACAGATCCCAGACACCCGTGAATGGAAAGTCGGAAGAATTCAAATTACAGGATGCTCCCAAGAGTAGGAAGACGAATACTAGAACCAACTCGCAGCAATCCAATCCCTTCCAGGAATCGGTTGGCTCTCGAGATAGCGGGTCCGGGCGGACTGACAAAGAGTTCGCTGTGTCCGAATCGAACCAACACCTGTATTCTAGTGACCGAGCGAACACTCCACGCAGCTCACAGGACTCGCGCCCAAAAGAAGAGGAAGAAAGCAGACAAGTCGATCCTTTAGCAGCCACACCCGGCAACGTCTCCAGGCCTATCGCTCGAAAAGAACTCCCCCATTCGGCTTCAAGAAGCGGTAAGTTTCATCCCTATTAATCTACGTAAACTTGGGAACTTATATTCGCTCTAGTAAATGGCTTCACCAAGTCTAACCAGACCGATCCGAAGTTGAGTGATTCATACATGGCGCCCAGAGCTCCACCAGCGCCTCCAGGACAGTCCGCGGCGCAAGACCCTGCCAGTATAGGGGCCGAGAATAAATCATCGCCAAAACTACCTAGGTGGAGTGCTGGTGGCGATTTTAGCATGGATGAGGACATGGCCCGTATTCTGGGGACAGACGAAGGCTCATCCTCGATCCTTCGCCGCGTATCTAACGTCGTACGTCACGGACGAACCAACAGTACCGAGTCAAGCGCCCAGCCTCGTGTCGGCCATACGCGCAGCGTCAGTGAAACTACACGCACCACTGTATCACCCCGCTGGCCAAAGACACCGATAGCTGAGGACTCGGTCAACGGTACTGGCCACGACATCACTAGCCCCTTGTCTTCGACATCCAGTGATGACAATGCAGTGTTGAAAAGAAAGTTACGAACCTCTGAGCAACGGGTGGCCCAGCTCGAGCGACAGTGTAATGATGAGAAGAATCTAAAGAGTCTCTCGCAAAAGGTCGAAGAGAAGCGAAAAACAGTCTCAATACTTGACACCCAGACAGAACTCATGATTCGTCAGTTGGAAGCACTCGCTGGGTACGTGGAAAGAGCTAAGGAGACGAAGAAGCCTGTTGATCCGCGCGACTTAGAGGAATCGGCTATCAAAGATTTTGTTCAGAAATTAGACAAACTGAAACAGTCTATGGTAGCGAGCCTTGAGCAACTCCATGCCGAGCGAGATCAGCTCATTGAAGAGAAGAATCAGGCGATAGCCGATCGGGATCGTGCCCGCGTCGAGTTCGAACAACTAGTGTCTAAGAACGCACAGTTGGCAGACCTAAACAACGACATCACCCATCAAATCCAAGAGAGGTTCAAAAATCACTCGGATGCTCGGCTAGCAACGAACGGACTTGGCATATACAATCATAATAAGGGCGCATCCAATAACTCCGTTAGCCTTGACAACGCGAGCATTCAGACCGGCACTACTATTATCACACCAGAGCACGAGGAACCGATCATTGAGGCCCGGCCAACCGTGGTGAAGATAGGAGAGAAGAAGAACTTTTCTAAGTGGAAGAAGGGATCCAAGGCCATGGCCCAAAACATCGCCAAGGGCGTGGGCCGAACAGTTGTAGCCTTCCAGCAGCCAGAGCGCCATCCTCAGGGGGCGGCTGGAGAAAGCATCGGCCTTCCGTATAATATGACTGTCACGCCAATCGAATCGCCCGTTTCACACGCTCCACCAAATGGCGTTAACCGCCAGCAGGGAGAGGCCGGCCGTCAAGGGTTCTTCGGCTTCAAAAAGGCACAAACTATATCAAAGCAAGGCGCGGCTACGAACGTATCCACGCCACCCGCTGTCGAACCCCCGAGCGTTCTCTTCGGCTCCGAGCTTACAGACCGAGCCGAGTTTGAACGCAGACAGATACCTTCTGTAGTGACACGGTGTATCGAGGAAGTTGAACTGAGGGGTATGGAGATGGAGGGCATTTACCGCAAGACGGGCGGCAATTCACAGGTCAAAATCATTCAAGAAGGCTTCGACAAGAACGAGAATTTTGACATTTCAGACCCGGATATGGATATCACAGCCGTTACTAGTGTTCTCAAACAGTACTTCCGGAAACTCCCAACGCCACTATTGACCTACGACGTCTATGATCGCGTACTAGAAACGAACTGTAAGCAGAACGATAGCATTCTTTGATATCTCGACCGATGTAATACTAACGAAATGGCAATAGCACTCGCGAATGACACAGAAAAGTGTACCCATCTCCAGAATGTTTTCAATTCACTTCCAAGACAGCACAAGGATTGTCTCGAATTTCTCATGTTCCATCTTTCCCGTGTAGCGTCGAGAGAAGGCGAAAATCTTGTATGCTATATACCCCCGATCACAGTCTTGAACTTGACTAACTCAGTTAGATGACTCCGAGAAACTTGGCAGTGGTTTTCGCCCCTACTATCATGAGGGACACGAATATCGAACGAGAAATGACAGATATGCACGCCAAGAACAACGCGGTTCAATTCATTATCGAGAACAGCCAGACTATATTCGCTTAGTATCAATTGTGTCATGGGCCGAGTACCCCGGTCAGCATTGTACATATACCAACAAAAGAACGGCCTGTGGCCACAAAAGTCGACCTAGATTTACGCGATCGAAAGGTTGATATTGCTTCTTTTTAACGATCGGGAATCTAGGGTCCCATCAATATGCGGCTCACCTCGGCGACGAGCTGTCATTCTAGGGACCATTGGATTCGCTTAGCTTTCTATTCGTGGGAGGTGTCCCGGGCAGCGGTTTCTCTGTGTTTTACATTGGGGGAACTTGATGATATCCTTCAGAGCATGGCGGGGTCTTATCTTTTCTTTATTATCTACCTTTCCATTCTGGATCGTTAGTACTTGCGCCTACTTATGAAACGCCGGCAAGGATATTGCCAGTGAGACAGACCGCTTCGATCTTGCCCGTATCTATTTTTAGTGAAGTCCAGAAATGTGTGTCCCTGACAAACATGAGGTGTTGATATTGGACAGCGGAACACAGCAATTTACAGCGGGAGAAAGAGGAAAAGACCTCAGCATCAGACAGACAGACAGACAGACAGACAGAGAGAAAATGAAAGCAACCTCGTGAACAATATTTTATGCAACAGTTCTACTCATCTAGTGTCCGGTTTACTCGTTGTATTCATATTTTTCGTAACTGTTAAAATTCCGATAAACCCTGTGGGAGACCCCTGAATTCGCCTTTTCCTTTCGAGTTGTAGCTCGCTCTTGAAGCCCGACTTTTGCGTAGCTGCTTCCCTGGCGACGTGAACGTTATTATCAATCAGGCTGTTTGTTCTTCGTAATGCACGTTAGCCACAGTTCACCCTAGACACGTAGTAGAAACAAGGCTGAGTTGAAATTTGCAGCTCATTCCTCTCTACCATGACGTCAGCTCATCTATACTACCTAACATTTATTTGCCTTTTGGCTGCGCACATGGGGGCTAACAGCCCATCCAAGGTAATATGGCATATGCAGTTTCACAATGAACTGAGGTCATCCTTTCAGCCAATTATATTGACCAGCGAATGGCCTCAGATTTCTGCTTACCAGCGCCTTACATACTGGGAGGCCAGGAGAGCGACCAATCCAAGTCTTGGTACGTAGCAAGAGGATTTTCTAGCCGTACTTCACCGATTAGTGACTTGCTTATAAATTCTCACCTCGACACGATCTAGGAGACTTCTGTGTATTTGTATTCACCATCAAAGATATACAGCTCTTAGATATTCTACTACTACTTTCTTCACACTTGTATAATTACCGCGGGGCCAAGCCTTTGGCCCCAGCGAAACATTCAGCGGAACTCCGACCAATGTTGTTACACTGGTAACAATGCCCAGAAATTTCTCGATCTTCTACACTACGAGGAGCCATCCGTGGACGAGGATGGATACCGTAGCATTGGTGCATTCGTTCACTCGTTCCCTCTAGGTTCATATTGTACTAATGAACGAGCGGACTACGTGAAACCCCGGAGTCTTATTCAAACTTCTGCAGGTCCCAGCAACAAAGTTGAGCCTATCCCTATAACAAACCGCGAAGAGCTACTGAACGCGCTATCCTCTACAAATATTGTTGTGTCAACAAAGTTGTCGCCAGAATATTCCCAAGCCCATTTCTCACCTACAGATCTGCCTTTGTCCAAACCAGCGGGTCTACCTTCCCGTCCAATCTTGCCACGAGTACCGCGACCAACCGATAATGTCTACCCATCCGCATATATGCCTTCGTTCTCTTGCCATTTCAATCCATTAAGTTTAAAGCCTTGTGGTAAACATTTCACCGACGAAGGCATGCTACGGTATGTCTGTGTCCTTTCTATTATTATTGTCAAATTTTGAGTTTAACTTCAGAAACAGACAACACATAGAAAAAGCACACCACTTTCTCTGCGAGCGAGGTTGCATAGATGTAGGCTTCGTGTCAGGCCGAGATCTCGAACGGCACTACAATACCGCAATACACCGCCAAGACTGCCAGAACGGTCTATTTGTTTGTGGTGGCTGTAGTCGAGCGCAAGCCCGACATGATAATCACCTCCGCCATGTACGCAAATGCAGCAAGAACAATTCGATGTTATACAAGTGTGGCCGTTGTGGTACTCAGACAACCAGCAAAACGGAACATCTCCATCACTGGGAAACGAAGTGCAAAAGGAAATGAGGGTTCATGATCAGTTTTTTCGATTCTATCCAAATTCATGTGTATTTTATAGAGCTAAAGGTTCGGTTGAGATGCTTGCATATTTACTGGCTAAACATGAGGGAGTTCGAAAGTGGCGCTATTAAAATGGGTTTTTATATGTTGTCGAAAGGCGTTCATTTATAATAACCAACTCCTTTTTATCTCTCTTGTCCCATTGACTGCCCTTCTTATTTCACTCATTAATCTTGAATTTACCACTTCGAATAATCTTGACTCATGCATATCTGAGTCTCACTGGGACGGGGTTTCAATATTATGTAAATAACTATATAAGTGGCAGTTCGTACGAGCCTCCCGCTATCTAGCCACCCGTATTTGCCTTTCCACAGGAATAGGCAATACAAAGCGAGATAAACAAGGTGAGGCGAGTGAAAGTGAAATTCAAGCAGATATGACCTTGAGTCTGGAGGATGATTGCAAATCGAATATCCTTCCAAGCCCTAGTTATATGAAAGGCTAGCCTTTTTTTTAATCAAATCAAATATTGTCAAGATTAGTGCTCATGGCTCAATACTTACTTAGCTGATAAAAGAAGGGGATTATTTTGACGTATTCAATATAGGGGGGCGGTAAGGGGCCTCACTAGGGGAAATTCAAGGGACTTAGCCACTTAGTTTACAACCTCAATTTTAGTTGATTTCCTACGCTATTCAGTCGAGACGCGTTCTGTTTAATCAGACTGTTTACTATTGAATTCATTGTATTTACTAGTCTTGACTATGTCTGGTCAGGGTTTATGGGTAGGTAAGTTTACCCGAGTTATTTCGATAGTTGAATATTTTGCGTATATGAGACGCTCGTGCGCTTTGACATCAGGACCTTTCCCAACTTTCTATTATTCTAGGCTTCCGTTTCCATGTTAAACCATAAATAGTACTAGTTGAAAGAATAGGGGTTGTCACAACAATCCTTCATGGGTTATACAGAAGCCACCGGCTAGCCAAGGCGTCTCTTTATACATATCGGGCGTTGTTCCAACGAGCTAAGCCTCGCAGTGACTAGCGGTGTATAAGTCCTAGATAGAGGTTACTCTCAAGCTAATTTATTTTGTTCTCATGGTAAGGCGTCTGTGATCTTAACCTAGACCTGGACCCCAGCTGATATTACGAGTGGCATATGGCTTGTAAGGTTGAAAATTTGCTCTTATTGTCCAAAAATACAATGGAAGGAATGGCTTCCCACGACACGAGAAATAAGTTTTGGCCTCGATATCATGAGTCGAGACGCAATAAAAAGATCAGATATAATAGAGGAAAGTAGGTTTACCGAGGATCAATAATGGTTAAGTTATCGTAAGCAGACTTATCGCTATAAACCGGCTGTGTGATCCGTTCCAGCTAGGCTGTTGCGAAGTATGGGGACAACAAATAATCAGGAAGCCTGTCATAGGTACATAAGTTTTCAAGTCGCCGTTAGCCATCGTAGTTGCCTCGGTATTTACCTTATCCTTGCATAGAAATGAACAGGCTGTTGATTTAAAGGACTTTGCTATGACACACGGGCAATTACGCGTTGCGAGGAGCCATGACGGTTTTCTCGGAACAATTCCGTCCACTTTCGGTTGCGGATCACGTAAGGGGTACCTCCATGTCAATCAGTGCTTAGGCAAGACGATTACTAGTCTCATATCTTCTCGTGAGGATCCTGTGCTCCCCACTCGATACTCTGGCTGGGGGCAGATGTGTTGCTGATGCTAATTGCCGTAGGAGAGTACACAACGGCCAACGAGAATCCAACGCTTCCAAGAGGCTCGCCCGAAGGCGTAGTTGGCGATTTGAAGCTACACTCCGTTGTTACATTGGATTTTCGTTGATTACATATTACAGGATAGAGACATGCTTTCAGAGCACTATCTATGATATCAAAAGTGCGGCCTGCGAGAGATTAGAAATTGGAGACTACGTAAACTATCAATTAATAAGCTTCATACATAGCTTCTTGAACTTCCACCTTCTTACAGCCTGGCTCAAAATGTATATCAAGGCCATGGACTGCAATAACCGGAGGCCTTTGTCAGACGGGAAGTATGAAATGAATGGGGCGTCTAACTAGGACTTTGGCTTTCCGCTAACCGTAGCCCGTGCCAGTGAAATTTACAACGCAATACATTCCATAGAAGGCGTTGATGCGTAGAAAGCGTCGGCTACCCACCAAGTTACGATATTTTACATAGGGATGTAATTTGGAGGGTATCAACGGTGTGTATGGATAAGTCCTGAATAACCCTCCTATTCCTGCATGGCAGCTGAGAGATTAAGTGGCTTGTTGGAAGAGAGCGACTATCAGTCCATTTTGAGAGAAAAAGGAGATTTCATAACATTTTCTTATCCCGCTTTGTACCCGCACCGTCACAAGATTGACATATCGGTTTTATGCTCTGGCCGGCCCTCTGAAGATGAGCTGATGGCTTCGAAAGTGACTTACATCGCAGGCTTATGTCTCGAATACTACGACTAGTTGTTCATCTGAATATACTGTTAACGTTAACAAGTCAGTAATGATGGCTATTAGCGGCACATCAAAGCTCTTGAGCCTTTGAGAAGACTGTAGGCGCTGATCTTAATTACAATTTTTGCGTTTCGTCCACTCTTCGATACATGTTGAGTGAGTATACAGCCTTGCTGATTCGATAAGTCACCTACAATCTTCAATGATAAGCTATGTCAGTTGATCCATACTATGACCTTCTCCATCTCGGCCACAGCAGCTCTCTGCACAGTGATCTCATCGTCCCACTACTTCTCCTGTTTTAGCCAACCCCATCTTTCTCATCAGAAGGTAAACAAATAGACGCGAATCTGCGCGCGTCATCATTGATCTTCTAATTTTCTAGAACGTCGGAACTTTTGCTTAGGACATACCGCCTGGTTGATTTACAGGGAGGTTTTGTAATGATTGCCGATTCCCGAAGGCAACCATTCTGCTTCGAGATAGGCCTCGGCGATTAATGATCTAACTAAAAATTGTCCGTACACGTCTGCTTCAGTCGTTTGGGCGCTTTCTCCGAAACGGAGTGTAGGGCTGAACAAGGGGGAATGGATGTGTTCGATGTACGGAGTATTCTGACCTATAATAAGACGACTGTCCATGGCACTAACTCTTGCAACGGCTCACTTCTCCACAACAAATAAGATGAAGAACCGCCAAAAGCACGAAATTATGGGCATATTCTACTTAGGCGGTTTAACAATAGTAAAGTAGGAATTGAGCGGATATGAACGACGTAGGGTTTGTACGCTAAGGCGCGGAAGCGAGAGCGGGTTTTTAGTCTAGCGTAGGACTATACCAATCCGTCTAGGGGGTTCGAACATTGACATTCGATTAACAAAACCTCCCTGACTGGCCAAGCATTCACAGGTTGTTATGGATGAGACGATCCGAATCACGGAGCGGCATTGTGCGGACAACTCATCATGGGCATGGCGTCAGCGCTGAAAAGCGGTGACGACCTCGGCATCTTTGTAGGGATTTGGTGAAATCGCTTTTTGGTGGTGCTGGGTAAGGCGAAAGTTCAGCTGGTAAGGCTTTGCGATGACTGATGTTGCAATGCATCTGGATACTGAATATGGCCTGTAATTGTATTGTTTCCCCTCACGCGTCTAAGTAAGCCGGTGAAGCCACGAAAGCTGAGGATTGATTACGTTGAGTATATCATGCTGACTACAACAATGGATGAGTAAGACTAAAATTTTGCGATGAAGCATTTCACCTTTTCAAAGACATCGTAATTGTTTCTCACGTGTCTACTCGAATCATCACAGGAGACAATAGCCAGCTTTCTGGGCCCGCCTACTAGATGGTTACCAAGGCCAAACAATTGATCATGAGGAATAACCCCTTGTTATCGAAGCCCGTTTGCCCTCTCACGCAAGAAAATAGCCAATTCTGAAATGCTAAACACTGCAGTAGTCAAGCACTGAGATACAAATCTGGAGCGCGAATACAAATTCGAATCGCCGCAACATATCAAGTAGACCGATGAGCACTGAGCCGAACATTGAGTACTCCAAAAGTGTGGCCGATTCTCCCTCACCTGTCTATGACATCAGAATGTCGCCATAGTAGCGGCTTTCAGTCCCTCCGTTTTGCATCTTTATTATGTTTGTTGGAGTGTTGCAGGCTATCTTGCACGTGAAGGTTTCATCTTCCCATCAAGAAGGATGCTGCTGCAGTGGAGGCTGCCAATAACCGCACTTGTGGCACACATTTTCTGCATGGCACTTAATTATCATAGGCTAGCGATTGGGCAGTGGTGTCGCAACACATGCACGTAAATTCCCACCGGTGGTCCGTCGTGTAGTGTGTAACAGTTATGGGTGAGGGTACAACTAGTCGACCTTTGGCATCCGCTACGAGTTTCCCGGTTCGCTTGTCATTGCTCGGTACCAGCGAAATCCTTGAAAGCAACGGTATAACGGTCGGACTCGGAGCATAATGCAGTACTATGCAGTTTCGCGAGCATCCGGCCTTATACTACATGGAAATAACCTGCAGGTGGCACCCTCTACTAGAAAACTCAAGATAATGAGTTGGAGCAGAGGAATGAAGAAGATTCCTCATGCCCGCGACTCTTGAAACTCTTGAAACTGGCAATGATGAGGATCAGCGCGCTTATTCGGCAAATGCGAGAAACGCGTGACAAATTCGGGCAAGCCTTATGGAGTAAGCTGTTAGAGATCCGCGATGATGGTCAGGAACCAGGAACAGGAACACAGGAGAACGCGCTGAGAACGTATTCCTCCTGCTGTCGTCCAGTAACTCAAATATGCTGCCAGACGCTGTTTGCAAAACGAGACCAATCACCGTGGCTCAGTAGCGGTAGCGTTGCTTGGCTTCATCCAAGTTTGGCTCTTGAGGACGATCATTGCCACGCCGTCTGTGTCTAGGTCTGCTAGCGCCGACAGGCCCTGGACGTCGTGCATCCACGTCGCCTGCGAGTTTGTTGAAGGATTCTGAGATTATGGAGCTGGTGCGCACGGCATTGTCAAGTCATTTGACGGGCTTACCCCATGCTGATTCCTGATAACCTCCTGCCCGAAACATCCAACTTCCTTGCCATACAAGTACAACAGGTACATTATCTGTCCAAAAGAGAGACAGAGAAAGAAGGTGAACTCATGCTGGCTCCATCATCTCCCGGAGCTACACATATCGAATGCGTTTAGTATAATCGGTAAACTAGTGGTCTATACGACGATAATTCGAGAGACTAGAGAGAGACAGGCAAGATGGGATTGCTGACGATGGGGGCCAAAACCGTAGTAGTGTAGGACTCGGACAGAACTTTTCAGAGCAACCAACCCCAGGGGGCCAAGCAACGTAGCTGATGCATTCTGAAGCGGATGGAGACGGCTCGGCTCACCCAGGACCTTCTTCGTAAAGTGGTGCCTTGTTATTCCTGGGCTGAGTGTGAACATCCGTTCTGAGCAGCTGTACCTGTCATCCCAAGATCTTATGTGCAGTAGCGTCACCCGTCTGAGCCCATTCGAGCCCACTTCTGCCTCATCTTGGCCGCACAAACCTCGACAAGCTCATTCCAATTCCCCGGGAGCTCCTCTCTCGCCCTACGAGTGCCGTTGACTAAGCCGTTCTGTCGGTATATTGACTACCCATTCTCGGCTCCATGCTTTCCTTCCTTCCCACTCATTATGTTTTGAACGTTGAATTGTGGTGAAAGCGTGCGTTTTGCCCATTCCTTACGCTCTTCCCCCAATGAAGGGCCGATGTTCCCCCTTCGTGCTTCTCGCGGTATGGGGAGCGCTGGGGCGGCTGGGAATAATCGCGAGGGAGATCAAGAGTCGCGACGACGTCAATGGTAGCGGCATTCCCAGCGCCCACGACTTCGTCCGCCGCGGGTGCCACACAGTCGCCCTTCTTGGCGACTACCTCTATGTCGACGGCGGCCAGGTCACAGAACGGGTCAATGACAGCGCGCCTGCTGACAGTCCCTCTTTCGATGGTAGGTTATTCCCTCTTAGAATTGGCAGAATTGCCACTCATCAACGATGCTAACTGATGATGTAGTGACCACAACGTGGTCTATTAATATGACAGAAGCTTGGACGGCTGATACAGTCCCGCTTCAAGCAATACCTAAGACAGCACCACTACTTAGTAAACAGGCACATTGGATTGATTATTCAACGAACAGCTTATACACCTGGGGCGGTTTCACGAGTGACGGCTCATCACCAAGTCATGGCCTCTGGCGATTCAAAGCAGATGGCTCGGGAGGAGGCTCATGGACGCAAGTAACGCAACGAGACTATGCATCCTTTTCAAAAATGAAAGGCACATTCGGCTCGGCTTTCACCCAGACCAAGGATGCAGGTTTCGCGTTCGGGGGCGCCGTGACAAAGTCGTCGGACGACACCATCGCCAAGACGATTCCGGGATATGCCACGCCAGGACTGATCTCATACGACTTCCAGACGGGTGAATGGGAGAACAGCACGTCGTCGTCGTATGGTGGCTACGGAACCAGTTTAAATGCGAGAGCCGAATGGATACCTTTCGGTCCCAATGGGCAGCTCATATTTCTCGGCGGCGCGGAGAGCCCTGTCGATGCGACGAATGAGACCATCGTGGAGACTAGTTGGAATCGCCTTACCATAGTCGACCCGGTCACGAAGCAATGGCACACACAGATGACATCAGGCACTAAGCCACCTACTATCGAATCCCATTGCAGCGTTGGTGTGCCCGGACCTAATGGCACTTACGAAATGTAGGCACGAATTAATGATGAATGGGGTTGCTTTAAATGTGTTGTAATGTGCTGACACGTAACTACAGATTTTTATATGGCGGCGTATCGGACCAACTCCGCGACACATCACCTCAAGTCTATGTACTTTCTCTCCCTGGATTTGTTTTCTTCGAGGGCCCAACCGACGCGCCTCCGCGATCTGACCACCAGTGTGCCATTGTCGGTAAGGGCCAGCGACAGATGTTGAGCATGGGAGGCGTAGACGGCGAGAACAGGACCTTCACGGCCCCGACGACAGCGGATCCCTGGCCATATGGAATCGGTATCCTCGACATGACAGAACTAAAGTGGACGGATTCATACGACCCTAATGCCCCGGCCTATGATAGTCCGGACGTGGTGAAGCAATGGTACGCCGCTGGTAATTTGGAGAACATGCACTGGGACAGCCCCGAAGTACAGGCCATATTCATGAGAGAACCGGCGCCGGCACCGGCGCCCACACAAAATGCAGTGGCGACGGGCGCACACTCGACGGGCGTCATCGTCGGCGGTGCCGTGGGCGGCGTGCTGGGAGTAGCGGCGATCGGCATGATGTCGTTCATGCTGGTGAGACGCAGTCGACGAACGCGCGTCGACACGCCCGACTCGAGCCACCGCCAGCTCGCGCCCGCCGACGGCAGCGACCAGGAGGAGATCGCCGAGTACAAGCCGGAGCCGTGGCCCAAGGACGACCGAGGACAGCGGTACCCATCCTACTCGACCAACTCGACGCTCAGCGGCGGTGGTGGAGGAATGCTTCACTCGCCGTCGATATCACCCCAGCCATACTCGCTCCCCCATCCACAACGTCTCACCGACACGCACAAATCCCACATGACCTGGCTGAGCGAGCTTTCGGGACACCAGGACGGCATCGTGCCGATCCGCGGAGGCGAGCTGCCTGGCACGACACCCCAAGTAGGCGAGCTGATGGATTCGAACATGCAGTGGGCGCACGAGTTGCCCGCGCCCCTCGAGAGCCCCAGGACCGAACTGCCGGATCGGAAGTACTCGCAGTAAAATCAGAGACATAACCATAATGATATTTACATACATACACACACACCCACACATACATACATTCCTTACGAAGCGTTTTCTTGTTGCTTCTTTTTTATTTTATATATATGTCCCATAGGAAAAGGGATATAACGACGATATTATCGGCCCCCTTTGCCCCCTTAACTACCTAACTACGGCGGTTGCGAGCGTGACACACGTGGAATGCGATACCCAAGTAATGAAAAAGAAATCATACTGAGAGGCCCTTGGTTCCGCCTAATTCGGCGTTTTGTGTGAGATAGGATAGGATAGGATATGAATAGGGGATATGTATTATATAGAATATGTATAAGACTTTCACGGTCTATTTTTTTGCCTATCTGAGTGGTGCAAAGCTGTTGACGACTGTTGGGAAGCTACCTAGTATCCTTTCCCTAATTTAGCAGGGGGGTTCGATCTATCGGACTTTTGTTCATCTGTATATACATATCCGTATTGCCCCTTTAAAAGACATGCCAAGCATGTTGTGACTGAGGAACCGTGATCGTTACGATATGCTCCTGTTCATGAAATTGACTTCGTTGGTCCTCTTGCATGGGAACCGGTATAAAACTTTGTTATGTTAGGCGTTTGGGGTATCGTCAAACATCTCTCCTATAGACCTATTCACATGAGCGCTAGGTTCGCCAGCCAAGCGTGGTCACTCACTCGAATTTCTGCCATATCCTTTTCTTTTCCTTAAGTGCTTTTTCCTTCTCTCCTTTGGTCTGAGATGCTCCATGTTCAACCCACCATCTTCTTCACTTTTTCTAGTAAGAGCCCGCTCTCGCGGCCAAGGCGCCGTTGGCCATCCCGGCCGGGCTTCCGTGCCTTGGCCATGGCGCGGCGGAAGCGTTCCCGCTCCTCTGTCTTATGCTGGCGTTCGGCCTCCCTGCGCGCCTGCTCGGCCGCGCGCTCAGCGGCCTCGGCCTTCTTGCGCTCGGCTACGGTGAGGGCCTTGTCAAAGTACCCGGGTTTCCGCTTCTGCCTATTCGGATGTTCTCGCCGCCTTTGCCTCCGCTCATCTTCGGCAGGCTTGTCATCCTCATCATTATCTTTGGCCGTCTCACGGGGCGCATTTGCTAAACCGCCATCATCGTCGTCGTCGAGCAGAGCCTGGCGCTCTGGATGAATTTGCGGAGGAGGCGGTTCTGATCCGCCTTCCCTATCTTCGTCTTCTCCGTCACTCCTATTATCATCACCCTCGTCGCGGTCGTCGCTGCCATCTACATTGTCATGTGTATCCGTGTCCACGATAGTAACAGAGCTAGGGTCTATGTTTGCGGGGGCGGGTTTCGAGGTGGCCGAGGAGGTAGCGAGCTCGGTAGTCTTGATCTTCTTATAAGCCTTTTTCACTTTCGCCTTGTGAATGAGGTCTTTCTTTATCCTATCGACTGTTGGTCACACATATCAGTCAAGCTGTTCAAAGCAGCATAATACCAGTCGCAAGTATGAGTTTACCTTTTCGCCTCCAGGCGCCGTCGGGCAGGTTTTCTGGCCCGACGCGGAAACCTTTGCGATGCTTCTTCGCGGCTGGGCCCGGGGCGTCATCGCTCTCAATCGGCCTCTTCTTGCCTTGTGCCATGTCGACGAGACCAATTGTTTTATGTCTATCGTGTGGAACTTCAACTGGATAGCCTTGGCGGAGAAGAATTACAGCATCAAGTCTCAATGGCGACGATAAAAAAATGTATGGGTCTAATCGTGGATTTACGGATTAGCGATACCAATTGGTGGGGCAGTTAGAGCTGCATGCAGTAGTTTCACAGCTACGTGGGCTGGCACATTGGTGAGCTGTACCGCGCTTGTCCCGCCTCTAGTGAAAATCTAGAGCCTGTCTGCCTGTTTGGCCGTCGTCGCCTTTGTTATCCAGCAGCGGACCTTTTTTAGCATGCGCTAAATTAGTTCATTAGCTGGTGATGATGCCAGCCCCGCAGGATGCAACGGTACTGCTGTACCTAACGTTAAAGCGCTCGATGGAACCCTGATCGCATGATATCGACTTTCCTGTCTTCAACTGACTCAGAACATCCACAACACATGCTGCATGGCCTTTGAGACATCTAAGCCGTCCAAACCGTAACACCTGTCTGAGTACTGTTCCACGTCATAAGATGACTGCCGTGTTGCATTCAATAGCCTGTTAACTTTCTCTAGCCACCAGGTCTTTGTTTGTCCTCTCTGCCTCTCGCTGCCTCTGACATATGCTCCCTTAACCCAGCCGTCTTAGCCGTCTTAGCCGCCCTGACCGATTCCTCTCGGTCTCGTTGAAAGAGCTGTAGAGGGCTGAGGACGACGAGCGCGTGCTGTATGCCGTAGCAAGCTCGGAACATCGTCTTGCTATTTCTACATAGCTGGCCTGACCACCGGCCTATTTATTACCGGCCGTTGCCGACAGAGATATCACCGTATCCGCTTCGCTGACTGTATCTATAACCAGCAGCTATAGGTAGTATTATAGCGTTACTGTGACATTTGTGAAGTGCCCATGCAGCATGCCCATCTTTCAGCACGACTTGCACAGAGATCTGACGCGGAGGGAGTCCGCGCATCGCCATGATCAAGCCGATGAGCCCGTTGAGAACCCAAACATCAATGAGGACGAGGGCGAGGATGGCAATGGAAGCGAGAACGGGAACAGGAATAGCTTCTTCGAAATGTCTTTGCCTGACCAGCCGGCACATGGTCGGCTTGGTAGCCTGCAATCATTATCCAGAAAGCTATCCGAGGAGAGCATAAGGACCGAGCTATGTGAAGGACCAGTCCTGGACAGCCCCCCTTTCCCTTCCCTTCCTGATCTCGCTCAGAATCAGGATCGGGGCGACACATCGAGTCCGGCTGCTTGTACTGATCGCGCCGACCTAATCGAAAGACTGAAGAGGGGGGAAAGCCCGGCATGGATTCCCCCCCATGGCTATGTTCGTCATGTATTCCCTCTCTTTATCGTGTCTCTGTTTCCCTAGAGATCGGGGTTTGTCACATTGTACTAATATGCCATATTTTGTAGCAGTACGAATCAGTATGGAGTCAAGAACAACCGTTTATATCCCCTACTGAAAGCCCGAGGCTCAGCACCGCAGCCTCGTCAGGTTTATTACCACCTCCGACGATAACTCCCGAGAAAGAGAGGACTCTGTCGGACGATGAGAGGGGCCGCCAGGCCGGTTTGACGATTGAGAGACCTCGATCAGCCCTGCATAGCGGCGACTTCACACACGATGAGACGTCACCAGCTGAGAGCCCCTCTGAGCGTCCAGCCCGTCCTCGATCCAGGCAAGTTGCAGACGATAGCCCTTTATCATGGATAGCTACTTCGCCCCCGAGACACTTCACGCCTTTGAATATCGAAAGAAGACAGTCGATACCTGTGCGGTCTGATGAAGTCCGGTCTGCGCTCTCCTCTCTGTCTTCCTCCCTCTCAACAAGTTTCGTCTACAAGCCGCCCACTAGCCCACTGTTTCAGTCGCAGAGCAATGATGACGCCGATCTGGTTTCTCCCATAGACCTCGGCCACGGGATTCCCAGACAACAGCGCCGGCATACCCTCCTATCACCTCTTCCGGGCTCCTACGGACGTTCGCCTAGTTCACTGCAAAGACAAACTCCATCACTTCGCCAAGAGAAATCTTTTCCCTACCAAGCCCATCAGCCCCGGCGGTCTCTGGCCGCAGTATCAGGTTTCCCGATATCCGGGTCGTCACCTCAGACACCATCATTTCTTTCCCGCCGCGCCTCCGTCAGCACCGACGTCTCTCCACTTCAGCATGCGTCTATGGTTGGGTCTTACGAAGAAAGTATTTTGCGTGGCCGGATGTCGACGACACCATCGAAACCTCTTAACTTCTTGGCTCAGATTGGTGTCCTTGGCTTAGGCAAGTGCAAATCAAGCCTTCGTTGCCCCCCTCACGTGACATTGCCTTTTCCTGCTGTATTTTACAGTTATGCGGGCTCATCACATGGCCGGTCTAAGGAAGACGATGGGCCGAGTCCATACGTGGGACAGATTGATTTAGAGAATGGCCTACCGAATCAAGGGGACGAAGCCAGATCAAAAAGGAAACACCAGAGTAGGGCTGTAGAGAGGAGAGCAGCAGGTGCGGATGTGATGGACACTAATGACATTGACGCGACTATGTCTAGTTGGGATGCTCGCAAGACTCAGAGGGCTAAGCGCATATCGGGGTCGCCGCGAGCACCTCCCGGCGGAAGTTACCGGATCCCTGAGAAGGGGCAGATTCAGATAATTATCAAGAATCCGAACAAGACAGCTGTCAAATTGTTCTTAGTTCCATATGATCTGGCCGGAATGGAACCTGGCACCAAGACTTTTGTACGGCAACGCAGCTACTCTAACGGCCCCATTATTGATAATATGCCTGACTTGAAAGGTAACTCATCGATGGATCGTCCCATTCTCAGATACCTCGTTCATTTACATATATGTTGCGTCTCACGAGGCCGCTTCTATTTGTACAAAAACATTAGAGTTGTCTTTGCCAATCGCGTACCCGACGGGAAGGAGAAACTCCAGAATGAAATTACACTCCCTGAGCCTAGATTCACCCCGTACAAGGCTATACGAGTAATGCACCCGCCATTGTCGAGCAGCACGGGCCCTGCTGCCAGTCTAGCTGCCGATGCGGCTTTCAGAAGACGAAGTTCTGGATTCTACTTTGGCGGTGCGGCCCGTGCCTTTGACCTAGCAGAGGGTTTCGTGTCGCCGAGCCCGTCGAGCCACCCCTTCTCACACGGCCTTACCGGTGACCTCACGCCGGTAGAACCTATACCATTTAGTATCTCGGCGAGCCAGATGAGGACGCCCTTCGAGGATGGGAATATCGTGTTTGGGACGCACTCTGTCGAATCGCCTCAGACAAGCCGACCAACGACTCAGGCCTCTAGCAACCCCTCGGACTGGGACAGCTACAATGGTCCGATCGATAAGTATAATAAACTCAACAAGGGCGATGTGGGATATGGCGGAAATGCATTTTCCGGCCTTATCAACGGTAATCCGGCTGTCGCCGAGAGTCTGCTCTCTCAGCGCCTGCGGTCGCTGGGAGTTCAGAAACCGGCCCATGAAGAATCTGACGAGTTCTCTGGGCCGACGGAAGAATAGATAGGTTTGTATATTGGCCAGGTTCGCTCCATCCATCGACCTGGAAGCATCTAAGCATGAGACCAGTTGTTAATCGCATCTCGGTTTCGGATCACAAAGGGAACATAATTACTTTTTACCACTTAAGCATAGTTGACTTAGATTTATCCTCAATCAACATAGATAACAGTTCAGGAGTCCTGCCTACGGTGAATAATGCCCGTTGGAGCAATTAGAATATCTTTCGTTGGCGGTTCAAATAACGTAGCTCAGACATTCCGAAGCGGGATTGCATAAGCACCGTGACAAAACCTAAACACACAGAACACACAATTCAATCGCCATCCTTTTACCTATTTGGTCTCAAAAAAAAAGGAATTGTAACAGCAAAAATAAATGAAACTCCCCCGGACAGGCTTGAACTGTCAACCTCTCGATAATCTGTTCATAACAGTCGAACGCGCTAGCCAATTGCGCCACGGAGGATGAATTTCAGACGGTTCGCTTGTGAATTTTGGATTCACTCATCAGGGACAATACTCTTGGACCTGATCAAGAAGCTTCAATTAATGGCCTGTTCATTATCCAAAGAATTAAATAAAAATAAAAATAAACAAGCTACATATAAAATAGATAAAATAAACGGCCGAAATTATCCGCAAGGTTTACAATAGCACGTAAGCAGTCTCCATTACAGAACTCCCTCGCTACAACACCTTTGACCACAAGTTGGACATTCACGGGCCCCTTTTCCCTTCCATACCTTGCGCAATGCAAACGAAATCCTGATCTATTCCACTGGCAATAGACTCATTGTTGGTCAGGAACGCGGCCTCACGGCATGTAGATGCCGAGCACCTCAACCTGGCGGTGCAGACGCGCTGATAGATACCATCACGATTCCGAGGATTGCACGGGTCCCCGTCTTCATCGACATGTTGGTCAAGGGCTTGAGTACGAATGTAATCAATATCAACCTCGCGACGTTGCTCGACCTCATAGAGGCGTCCGATTTTGTGTATACGTGCGTGCCGACCCTAGCCCACCCACGAATGAGAAGACGCTCTTGTTCATGTGGATGGTGGCCACGGAGGGCTACTGTTTCAACATTAACCAGCTTGTTGGTGCTGAACTTGCCGTGGCTGTTAGCTCCCTTCGGTTGTCAATTTCCGTATCCTAGTCAAGCCTGTTACCTGTGATGTGAAATTGAGAGAGCACCGAACCGACAAGTGTATGTTCTCCCTCAACACGCGGCCAACGATGAAGACTTCTGCGGAGCCGATTAGCAAGGCTCGATAAAAGTTTCGCCCAAGCTGTCAAAGTCGCTTTGTGGGCTTTGCGTCTTTTTGAGTTCTCTTAATCGCTGCTTCTCTTCTGCTTCAGCAGTGCCCATAGCCCGTGAAAGCGCCATCTTGCCGTCGTCAAGAGAAAGAGAGCCCGTTCTGCCTCCGTTGTGTCGAGCGACTCGGCTGCGCAGCTTGTCTTGGTTTTCGGGGCAAAAGAAAGCATTTGCCATAGCCAAAGTCGACACAGTATCGTCTCCAGCATTATCAGCCGAACCATTCCGATTACTGCCTTTGATATCTTTCCAGTGGTACCCAAAAGCTTGGAGTATAGAGACCCGCCCGGGCAAGACTTTAGCTGAAGTTATATCTTTTCCAACATCGCGGAGATCTATCCATGACGAGAAGTATGGCATGGCCCTTGGGAAGTTTCTCGACAAGTAGTTCCATTCGGCTGCCATCTCAAATCCCACAAGAACAAAATCTGTATCAAAATTTGAGTTACCGCAAGATTGGATAAATTCGATGACCGCGGATTCTAAGCTATCAAGATCGATTTGTCGTTCGTGGCCGAAACGGCTTAGACGACGGTTTGGAACGTTGCCTCGAAAGCGAATCAGATCCTCTTGTAATTGGTCGCTCAATTCTACGTTAAGGGTCAAGCTTTGAAGCTGGTATTCATTGTAAAAGTCGCCAAGGCGTGGTCTGCCGGGACTGGACGTGCTAAGCATCATAGCCGTAGACGTAGCCGGAAGATACGTAAGGCCGACTTGGTGAAGTATGCGATTGTTTTCGTTTTCGACGGGTACATGTTCGGTGTCCAATGCGATGAAGGCCGAGTTACCATCAACAACAACCCTGTGTAGGTCGTTCATAGTTGTAATCCTGTTGTTAAAAAGGACCCGAGAATCTGGGTCACGTTTAAGCTGTTGGTAAGTAACCATGGTAGGTGACGCCATGGTCGCCAGGCGATGCTGTTGTGAGATAGAGAAGTACAACATAGGCAGGTGTACTACATCACGCTAGCTAAATCATTGCAATCCCACGCCGCGTAACCTTATACAGGTCTCGAGGGTAATTAATGTTTAGCGCTATGCTAGAGTTTGTACATACCATCAAAGAGAGTTTAATTTTTTGAATCTACTTTCTAAACAAGGGCTGTCGAATGAGAAGATGGTTTCGAATGACTGATTTTCGATTCCTGTATCGTATCCAAAGAGAAAGATGCGACTCTCAGGAACGTCCTTAGGGAGAAGTTCCCCTGGCCAGAGGCACCCATCCTTAGTCCATGCAAAAACACCATGCTTGTATTGTATATAGCAGGAATATTAATTGCCGGAGTGAAAACCCGTGCTGGTGAGTTGCCTTGCCGGTTGTACATCTTCAAGCCTTGGCAAATCATACTACCGAACAATATCACTGTGCAGGATGCATATTCAGCTCTATACGAATAGCCTACATAGCCTTTCCTAAAAGTACCTGGTATGAGGTAGTATTAAGTACTTTACAGATAGCTGGAGCTAGAAGACTGAATCCCACGTTAATCCTACTATAAGGATATGTCACCCAACCAACAGGCCTTTTTCAGGCTTTGCTAATAAGCATTAAAACTGGGAAACTTGGTGTTAGCAGGCCGTCATAAGCCATACTTTTGATTTACTGACCACCGTAGACCACCTCTGCTAACAGTCCAAATCAATTCTGATCATAAGCCCCTTTTCGTTAGCCGCATTACTTCAGTATATAAAGTTATAACCGACTGGCTATGCGTTCGCAGGGGTGGTGTGATTAAAGTATCATTTAATCGGGCCATCACCAAAATAAACATGTATTCAAATTATCTGAATATCTTCACTTATTCGAGAGAATGGCACGTGGCGGCAGCCTCCCACCGGGTTCTTATCTATTAACGTGTCACCATATCCTAGGCCGAGGTATCATACCACATGATTTCGTATGGAACCTGTCAAGAAACCATGCGCCGGACTGTCACAGAAAACAATATCGAGAAGATATGATGTGCTGGTGCTTAATTCATTCTTAATTCCAAGAAATATGTCGTTGCTGGTTGCCTAACTAATAACATACAGCCCCTGCTCATAGAGGTACCAAAGTCGATCCTTCAAATGTATATCAGTACACAAGCCTCTTCTCTCGCCATATTCCCAAACGCAAGTACTGCATGCCGTGTTGTTCTAGAAAAAGCATCGCATCTCAATGTCGCAAAGCACCGCGGTATCGTAACCCAAATTGTTGACAAACCCGAGACTAAAAAAACCATATCGCTTCATGCATCTCGTCCATTGACTAAACAAGTGGCTGTCGTCGAACAGCCTCTGATAAGACCTCGTAATAAAGGGATTGAGTGATAAGCCCGTCGGTGATCTAAAGAAAGAGTTGTTCTCTCTCTCTTTCGCCAAAATATCGAAATACTTGGCAACTTATGATGTTTCGCCCGTTTTTCGATGGTCTATAACCTAACCTCTTACCAGTCTAATTCCTCTCTCCTCTCCTCCTCCTCAGGCTCTTCTCCACGGCGCGACCAGCGTTGACGGACTTTAACACCGAGCCGTCTGGACTTAGGAATAGGCTTTCCAACGAGCTGGAACCGGGCCTTGGTCTTGAAACACACTCTCTTGGCCCATTTCCGCAGTCTCAACGTCTGTATGCGCTGAGTCAAGGTGTTTGCAGGCACGTGTGCGGTAGTCGAAGTGAAGAGCTGCATCCAGGATGCGGGACGAGATAGGCGTTTCTGTCTCATATCACGGATGGTGGACCAAGCATCGTCTCCATCGGATTCGCTGGAATGTCGTACTGCTGTCAGAATTGATCGATCCGTGTCTACGCTCTGACGTAGACGATCTGTCGAGCGGGCAATTCTAGCTTCGAGCTGATAGGCATTACCAATCGCAGGCGTGCTCCGAGCGCTCGGTCGTTTATAGTTCATGAAACTGACCTCAAGTTGAGAGGAGAGAGCGTCATCATTCGCTAATACTGGCACCGTGGTCTCGCTGGTCGTTGTTGGTTTCTGTTGTGGTTCCCCGGGAATGATTGTCGATGCGTATCGCGATCGACTTGCATCCGGTTGTGTTGATTTTGTATCGTCTCTAGGCGGATCGATGCAGGGAAGAGTTCCGGGGCTGGAGCTCTGGCCTGCGATTGCGGAGCTGGAGGTGACATCACTGGTACCTAGAGCAGCCTGAATGCGTTCCTCAACAGTAGCCTCAGGAGAGGTTTCACTTGTAGATAGCTGCCATGTGCTCTGTGAAGGATATCGACCAAAACGCCGATACTCGGTGAAGTGCGTGGATGAGCGGGTGGTCCCAGGCTCTGGTGAACGAACTTCAGCAACGGGAGAACGTATGCCCTCAGATGGGTAGGAAGATGAAATAGAGCGAATTTTCTCACAACTACTCGTTGGTCCAATAGATTCCTGGGTGTGAGGCTCATCTTGATTACCCATCTCATTAATTCCACTACTTGAGAGTCTAGAAGAGCGGATCTTTGGTGTTTCGTTGACATGGTGTGTAACTTGACTGAGCGCTCCTGGCATACTATCGGGTCCATTCCGCAATGGTGCATATTCAAGCTCGGTCAATAGCCGAGGCGAGAGTATTTTGACTGGGGTAGCGTCTTGGTACTTATGGGTGTGCGAGTACTTTGAATTCGTGTCGGGCGGTACATTCTCACAGCTATGTACCGACGGTGATGGATGAGCAACAGCCTGGATATGGTCCTCTGAGTCTCGTATGGTCCGACGATTCTTAGGCTTCTCGAACAAGGTTGAGAAAGCGGATGATATATTGCCCCTTCGACGCTGAACCGGGTGACCCATGTTGATGGTAGGGAACTTGATACGGTCCGAGGTCTTCCCGTCTTGGGATCTGTCGCGGCTGAAGCCCCGGCTCGGTAGGGACCATCGATGCAGTAGCGACATGACGATGGTGATAATCTGAAGCAATCAGGTAGCAATGCAAACAGACAACGTGTGCACCAAGGAGTTCGTGTCAGCTGCGGCGAATGCAGGAATAGTGAGATGTGGGTGACGCAGATGAATCACTTGGCTCTCACTTCGAGTGAGAGAAGACTCCAACTACTAGTTGGGCAGTGCTGCCTTCCTTCATTTATATATACCTGTGTTTATGGCAAGTGTATTGTCAGTGATGGGAAGTAACTATAAATTTAGTGCTGGCGTAAGAGAGACCGTAAGTTTAGAACGGTGGAAGCTTGTTTTTCCCTCGGGCTCTCCTTAGGAAGCTTTGAGAGATTCTGGGAAGGTGGTATTGGATACGAGGATAGATAGAATAAATAAGGTGGTCCCGTCTCAAACCTAGAGAGTTCGATGCCCAGATTGGAGAAAACTGAGACCGTAGGAGTCCAAGCTAAATAAATAGTATGGGGATCTGACGAGCTCCTTCCATTTGAAGTCTTTACACTTAGCGTGCCTGCCCGCTATTAGGGGCCTTTCTTTATTATCATTGCATGTGAGAGGGAGCTGAGCTTGCCAGGGGGATAGTGACAGGGATAGGATGGCTGGGTTGGGCTCAAACATTCAGGGAATCGCAGAATTATGATCAGTATAGTTTTCCATATTTAAAACCTACGTGACTTCTATTTGACTCCGAGTTTGCTACAATATGTGTATGTGAGACGACTTGCCTAATAACCTATACCCAGTAAACCTAAGCAACAGCGCCCCCCCTTCTCGCCCTTGTGTCCGAACCCAAATAATCGATAGGATTTCGGCACAGCGGACATGTGTTCTGGTTGCTGCTTTGAAACCATTTGTAGAGACAGATGCGATGGAAGGTATTATTGCACGTCTGGCAACGCTTGTCCGGCAGCTTTTTGTCGGTACTGATAATGCTGTAGCAGATGGCGCATTCCGTCTGGCCTTTGAGAGCCCCCATGACGTTTCGTCGAAATGTAGCTAGTCCGTCTATTATGTTGCCGCCCTGTTTTGCGCGTGTTAGCTTGACTTTGTCTCGAACTACCTTCGTGGAAGGGGGGAGAATTGGTGTGGGGGGACGAACCGAAAACGTAATAACACCTTGTGTGGTTAGGATCCAGCTCTTCCACTTCCTCTCGTCCACCGCGACGCGATTTACGCCGACAACTGTGACGGGTTCAAGTGGGAACTCGGGAGGTATGCGTATAGAGATCGAAGCTTGGAGTTCGTCCACCTCGTATCCAGCGATGACCTCCCTCGCTGGCCGGCTAATCTTCACAATCAACTCTTTCTCGTCATCTGCAGGTGCCTCTTGGCTATCGTTCCATCTCACGACGTCGTCTAAAGCTTCAGAGATGATGAGTGGAGAGAAATATTTCGCCATCCATCCTTCCACCGCTATTCTGGTCTGCTTTGAGCGACAGCCTATGTGCCATGCCTTGAAAAGTCCCGGCACAAACTTTAATACGAGATAATATAGATGTATGAGGAGCCATTGCATATTTCTCTCTTCCGATTCCGATTCGGCCAGTTTCAAGTCGTAATATCGGATCTCTTCTGCTGTAAAGCCCGCTCGGTCCAAGTTTAGCTCATGAGCTGCTGAGTGACCTAATACATCAAAGGTGAAGTTCAACAAAGGGCTGATATAATTCTCAGCTTTCAGATTTTCAGCATAGTCGCTACGCACTTTGAAAGACGCAGCTTGAAAAGCATCGAATACCAAGTGCCATGAGAGTAGGTATGACCGGATCGGGGTGGGGAATTGGGCTATAACCGTGTCGGGGTATGAGTCCAACGTTGGAGCATCGAGAAGGAGCGATAAGAGTTCATCAGGGAGTCGTGCGTCTCGTTTCTCCAGGAGAACGTCGACTGAGAGCTTCTCTTGAATAGATGGAAGTGCCTTGTTCAAAATTGTAAATGCTGCCGTTTGAATGGCGCGGGATTCACTAGCTACTAATCCGTAGAGTTCTGAGAGGTCGTCATAATGTTGGAGGGGTAGCTTTTCAACCTGCCTACAAAGGATAGCATCTACTATCTCGAGTGGTTGAGTATGATTTTCTCTAGGCAGCTTTAAGAGATCGATGAGAGCAACCGATCTTTTCTTCGCCGAAGTGTCGAGAACGTCTACTAGATCATCATTTGGCTCCTCTAGCGATTCGAGGATGGCCATAAGACGCAATGATGCGTGTATCTCTGGTAGACGAGTATCAAGTGGTTCTATAGGAGACTTCGTCTGGAGATAAATGCAGAAGTCTACTGCTTTCTCCCAATAGGACCCGTATACGTCTTTGATACAAGGTAGAAGATGTTGCAAGCAACGGCAGGCTTCCGTAGCGAATGAGTTATCAAATTCTCCTAGTGTATCCAGCCAAGAAGTGATCTGCTTGACAGCAAACACTAACCTATTGTTCGCAACTGGTAGTTCGCCCACATCATAAATTTGACTGCAAAGGTTAAGCAGGACGAGTGTGATTACACTCTTCTCCTGGCCGAGCTTAGCTCCAGCTATATCACTCACCAAGCGGTTGCAAAAGTTATTGATAGTTTTGGATGTTGAAACAGTCTCACCAAGTCCCGATAGAATTGCGGCTGCCGGCAATATTGTCGAAGGTGATGACTTGAAACAATCCGAATCGGCCAACCATTGCTCCCAACTTGAGGGGAAACCATGTCTCTCCGTCAGTGCTTGAAGGATGTTCTGCATTGATCGTGCGGAGTAAAAGCCTGAAGGTGATAATGTTCGTGATTCTTCAATAAGTTTTTCAATGATCATATGCACCAGCTGCGATGTTTCGGTGCCAGTTCCATCACGCCACCCCTGAGCATTCGCAGCCATACTTACAACAAACCGCTGAGTAGAGGCAATGAGACTCTCTAGATCTAACTGAGAATCGTGATAAGATATGGGACGCCAAACGCCATCCTCGCTGAGCATGGTGAGTTGATCTGCGGCTAGTTCAACTGTGAGGCTTAGACATATGACTAAATCGGCCTTAGTTGAAAGATCTACAAGATCAAAATCGAATTTAGAAGAGATAAGTTTGGAAACGTATAGGGCCATGCGACTAGGTATGGAATAGCCTTGGGCATCACGTTGCACATTTAGATATGAACTTTCAGGGTGGCCCAGCGCAAGAAAACATGAACCCCCAAGACTATTCGTAAGTGCCAGGGAGGGATTGGGAGTTTTCTGAAAGAATACTGAAAGCTGTTGTCTCCATGTTGCAGCATTCGGTAGAAGCGCAAGCAGTTGAGCATCGAAATCTCTATCTCGCGTAGAAGCTCGGAGCATTTCTTGTGCTTGCATGGTCTGTTGGACAAGGGTGTCGACCCTATAGAAAAGTTAGATTTGATGCTAATAATACAATCGGAGGACACATACGATAGAGAATGCCTGCTCGCGTTATTAATATTTTGCTGAATGAGGGTGTGAGTATTGGAGATTCCGCTCGAAGGATTGTCTAGCAATGCTTGCAACGTAGCTACTTCGGGAACACTCCCCTTTTCCGAGAGACTCAGCAAGCTCGTCATTAATGTCATGTGAAGTTCGTTGTCTTGCATTAATATTCCTTTTCTTTTCTCTGCGATTACTCGTAGAGCTCTGAGGACACCATCGTTCGGCTCACCTAAAGAGTTCGTCATGCGGTTTACGAGCTCCTTGGTAAGTCTGCTCGAGGCGATCTCGCTTAATGCGCCAAAGGTGAACACGTTATCAAATAACTCCCAACTAGCCCCTGCGTTACCTACGGCGCACATTAAGCATCTGCGGATAAGTTCAGTCTGTAGGTCGGGGTTCTGAAGCGCAATCTCGGCTGCCTGGGCACTCGAAATGAGTTTGCTCAGCGCAGGCATAGCCTCTGCGGTATCCAAGCATCCCATCACAACCGAAACGCTAGATTTCCATAGGTCTTCGAATTCGCCGTGGAGCTGAGGTATTTGGCCGAGCAATGTTATGCTAGAAAGGATGTACGGTGCACTTGATGATTTTAGAAACTCCTCTCGGCCCTCCACAAGACAATTCTTCATCTGATCAAGTATGCTTTGGGTCGTGGAAGGTGTCTTAAATAACAATGACGCCTGTTTAAATGCAGATTCCACAATCAGAGCAGTCCCGAACGGTTTCCAATTCCTGGTTTTAAGTAATCGTAGTCCTTCTTCAAGCAGCTCCAAAGATAATGGAGCTGGAATATCTGGGATCGGACGGTCGCCTGTCACAGTTTTCTCATGTGCGTCTAAAATCTTACCCACCAAAGAGAACCATCTACTCCCCTCATCAGCCACCGACTTCTGGGACTTATGGTGCTCTTTTGATGATTCTGGTAAAGAGTTGCGGATATGGTCCTTGAGCTCGTCTTTCAACCGACGCCATTCAAGCCTTGTAACTTCCACCAGGTCTTCAAAGGCTAGTGTCGTAGTCGAGGTGTACGCTTTGATTAGGATCGGCAACTGACTCCCTGACGACCAAAACGACGTCTCAGGTGATGGAAAGAGGTAATGTGCTGTCAATGGGAAGATAGTTTCCTGGCAAATCTTGAGACGAGCCTCGCTGGATGGGACCGTTTGTAGAAAGTGTCTTGTCAAGCCAAGATACGCGGACCAGGCCTCGACACTGTTGGTGCGGGGTTCGTCCCGATTCGTGATTCCTTTTCTCATTGAGTTTAGAAGTTCTATGGAACCATCGGTATCTTCAGGTAGAATGCCACTGGGTAAAATTTCCATAAGCTGAGTAAGTTTGGTCCAATAGTAGGACGGACCCCCTTGCGAGCCCGATTCGAGGAAAATCTTAAGCCGCGAGATGGGTGTTCTTTTGCTTCGATAATCAGACGTCCATATCGTCGGGTATTTGACTGTCACTTTAATCAGAGCATCAAGATAATCAGTAGCGGAACCGGTTTGGCTGCTTTTAAGACCCTCAGCAACAAACACCTTGCTGATGCGAGGCAAATCGGCCTCGACCCTCCCTGGTGTCCTCTCGACACTTACTAATAAGAGCTGAGACGCGAGCCGCCTCGTGTTGGGATCGTCGAGAACCACACTTGCCCATACCTTGTCATTTTCAAAAATTCGATCATAGCTGTCTATACATTTCTCTGTCTCTTCGGGACTCAGTTGTTGGAGGAGGTTCAAAACCAGGGCAAGAGAACCAGCAAGAACTCTGAAGTACTTTGCATCAGCATCATCGGAGTTGGTGGAGCGGCGGTCGCTTAATGTTTCTGGTGTTTCCTTGACGGCGCCGTCGGCGTAGTCGAGAATCTGCTGCTGGCACCGCTTCCAGAACTGAGCGACCTTCTCGGGGGTGGTGAGGAAGGACGAGAGGCCTTCGGCGGCGGCTTTCGAAACGGCCTTGTCCCGATCGAAGGTGCCTGCAAGCCAAGGTCCAACAATCTTGGGCACATTCTTCTCCATTCGTTTCCGGGCGGACCTCATGAGCTCGTATTGAACGGTATGGGAGAGTTCGCGCGTTCGTCTCGAGTTGTCAATCGACACACGGGGGTACAGCTGGACCTACGACACATTATTACGTTAGTACGAGAGCGCTGAGGTCAGGCGGGCGAGAAAAACCTACCCACACGTCCAAAATTGGCTCCTCGACGCCGCCATCCTGCTCATAGGGGTGGGCTTGCACATGGGCAAGCAGGTCCTCCAGGGCCTTGGCCTTGGTAGTGGCGTCTTTCTTCTGCAAGTTTTTGAGGGATATGACGACGTTTGCGTCGGACACGGACGAGAAGTTGGGAGGCTCGGCAAGGTATGAGAGGTTGATGCCGCTCGCAGTCGACGCAAAACTGCCGAAAGTGGTTGCGCCGAAGCCCGGTATGGCCTTGCTGCTGGCGGCGCGGGCCTTGCCCGGTTTCCGGCTCATAGTGGCCGATGTAGGGGGTCAGGAACACCGACAATTGGCAGGGTGTTAGGCTAGAACAAAGTGCGACGCGAAAAAGAAAAGAGGCTTCGATGAATTATTTGACCTCACAGATTTGACCCCACCGTGGGGTATTCTGTTCTGTTCGTGACGTCGTGTCCACTGCACCTGTCCTGCAGTACTGCAGAAAGGCTGGATATCAACGACACCGTCTATATAAACCAACGAGCTCTCATATATACACATATTTTTTAAGTTTGTTATTTTAGCTATTAGAGAACACCACTAGCTCTTCGTTTTCCTTGTTTTGTGTTTGCGTCGTGTCGTGACTCAGGCCGACAAATGCCGTGTGCGGATTAGTCACGCACCATGCAATAGGTACATGTATTTAGAATAAAGGGAATATGCATGTAGTAGCAGTTAGCTCGACGCGGCTCAAATGTCATTTTCAATTGCCACAAGGCCTTGGTACTTACGCAAGGTGGGACTTGGCTGCTACCTACCTACCTACCTAGGTATGTACTACCCCGCAAACCCCCCGGAACGACCCGGGTTTCCAGGCCCGCCTAGTCCGCAGAGTACCCACAGTAGGAGTCCACAGGAGCTTGGAGTTGGGGGTCGGGGCAAGTTTGGGGGAAGGCCTGATGCCAAAAGCGGCTGGACAAGGAGGGTAAGCTACCAGGTAGGCAAAGACAAACCCCTCTCGAGAGGCTGGCATGAACGTGTACTTATGCCAAACCTACCTCGCATCCATATGGCATCGCACCAGACCTGAAGGCATCTTGCCCGAACATCCCGCTCCCGCTCTGCTTCATGACTCTCATATGTCTCACCTGAGCCGGCAGGTTATGGTACGTCATCCTGCCCTCTTGCTCTTCTGTAGCCGCCCTTGTCGTGCCACTCGACGGCCGGTGTTTCCATGAGGGAATAACCGGCTTCATATCCCGCCAACAGTCCAAGCCGAGGGGGACATCTACAACAGTTCCTTGCGTGTTCTTGAATCAAGAGGCATGATGTTGTCGACTTCGCGAACGACGGTGCAGAGGTTGCCGCCTCTCCGAAACCGCACTCCTGCTAGCAAAGTCTACCGTCCAGTTCAGACGCGCGCCTTTCGCTTCGGCATCTGGACTTCCTATCTCGACTCCGCCTACCATCGTGAGCTCCGACGCCGCCACTGGACCTTGAAGCACAAGTATCTCGACAGCATCAGTAAAAGATTGTCTTGGCATGATCATCCATTCGCCGAGGGGCCGAGATTTACACCGAAGCGAACCGCCGCGCGATTCTGGCCTCCCACTGTCGCCAGATCTGGTTCGCGTTGGATCAATCAAGATGAGATTGATAGTCGGAAAACAGCCTCTCGTCCCGCGTACCCGCCATTTCCCTTCGATGCTAAACTACGGAACGCGAAACTATGGGGATCATATCTCGACCACATCTTCGAGCCTTTATTCAACCAAACACCTTCAGAAACGGCATTCCGGAGTAACAATAAAGCATCGACGGATCACGCCCGTGCGAACACCAAGTCCGAAAAGCCCAAGTCTCAGAAAACGATGCGAAGCGACACCAGTACTACAATAGAGCAAGATTACGTGATCGATCCTATCACGAACCGCAAGGTACCAAAAAAGGAACTCGGACCCGCAGGGCTCGAGCCTCCAACCCGGACTCCCAAACCGTACAGGTCACAGTTCGCGCCATTCGTTCCTCCGAACCTAGACTCAGAACGGCCACCAGTCTACTCAAACGGTCAGCCTCCAGCGGCTGAGCTTAGCAAGTATGCCGAAAACAAGTTTGACGACTGGCCCGCTGCTGTAAACCCGTCTTCAGCCGAACCTGCCGAATCATCTGTGCGTCCTGAGGCTGCGTCCCACACGTTCGACACCTCGACCTTAAGAAATGAGGAGTACTCGTTGAATCATTTGCCCTTGGAAGACCCAATCGAGGACCTTGATGATCTCCACAAGCATCAGACCACAACATCTAATAAATCGGGTTTGAAATCTTCGGATACGAAAAACATCCCTCATTCGGACCATTCCCCCGAGCCTGATTCGAAATCACAGCAACTACAGAGCGAGCTGCAAAAATATGGGCCATATAAGTACAATGAGGATCCACCTTCTTTAACTGACCCCGAAGAGTTAAAGGATCTGGAACAATATCGACATCATGTCTCAGAAGCACCTGAATCCTCAACTGAACAGCTTTCGGCTTATGATGATCTTCACAAATATGAACCTGAAGTTTTCGATGAACCCAAGGATCAAGACAAGCTGTTCGAACAGTATGGAGACCTTGAGAAGTACAAAGATTTCAGAACTCAACATCTCGACACGGCGGCACCACAGGAATGCGATACCGTAGCAGAGAGCTTGAAGGAGTATGATTTCAAAGAGCAAGACGGCGGGATTTCGGACGCCAATAACGCCTTTGTTCGCGGTGTGCCTAGGCAAATTCCAAAAATGACGTTGCCAGAGGGGCATGTATTTTCTAAGCATTATTCTAGTCAGACGGGAGTTGGCAAAACCAACCCACCTAATGACAGCAGCCGCGAAAGCCTGCGCCAGCAGATGAATGAGCTTAGTGCGACGTCCGATGCAATGGATCGCGAAATCAGTTCCGATTTGCAGAAGACCCGCCAGAACTTCACGGGAGACAAGAGCATAGTTCAGGACGAAGATAACAATTCAAACCATATGCCTGATATTTCGAAGAAAGAGATTGCGCAATCAGCTCCTGATCAACTTCGCAATATCTCAAGGCTGGAGCCTGCTTTGAATCGTCGGGCATCTGCTACGAAACGTAATCACCTGAACCGTGCTTTTGGAGGGGATTTCTATTCAAAAGAACCACAGGGGCTGGAAACCTCGTTCTCCGAAGAATGCGGCGGAAGGCAGACGATGCCTTTATATACAAGAACATACGGCGGTGAGCCCGGACAAGCAACGCCAAGACCCAAGTCCTCCGCAGAGAGCGAATCAAAGGGATTTTCTCCTGGAATTGTGTCCGAAGCATATTACCATAGAGACCCGGAAATCGATGGGATACCACCATCAGAATCGAAAGATTCGGCGCGAAATCAGAAAACAACCCAGCCGGATGAGCCGACTGTTTATAAGATACTGGCCTACGACCCAAACACGCAGACCATCAAAATTGCAGAGACGAGTTCTGCAGTGCCAGACCTGACATCACCCATAAGTCCAACAGAGGTCCTGCCTCGCCTCTCAAACCCTACCAAGTTTTTCCCACACTTTGCCCCTCTCCAAGCCGAGGGGTTCGAGATCGTCTCCGGTAGTGGGAATGTACTGATCTTTCGCCAAATGCGACCCGCAAAGGCAGCTGCTCAAGATGGCACCACCTATGTGAACCCCATCGACATGATGGGACGCTCGGCCGCTGTACCAAATGCCGCAGCATTCGTCTCGCCGACGGGATTTGTAAACTACGATATGCCAGGAGTGGAAGAGGAGCTAGCAGATAGGGCCGGCCGGTCCGGCGCTAGAGAAGGGTCCAATCCTGCTCTCAGCGAGAAGCGGTCGTCTTCTGAGGAGAAAAAGGGCAAGAGGAAGAGAATGAACGTGGGAAAGAGGATTGTCATCGGAGGAGCCTGGGCGGCTGGCATTTCTTATGCCATCGGCGTCGTGAGTGAGTACTTCTACACGGGTGGCGCCGACGGGAAGGGGCCGGAGGGCTTTTCGCCAATTTGATACGATATGTGTCCCGAGATTTTGTTCCTTTTCTTTCCGTTCTCTATAGTCCGGAAATTTCTCACCATATGATTCACGTATGGCGTTTGGGGTCATAGGTGGTGTTTCATTGCTCCGACTTTCCGAGCTTTTAGGTAGGTACAACTCCACCTCTCATCCATGGGAATCTGCTGTTATCTATCATTGTGAGGTTATTGATATAACTCCCCTACATTTGTAAAATAAGCGCTTGGCTATTCATTTGAGGCTACTTGAATATATATGAGTTTCGTACCCAACTGACGCCTCGCTCACTACTAATCGTGATGGTCGACCAATAGACCTCTGAATCTGCCTATTCGCAGAACTAGGATGCTGACGCCTATAGAAGGCATGATATGAGCTGTGTAACTTTAAACGACATTTCGTATCATGATGACTATGCTTTAATCAAGCGAAAGCAATGCAAATGACTGTTCTGATTGTTTTCACTGTGAACCAAAGAATAATCATTAGGGCGGTCCAAGACTTTACATATTCAATCCATCGATGCATGCAATCCACGACTTCCAAGCTTAGTCAATTTCATTCATCATTACTTCCATTACCAGCCCAAGTTCTTTCTCTCCCATAAAAACACACTCCCATTCCACAGATCAACATGATTCTCATTCCATTGATAGCAATGAAGAAACAGTAATAGTAAGTAAATAGCTTTGCTTCGCAGGTCCTAGTATCACGCACCCCGCCCCTCGCTAAACCCCAGCCCCAACCCCTGTCCCTGTCCCTGTTTCTGTCCTTCCCCGCCCATCATCATCTCTCGTCTGCGGTCTTCCTGACGATATCCCCTACTACTCCCCTCGGTCGTCTGCGAGGGCTGCCACTCCGCGGTGTGAGCCATGGCTCTCGCGGCGTCCTTCTCGAGCTGCGGGGACTGGGGGCCCGGCTTCGCGTGCTCGATCTCGGCGCTCTGCAGGGTCGAGAGGTCGATTTTTCTCGGGGCTTGTGTGGCCATCTTATTTTGTTTGATGATGATGATGTTGGGGGTTCTGGTTCTGTGGGAATGATGGACTTTATTTGCACTCTATCCAGCGAATTTGGTGGTTCGTTGGTTTTGTGGCTTCGGTCTGGGTCGATATAAGATGAATAATAATGTATTGACCAATCGCACGCAGTTCTGTGAGAAGAGACTTCAATGTACTAGGGAGAAAACGACTTCAATTCTTCTTAACCAGCTGCAACGTTGAAGAGAAACGTGTTGCTGTGACGGTAATAGACAAAAGGACACAGGAGAGCGATGCAATGGAATATAACGACGTCTGATATGATATCACACGATTATCCATAAATGCACGTAACGTATCTGCAATTCATCGAGTTCATGCTTCGTTCATCAACCAACAGTCTAGAACCTCTAAGACCTTATCGATCGGCATGAGCTAAAACAGACAGGTGGGGAACCATTCTGGCTATGAACTGCGGGGTAACTCCCGCCGATAAGGGGCTCTATCCCGGTGGCAACATGATGATGAAACCATTCCACCTAAAAGTCTCACCAACTCGAAAACAAACAACAATCTGCATGTTGACATCACGAGAACCGCACTGCGCTGCTTTCAACGAATTCATAGCCATCCGCCCATCGATTGCTTATATCCCATCATTTTTCACGATGATCCTCGTCACGATTCTACTTGTACATTTTGTACAATCTTCCGTCGTGTCTTTCTGCCACGTTTAATCTCAAACATACCAGGACGCTCGTTTAACCGGCCATCCAACAAATTTTGCATACCCGACGTCGTAACTCACACGCCGAACCCCAGAGAATCGGGCAATATCTTGAAAAAAACAAAAACAAAGAGCCAGTTACGCCCAAACTATGCACGCGCCAAACAATGCGAAACAAAAACGGGTATTGCCCAAGGATTCCTTCCTCCCACCGAGTCCAGTGCCGAGTGTGCTCTTCGGCTGTCCTCTTTCCTAGAGCAACAAAGAAATCGCGAGGCCATCATGGGGTTTTGGGTCGCTTCCAATAATATTGCTGTGTCCTATTAACATCTCGACCCACGAACGAAGTCTTGAAAGCGTAAATACCTTATGTTGTTTTCTACAGGCCCGTAAGCTAGGTTTGCGCAAGCCATCCGTTACAGCAACCCGACGCGATTCGTCTGTATCGTGTTCTGGAATATAGTAATACTCGCTCTCTAATGCCTTGCCAGCTGCATCCTTTCCTTGTCGGGTAATCACTCCGATGCATTTGTTCTTCTCGATGATTCGCTTCAACGCCGATTTGGATAGGTCTTTCTTCTCTTCCGAGGGGAGGTTGTTCATGATGGCCGTAAGCGGATTCGACGAAAGCCGAGAAAAGGCAAGCTGATTTATGACGTGGTTTGTGACGACCTCCACGTCGATGCCTGGATGAAGCGGCTCTTCCGGCTCAGCTGACGCCTCGGCCGTGGTACTGCCTGACCTTCCTTCAGGCAACAGTTTCGGCGCTTCGGCTGTGACGGCTGCGAGACGGCCGGTGAGGTCCGCGCCAAAAGGCCCAAAGGAGAATATAATAGGGTCATTCTCTTCGTTCGGATTGATTTCATCGTCCTCCAGATCACTAAGATCGCTGGACAACCGGTTTGAGAAGCCTGGCTCAATGAAGGTCGCGTCCCCATCGACAACAGATTCAGAAGGCACCTCCTCTTCATCAGCACTTGCGTCCTCATATATCTGGACTGCTTCGCTCTTGTCATCGGCTGCCACCAGCTCATCCAAGCTGCTGGACGACCTATTGGCAGGTGTGGGTGAAATAGGCGAGTGGATACGCGCGTGACGTCGGATGGGGCTTGACTGCAAAGAGTCCAAGGCCAGCGCCGAAGGGCGTGCTCGTGGACGAGGCGAGTCATCCCATGTGGACTCGGAGAAGTTAGTTATTGAGTGAACCACCTGAGGCCAGTGCAGCATGACCCTCGCGTCCAGCACGTCAATCATGATATCAGCACCCTCGGTTTCAGAGGTGAAAGTATCGCCCTTTCTTAAATCCCATGTCCGACCCTGGCAATGCAGCTTTAAGCCGTTCCAGCCACTGCATTCGACCTCCACCCTGTTGGGTTCGAGGAGCGAATCGGCAGGAATGTATCGAGCCTTGACGTGAACGCGTGATATGAGTCGGTTCGCGGACAGCTGGTAGTGCGAGGTGTTGCTGGACCGGCCCATGAAGAGCACCTCACCATTCTCACTAAGCTCGAGCGAGGGAACGGCGGACAGAGGCGCGCGTTCCGATATGTTGGACTGAGTGCGTTCCAGGCCGGGCCTCGAGGGTTGGATACGAGGAGGCGAGGAGAGGATTCCGGTACTCGACGTGGGGATGGGCGTTGGGTACTTGACGAAGGGGACCGGTCCGTCAATGCCCTCGCGAGCGACTCGCTTCAGAGGTCTTGGGAGACCAGGCGAGGAGGAAAGTTCGAAGGGTGGAAGCAAAGAGGGGGCGGGACGCTTCCTGGATCCGGAGGAAAGGACAGGCGGCAGGGAGGGTTCGCCAGCGGCTGTGTCCTCGATGGACCTTAGAGGTGAGGAACTCATCGTGATTAAATTAGACCACCAAGAGGCATAGCAGGAGCAAAAGGATTGTAATGATACAAGATCAATATGATCTGAGCAGTGTATGGGGTATCTATGCTGAGTCTTAGGGCTTGGGTCTTGGGTCTTGTCTAAAGGAGGGAGGGACTGTGGGTAGATGAGTGGTATTGCCTTTGGCAAGGTAGTTAATGAAGGACAAGATATGGAAGAGTAGAAGAATTAATCACGTTAAGAGTGGAGGTAGAATTGGAATTGGAAGTGGTAGTGGTTGTGGTGGTGCAACCGAGTATGGCTGAAGTTGTGGAATCGTAGCAAATAGGTAGACAGAAGACTGGATGTAAGTACCTAGACCGTGCCAATGGCGCTCACACTGCAGAGTCGCGTGTAAGTGCGTGTCTTAGCTTAGCAGCGCCGGGGGTTCGCGGTGGAGGTGGGAACTGGGCGCGTTCGCGACTAAATAGGTACCCCACTTGCTTATAGTGCCAAATTCGGCGCCGGCTCCGATGACAGCCGTCTGCTTGTTCTATGCTATGGTCTTTTCGAATTTGACAATTGGCGGTCGATTCACGCTCGATAAGAAAAGAATAGAATAGACGAATAGAAGGAATTAAATTTTTTTCTCCCTTTGGTGCAGCCAATACCCTGCCAGGCGGTTTCGAGAACTGGCCTCCTTGCTGTGACTAGGGCGGTTAGATGTGAGGAAGACCCGCCCTGGTCAAATGGGAAAGGTATGTACCTATTCCAGGGATGCCGATGGTGGTACAGAAGGGTAATGTGAAAAAATAGGTGTGTTTTACATATGGCCGGTGGCCTGTCAGCTGCCATTGGGCCATTGGGGCTGATGGACCTGGGTTGGCTGGCTTTTAGGGGCTGGCGGGCGAAAAAATTAATTGACGGTCCCGCTTCCTGACCTCGACGCGCGCTTTTAATGGCATCAGAATCGCGCCCATCCCAGCACTTTCCCGCACCGCGTCCCCGTGCCCTGTGCCCTCACTGGCTACGGCAGCAAAAACACCAGCCTCGGATTTAAAAAGTCACCGCTTCCCTTACACATTATTTTCTAGTTTGTTCCATTGCCAAGTGCGTTTCTGTACGCCGTCAGCCTCTCGTTCTTACGTCATTGCTGGGTACGGTAAGAGAAGCCGAGGTCATGCATTTATTTGTTTAGCACGCCAGGTTATCATGGTCCTGCCTTTGGACACCTATCTACTTTGCCTATTCCGAAATAATTCAACTCTGGGCTTCACTATGCCTGCTCAGCGTCGCCTACTCTACGAGCCTGGCTTCCCTGCTCCCTCGTGCACACTTGGTGATATCAATATGTAATAGGAATAGGCGCCGGGAAAGCTGATGAATCCCTCTTCGACTGAGACAACGATAATGGAATTTGTTATTTTTTTCCCCTGAAATTCGTACGTGGAATACGGTCAGTGACCGACGTGGTATCATTTTAAAACAAAGCGGACCTCCTCCAAACGCCACCAGGAGATACGAAAACCGTTCTCGTCCCATGTCCATATGTATCCATGCTCCCTTACTGTCGTTAGCGCGCCTCCAGAGGTTTCTTTTTCTCCGAAACATCTCCTATGCTGGTCCTATCATCATCAACGTGTTTCCTCGAGCAAGCCTTTCACAATCCAAGGCGTAGGAGCTTGGACATCAAGTCCGTGCAAGCCATGGCGTATTGAATTAAATATTGGCGGGACCTGGTTGTGTCCCTAAAAGGGAACCATCGTGAATCTACCACGCTGCGCGGCTGACCCGCTTGACTGCGGACTGATTGTCTTTCAACAGCTGCGTATACTCTGCTCTCTTCCGAATTAAGAACGCTAGCGAGAGCATATAATCAGTCCTGTACTGACCCGAAGACACGTGTATCAGTGGCTTCAACACCGCATCAGCAAGTCTTTCGGCTGTCATGTCATTGTGCTCTTCGGCCATAGCCACGTCTGCCCAAAGATTGAGGAGCAACTTGAACAAGCTTCGGCTCGGCCCTCGAAGCCCACTCAATGCCTCCTCCCAAAAATCTATGCACTGGAGTAGACCGAGTCAGTTATCGCCATTCCGAGCATAATTCGTGAGACTATGTGGACACTGGCCTCGATTTGACGAGGAGGATTACACCCTAGGGATCACGGTAAATAGAAGGGGAAGAAACTAGAAACTACTCACTTGGTCAAGTCGCGTAGCATGCGACCCCGACAGCGTTGCCTGCCGTGAGAGTGAGATCCATCGCTTAGCGAGGGATTCGGGAATCAGAGGCCGAGGTAGCTGTGAAAGGTATAGCATGATCAGGTCAGCTGCATCGTACACGGTATAATTCGTGAAGTTGACGTCCTGCCCATACGTCGGGCCCACGCTGAAAATCTCTTTGAGCTTGGCGACCCGGAAGATATCGCCTGGTTCCGAAAAAATCTCGGGCGCGGCTACTCCCTCGTTCTTGATGAAGAAGCAGCATTTCTGCATACATAAAGGGAAGTCCCTGCGCGATGACCCTCCGTTATCACCGTGGTGAGTTTTCGATACCCCTTTTGCTACTTGCATGCTTTTCTGGAGAGACACCCCGAAAACGGCTTTGGACTCGGGACCTGCTACCTCTTCCGATTTCTCAATATTCCACAACGGCAATTTCTTGATCGAAACCGAAAGCCTCCGACTACCTCGTCTTACCAAACTTGCCTGGATGATGGGAGTTGTTGGTCTGAGATCAGCTGGCGCGCCTGACGAGGAGCCTGACGATTGCGTCTGTGGTCGGATTTCTGGGACAGAGCTCTTGAAGGGGGCAAGTAACCTTCCAAACCCCTTGCTCTTATGAGATGCAATAGACGGTGCGAATTTGTGCCCGTTGGAGGTGATCTCAGTTACAACTCCATACGGATTAGTCGGTGAATCCGGTTCCATCTCAAACGGTGAAGCCATCTTCCTTCGAGCCATCTCTAACCTCTTCGCATCCTTTGGCGGCGGTGTTGGTGCTCGACTAGGGCCCTCCCGGCTTTCGTCCATCGTCTGCTCAGTGGCAAAAACCTCCTCCTCTATTCGATCTTCCTCGAGGCCTATTGGTAGCGAATAGTGCGACTCGGCGTCAATGTCGATTGCGCTATCCGGCGCATCTCCCATATAGGCTCCAAACATTTGCTTCTCGCCTATAAACGCGCCAGGTTCAATTGCCTTCTTCGACTCTTTGATATGCTGCTTGACCTGCGATTCAACCTCGTGTTCAGTCTCTTTATGGCGTATTATTGTCTCGGCGTAGAGCTTCAAATGACCCATGTATTCGTTGAGACTAAAATGCGAAGGCGACTTCTCAAATTCACTCGGCAGCCGCATACGGAGTTGACCCATCTGGATTAGGATCCTCGAGATATCAGTCATTACTTCACTGTCGACATTGTGCCTCTCAATCGTTGTCCTCCTGCCAGGTGTTGTATCAGATGTTAAGTCCCGAATGGTTGTCCTAGCAATAGTAAGCATCACGGTTCTACTAGGTGGCTGGAAGAACATACGCTCCGACCAAATCAAGCGCCAACCCGATTGCTGCTTTGTGTGCCTCTATAGTTGTTCTGAAACTTGCAATCTCCGTCCGTCCTACGCCGAGCCATTGTGTTCGCTTCTCCTGTTTAGATAGTTCCGGGCCGTCGAACGCCGTGACAGATTCATCGAGCTTATCAATTACGCAAGAGCATTGCTCTACGATGGCTGGTGTATGCTCTGCAAGATCGGGGGGGAATAAAGCAGCGTCTTCCCTCAAGAAGCCAATAACGGTCTGCAGTGAGTGCAGTTCGCGCGAAATAGCGTCAATGTCGGACCTAGCCTCACGAATTCGACGCTATGTGCAAAGAAACACTTTAGTGACACAGGACTCGCAAGTTGATACAGAACAGGAAGACCGAGGAATCAGGTATTATCAGGTACGAGAAGTTGTTATACACACCACAAAATTAGCCAATGTGGAGAGAAGCCCGGCGATTTTGCCGTCAAGTGCGATACAGTCGGCGGCGATAGATCTTTCGACCACGCGAGTCAGCGCATACAAATTCTCCAAGATTCCTCTCTATTACAATCACAAATAGGGAGAGCTGTCAGGAAGACACCCACGATGAATCCATATTAATGATGAACGAGGTCAACTTGTTTATTTTCTGAGACAAATGCGCTGTTCACTTCTCGAAGAGAAAGCAGATAAAAGAAGATTATGGCGCCGACAAATCAATATCGGCAAGCAAACTCTGACATTGTCTGCCTTTAACAGTCTTACATAGTAATGATGGGAGGTGAGACTTAAAGAATCGAGGTTGGCCATACGCGAACAACCAGGGCACCATGTATTTAAGGGTGGTGTCAGGTATAACTTGGGATGATTGACATGTGGCAAGGATAATGCACCTGGTCGTCGACAGAGCTCAGTCAGGCACATGCGGGGGAGCACACTTAAGCTACAGGTACCCATGTTGAAGCTAGTGAAAGATCCTGGCTTAGCCCTGGTGAGACCAGCTATTGCACAAGCATAAAATCCCACCGTAAACGACGGGATCGGTGCAAAACAGAAGATGACCGTTTCATGAAAACGGTCTCAGGGCCTTTTAGTTGCGTCAATATTTAGGGTGCCTTAGGCAGCCATACTTTCCATTTAGTTCATAAAACAGTTAATAAATCTCAAAAACTCTCACTATTAAGGCCTGCAATTCATCCAGTCACGCTGGCAAACTTGAATGAGTTGTTGTACGGGGATCTTGAAACAAATGAACAATTGTTGGTTGGTATTGCATAAATTGGCGAAGTACGATTGGTCAGATAATCGAGGCAGTGATGGCAGCCTAGCAGTCCTTAAGAGGCCTCACTCGTCCTGGAAGGATAAGAACCAGACATTTTGCAACAACTCATTATTTGAAGACTGTCAGACCTCAAGTTCATTCTATCCTAACTAGAAATGTCTGATCAGTATGATAAAAGATTCGAACCTAGAGATCGCACCATGCCATTGGTGCCGGAACCATTCGAGCATGTTGCGACTTCCAAACAAGCCATAGCTCTAGGAAGTCAGTGCTTGGCTGAACGTTGGTGTAAATTTTGCCCAAACCTGGACGTTTCGGATTACAGGGAGTCATTGAGTGATGAGAAGAGGGAAGCCCTTAACGAAAGGACTAGCAGACTGGAAAAACGAGCCGTCCAAAACCTATCCTATGAGTCTTCCGAGTTTAAATGGGAGGTGCTCGCTTGGCACGACGTCTTTGATACCATCCTAGACGACGAAGCATTTAGAGTGTGAGTGCGTTCTGCACTTACTGACTGACTTCAATCAGCTGAATTACAAGCCTCATCAGAGACAAGAGACCTTACGAATACGTTGAAAGGGACGCAAACGGGGCCCCGGTTGTTAAACAGCGGGTTCCAGATGCAACAATGGGCCTCAAAACCTACGATGACTGGGAACCTAAGCATAGCTCCACGTGTACGGCCGATGATTGCAAGATAAAGATAGACCACAGCTCCCTGCAGCCCGACAAGAGGCTCTCATGCCACCACCTTATCCGCATGATGAATGTTGCATCATGCGGTCTCATCGTTGATGGCGTATGGGGCAAAGCCAGCCTCGTTTTCCCCTTCGCTGTCTATGAAGCAAAGAAATGGGTCTCCAGTTATGAGGCAGCCGAGGGACAGATATACCATGCATGCAGGACGTATTTAGCCATGCTAGATGATCTCGCACGTGATCCAGACAACGTGGCCGAGTACCAGACAAGCGAGAGTTCGAAATATCAACTATTTGCGTTCACATCTTCTGGTCCCTACTGGCAAGTCTACGCAGCCTGGAACCATTTGAACCAATGTGCAAGTTACAACACTCGTTATGAACCAGCAAAAACTAACCATATGCATTTTCTTATAGTTTATCGAAACGATATGGCGAGGAAGGATTACGGCCCGGAGTCGCGCGTTCGAGCTTATATGCATCGTAGATCAAATTCAAAGCTATGCGGCTTATCAACATCGGCCCTTTGTTATGAAGCATTTAGAAGCATGGTATGCTAAATTCCAGCGGGAAGTATTGGAATCTATGGGATTATTCATCAACGCCGCCGACAAACTTCTCTTAGACGAAACGGAAGAGGAATCATCTGATTTTGAAGAGCTTGCAAACCTTTTGCCGAAAGACACCGGGCATGCTGCATGGATAAAGCTTAAAGAGGATACTAAAGTGTCCAGAAGTGAAAAGGCAATGCTAACGCGGCAGAAGAATAGAGACCTTCGTGAACTGGCTCGAGTACAACACACCGAGAACCAATCGGACAACAAATTCAAACAAGGTCGAGGGCATCCCCTCAAAAAGAACGGTGTTGTCAAAAGGAATGGCATAAAACGCGGATCTGGAAGGGTATCAAAGATGAGTCAAACGACGAGAAAGGGAAAGAAAACAACTGGACGACGGTCTAGACACTGAGATAAATTGAATCTGTTTTGGTGCTGTTCTCATAAAAGGAGGGAATTTTTGTCCAGATATACATTGTTTGGAGAAATCTGCCTAGTAATATAAGTGCGAACGTGCTATGAACTACCGGCAACTGTACAGGCTTCATGGCAAATTAGGAACCCTGAAGGATCTCAATTCTAAATCGTGGCGCGTGGCTGATCCTCGATTCATACAAGAAACAGGATCGGGACCATTGCTTTCGCGATTTACAGAATATAAAGAATATAATAAGATGGCTACCCAGCTGGTTTATACTCCATTTCTGGCGCATCGACGAAATGCAGTTCTACTAATTCTCTACTTTCGCAACCAGATAAGCCACCGGAGGGATTACGTGATAACTTTGGTTGAACGTAAAGAGATAAAAACATAACGGTTCTACCTATGGACCGTTTTGCTCTGCATAAATAATACATGACCAAAAACGGCTTAGCTCAGCGTTTTAACGTTGCCCCCACTACCGGGGTGTCCTGTAACTTGTGACCTGCAACAAGTCACTTGATGCCCGTCTACACAAGCGAGCCGAACACCCTGTTGTTAGTTATGGGGAGTAATTAAGATAAAGTTCTACATACCCCTGACGCCGAGAATGAGATTGTACGCATAGTCCAGATAGGCATTGATGAGTAAGTATCTACGGTTAAGACACCGATGAGCCAGGACAGACCATCTTTACGATCGATACTCGAATCGAACTGCCCTCCAAGACAGCCTGCTTCCTTTCATATACTCGGCACATAACTACATGGATTACATTGTGGCTATCTCTCCTTCAGAGCCGGACCCCTTAGCGAACCAAGCTATTGCCCAAGCGGCAGGCGGGAGGGGAAAAACACCCTGGCGAACGGCATGCAGCCCCCCAGTTGCATGATTAAGTGAATGCACACTTTATCTAATGGATACGGTCGGCAACCTGCTGAGATATGATTCCAGTATACAATTCAAAATGCCGTACCTCGAAAGATTCGAATCATGTAATAGTATGTAAGGTGGTACATCCGACATGTCGCCGTGGTAGTGTCGCACAGCCTATATGCGCCGTCACTATTCCGCCAACGAACACCGGACGCAGAACTGCAGACCCTGGTCCGTTTACAGAGGCGGGGACGCCTCTTGCAGCGCCCGGTAGGCCGATGGAGGTCTAGTCATCCAGAGCCTCGGCCGGCCGAGGCAATTGATAGGTTGTGGTGTAATCCCAACCCACCATCAAAGCACCCCTCTTTGCAGAAAGACGAGGATCAACTTACACACATACATATAATAGGTATCATTATATCCATATACTACTCATCTAACATTTGGTGCGATATGTTTTTTGTCATGCTATCTATATAAATCAGGGCGCAGTTTCGGATCCCGCTACCCGAATAGTCTAGATCGCGAGCTTCTTGCAGAAGCCATGTCACCAAATTAGCCCCAGTTTGTTGACCAGGGAAAGGTATGAAAATGGAGCTTTTAGCCCTCGACCCCAAATACTACCCCCAAGTCCGAAGTTGCGACGTCTGCTTCATCAACATGCGTAAGCCACCCTGTTTCATTTGCCATTTGCAGATCACGGTTAAAGATCCTGATTGGGAACGAATGATCCCCCCAAAACCAGTATCCAAGCCACATCCATTTCTTCTGTAGAGCTTTCATGATGCTGGATGCATGGGCTTTCGGAGTTTTTCGCCGTCAGTACCTGCAGTGCTTGGCATTTCCACATCATTACGCAAAAAAGGTACTGAGATTGAAGTCTAATTGTTGACGAATTTATTACAGAGCACATTACCTGGCTGGCCTTCACACGAAGCAAAAGTGCTCGCTTTATTTTTCTTTTTGTTTTCTCAGTATTCTAATTTACAACTTAGTTACCTAGGTAGATAGCTTATATGACTTCCTTTTTTTGTGCTCCATGCTGCTACAGTGGCGCAAACTTACGATAGCATTGTCGTCGTTTTTACCTACCTAACCCAAGGTAACATTTAACGCGCTGGGTTCCGTTTTCTCTCTAGACCACTTAGATAGCACCCTGCAGCTCTTTTCGGTGTCCCATTTCGCAGCTCCTACACGGATGGCCCCTTTCTCTAGGCTGTCATCGGTCCGGATTTGTCATGCAACCACTCGCCAACATACCAGGGTCCCGGTTCCCCGGTAGGTAAGTTCCCTGATATCGTATATTGATCCCCCTTTCATTGAGGCTCGTCGCGCCTTTTGCAATATTGGCATTTGGTGACGACCAATCGCTCGACCTGAAGAAAGGGACAGCATTTTTGCATATTGCTTTCTCAACCTCAATTGGGAGAGAACGTCACCACGCGGTCGTCCGTAGCTAGCAGGGCGATCCGAACCCACTAACCACTGACATGTACAGTATTGGAATTTTTCAGGCTTGGGTTAAAGACTTTTACTTCTCTCGCTTGTCAATCCTGCCAGATGCAGGGCCACCCTGCTTCTGATGGGATTCTTGCATAATGGATGTAGGTTTCTCCCTCGTCAACTGCAAAGTTCGAGAGCGCATCAACTTGACGTGTGCTGTCTGTATGGTACATACGTTTCGTGTCAAGCTTGGGACCTAGCGACGCAAGGGAATATCACATACCGAAGCTGCATGAAAGCGGCCTAGCGATTCCTACGACTACTTATCACATTCCATGATAGGTATCTCAGTCCTCCAAAATCGGAAACCTCTCTCAACTCTCGAGAATTAGGAAGTGATAGTGCAAATCGAAACGAACTATTTCAAGAAAGGGCGTGTGATTTACGATCTAACAACGGAATGTCACGGCGATCGAATGCCATATTTAGTTGCGATCAGGCAGGGTTTTGTGTCAATTACTTCATCAGCGGCTCCTGCCTGCGCTAGTGTTTCAGGGGCTCCTATTTACATCATATACGCCCAGAATTATACAGAGCTTGTTTCTATACACAGAGTATGCCTAACGGTTACTTATTTCTTAGTTGCATCAACTCAGGTACTGCAGGTGAGAAGATAAGATGAACGACGAGGGATGCGTACAATATAACAAAACATCAGGCTAAGTCAAAACACGCTCAGACCTCCCATTCCTTGTCAACAAGATGCACGCGGACGAAGGGGTGAACAGAAAGCTTCCGCCCCTGCAGTTTCTCGATTGACAGCCGTGAAACAAGGTAGGACGAGAAGACTAAAGTGCGGAGGCGGACCCAACGTTTGGTAAATCTGGGTTCAAGACATGTGATTGAGTCGTACATATATCACGATCTGATGTGCTGGCTGATCGAATAAGGTGTTGGTGTTTCAGATTAAAAGGCCCCCTGCCAGATATAGTAGTTTTATCCAGGCGTAACGTTGGATCAGGGTGCAACTACCGTATTTAACAACAACGGCAGCTGATGAGATTTTTGTACGTAACTTGTTGTTCTTGCTCGAGAGGTACTGGTATTCGTTGCGTAGTATTTATCGAAATATTGTAAGCTCTACCTAAGGGCGGAAGGGATCCTCTTACAAATGTAAAGATCAGTAGAAACGCTGATACACATGCACACCGAAGGCTGTGTTCCACGAGACAAGAATGTCACATCCTATGTGTATATCATATTGAGAAATATCGTGTTGTGAATCCGGCTTCAAATATTATGAAACAGGCACCGGGGGTAATGCTCTGTAATAATTGCAAAATATAAGTGAAGTCACATCTGTAGTAGCTGAATACTATACTAACACGTATTACTACCTGTAGCTCCCATGTGATGATTAAATTCTCACCCTAAAAAAAAGCCGACTTCGTCTTATAATTACTGTCGAAAAATGCTGATATTACAACTCGACTTTCTCTTTTTTTCGTGGAAGTCAGTAGCCGTCTTGATTTAAGATCGCTAACTCATTATTCCCAGAAATTTTGGATCGAAAGCACTGGGTAGATGCCGACCCTTAGCCAGCTTTCAGCCAAGATACGCTGTACAATAGTACAGTTAAAATTGCTATAACGATGAGGCAATATCACAAGGGCTAGTGTTTAAGGCTTGGAATATCAAATATTGCGATAATCTTCTTAAGCATCAAGGAGGCATACAAGTCTGCTTTCCTTCTGCTTTTCACGGCGAACCTAGGTTTATATATACACGAATACTTTATAATTACTTGCCTAGATTATTCAGGTCCGTTTCGTAGCATTTAGTAAACACGGATAGCTGAATTATTTAAACCCTGAACCGTAGCTTAAATACCGTCTTGCAGATTGGTGTTACGATATTGCCGACCAAGCCCTAGTAGGCGGGTAGTTGCATCCCCCTACCCGGGGCTTCCGTGTAACAGGCAAGAAACGAAATAAGCAATCGAGCTAATCTGTTTCTTATGTCGGTAGCTTAAGAAGTTATCTTATACGGAAGACAAGAGATACTACTCAGGTCTTATATCCTTCTTGCAGCATCAACAGAAAGAAGTCTGGCGTATTTAAAGGAAAGATCGAAAGCCGGATTATATTAATAAGAAGTCCACAAAACTTACGATTCAGAACCAAAACTTCCTTCATTCGGAAATGAGCAATGTTCAAGAAACAAATATTCCCTTAAACTTTGCGGTGCATGTTGTAGCACACATTAGTTCGGTACTCATATAATAAGACTTGTAACCTGTTAATGTAACTTCGTGATTGGCTTATACTTCGACTTGGACGTAACGTTGATATGTGCAAGCGTCCTCTTCCTTGGGGCTAAAAATGCAGTGAAATTCTTACTAGGCATATGGCACCCTATTAAAAATCTGGACCCACTCACATTGTTATTGCACTGCATCCGAGATCTGTTCAGGCCAGGGCTTTGATATTATGTATACAACCACGCGAGTGCTTCGACTAATGCAGTGAACGTTTGCATTGGGTCGGACATCCGTTCAGGCCAGGGCTATAATACCATGCATATAATCAGGCAAGTGACAGCTTTCAGCCACTCAACTACCTATATACGCGTGAACAGGTGATATAAACCGTGATAGGCAAGGTGAAGCGAACGAAAGAGAGGCTTTCGTGTCTACAGACTTGAGGTCGCCGCGCGGCTAAAGGGGAGGGCTGGACCTTCATTGAGCCCTGGATGATGATTGCAATCTAAGAAAATTTCCAAGCTCTTGAATTTAAGTCCTTGTCATCATCTTCACTGGGCGTCGTTACAGCGATGGCATCGCGCAATATCCACTGTGATGGCCATTTCTGATGTCGTGAGATGCCTCTTAATTGTTAACCAAATAGACCCTTGATTAGGCGCCGGTGCCTAGATGATGGCCAACGCCTTGTTTATATAGGACCACGCCTCGGTTATAATGATAGTATCATAAGGACTCAGCTAGAGGGTTTGGAGTCGTCTGTATCGATGATAATCACGGTATCACGTTAGTTGACTAGTTCATAGCTACCCTACGGTAGTAGACTCTGTGTACACAAGTGGCTTAACCGCGTAACACTATGTCAATGAACTATCCATACGCGGTCAAGCGATCTAAACACTGCCGGCCGCTTAAATTCAAGGCCTTCATTAATCCTGCACGCTACAATCCTCTCATTTACATGATCCCAAAGTTTTTGAGCACCAACACTCCGCTTCCTCTAGACGCGCTGGGCCCTGAGGAAGGAAAACTGGTAAGGGTTTGCCGTAGAAGCTGTCGAGCGTTGAAAGTACATAGCCACAGCGAACAGGGTAGCGCACTCAGGGGAATTCATGGCATCTGCTGGGTTCATCCTCGAAGCTCGAGCGCATGACTGCGAATTTCCTAGAATGTTGATAGCATTTATTAGTAGGTAGTTCGGACACTATAGATTAGAGTGTACTTACCGGCTCTGTCAGGGGCATTACCTGCTCCTCTGACAGCGTGCATGAATTCATGTAGTAATGTGCCACTTCTAGGTCTGTGTTGATCTAGACCTACGTTGGGCCGCAACATAACTTGTGAGATAGCTGTGTTCAAGTTAGTGACGACTATCGGGAGCAATAGATGAAGTGAATGGCCGACGGGCACTTACTGTCATTTTCAAGTACAGTGAAGCCATCGAGTCCGCCCCTGTTCATTGGCGAGCAGATTGTGATGATAGGAAAGCCGAGAGCCGTGTGCGTGGTGACAGCAACGGGATTATAGTTCCCGTTGGAACAAATCGCACCAACCCGCGTCCCGCGTCGCCCGGGATCTAGTCTGCCCGGCGTACTGAATGTGTACTTATTCATGGCTGGTATTCGATATGGCTGGTAACCTCTTCTTTGGAACGCCCTATATTGACCTACCTGCTGGAGTTGCAGAGGTTGGTTATTTACAGTTATCTGTTGGCCGTTGCTATCCAGAGCTGTATCGGTCCATTGCTTGCCTTCCGTAAAGCTGTCGCCACAGAAGATCCAGGCCTCCCCACTAAGAAAAACGAAGAGTTAATGATTGCTGCTTACACGAAGATTCAACTCAACTTTTGGGGGATTCCAGGGGTATGAATGAGCATTATTGCACAAAGGAAGAGAGATTTGCAGAGGACTCAGAGATACTAACTGTGGAAATACGCCAAGGGAGTAATTCCCCACCAACCAGTAATACCCTGCCTTACCCGTTAGCAAACGGTGTAAATAATGCAAAAGACTTAATGTTTTAGGATATATACTTGCCTCGAAGGGCTTGTAAATCAGCGTGGCTGGGAGAAGAGTAATCAACGCCAAGAAGGGTGCTCAGAGTCCTCGCTATATGACCAATCTGGGGCGGATAAGGAAGGGCTGCATGAGGCGTAGTGGCAGCCTCTAGGTCTGTAAGCGCATCAACGGCTGCTCGAGTCATTACAGACACATCGGCGACCCAATCTGTGAGCTGCATCATTTGCATAGCGTTGCAGTCGGCGCTGCCGAAGTCAGTATAGGCCCGGGGACTAAGCACATTATATTCGCTTGAGATGTCGAGAGCCGTCATATTGTCTTCCCCCGATGTGGCTCCCCATAAGCCTTCTGCTGCGTCTTCGAATCGCTTCTTGCTTCTGCATGGGCCGTTTTCTATCGAGAAGACATCCTCGAGACAACCGGAGGGTGCCTCAATGAGACCAAATTTCTGCGCTATCGGGGAGAAGGCCCGGATTAGTCACCAGAGAGGAAGAAAGGGACTCTAAAAACTTACTGCAAAAAATTAGATGGTTCTTTTCTTCCCTGTCTAGGTATAGCGGGAAGTTCTGGTCGTACTTGGGACTGTAGTAGTTAACGTAGTTCCATTTGAAGCCCAGGGAGTAGTTGTCACCACAGTCGACATTTTCAAGGCCGTCGCAATGAGTGTCCCATATAGAGCAGTGCAATTTTACCACGCATACCAGGTCGCCATCCTCGATAATGCTAACCTCAATATCGGTCCCCGATAAGGGGCCCGTCACGGCGGATAACCTGGCCTTTACACATGGCACCTTTTCAACCGTGACACATAGGGCACAAAAAGGGATGTAGTCGCATCCACCGTTGGCGCTGCCACCACAACCGTTTTGACGAGCAAAAAGAAGATCCAACGACGTGGAGCTTTGGTTCGAGTCTGGAACTAGGTTTGGGTCCACTACCAAATCTGGGATCGGTAGGGGCTCATCATGGGAAGTGATCTCTAGTTCTGGTACTGGTGTAGGTGTGGCCTCAACATGTGGGGGTCGAGTAACAGTGCGTCGGGCAACTTCTGCACTACCTGTTTCCTTCGCACATCTGGTGAAAATGGTGGTTCCTAGGCAAAGCTGGTCGCCGGAGCAAGAGGGTGCGCCACTAGCCGTATAAGCAGGCGGGCAGGGAGCTGTTGGCACGCAGAGGGTTTGGGTGACGCAAGCATGATGACTACCATCGCCGTTGCACTGAGACGTCGTTGTGTAAGAATCACATTCTGTGCCGGTATACGGCGGGTTCGTGGGGGAAGCTGTTCCGCTGCCGCCGCTGTTGCCACCACCATCGTCCTCGTTCCATTCATCCCTGATGCTCGCTGATATTGCTGGCCACGCGGCATCAAGACTAGCGTAGTCAGGGATTTCCCATATATCGTCAAACTCGACTTCAAAGCCCGGCGGTGGCGTAGCGCTACCTTTATCGGTTGTAGTAGTCGTGGCTGTTATATCACAGCCGACAACATCAAAGCATTCCGTACTGCAAGGTTTGGGAGTGGGGGATGTTGTACAGACGACAAGGCAATCGGAGACTGTGGTAGGAGTTGGGCAATCCTCTGGATCTCCTTCTCCTCCTCCACCTCCTCCGCCGCCTCCGCCGCTGCATCCACTTCCAACACAGCTTCCCGGGCAGCCACTTCCATGACAGCCGCCGCCGCTGGCTCCACCACCGCCACCGCCTCCACCGCCGCACCAAGGACCAATGCAGAAGTGAATACCACCACCGCCGCCGCCGCCGCCTCCACATCCGGGCCCAATGCAAGGTAACTTAATTCCAGGTGGGCCACAGTTGTGCTTACAACGTTTGCCACAGAAGAGCGAGTTCTTACATGTTGGGTCAGGTTTTCCACTTCTAGCAGGGAATGAAGAGCGAACAAAAGTAATGGGCGGGTCTGTAACGTCTAGTGTAAGCAGGTCAAGGGCCGAAGATAAGATCGGGTATCATGCAGATAGTACTTACTCGGATCAGATGTTGTTGCTGTTGGTGAGGGGAATGGCCCATAGTCATAAGTCCACGTCCAATTTTGTGAATTTATTTCGTTCGTGAGGGTTACAAGTGGAGCGTCAAGGCTGGTCCAAGCCCAGATGACGGTAGAGTTATCGTCTTCTGAGTTAGTGGTCCACTCAACGTTAGAAAAGGGGATGATGGAAGTAGTAATAGCCGGGATAGCGATTGTGATGATTGTTGTTTTCGTGGTAAACACGGTAGTGCTTCCCTGTGATGACAGAGGCCAGACCTCGTCCAAAGTTTCTGTTACTGGGGGAATAGAGATGGTCGTGGCACTCGGTAGAGACAAGGGTGGTAAAACAAATGTACAAGGGGGATAGCATTGCTGTTCGTCCACAAAAATTAGTAATCATCGTAAGGAGGTAGGATCTTAGTAAGGGCTCGGGAGTACTGATACAACGTGGTGGAAAAAGATCGCACTCCATGCCGTTACAGCCGAGTCAACGAGCACGGAAGCATGTCGAGAAGGAGACTGAGGTACGTACCAACGTTGGGCTCGGAGACGTCCAAATGATCGTGTCAATGTAAACGACGTTGCCATTTCCGTCCTGACATTCACCAGATTGGCAACCAGAACCACAGAAATCATCGCCAGTGCCACATTCGCCGTCTGCGGAGCAACAACTGCCAGCGGGACAGGTGTTATGCTTATTTTGCACACCACACTTGCCGTCCTTTGAAGGACATCCAGACTGACATCCCTCCCCGCAGAATGCGTCGGTGGAACCACACAGTCCAGCCGAACTGCAGCAGGAGCCGGAAGGCCAGCTGCCGCAAAATGTGCCAGAGGATTGAGCACCACATGTCCCATCGGTTGTCTCACCGGGCTCGTCATCGCCGGAGCCGCCACTGAGATGGGATTGTTAGTGTCACTAGTTATGACCGAGACTATCATCTGCTTGTGCGGTAAAAAAACAAAGAGAACTTACCCGAAATCGGTCTGGAGATCAATCGCCCAGTCTGAAGAACCTCTGAAGTTGAGAGACTTGTATTTCGCGATGCGTGACTCCTTGTTAGCGTCGTCCATGTACGCTACCCAGTCGCCTAGAGAGATTCAAGGTATCAGCTTGTCTAATCTTGTTTCATCATAGTAGTAGTGGCTATTGAAAAGGAGAGGGTGCCACCTACCATTGCCGTAAAGTACATAGTCTGACTGCGTATCGTCGGACCATTTACGTGTGGCACCTCCGTTAGCAATGAGCTCGTTGATTTCGGAGTTACTGATGTAGCCCCCGGTTTTGGTACACCTGCCGGGCGTGGCACCAGAATCTGGGCCCGTATAGGTACACAGCGGGCCAGTACATGATGGATCGGTCATTCTGAATGAACGACCGTAGCTGGTGACTCCCACAACAATCTTGTCCGATGGAACTCCGGCCTTGGTGACCATAACGAGCGCAGACATAGTCTCAGTCATATTAACATGAGAACGTAGACAATTACCAGCCTTGCAACCAGACTGGCTCCATTCATTACTATAATCCCATTGGCCTAAAGATATCAGAAGTCAGCTATTCATCCGCCCAGAAGATAGTAAATCTATTCATGAGCAAGGACCTAGCTTACCGTGCAGGTCATAGGTCATATAGACAATGTAGTCGAGGAATTCACTCATTTCTTCGATTAGAAACTGTTTGAGATACCAGTAGGAGGCTGGGGCAGCGATTGATACCGTCTTGTCTGCCGGCATCTTTGCCCTAATGATCTTCACGAATTCAAGGTAGTTTTCAGACTCATCCTCGTCTCCCGGCGGGATGCCGGGAATGTCGGGCTCACCAGGGTACTCCCAATCGAAATCGATACCATCGAGTCCCTCGGATACAACAAAATCAACACAAGCTGCAGCGAATTTCTCCCGGTTTTCAGGTTTTGTGCCTTGGCGGAAATATTGATACGTCGCAGGTTCCGTAGAAAAGGCCCAGCCACCAAAGGCGACAATGCGCTTTCGCCCTTTCAAGGCCTTGAACTCTTCGAATACATCAGCAAATTTGCCGAGACTAACGGTGTAATCTGTTGTCACATCGGCGAATGCGTAATGGACTGCGTGCATTAAGACATGTTAGTCAGGCTCTTCAATGATACAACATAAAATTTGCTGAGTCATACAAAACAAGGGGATTGAGGAATCGGGCACGGGAGGTTTTTATGCATACCATGTGTATAAGAGGATGGGATATCTTTTGGAGACATGTGCAAACAAGGTCGCTCGCTATTCCAAGATTCGAAGTAGCCGACCTTGATGAAGTCCGAAGGCGGGGGTCCGGTGACAAGCTCCAAGCCGCAGTTCTGGACACAGCCATTGGTGTTAGGCTTGGCCGTACCTGGGTTTCCTGTTTCCGATTCGGTAGGCACACTAGAGAACTCATGGTTAACTATATGAAAGTCGCTGAGATAAGGAGAGAATTGTATCGAAAATTCCTTACCAGAAATCAATATCTACACCGCAATTGCCCCATATATTGCAACAGGCTTTGATGGGACAGGGGCTTAAGTCCTCGATTTTCTCGTCTCCGACTGGGTTTTCCGTACCCGGCTTCGTTGGCCCACAAACAGCATCTTTGTTCGGTGCAGGTAGCCGGGGGGTTCCGGGACCAACGCAGATACGCATGCCTGGATAAAGGCTATTACAGCCACCCCAGCCATAAGTCTCTTGGTTATAGGCGTAGAGATCTCCCTGACGGATCCCCTGCTTGTTTGCAATGATGGAGCATGTGTCTTGGTTTTGTACGATATAAGACGCACAGGTGCCGTCTGGGCGAGGGTCTGTCGCACGTCTAGTCACTCCAGAGGAACAGCAAACCCATTGATATGGAGATGGTGTCCAGTCAGCCGGCAAGTTGTTGTATCGACTGAAGTCACGGACCGAGACTTGACATGAAGAAGCCAATGATTTGATCGTATCTCCGTAGACGGCTTGTACCTTATGACAATCTGACTTAGCAGATAGCGGTTTAGTCCGTAGCATCGCCCGCGATTCGATTTTTTTCATAATGGTTGGGACCGTAATGCCGTGATTTGAGGTTTCGGCAGCACCTTGAGACGCAGATTTAGCAACACACTTGGCTTCTGACCACGAGCGAAGTGCTTTCTGTGCCCAGGCGAGATCACCGAAAGGGTCAATGACGATGCCAAGGTGATTATCGGAGTTGAGGTCCCCTCCGCAGACCTGGGCTACCATCCTGCTCGGAGCGCCCTTGTTTGCGGCTACTAGACGGTCGATGGTATCCTGCACGAATCCAGTTGCAATACCGCGGTTCTGGATCTTTGGTCCGGCGTAGACCCCAACAACAGTACCACGAGAGTAACCATAGACGATGCTTTCCTCGCAGTTGAGAGCGTCCTTAAGAAATGTCTGAGTGTTACGTAGCGAGGTGAGGATATCTTCATAACTCCCACTGCTATTGGTATTTCTTCGTCCGTGACTCGGAGCCCAAGTGATCCATTCAGCAGTGGCATTTACCGGAGCCGCTTCATAGCAGACCGGCGGAGGTGACTCGGGATCCGCAGCATCAAGATTCCGAGCGATTCGACCTACAGACGAGGCGACTGATTCAGTAATCGAAGCCTCGGTGAGAGCGTTGACAGAAGTTTCAGCATCACCGGCCGTACAAGTCCGGATCTTAAGTAGTGTGTCCGGATCCTCAAGGTCGTAGAAGGTGGCAAATGTGAGTAACATAGGCTCACCGCACACTGTCAGTCTATCAACCGAGTAGTAGCTGGTCCAGTCCGCTTGACTTGGGTTCTCTGAACAGGACCGTGGGCAGGGTTTGTGAAGGGGATCAAAGCCCTCGGGGAGGCTTCTTAATGAATTCAATGCTAATATGGGTGCGGCAAGGGCGACAGAGGCCCAAAGATGATTGTGGTATCGCATGGCAACCAACGGTGCTGGCAGCCCCGTTAGGAAGCCACTGTCTGTTGTAGTGCCGACAAAAGAGACGATAGCGATGAACGGCTATTACTACGTTTTGGCGCTCAGCCGGAGCAAACCACGACTTTGGTAATGAGCAATACAATTTGCGCCAGTTCAAAGATAGGACGAGTACTTAGTCTACTTAAGTACACCAGCAATGCAAGCACACTACCATCTCGAGCTGGCATTCGAGACGACTAAGTCAGGTGAAGGGGCAAAGTCCTTGAGACAGAAGTTTTTTTCTGCTATTATTAGGTGTTGAAAGACCCTCCGCGTTCTAGCGTTGGTTGTCTTCTCCCTTCACGTGTTGTCGACGACCCGATCTATCCTTTTTCGGACTCATACCCGGTCGTAGTCTATAGCCGTTGTGCTCCGTTTGCTTCCTTCTAATCGGGTATGAGCGAAGCCCATGCCATATTCTTTCCTGCCAGTGTCTTTGATAGCTGACAAATTAATACAAGCAGGTAGGGTCTGGAGTTTGAGTAGCACGCGGGCATCAGGACGATTGCGCCGCTCGTGTAGACCCGTAGGCGGCACAATACAAGGCATCGTGGAATTAGGGATAAAAATAAGTTGTGGTTGAGACTTCTTCACGATGCTACAGTTCTTAGAAGCAAGTCGTCGAAAGATTGGATTGGATTGGATTGGATAGCTGTACGTAGATAGGAGGCAGGTAACCTACTAGACCGCCTACGGAGTTAAGCCTTATAAGCCCTAAGGGTGGAGTAGCCCACCTGGCTAGGGATGCCACCAATATCACTACTCGTAAAAAGTGCATAAAAGTGCATAATAGCGACGGAATCACAAGCATTTTATATAATAAGTACGTCTAGTACTGCCAAGCACTTATTTACCAAGCTATTGATTACTTATACGTCTAATCCTTCAAATGTTCTCACTAGAAATGGCATTGAGCTCATAGACTGAGTGAGATAGGATGGCCTTGGCGGCAATCTTAAGCGGCACTAAGATGCTAAGCTCTCGGAATCACTGACGACTACAGTTAGACACGCGAGATCGAACGACTATAGAGTTAGCTACGTGAAGCCATCCATGGAAATTGCCGAGTTTGCGAGTTTCCAGGCTGAGTAAGATAGGCAGCAGCAGTTAGATATCTCATATAGAGTTACATAGAGCAATCTGGGGTCTGACGACCCGGGTACTTGGCACTCAGGAATTTGCCGAGCCTACGGGTTCCAATACCTTGGCCGCCGCCTTTTCATATGCACGTGGCGGATGCAACTGTTCGCCTCAGGTTTGCGATATTCAGCTAACATAAGCGAGGAAGAAATGTCCGTGAAGTGTGGGTAGTCTATTGCACGATCATTGATAGAATCAATGATACAGGCCGTGGGAGCAACATCGTCGTTTGGAGCCTTATATAAACTACGATGCTGCCACCGTGTATAAGTGTGTGGCATGACCACCGAGAGCCCTCAACTTAGGACAAACCGTCTTGTTCCCTTACTTTCCCGTTGACACACCAACCTCACCATGTTGCGCCAAATACCCTTCGTCTTCTGTCTTGCCGCAGCCAGGCTCGGTCTCGGTGCTGTTGTGAACGAGCGGCTCACATCTCGGGGTGACACCCCAAAATACCCATATGACCCTAACACGAGTGAATACTGCAGTTATTGGGTTGACATTACCAGTGCCAACACTAAATGCACTTCGCTCCCGGATCAATGGGGTATTTCTCTCGCGGACTTCCTCCGCTGGGTACGTTCTATCGCCGTCACAGCTATCTTGTATCTCTAGAGAGGAAGGCAGATAAGACCGCTAGTAACATCCAGCTAACTCGAAAATACAGAACCCTTCTCTCGCTCCGGATTGCAGTGCCCTCACAGTCCAACATTCATACTGCGTGGAGACGTACGGCGAGCCATCCCCGACGGACGGTGGGCCAGGCTCTACGCCCTCGCCAACGACGCCGAGCAATGGTATTGTGACTCCGCAACCGACCCAGCCCAGCAGTAAGTAATTCTCGGCATAATTCCCTTACCTTTTTGATCCTCCTGGAGCATAGGCTTCCAAAACCCTCACAATCGATGCTTTATAACGATGACTAACACCGATTGTTCTAGTGGTCGACAATTGTGACGCCTTTTATTTCGTCCCCAAGGACGAAGGTTGCCAAGTCATTGCTGACGCTCATGGTATCACGCTTCAGCAGTTCCTGACGTGGAATCCCAAGGCCGGCACGAATTGTGCTGGTTTATGGGCGGAGGCCTATGCATGTGTGTCGATCATAGGCCAGGAACCCTCGGCTTCGCCCACGACTACTCCTACGGCAACTCCCTCGCCCACAAATCCCGGTAATGGCATTGAGACGCCTCAGCCAACCCAGCCCAGTATGGTAGACAACTGCGACGCCTTTTATTTTGTCCCCTCAAACGAAGGTTGTCAAGTCATTGCAGATAATCATGGCATTACGCTACAGCAGTTCCTCACGTGGAATCCCAAAGCTGGATCGAACTGCAGCGGACTGTGGGCTAATGCGTACGCTTGTGTTTCCATTGTTGGCCAGCAACCGGCCACCACTACCACTACTACTACGAAGCCTACAACCACTGCGCCCAGCAAGTAAGCAACTCCCTTTTACTATTTCCTTCTTATTGTGGCTTTGAGGGAATCGAATTCCGATATCATGTTTAGAGACTTCTAGATCCCTTACAAAAAATTTGAATGGTAATAGCTAATTAGTGTTCCAGTGGCATCACTACCCCAACACCTACCCAGCCCGATATCGTGGGCAACTGCGATAAATTCTATTATGTCCAGCCGGAAGAGGGTTGCGAGGACATCGCCAAGAAGAACGGAATCTCACTGACACAATTTCTCACATGGAATCCTAAAGCCGGCTCAACCTGCAGCGGGCTTTGGGCAAACGCCTACGCCTGCGTCTCTATTATTGGCCAAGAACCTACTCCCACCACAACCACCAAGCCAACTACGACGACCACAAAGACCGGCAATGGTGTGACTACTCCAACGCCGACCCAGTCGGGCATGGTCAGCAACTGCAAGACCTTCCATTTCGTGAAGCCGGACCAGACTTGCACGACTATCGCCAGCCTTTACAAGATCACGGTTGCTAACATCATCAAGTGGAACCCGGGTGCTGGCTCCAGCTGTAATCTTTGGGCTAATACCTACGCCTGCGTTGGCTTGATATAAAAACTATTCATAATATAATAAAGGCCAGCTGGGGTTCTCTCGTGTAGTTAACATTCTTCTATTCGCCTGTATTTAGTTTATCTAGTATGAACATGATTACCAACTCTTTACCTACCGCCTACGATACGCCCAGTGTATAAGCTTAGAGATCCGGAGAGTAATAATTATGTATGGCATATGTGACGACTCGAACCTTGATATTAAAGGTTATCATAATCACAAATAAAATAAGCATTGAAAGTGAAGGAAGGCCTGAGATTTTACAGATATTCATCGTCTATGCCTAGGCTAAAGCTACTACTGTCGCCTACACCTAACTCTCCATCAAATAATGGTATATCGAGAAAATTGAATAAGTTCATTTCCAATCAGTTTCCTTTATCTGTTCTACAAATTATGTGTAGTTCATTTCGTATTATTTATTTTCAAGCTGATAAAGCTACCTAACAATATTACGGTCCTGAATATACTAAATGTACTAAATGTTATCGATCTAGGTCATAGGCACAATTGCTATTAGGCAGAGTGTGAAGCAAAGGGGAAAGGATTGTGTTTAAAGCCACTAATAGTTCTCGGAATCAAGAGAATGGGGTTCGCGGAAAAAACCCCGACTCCGACCGAAGCAAGACCAAGTGAAAAACAATCGTTTCTAAAACTCGCTAACATACCGTAGATAGGTATATTGTGCTTTTTCTTTTTGGTATCAAGAAACAAGAATTTACCCCGAGTAAACAGAAGAAGAGAGGTCACGGAAGATTTCAGAGTAGAAGTTCACTCGATCTGATAGAATTCGGGCGTGTGTCAAAAGGAGAAGAGGCACAAACAAGTAGGCGGCTAGGTGGTGTATATGTTTAGGATGATCAAAATAAGAGTAGGACGAAGAAAAGCCCAGGGACTTTGGGGACATGGCGATACATATATATACACGAATACAAGGGAGTGGGATGTACTGTCATTATTTCGACACATTGTGGTTTTAATCCCTATGAAAATGAGTGAACTTACCAAAAAGTGGCATCATGACATTATGTTTTGCTACCTTTCCTTCCGCTTTCGTCTGCCATCCTTTCCTAACGTACTCAACAGCGAGATCACGCATTCCTGTTTAAGTAAGTTGTCGTAACACTGTCTTTGTACCTACCTGGGCACAGTTCCCTAGTGTAAGGAGGGAAAGTCGCAAAGCAAATAGACAAGCACTATTAAGTGTTTAATGGGACACTTCTTGTCACCCAAGTGATGTTTAGCATGGCAAAATATCTACACGCTGAAGCCGGTCTTTTCTATTTACTTTGCAGTCATACTAACAAGAAAAAAGTAACGCGAGATACACTTCACCCGACGTCTAAGTTTATTTAAATTCTGTATCCGCTACGCCACAATAAAACAGAAATTCTTTCTAGTTTCGATCGCTTCGCCCAAGCTTATGAAGACGTGTCTGCATATAATTGTTTCACTTTCTTTACATCGATCAAATAGCGGGGCTTATGAATTTTCGTATGCTGCTATTGGCTTTATCTAATCGCCTGCAAGGACATTTGCGCAGTAGTTAGATATTTGTTCGGAACGGCTCTCTGTCAAATTCAATTCCAGCCCGGCCAGATAAATGGATCGTCCTCATAGTAGCTAGATAAAATATTGAACCTTGGGGTTGAAACCCATCTGGCCACTATTTGAAACCTCACTGCAACCTGAGGTATCATTCTCGGATGTTGCTTAGTAGGATATGCGTATAATAGCCACCCACCAATTCCATTAGTTCTCTCGATTCTCCTGAATCCCTACTAGAATCTTCGCACCATATCACTACCCCTCTAACGAAAATCATTCCACGGGCATATCACATGGGCTCGCTCTGCCTAACTCATCTTCAATCCACGTACATTTCACTGCCTACATTGTCCGTATTTCAAGATGAATACTCTCTTCATATGCTTTGTCGAGCTGTACTGCTGGGTCATCTTCTTTGGGACAAGACCCCACCCGGAAATTCCTCCAGAACGCCTCACCTTCCATTGGCGGACTTTGTTCTTCGCTGGCATCAATGTAGTCACCTCGAAATGGGGGATCTTGGCAACACTTGCCGGCACCCATTACACCCCGAGTGGCATAGCTTGACGAACGATCTTCTGTGGGGGTGGTGTGAGGCCGTTATCTTCATCCGGTTCTTGAAATTATGAATTTTCTCGACACATCAACCACCAAACGGTCTCTCAGAAACAATCGAGGGTTCGCAGCTTTTGGAATCGAACAAGTTCACCGCGGTCATCAGGCAGCATCGCACATCCATATTTGTTTAGCGAGAAATTTGTCACAAGCTGATATGGAGCCGATGAGAAGTTCTTCATGGCATTCTTTCAAGTGGTCTAGTATCATACATCGATCAAAAATGCATTTGACCGTTTTCTGTTTTGTGATGTGAGCCGAATTGTACCAACCTTCCTAGGAAGTTACTGGGTGATTGTTAATCTCCATCTCAGGTCTTTAAACTCTCCCCCTTAAATTAAAAAAAATACATGCAAAAATCTCAACGAGCAAGAATGGACCCCGACCAGTGTCGGACAGTTGAGTCGTTTCTTTGGCTCGACACGTTTCCTATAGAGAGGATCGCACATTACGCCGTTGATACCAGGGCTATCGACAATAGCTCGGGATTTATATGGAGCATATAAACCTTGAGGACGTTATGATGCGGCTGAAAATGCAGTAAAGGTTGTTAGTCCTATTGCCACAATGGCCCTTACAAACTCTTGACGATGTTTTAGTTCTCACGTTGTAATTATGTTAGTCAATCGATCACAACATCAAATGAGCTTACTACATTGTAGTTGAGGTATCGATAAGAAATGCAATTGATGAATATCATTGTTTCGAAAAGGGTCGAATAATTCCTTTAATATAGGCTGCCTCTTATCGACTCAGCACCCTATTATCTTTTCTCTATTATTATCGAGTTATTCACAAAGGTTTCCAAAGGAATTACGTAGCATTCCAAGAGATGAGACATGATAAATCACATTTATTTGCCCAGTAATCTTTCTAAAGTAGAATTACCAAATCTCAAACCCTGAATGGAACTATAATCACATCTTAGAGAAGTAAGTAAGCAGGAAGTTCGCAATCCCCAGTTGCTAGGTCCTGTGTTTCTGAAATTAATGGTTCTAAGAATCGGTGAATCTCAGGGCCCTAAATAACTGTGGTCAAGAATCGAGCCGAGGGAGCACTTTCAATTTCAGAGTAACCTTCCACCTGGAGTTCGAGGACATGTCTACATAATACGCTTTCGCATCCACCTATACGGTGCGTAAATCAGAGCTACAGATGATCAAGTCGCTCAACTTAACAACATTCTATTATCTGGTATTGTACAGGTATGGTGCTGCAGTTCTATTCCGTGACGCCTATGCTCTATTACAAACTTTATTTCTGAGGCCTGTCGCTTTTAACGTAATGTACACCAAGCCGCGTCCCGCCTAGTACGCCCGATCCGGTCAAAATAGATTTACGGCCTCCGAGTTTTCGCTAAGGTGGAATGAAAATTGCCATCGTTTGCAGCCAATGTGCTCTATTCTTTGCTCGCTCACGACTTCCCCGTAGACCCTTTTAACTTAGCACCGGCCGTTAAGTTCATGAGGTCTTTGGAAGCCATGTTGCCCTGGGGGTTTCCCTTTTTTAGCCAGCAATTGCCGTAGTTTGCTGGGACGAATCGCGTTTGATTGGCCTGGAACGTAATTGCGCTGCATTCGTCCTGTCCGCTGAAATGGTTATGCGCCGCGCATGCTTGTAAACAGTCGTGGAAGGAGTACACAATGACGGCAGCGAAGTCAGAACCGCTGTAGTCTATGCCGCATGCAGGCGTGAAAACCCATGAATTTGAACCCAATGATATTGCCATATCGTCGGTCATGCTTGGGCAGTCTAACTTCACAACTCCTGTTGGAACAACCAGCGGTTCTGTTGTCGAAGTTGCCGTTCCAGTTGCTGTTCCAGTTGCCGCGGCGGCTGCTGTTACTGTCGTCGTTATAACGGTCAACCCGCTGGTGCTGTTGCTGTTGCATGCACTGTCGAGTAGCAGGAGATGGTTAGCTTCATATGCAATCATGACTTATAGAGCTGCCTGGGAGGGTTAAACAAACCTCTTTGCATTTTGAACTGCTAGAGAACCACCAACGCCACCGCCAACCGCAGCAGCAATAACAACAACAGCGAGCGCGACGGAGAGGAAAAAGGTCACTGGTCTTATGCCGCAAATAGTGCGTTCTTGGGCGGGGGTGTAGAAGACTGGTGCTTGATCTAGAGGTTTTGGGAGATCGGGAGCTACCTCCAAACCATTCGTGTAGGCTGGGTGGTATTTATTGACGGTTTCTTTATAAGAATCCGAATACTCCTGCTGGTAGCTCATGATGAAGAAGCTTAGTTGAGCATCGAGTGACGCGTCGGTGGCGTGCACCCAATGACGTTTCCTTCAAAGGTTGAATGATTGGGGGAACTAGGCTAGCAATGCTTTATTCATCGGAATTCGAGCTGATCGTCTTCTGCAGGAAGTTGTTATGCTTTGTTGCTCTGTTGACAGAAAAGGTAGAATATACACATCTAGCGTGAGAACAGCGAAAAGAAGGGAGACTAGCCATGAGGCTTGCAAATTTGGACTGAGTCCTATTCCTGAAGGAGTGACTGACCAGGGTAGTAATTTGGTGCGTAAATCGTATATTCTTACTAGCTATCCAGTATCAGGTTAGAAGCTGGAAATTGCCGATTTGGCATGAATATGACAAGGTATAAATATCGCATCGCCGCAGTTATAGTTGGCATGGGTATGCTTGCAGCTTCTGACTACTAACTAGTATATATGAAACTCTCCCGTGATCTATCTATCATCGATGATATCAGCACACCTAAAAAGTGAGACATGAGCGACGTAGTGAAGCGAAACTTGAGTTATTTGGTGCCTCGGTTCGTTCCTAAAACATACGATAATCGCTCTCGGCTCTGTCCTAGAACTGCGCCCCAACTCTCGGCATCGGTTTCAATTCCAAGTGCACAAGGACGAATCCTTCGCGAACCTCTCGCCTTTCCGTTCTTGTCCTAGCCACGGGCTTAGATCCTATGAACTGGGTTTATAGGTGGTCAGCTACTTAACATAGTACGCCAAGGGAGGTTTTCGCCTTATTATAGTGGGTTCAGCGGTGGATCAACGTTGCATTGGTGTTATCGCTTACAGCTTTTCTATCCTTAGGAATAAGAGTAAATGAGTTCATCATATGGTACGTTGTAACTTCTAATTGGCTTCTCGAAGGGTTCAGTTTGTAGGTATTACATAGTATGTGAAGCACATTGATCTGCACAGATGCCAATCTAATATAGCTATTTACTGTATAGAAGTTTTAAGAACACTTAATATCTAACTTCTATATACCTACTCGAATACTCATGCCTCAATCTTAGCTCCGCCAAAATTATTCCTAGCCCATGTCAAGTCCACCTAACCTGAGTTAGTACGAATTAGTATATTTGACCCAATTCGATCTTTACTGTACGCTGATCGGACTAGGAACATCGAGCGTCTAAGCAGAAAAGTCCTCATATATGACGATGATCCGAATTCAAAGCACATTGCGTTAAGCCGCGTTTAGCATTTCACTCTTCTTGCACCCAGCAAGGCCTCAACTTCTGTTGTTACCTTAGTTCTTTATAGAACTTCGGACATAGAAGAACTATTTCTTGTTTAAATGATTTATCAAAGATGAACTACTCTAGACACTGATACTACTTGAACTACGAGATTCGTCATCTATAGACGTTTCGCTGCCTTTCAACAACTTACTTTAGACGGCGGCTATAAGGGACAAAACTTTCCAGTAGTTTCTGGTGCGAAAGACTAGAAAGCCTACGTTTGCTATAACAACCTAGGTACTGCTACTTTATGTCCTAAGCGATTAGTCGATTAGGACCTGGAGCACATGACTCTAGAAAACGACTGCCGATGGTCGTGCACAAGTTGATTTCCAGAATTTTGAATACCGTTACTAAGTCTTACACTCAAATAAGAGACAACATTATGATAATAATATAGTTGTTCGTAGCTTTAAGCGCATTATAGATTCACAAGTTGCATATATGTTCTCGTTTATGATTATATATTTACAAAGGCGACAGCTCGCGTTATCAAGCTCTACTACCTCACGAAAATCCGGTTTCGCCTCTATATTCACACACAGGACACCATCCCCGCTCTTTCGTAAGGGCTCGATGTCTTTCTAATGCCATGATTACCAGCGATTGAGGAGCAATCGCTGTCGTGATTTAGTGAAGTTTGTGAAAGTGACGTTTCGCTGGAGGAGAGGTCACATTGGGGTTGGCACGGTCGAAGAGACGATGGCCGACCGGATTGTAGCCCTCGACGAAGGCAACACCCCAAGGCTCAATCCAGGTGTCGTATGTAGAGTCGGGTTTTGTGCGGCAAAGAAATGTGAATGTATCGTTTGTGCCCTCGAGTAATCCATCTTGAGGGTAGGCTGCGATAATACTGTTGTAGTCCTCCTCCGTGAGTGCGGGATGGGGACCGGGGTAATCCATGCTGATACTCTCCACAATGAATTTGACATCGGGCTGCTTGTACTCGCTAATGCTAGGCGTGCCGTGGAGCGAGATGGCATCCCACACGAGCTGTAGACGGACGGGATCCCACTCTGACTTGGGGCCATTCTCTTTAATCCAGTTCGTTGCACCAATGGCACCGTCAATCTCGAAGCGTCGGTCACTATAGCATTTACTACTTGTTAGTCGTTATCTTATAACACACTTAATCGAATGTGCAATGTCCCTTCCTGCCACAGAAGAGTAAGACAATCTATTGATGAACAGCTATCACTCACGTTGAGCGCCAAGGGGAGTCTGGTCGCTGGTCCCAACCTAGATCGTGAAGCAGGGTACCAAGGGCGTGAACCTCAAGATCGATCTCCGACGCTAGTGTGGCGTTGTTGTTGATAGCAGCAGCACCGAAGAGCCACGACCGGTACATGTGGCGAACGAGATAGGGCTCGAAATTAGCTTCAACCAGGGCGCGAGCCTTCTGTACAAGTGGTGTATCGACGGCCTTGATGCCGGCAATAGTGGTAAGCGGGAATGTATGGTTGCCATGTGCACACCTCTTGTTCGGTACAGCAGCTGCGGAAGCCACAAGGGCGAGAACGGATGTGACGCTAGAGAACTTCATCTTGGCTGGCTCAAGTTGAACCTTATTCGCGGCACAAGTTGAAGAACCGCGCAAGGGGGTGATAAATGAGCGTGGTGGGTATCTTTTAGCTCATGAATGAAGGACACAATGCCCGATATTTATCTCTAGCACTAAAGCCTTCGACTTTCTGCTTTTTAGCAATCGACATGAAACCAGCTCCCATATTTGATTACAGCGTAACTCTACGTAGTAATAATACGTTGACTGTCGATGAATTTAAGACTAAGGCAGCCTAAATCGACTGCGGCTACAAGAAACTACCCGTTACGGGGACTCTAAGTATTAAATTGATGACGTACGCTTAAGTAGAACGAGATCCTCTGCACTACGTTTGCCATATGTGGTAGTATAGTGTATGAAAACATGTCCGTTCTGGCGCGCATGTTACCAATAGGGCAAGCCAAACGAGACACGCTGGATTATACGGCATAGTAGCTTCAATAATTGATATAATTTCGACGGATCTAGAAAAGGGGTATGCGGCCCTCCCCGCTCTCCACAGGCATATTTATAGGATACCATGTGTAAACCGGGGTACCGGGTTTAGTACGCTAGCATGTCCAGCCAATTATATGAGCTAAACTCTCTACACTTCCTTCGGGATATCAAATATCAGCCCGGCACACGAAACGGGGTTTGGCCGAGGGGTCTATGTAGGTATTTACAAGAACGGTAACTAACCTAGATGTGTCTATCTAGGATTTGAAGAGGCTCAAGAGTAACTGTCTGGAAGTAAATATTGTTTTTTTGGGGCCTAGTACAAATCTAGTGAAATACAGGATCATTTACACGCTAACGCCCAACATCCTAGAGGAGTCCGTCCTTGATAAGGATTTTTATATTTCGATCTGAATTAGTTTGATGCTAACGAATTAAATCCTAGCAACTAGCCATCAGGTCCCATCTATAACGATAAGCTAACCCAGAAACCGGAATCATAAACATTAAGGATACGTTCAATCGAAGAAAAATGCATGATACTCTCTTATCAAGTAGCAAGGAGCTAGGATGTATCTGTCTACTCTTCATTTTGTTACAGTATATTAACACTTGATCTAATTGTCCAAGAACTCGCAGCCGCTAATTAAGTCTTAGCATATCGTTCTTTTCGTGATACTTTTTAACGCCTTATACCTTGAATAATATTATGTATTACAAGGTGCCTTCGAGAATCCCGCTGTCATTTGAATTAACATCGAAGCTTGCTTCAAATTAATAGATTTCCTAGGGCGTAGATTATAAACACTTGTGATTTATGACAGGTTTCATAAGAAATGGAAGTATTGTGAGGAAACGCTTACATGATTATAAGTGTGTATGGTCACAGATTTCTTATTGACTGCAGGATCAAAAAAGCTATAGACAAATCTATGGAGCCAGTTAAAGAATTAGAAACTACTGGGAACTTGCTATTTTAAATCCGGTTTCTTATGTCGATTGGCTCACAACACAAGCTCGTTAAGAGGATGTATCTATCTAATAAATATCAGTAGCAACATAGGTTATTATATAGGTAGTCTCCATGAGAAACACATAGAGAAGGATATGAACTAATATAACAGTAAAAAATGTGCCTTCGCTCGTACGATTGGAAATCTATACTTGACTCTATGGTGCATTCATATTTAAAATGTTGCTTTGAAAATCCTGTTCTTGCGAAACGTAACCATTCATGTAGCCATTTGAAAGTAAGATCTTTAAACCAAGCGGTTCTAACTTCAGTGCTAGTTAGAAGCCATATGATGAAATCCAACCAAATCAAGAAACTAGGGTAGAATTTCATGAATATACAGGCAGCGTGAATTATAATAACGTGTTAGCAATATAATTAACGCCCAATATATTAGCACGTACCCCGTCAGTGTAATCGCGTGGGATCCAAACAGATCTCGATATTCGGGATCACATGACCACTCGCTGGTCTAGTTCAGGCGCGGCTCAGGTTACCTCAGGCTCAGATCAGTCTTGGCTACGTCAGCTCAGGAAAACTCAGTTTGATTACTGCAAAGTCGGGCTCTGAGTCATCAGTGTTCCCAAGGTTTAGAAATAGGTCAGACGGATAGAAGTGAATCCGGAAAAGCTCATTGTAACACGACCGCTTTTAGGCATCATCAAGTTAAGCTTTTCAAGGGTAGTTAATTTACACATATATCTTACGAGCCTTGGCCCAATGACTAATAGCGGGACTCATCATCCCATCTGCAGTCATCCTTAGCCTGCGTTACATTTATGTTGTGATGTCTCATCGGGGATTTCATGAATTACGATTAACGGAGGGGTGACATCGGCAACCCACTGTTGGCTAAAATATCCGCCTAAAGTATTTGTCACACGGGCTAACCCAAGGTACTGGGACTACATTGCACATCCGAGACCACGGGCCGGAGCCGCCAATGTCATGTAATAATCTTATAAGCGGCATATCGCGCACTTAATTGCCCGTGTTTGCCTAATCACGAAAACAGGCAATGCAGAACAAGTTGGGCAAGATCAAGCGAGGTGAGAGCTTCGCTTTCCATTAAGTATACCTAGATCACTAGAGGACCAGAGTTGAATGGATTCTTGGACGCCCTAGTAGATAATTGCAATTCAAATATTCTTTCGAGCCCTAAAACTACCGGCCTTCAAAATAAGCAAATAGATAGATGACGAGAAACAGACCCATTATTAAGGTGTGAGATTATCCGATCGGTTTTGGTATATTTCCGCTTATCTCATCGTATGGATTGAGTTACAATCGACTCTTTGAAAGCTGACCGTTCCATCAGTGGCATGTCATTTACAGACAATAATTATCCCAGAAAGTATTGCTTCAAGACTTATTTTATTATCTTGAAAGGGAGAGAGAATATAGGCTACGGAAGCGTCGGCTAAGAAAATCAGTCACATGATGAGCAAAAGTCACCATGACTGGAGAATTGTTGATGCTCTCGTGACATGATGTATGTATGGTACTTTGAATTTTCCCTATCACGTAGTCTCCTCTCCTCGGTATTAGTCAGGAATTCTGCAGACCAATACGATTACATCCCTTGAACCACGACACGCATTCTTATCGGATTGGTACATTCGTAGTATGTGATATTTGCATTTCTCGATGGGTCTTTCTGAATTGTTTCACAACATCAGCTGAAGTGGTGAGTCACTGCTTCTTGCCATTTGCTTGCTGTCATGTCTCACGTCTGAGGTGCGAGCCTCATAGGAGACGGTTTGCTGGCAGCTGGAAGTTTGTTCACAGATCTGGTGGATTAAGAAAAACGTAGAGTAGTGTTAAATGTATTTTATAATTATTATACGATGTCTTGTATTCTACAAGAGCTTGCATTACATTGGCAAAGCTGTATTCTACCTATGTGAGCTTTGGTACTTGCTTGGAGTGATATACTATGCATAAACTGGCTTGAAATGCATGTCGTGCGTGAAACTCAACTGAGACTTCATCCTTTCAGTCGCCAAGTGGATTTTCTGCAAACCGGCTAGTTATTCCCAGAAGAAACGAGCCAGGTTATATAAAACAGTGAGGCTCGGGCCTCTATTCTGACTCAGGGCAGTGCAACCATCGTTTGGCGGTGAGCTCTCATCTGACCAATAGGGCGCGAGATACCTGATTTCCTAAGCTTTGTCATTCAAGCCATAGCATGGCTGTTAATGACATATTTGGCGCAAGAAGGAGTATCGGATGCTGCTGACGTGATCTGAGACAAGCTCAGCTTAAACAGTGGCATGACCTCCAATGAAAACGTGTGTGCGCGCGCGGGGTCGGGTATGATTGATCTGGATTCGCTATTCTAGACGGTGTTTTATACGGTCTTATAGCTATGAAAGGCACAGACTGTCATTGATATCTCTGGGTGTCTGAAAAGAATGGATGTTGCCTTTATTTGGGTTATGGTTGCTTAGATGACGACACTGAAGGTTCACAGATACGACTTACGCATTGATCGACGTCACCTGCTGCATGCATGCCAGGAGCCCGTGAAACAGCGTTGCGAACTAGATGAGCTTACTTTGCAGTTGACCGGTGACCGTAATTGAGCTTAGTATACCGTACGTTAGGGTAAGTAGGGAGACGATCCGTGGGGGCAGGCCGGATTTAATAGCGAATTGGGTGCAGCGCAGACAGGCAGCAAAATAATCGCGCCGATGGGTTTTTGCACTTACAGTTGTAGGTAAGTCCTTGCCGCTCTTCAGAATCTTGAGAATGCTCGCTTCCAAAAGGGAGTGTTATAGGGATGGACGGCAACGACGAGCCGTCCCTCACGTGTTTGATGGAACCGTCTAAACCAATCAATGCCACCATCTCTGATCTTATTGGTAACCATTCAGCCGGGTCTTGCCGTTGGGATGTCCCATGATCTCATCTTTCTGGTTAGTTTAGTCGCCGCATTTCCGTGAGCGGCGGGGGGAATACACGGCCATTCGAATGCAACCATAGCGTGGAACCTCGTGATCCGCCCAAGCTGTGAAGCGTATTGATTGCTGAAGTCCACGATAACAATGAAAAATGCTCGTGGTGCAGCTTTACTTGCTTGCACCACCCCGCCAGCGAATAAGCAGGACTGGTATCACAGCGCATGCGGCGTTTCTGCGTTCCCACCAACGGGCATTGAAGTTGGCTCGGACAAACACAGATGTCGGTCAAATAACCACAGGCCAGCGAATTGAGGCGTAAAGTCAGTCATGTTATATTGGGGAGAAGAGGTAACCGGCGATAATTTTTTTGATCATACCAATTTCGCGTATGCATACTACATACGCACGTACATATGCATCGCAGAGCACCAATACCAGGGTCACAGAGCACCGGGTATGCACCATTGTCCCCGGCTCCGTCTTGCGCAGGCAAGGGTATGGAAGAGGTGATGCCGCTTTGAGACGACAACGCACCAAATCCCGACGCGTCTCGTCAAGAGACATGTGTAATCACGCACAGTCCCGATGCGATGATGAATGATCGCATGTTTAACGGTCGACCGTCCTCGGGAAAATAAATAAATAAAAAAGTTCTGCTGCAGCATGGGAAGATGTTTGGATGGTGACTAAGGTGGGTTAATGACCATCAAACCCCTGAAAATGTAACGGCCTGCAAGGTTCTCGACCTTTTTTAATTTTTTTGTTTTTCTGATATTTGCCAGGGGCCCTGGTTGGTGCCGACGCCGGCGCTGCAAACCGGCGCCGAATCAGCGCAAATCGGTAAGGTCCATTATTGATCTTGTTACCTGACAATTGATAAGAAAAAAGCAATGGCAATTGTGCCAACCAACAGTTAAGAGCCCTATGGTAAGATTGGTCAATGGTCACGAGTCCCCAAGGTAAGATGGGATCCGATGGCCGCCTTTTAGCTTCACAGTAACCTGGTATAAATTAGAGTACCCAGTAGCAGATGTCGACGTGTGGAAGTCTTGTTTGCCCAACACAAACTCAACACTCGTCTCGCACAACAGATCGCTGTTTATCGTTCATGAGTGACGACATCTTCATGAAACCAAAACCACAACAGAACACGTCAAGGGGGAGCACAGCCACACGAGATGGGCTGCGATGAAAGAGTTGGCTCACGACATGTTGTCTGTCAGTCGCCCACTTTATGATCCATCATCATCCCTGACATTCCCAAGCATAGTGCCATTGCCATACTCTGAACGGTCTAGCGTCAACTCTAAGCAGTTCGATTGCCCATATCTCCGGGTACCGGTAGCGAATGCATTCTTTTGAAGACAGTGGATCTGGCCGTATACGTACATAGGATGCAGCAAGCCGTGTGCCGCTGACCGCCTGTGCACAAACGATCTGCCTATCCCAGGCGCTGAACCCTCGACAACGGATCACAACGGGAGGCACACTGATTCAAGACGGTCTGGGGCTAGAGAACTCAGACTCTAGGCACTCCCACCTGCCTCCATACCCCCGGATTTTTGTCAAGTTACCTTTCGTCCTAACCCGCGACCTTGTCGTCGACTTCTACCTCTGTTGTGGTCGTATCTGTTGGCCGCAGACCCCAAGCGTGGTAGACGGAATCTGTGTTGCAAGCAGATATTAGCTTCGACCATCCCTCGAAGTGAAGCTAAGCTGCTCTTATTACTTAAGTCGATTCGAGACTCTATAGCTGGTCTGTTAGCTGCCCCATCTCTGTTTGTTTCCTCTTGACTTTACTAGTTCAACACCGTCACGTCACCTTGAGGGCTGGCCGGAAAAACGACCTTTTCTCAGCCCCCATCCTCCTTGCATGAACGCTCTGCTGGTCGCGTCCATAGGGCTGACCGTAGGCGACGCATTGGCGCTTGTTCGCATTACTTCGCCCTGCTCCTTCTTACACGCGCATAACCGAAGACTACGTGAGGACTCCCAAGCTGACATTAGGATTCTTAGCTCAACTCACAGCGAAAATAAGACCCAGTGTTGCCTCAACCAGTGTGGAGTTTGAGTGACTAGGTGCTGACAGGCAAACCAAATACATAAACACATACATTAGCTCACTCTGTTGTGGTGACTATGCACGTGGTTATTGGGTAAGTGGAATAACGTTCATTCTCTTATTCACCTATCGTTGGTAGGCTGTGTGGGCTCTTCTTGTCTCTTGACCCTGTAAGCAACAATATTTAGACGGCGGCATGAATGAAAAGGGCGTATGTCTAAGCCTTAGTTGAAGTCCTGCGTTTCAGCAATAACAACAGCATCATCATCATCACCACCACCACCTCCACCACAACCACCACCATCATCACCGGTAGTAGTGACGTGACAATGGCAGGAATGGCACATAACCAAAGTGCCGGGGCAATTAAGAATGACAAGTTAGAGGAGAAAGCTCGGGAATCTGGACTTTCTGCCGACTTGCTAAGCGCTTGCCGTCTACTGTGGATATTGTAACGTTGGTTGCTGCTTGTTTGCCTCTGCTGGTGTTACATGTTATCGGTGTTGTTCCTACCTTCAAGGGCGGCTGCTTTCTATTATATTTCTCATCATCGAAGCTTCCCCTTCCCTCATACTCCTTACAGAGCGCCTGCCTGCATCCCTACATACCTAGGTAGCCAGTCCTTACCTTCCGTGTTTGCGCAACACTCATGTAGTCAGTCTATCAAAACCCTTCGTGTTTCGCTGCCAACGCACTCATCTACATCCATCCCTTACTTGCCCACATGCACGTCCGCATACCCACGAGAAGACCTCCTCCGCACTAGACGTCGCCCCGGGCTTGCATGCCATTTGCCTTTTGCCCTGCATACATGATACTTTGTACTTGTGCCTTGCATCCATTCATCCATTCATCCAGTTTCGATTGGTCTTCCCCTACTCGCCGTGCCGACCTCTGTCAGAGACTCACTTACACGCTGTCGTTCCCGTTACAGTCATACTTTGAGTGAAGGGGTGAGTTCTCTATCAGTGCACTGTCTCGAGAAGGTGGCATGACATGGCCCCAATCCGTCCATTAGTACCTGCACCTTGTTATTCTCTCCCATTTCTCTTTTTCTTGTCGACCATCCAACCTCCGTACCGTTGCTTTCTCTTTCGCTGAACAAACTGCAGCGCTAGTTTGCCCTTGCTCTTTGGCACCCAGAATCGTCAACGACTAACGCAACCAAACCGCTAGGCAACATTCATCACCTGTCAAGTCTTTCTTCGATTACGGCTTCGTATACCGGACAAGATAGAAGAAGCCTCGTTATACCTTGTTGGTTGGCTAGCCTTGCATTATCAGCCTTGCATCCGCTGCGTACGACCGAGACTATGAGCGGCGCTCTGCAATATGCGCAGGCAACCCTGCACTACGTTTACCCGCTTGCTGTATTCATTTACTTTGCTGTTTCATCGACTATCGTTCTTTGTACCCTGCAGAACTCCTCCACAAAGACACCGCCAATCCGGCTCAAGGCTATCTGGTATTCTCTGCTCTTCTTCATTGCGTTATATGGAGTGCAGATTGTGCTGAAAATCATTGAAATCTTGGCCTGGTCGCGCTGGCCAGCCCAGTCTACCATCATCGGCTTGCTTGCGTGTGTCCTAATCTTTGGGATCCAACAGAACAGTATCGGAGATGCTGTCGAGATTGTCTGGTACCCGTACTATGGGTCATGGTTGATGGCCTCACTGTTCGAATCGGCCATTGCTGTGATAAAATTTCTTATCGCTCACGAAGCCTCCACAGTTCATCTTGACGCCCATCCAGAGTTTGAACTGCCTGCTTTCATACGGATAGATGCCGCAATCTCAGTCATCCGCTTCGTCGTGATGCTCAGCGTCATCTTGATCTACTTCTCGGCCCACAGTTACATCAACACAGAGAGCTGCGATGAAGAACGATCTCCATTGCTAGCTAAGTCTGACCAACGTTCGGGCAATGGCAATGGTTCAGCTGATAGTGGGTACGGGACCAGTTCCGAGGCGACCAACACTGATACGACCAATACGGAGACAGCAAACTCGCCCACAGATCCAGAATCCCCCTGGGAACGTCAACAGCGTCTCCTCCGGGAAAAGATGGAAAAGCGGCTGAAAAGCGAAGGAAGTTGGATTGCTTACGTTAAGGGTTTTATGGTATTCTTCCCCTACATATGGCCAGTTGGCAACCGTCGCTTGCAAATTCACGTCGTCCTCGTGGGGCTATGCCTGCTTGCCGGTAACGGTCTAAACTTCCTCATACCTCGTCAATACGGAGCTGTGCTTGACTCACTAAGCGGCGCATCGAAAGAGAGTCCTTGGGTGCAGGTTATGGTATTCGCGGTTCTTCGAGTTCTGTCATCTGCAGCGGGCCTCCCCTTGATACGAAATCTGCTTTGGACGCCGGTCGAGTACTACTCGCACGAGGCCATTAGCGTGGCGGCATATTCTCATGTTATGAACTTGTCTTCCGAATTCCACGATAGCCAGAGCTCGTCCGATATCCAAGTAGCTATTTCGAATGGTTACCACCTTACTAGTCTACTCGAGTCCATCTGCTTCCAAGCGGCCCCGATGGTCATTGACTTGATCGTAGCTTTCACGTACCTATCTGTCAAATTCGGCCCTTACGAAGGTTTCATCACAATAGCTACAGGCCTAGCATTTATCCAGTCCGCTGCTCAGCTAATTTCGAAGTTCAAGGAGAAAAGGAAGAAAGTAGTTAGCACGTAAGTTATCCTACGCCTCCTCGCTAATGAGCTACTCTAATTCCTGAATAGTTATTTTGAAGAGCACTATACTCGCCAAGCCGGTATTCAAGGCTGGTACACTGTTAGCGCCTTCAATCAAATTCCGTATGAAGAGGGCAGGTACAGTAAAGCCGTGAATTCCCAGGTCGTGGCCTATAAAACCATTTACAAGGGATACCTCATTGGACAAGCCTTCCAGTACTTAATTCTCACTGCCGGCCTGCTTGCTGGCGCATTTCTTGCTGTTTACCAGATCACCCAGAAAAAGGCTACACCGGGGGACTTCGTCATGCTACTAACATATTGGAGCCAGCTCACCTCACCTCTTCAATTCTTCTCTACAATGGGACGAAATATTAGCCAAAGCTTAGTCCAAGTTGAACGCCTCCTGGAAGTGATGCTGACAAAACCTACTGTTGTTGACAAACAGAGTGCCAAGCCTCTAAAACTCAAGGGTGGGAAAGTCGAATTTCGCAATGTCAGCTTTAGTTACGACAAGAAGAAGGACATCTTGAAGGGCGTAAAGCTGTCTGCACCGCCAGGCACGACTGTTGCCTTCGTAGGCGCAACAGGCGCTGGAAAGTCGACTATATTCAAAGTTCTCGATCGATTCTATGACGTGACCGGTGGTTCAATCTTAATAGATGGCCAGGACATTCGCGATGTCACATTATCTAGGTAAGAAAACTCATCTGGATGGTTCTATCTTTGGACTGTATAATCTAGAGTGCGTTTGAGTTTACGTTTCTAACTGCTTGTGCAGCCTACGACGTTGTATCGGGATCGTTCCTCAGTCTCCTGTGCTCTTCGACGACACCGTGATTAACAACATCAGATATGCTCGGCTGGATGCGTCTGATGAGGAGGTCTACGCCGCTTGCAAAGCCGCTGCTATTCATGATCAGATTATGGGATTCACCGAGGGATATAAAACCCGAGTTGGTGAACGCGGCGTGTAAGTTTCTAATCCCATCCGAATTCTATCCTCGCTAACAAGTGACAGAAAACTCTCTGGTGGAGAGTTGCAGCGAGTCGCTATTGCCCGAGCTATACTCAAAGATCCCGAAATAGTCCTCCTAGATGAAGCAACAAGCGCTGTCGATACAGACACCGAACAGAAAATTCAGGAAGGCTTACGTGCTTTGTGCGAGAATCGAACAACGTTTATTGTAGCGTAAGTTTCTTAAACGGAAGACTGAAAGCTGCTAGCAATGACTGACGACGTATTTAGCCATCGTCTTTCAACAGTGATGAACGCTGACATAATTTTCGTCGTGGCTAATGGCCAAGTCGTAGAGCAAGGCAGCCATGAAGAACTGATCGCTAAGAACGGCAAATACGCGGAACTCTGGTCTAAACAAATCTTTGTGAAGCCCAAAGAGAAAAAGGAGAGCACAGACGACACTGAAACAGTACCTGATGGGCAAACAGACGAGCTCATCGACGGGGAAGTGAGCTCAGCCAGCCCATCTGAGGCAGCAGGATCACTCTCTGTAGTAGATGAAGCGGAAGCGGACACGGACGCGGACGTAGACGGGTTGGACGCGATCGAAGGTGAGGCTGGGAATACTCCGGTAGCACACAAGAAAGAGGTAGATCCGTCGAAAGATCAATCTTGATTTTTTGACTGATACTAATCTCTAACTTGTAGGGTTCAAGATTGAATCCTGACGCACCGGAGTTCACCCCACGCACCTATCGCGCGACCAGGCCAGCACCTACATCTCCAGTTCATAATAGTTGGGCCGAGGACGTTGAAGACGAAGCCACTTCACCCCAAAAAGCCCTCATGGGAGACTTAAGCTCTAGTCCAGAATGGGACGTATCTCATAATTATGTTCGGGCTCCGCCAAATACAGCTGCTGCTTCACCTAATGACTACGACGTGACCACAGAGGCAGCCTCTTCAGACCCCGCGAAACTTAGACCTCGTCGCAATACCTCACAATCTGTTTCTTGCCCAGACCCTACCCTACTCCCTTTTCAATGCAGCCCATCACGTTCTGTCAGTCAGCCTATGCCGAGTCCTCGGGCGCCTGCACCGTCCTGTGCGGAGAAAGTGGCTGCTGAAACACCGTGTAAAATGCAAGCGCAAGTCAACGAAAAGCTCGACGGGCCGAAGCAGACGACGGTCGAGGCTAAAGCTGTACCGGGTGCCACTCGTGGTAGAGGATCGCGCGGTCGAGGTCATCGCGGGCGCTACCGTGGAAAAGGGCGACGTAATGCTTCCACTTCGAAACAGAACCAAGGTAAACGGGCCACCAGCTCGCCACCACCTCCGTTCCGTCCCGATTCGCACATGAAGCCGACATGATGCCTTTTTCTCATTTTCCTATTTTATGTCCTTCCGCGTTTGAAACATATAACATATTTTTAGCTTTATCTTCTGATGTGCAACATATATGTCAATGGGTTGTCAAAAGAGGGGGTTATACATCACCCTTGGAACGCGTTTCTACTGTTTTTTGATTGGCATTTCGTACGGCAGCATTTAAATATTGTACTCACGACGCGACGACTACTCAGATGGTGGGAGAGTTCAGCATGGAATTACATGTGGCGCGGAGTCGCGACAAAGATTTCAAGAAAATAATGGAGAGTTGGACGCGGATACTACTGTACGGTAGCGTGGTCGAGTATCGACTTTGCCTGGTCTCCTTCACCTTTCTCCTCCGGCGTACGGCGGTCATAGATTGGTAGATGCAGCATAGACGGGCGCTTTTGGCGCGGTAGCAAAATTAGACGGTTGATACGACAAATACAGACTAGAATTCCTTAGTTTGTTCTATCGAAACGTCGAGCATCATAAACTCGTTAAACATACGTGATGTGATCTAAGTAATACCAGAACGGTCACTTTCGAAAGCGCCAGTTTATTGATGAAAACCCAGGTTCCGCACGAATGACTGACAATAACACGTCTTGGAAATTTGCCTTTTTTCGATCGATCCTGCTCGCGCTATGCTCCTTTGATTAACGCCTGATACTTGGCTTTCCCGTTAAATGTCGCTCGCCTAGGGCCAATCTAAGCCCATCCCGCTCCCATACATCACCCAAGCAGCTAATTTTCGATTCTTCAAGTGGCATTGACACGAATCACTGTCCGCCAGAGCCGGGGGCACCCCCGCGACCACCGCCGCCCATCATGTTCCGCGCCATCTCGGCAATGTTGGGATCGTTCATCAAGGAGCTCATATCAGGCATGCCGCCGCCCTGGGTGAATCGGTCGGCCATCTCGCGCAGACGAGGGTTGCTCATCAAGTTTTGCATCATGTCGGGGTTTGACATGAGGCTCTGTGCCATGTTGGCGAACATGGGGTTGCTCATGATGGAACTGAGATCGGGCATGCCGCCACCGCCGCCACCACCGCCGCCAAACATGCCTGCCAGACTGCTCAAGTCGGGCATGCCGCCGCCGGCTCCGGCGCCGACACCGGCAGCGCCGCGCGGGATGGGATTGCTGCTATCGCGCTCCTCAGCCTCGAGCTCCTCGACGCGCCGCTTTGCCGTCTCAAAGCCTTTCTTCATGGCCTCGGAGCCGCCGCTACCCTCGTGCTCGATACCCTGGCTGTAGGCCTCCATGCTGCCTCGCGCGTCGCCGAGGGCGAACCGCGCAAGCCCCAGACGGGACCAGGCCTTGGTATACTTGGGGTCGGAGGCGACGGCAGCCTCGGCATCGGCGCGGGCGCTCTCGTGGTCCCGGGCGGCACTGTAGGCGGCGGCGCGGTTGGACAGGAAGATGGCGTTGCCGGGGTGCAGGGCGAGGGCCTGGGAGTACAGGTCGATGGCGCGGGCGTAGTCCTTGGAGGTCATGGCCTTGTTGCCCTGGACCTTGAGTTCCTCGGCACGGGCCTTCTCTTCGTCGGTGGGGAGCTTCGGGGCGGTGGTGCTGGCGCCGGCGGCGGTGGAGGAGGATGAGGATGATGAATGCTTGCTGCCGCCGGAAGACTTGAGCTTCTCGTAGACGCCGTAGATCTGCATGAGGTTCTGGGACCCGATGGCGGCCTGCACGGCCGTCTTGTCGGCCGGGTCGACCTTGAAGCTCTCGGCGATGCAGTTGATGGCGACGTCGATGCTGTCCTTGTCATCCGGGGACAGGGTGCCGTCCTCGAGGGAGCTCGACAGGAAGTCGCAGATGGCGAGCGCTAGGCGCTGCTTGGATGTTGTGGACTATTGGTCGCCATGGTCTGCGGTTAGTCGGGAATTTCAAAAACTAAGCATCTCGTAAACATACCATAGCTGAAAGATTGGCTCTTTTTTATTAGTCTACACAAGACGGTTGGAAGCCAAAAAAAAAAGAGAGAGAAACGAAGCCGGCAAGCGGGGGATATAGGTATAATGATAGGAATCAACGTTTAAAACTCGGAACCTTGAAGGGCAGAGAAAAGAGAGTTCGAGAAAATCGACGAGTATCTAGGCGATTCTCGAAGTTTCGGCCTGGTGTAGAAGGTTGGGCCTGGCAGGTCAGGATCGAGGCGAAAGTCAAGCCTCGTTTTGTGTGGGACAAGACACGCAGCGATTGGGGTGGTGGTCCAGAAGGGACCAGACGAGCTGGAGATGCTGGAGACGCCGAGCTGAGGACCCTGAGAGGGGAAGGCGGTGAAGGTGGGGCTTCAGAGGGGTTGGGCCGCTGTAATTGCTCGCGGGGTCCTCGCCCCTTTAATTGGTATCAGCCCGATATTGGCATATCCATGTCTAGATGCACTGCACGAAATGCCTACATGTAGGTATCTACAAACTCGTCCGTATTATAAGTGACACATTTCGGCAGTAATAAAAACACTAACAAAAATCAGTATTGCTTTCTCGTAGTAAGCATATTAGCTAATCTTGGCATAAATGCGTCTAGTGCCCGGGGGTTCTCCTTTTTAGAGCCACAACACCGGCTCCGCGCTCCGGATGCTAGTGTCCGGCTCCGGAGCTCACACAACTTGAGTCACCCCGGTAGCACGCAACATCGAATCACCACCTCCTTCGAATGAAGTTGAAAATCCCATAATTAACTGTTCGAATTCTCAATTTTAAACTCGCATGTGAAAAGCACTGCTTCAAAGATACTAAAGATTTCAGGCCGGGCTTGTGATTAAATTTGATTGACGATGCCTTCATCAGCATATTCCAGAGAGCAGATCGACCAATTCCTGGATTACATACAGATCCCCAAGAAATATCACAATGCGCCGCCATCATATGAATTGCTGAAGACCTTGCACACCTACATGTTGGCCGCTGTGCCATACGAAAATCTGGCTATACACTACAACCCAGAGCACGCCGTCGAGCTCAACCCGGAACATCTGTTCCAGAAGATCGTGCTAAACAGACGAGGCCGAGGCGGCTACTGCATGGAAAATGCCATTCTATACAACCACATACTAGTCGGTCTGGGCTTCGACTCATACACCGTCGGCGTCCGGACACGACTCCGGCAAGGGGGTATACCGAGCGGCGACTTCCCAGGCTGGGTGCACATCGTGAGCATCGTCGAGATCGAGGGGCAGAAGTACCACGTAGACATCGCCTTCGGCGGCGACTGCGCGACGCTGCCCATGCCCATCGTCGACGGCCTCGTGCACCAGAACATAGGCGCGCAGCAGATCCGTCTCGTGCACGACTGGATCCCCACGCAGCTGAAGCGCACCGAGGAGTCGAAGCTGTGGATCTACGAGTACCGCAATGGGGCAGACATGGAGTGGAATCCCTTCTACTGCTTCACCATGATCGAGTTCATGCCTAATGATTGGGAGGTCGTCAATGTGTATGCGAGCTCGAGCCCCAAGTCTTGGCAGACTAAGACTGTCATTGCTATCAAGTTCCTCCGCCGCACGCGGGATGATGGCGCTGAGGAGATCTATGGCAAGCGCATGCTGGTCGATGGTTTGGTTAAGGAGAATCTCGGTGGCAAGACTGTGGTCATTTATGAGTGCAAGACTGAGGAGGAGAGGGTTGCGGCCCTGCAGAAGTATTTTGACATTCATTTGACTAAAGAGGAGGAGAGCGCCATTAAGGGCTGGAGAACGGCGCTAGCGTAAGTGGTTGTTATATCGAACCCCCTTTTTCGTCCGCGATATTATGTATAGAGTCTGAGCTCCGGGATGCTGAGAATCGGCATTGAAGACGTAGATATAAGAATAGAAAGATATCTAAGAGTTTCTACTTATGTTATAGTAAGGTTATACTAGAAACTTGCAATTCTTGAATTGCGCAGTAATCGATTAGGATTTGATAGATCACGACATGGCTTTCCAATACTCGGATTATCTGTCTCACGCGGCATACGTATTGGCTATCCCGTCACCTACCTAAGCCCGAATGAGTAATTATATACAAAGTGGAAAATAGCTGAAGAGGGGGACAAACTGATATCAAGTTTTGCTAGCTAAGACAAGAGCCACAGTTTACAACAAGGATTGGAGCTCGGAACACCTAGCCATCTGTCAGTCTCAACTGTGAACATATAAGCAATTGCAGACGTCAAGACACTTTTGGGTATTATGTGATAATGTCCCAGTGTAATGTTTTGGTTCTATTCCGTGACAATAATGCCGTCTTAATAAACTAGTATCTACAAACGGCGACAAGATCTGATGTCAATACAATTCGCCTCCGCAGCCTCCTACGTTGTGCATATCCCTAACCTAGGCAGTTTTGCCAGTCCATTTCTGACGTATTGATCATCGAACTGGACATAGGCATATGTATGTTGAGCAAACGTATTATCCTTTTGGAACGGCCACTAATGTTCGAACAACATACTATGACTTGCTGATCGCTCGCAATGCTTTAGGGAATTCATAAACAAAGGGCTAAGATAACAACAATTCGATGCCTACTACCTGATTTACCTGACAAGGTAGCCAGATTTAGTATTGACTTAAAATGTATGATAATAAGCGTTCGCCAGTCGTCATCAACGTAATAGGCTTACAAGAACTAGATTTTAGAGTTATACTGACTTAATGTTACCAAAATTAGAAGTTGCTACACGATCTAGTCTAAGAAGGTAATTTCTGCTCCCGACGGAATGAACTGCCGGGTAGACGTCTAATATGGTATTAAACACTAGTATTTCGAGGCTTATATTCAAATCCAGAGAGAGCCCCAAGTTTCCGCACCTGTAAGAATGCGTCTAACACTATCTGGGTATCAGGTGACAGTTATGACATAAACCGAGTGAACATCATCATTAGATTGCCGAGTTGCTTCCTAGCTATTTTGCTATTCAGCCGCCTCAATATCCCAAGACCCCTCAACATCTGCACTTGTCATTTAATTGTATAAAAAATTAAAGGGGCTATTGTGATGGCCTAATTATAGCATTGCGTAGTAGTTCCTTCATGGGCTTGCGAAGTGGCCATGTGGTTGCCAACTTAGTGTCGGCTCCTTTGCTAAGTAACAGCTCGACAACCGCCGTATGCCCGCTTAAGGCGGCCAGCTCAAGTGGCGTGTTGCCATAGATATCTTGCGATTCAATTGAAGCTCCTTTGTCGAGTAACAATTCGACAACCGCCGTGTGTCCGTTTGAGGCGGCACGATCGAGTGGTGTTCTGCACAGATGATCGCTCGATTCAATTGAAGCTCCTTTGTCGAGTAACAATTGGACAACTGCCGCGTGTCCGCCTTCGGCGGCCTGATTAAGCGGCAGATGATCTCTCGATTCAATTGAAGCCCCTTTGTCGAGTAGCAATTGGGCAACCGCCGCGTACCCGTTTACGGCGGTATAATTAAGTGATGTGTTGCCATAGATATCCTGCGAATCAATAACGGCTCCTTTGTTGAGCAATAGTTTGACAACAGCCATATTCCCGCTCATAGCTGCCAAACTAAGTGGTGTTCTATCATTGAAGTCTTTCGCATCAACCATAGCTCCTTTATCGAGCAATAATTCGACAATAGCTGTGTGTCCATTCAAAGTAGCCCAGCTAAGTGGTGTTTGATTCTGGTTGTCTTTCGACTCAAGGCTGGCTCCTTTGGCGAGCAACAGTTTGGTCACGGCCTCATGGCCGTTTGCGGCCGCTCGTGATAATATTGTCTGACCGTTATTTCCCCTTATTGATTCGACCTTTGTTCCCTTATTAAGCACCAGCTTGATGATGGCCTCATCTTCGTCTGTGGCGGTACTCAATAGTTCTTCCCCATGCAACTTTACAATGTGTCTTCCGAGATTATCTTGTCGTTTCACGCTTCTTGAACAATAAGGACATTGCGAACTCTTTTTGCTATGTACTTGCTCTTGGTGTCGAGCCAAGTCTCTCTTGGTGCTAAAACTGACTTGAACTGATCTTCGACAACATGGATCGTTGACGCACGCAAACTTCTTGATGTGGCAGCGTTTGTGCTGGCTATTGATCAATCAGTCATAGTGTACATAGGATAGTGGTAAAGGGCCGGGATGACACGATGTAGAATTGTGTACCTGTAGTTTTGTGACGACTTGCAAACGCGACCACATTTCTCACAGATCATTGTTTTGTTTCGCAAAAACAAGTTGGAATTTTTCCTCTCTCTTTCGCAGAAGAATTAGTCTAGGAACTGCTCTCGGAAATGGCCTTTGGCGATGTTTGTGTACGGGAATCAACGCGGGTTTTAATGTTTGTTGAGTGGAATTCAGCTATTCTAAACCCTTGTTGCCAGCTGGGAAGATATCTTCTTGCTACGGTTAAGGAACTGAATACGCAGGCGGTCATTACCTCCAATCTACCGAAGTTGGTTGCAACTAGGTACCTACATGGTACCTAGGTACGTGGTACCCACCTACCTGGTAATGTTTTTGGCTGGGTAAAGGTACCGAGTTGGCTCGAGAAGTCCTCTGACAGGATAACCGTATCGACTTCTCCTGCAGCCATTGGCACCTTATTTGTGCACCCTATTTCTGCACCCTACCTCTGATGTACCTAGCCTGCGAAGATACATGAAGCTTAGCAGTACTACAGTGCCTGCACAAATATTTGCGTTGTCCCAATTCTCGACTATTACGACAACAGTAGTACGCCTATACCCTTCCACCTCGTCAGATTTCCCCAACTTGAAGCCGAAGGTACTCCAACATGTCCTGGTACCCCGAAAACAACCCTGCTCCCAACGATGATGCAAATCAGCGACAACTGAGGTTTCGTGGAGCATCCATATGGGACTATGACCACCTACAGAATGTTGATCTTGAAGCTGGCTTGCAGTGAGCTTTTTTTTTTACTAACCCACTTTTTGAGGCCACAACCTTTGGTCTCGGGAATCGACACGTTCGGAACCAATCTACAGGCGCCAAGCTTGGTCATCGCAGGTGACGTACCAGCTCTCTTTCAGGTGCCTGACCACCCTGGCCAACCTGATCCTGGTGCTCTCGAGAACCTAGAGGAGTACCCTGCCGTTCCAACATCGCATGGAAGACTTGAGTTCCTCCCCCCATTCGCTTGTATTGTATGCTTTGAGGTGTTTCGGAACGATAACCAACTCTTGGAGCATGGGAGGAATGCAGGCCATCGCCCTTACAGCTGCAATTGTGGCAGAACTTACTCTAGACTCTATGCCCTAACGCGCCATCTGAGCTCCAGATCAGTCGCGTCTGTGACAGGCAGTGTCGGTGCCAAGCATTCATGCCCCTTGTGCACCAAGTATGACGGCGAGAGTGGTTTTAATAGGCGCGATCATCTGCGGCAGCACCTTCGAGTCTTTCATAAGCTCGACAAGAAGGGTATGGAGTCCATAATGGATTCTATTGGCCGCAGCGCTCCCGCTCCAGCTGAAGCGGTGAACGATGCCGCCGGCACTTGACGCAGAACACTCCCATGCACCATGTTGGCTAGTATAGGTGCAAAAAGGCCTAAGAAAGCGAGGCTGGCCGTTGGGTATCATTTAGCTTGATTGGTTAAGAGGAGCAGAGAATCATAGGAGGATTTCGGTCTTTCAGCAGATTGTATCTACGCTACACTCGTTTTATTTCAATAGTATAACACTTGTTTGCCCCTGCTAAGCGCGTGAACCCTATCCATATCTACGATTATTATAGCAATCTCGAATATAGCTCCGGCTGCTATTCCGTGAAGTTAAGGTGTATCATAAATTGATTGTAAGGTTCTGAAACTTCTAATCGTCTGCCGTACTATCTAGCCTTTGCTCTTAACCAAACTATCCTAATACAACAATACCAAGATCAGCATGCCACCCACTTACATAAAGCAGAAGCCTGGAAGAGTTACGGGTCTTACACCTACCGAGGCTCACGATGAAAATCTAACATTGTAGATGCCTTACTCTGAAAAGCCACAGGGAAAGCATCATCACTAATAAAGACACATTTGGTCGGTGCAGGACTCACCTGCGGTGAGATGTAATGAAGCAGGTGCGAGTGTATATTTGTAAAAATCAGCCAATGAGGGTCTCGAAGCAGGCTCATTCCAGTCCTAATGAGGAAATTTAGTCCTTGATTGCACTAAGGCATCAAGTGTCACGGAAAAAACGACGCCGTTATTACCGTGGTAGTAATAACGGACTATATCCACTTCTCCGCGACATCAAGTAGTTTTACAACCAAAACGATGTCCTGAATTATCATCTTGTCAAATAATACGCCATCTCATTCGTGTAGAGCTATGATATTAGCAGCGTTGCCTGTTCCTAAGTTAAACAAGGCATTTCCAAACCGCGATTCGTCGTACGAAATAAATGGCATTTGAGAATCCACGGCAAGTAGGATTGGCACATATGCGACTTTGATCTTTATATAAAGACAAACATGATTTAGCCGGTCACCCGAAGGTTACGACACTATCTAAAGTGATGTCATGTCTGCTTATAAGATACATTGATTCCTAACCTTCGAGGCTACGAAGTAACTAAGCATAAGACACACATGGTCGTCTACATAAATGCAATAATTGAAGGGGATATAGTAGCCCGGCAAGTAATAGCTGTCAATAAATATAATGTCACGACCTCTGGACACTGATAGCAATGTAGGGTAAGTCCTGAATACTTGTTGTCGCACAAAGAGCTCCAACTACTACATCTACAGACTAAAGATCTATATACCAAATGCTATTTTTGTTCTATTACTCTAGGGAGGCGGTATGCAGCTGTAGGTATTATAAGGCTTCGCCAGAGTCTGACATATGATATGCTATAGACTGTACAAAGGCTATCATGTTTCTTATCATTCGCTAGCTTTAAAGTTAACATAAACGACGAAGGCGTCATCTCAGGCGCAATAGAAAGTGTCTTTTAAGTTGATAACTAAAATGCCACTTATGAGTGTATAAAGGCCGACTACGTTATATAAGCTAAGTATTAGAAGACTAGGATGTTTTCCGATCGTCACGGGGGCGAGTATGGAAGAGACGAGTAGGGGATATAATCTGTAAGCTGTCCGCTGTGGTTGCTATACTGTGATTTCTGATATCTGAACCATTTTACAGATAGCAAGTGTCCTAAAGGACACAGGGAGTGTGTCAGGCTAGGTCCATTGTTGTCAGAGCCCACGATGTCAGCTTCTCAAGTAATTGGTGATGGACAGCTCTTCAGGCTCGAGAGCACGATCCTGCGAAAGCTTTGGTAGAAACTTGAGCTGTAATATCTTATACACATCTAGTTTAAAAAACCACAATCACCTATATAATCTCACTAAATAAAATTGTGGGTCTCACATGCTTGACCTGACTACACCTATGAGTCCCCGTCGTGTCAAACACATACCTAAAGTATCATAGGCAAGCAAGCACCGACTGACAAATACAAGCCTGCAAAGGAGACTAAATTATGTGTGGATGATACCTCAATAACAGCTCGAGGTGTTTTCTATTAATATGTTCTATCCAAGCCCCTCATTAAGATCTTTTCGATAATACCCGCCCCTTCTTAAGTTCTATCTATCGTCATCACCATCCAGTCGCATACTGTCTGGCATTCCACAACATCATCATCATAAAGTACAAGACTCTCGGCCCCAGTCCAGACAACCTTCTTGTCTTCCGATTGTCGGAGCAGTTGGTGAGATGAGTTTCAACTCGTGCTGGACAAGTGGGTTTGTTAGCTATGATTTCCGGAGCCCGTGTGTTTCCGGCTAATATCGCCATGCATTTACCAACGAATGCGTATTCCAGCATTTTGCGGCCCTCCTAAACGCCAGTTCATCCACTGCTTCACGAGCGTTATGCCATACTATCAAAGCAGTATTGAAAAGTGACAAGGCGTACACTATTTTACAAGCGTTGTCGATTATCTTCATCAATAACCGGGACACCGCATATCAAATGGCTTTCTCTGATTATCCGGGGTGCAAACCATCTCGTTTGCGAGAGCTCGCCAGCGGTCAAGTAGATCCGTTTGCCGAATCCCCTCATGCTGGGGGTAAAAGCTGAGATGTCCGACGACCGCACGGGTATCAATCACGAACGGTCGTTGAAATCGTTCTGGCTTTGTCACCGTGAGGTCCTGCTCGTCATCATCGGCAATAGGCAGGGCCTTTTTGATGTCATGGCCCCATAATGCCACAAAGTTCAGGTTATATCGAACGTAATTTGTGTCATAAATTTGCTCAGCTCCTGGTCCCAGGTGGTTTGGGTCAAAGAATTTTAAAGCTGCCGCATCCGCTGATGAGTTAACGCCCTGAGGATACTCAACCTGCGAGCCGAAGTGGTACCGCCACATTTGATTAAGCTCGAGATTCCGAAGCAGAGAGTACTGTTGTTGCGCCGAGATCATCCAGGATTTCCACTGCATGGTTTAGAGTTAGCAAATATCCTCACCCTAATTAAGGCGCGAGAGAGTTTGTCCCCGAAGAATGAGAAGCGTTGAGACATGATCAGATCTCGAACAGGGCCGCTGGTAGTGAAAATGGCTGCAAGTGAAAAGTAGGCTACTGGAAATGAAAACTTACAGCTGCACCGTAGGGACCGCCAACGGCGTCGGCGGTTAATTTGTTGAAGCCCATAGGGGTCTTCAGAAGCGAGTTTTGAACATTGTCGAGCAGTAACCATGGGTGTCCCTCGTAGCTCGGTTTCGCATATACACGGTTGTTGATGACCTCCTCGGTGACTTGGTCGAGCTTGACATCCCCATAAACCTTTTGGACCATTTCGTTGGGGATGGATTTAAAATCTGACGGACGCCAAAGCTGACCCGCACGCTGGGAAGGCTTGCTGTTTGGATCGGGAAGAAAAGGGTGAATTGCGCCAACGCTATAATGCTTGTATCCCGTGAACGGGCTATTGACCAAATTGGCAGAAACAGCGAAAGGATGAGGCTCGGCAATTCGTGTCGACACAAGTTGAGGAATGGTATCAGGATGGATAAAAATCTGTGGGCGGGTGAGTTAATAAAGCCATCCCGTGCATACTCTCGCAGATACCGGAATCCAAGGAGTTTCTTGCTTACAATATCGTCATCAATCTTGACGTAGATTGTGTCATTCTCGACAACAGTATTCCACATACAAGCATAATTGAAACCCTCGCACTCGCCCGGCATGACTGTTTTGTAATGTGGACTCCTCTGCTTGATCAATTCGTCGAGGTATTCGAGGTCCTCTTCGATATGTGTGTGCACCATGAACCAAACCTCGTCGAGATAGCCACCGTTTATAGCAAGATTCTGCTGCAGGTAGCAGTCGAGAAAATCCACTGTCCTCTTGCGGCCGTAGAAGACCAAGGCCTTGACCGCGACGCCCTGGGGCTTCTTCCACCCACCCGACGGCGCAAAGCTGTCGAGTGTGAGGTTCGACTTGTGTAGTCGTGACTTGTAGTTTCCGTTCGAGTCAACGGGCCACGTAGTGCATTGCCCTGGGACCTCGGGATGCCTTGTCTCTGGGTCTAATTCTGTCTCTGTCTCTGGCTCCGGCTCCGACGCTGGCTCCGACTTCAGATCTGGCTTTACCTCTGGCTCTATCTCGGTGTTAATTGGGTAGTTCTGGTCCGCCAGATCGGTGGTGTCATCGCGGGCTATCCCTATCACTTCGCGGTGTGCTGCGAACAGGAGGAGTGATACAGTGAGGGTAACAAGGCCGAGAATGACCAAGTGGCGGAGGTCGTTTATGCGCCAGTGTAATGGCAAGCGCGGGAGATATTCCCGCCATTTTGACTGCCGTGAGGTCCCCATGCTGCTGTTAAACTTGCTCTCGTCGTAGTAAGGCGTGTTGTCGCGCGCGTCCTCGTCTGTCTCACTCTGTCTGGAGAGGTCTATGGAGGACGATCGACTGTCGGCTCCTGGCGACCACTCCCAGTCTCGATCGTTGGTCATGAATTGGCGTAGGACTTTGGTTCAAGGCAAGGCGAGCCTCGCGTGTCAGAGAGGAAGAGAAAGAGGAAGAAGAGGGAAGAGGAATAGGAAGGGTGGCTGCCAGCCGATGAGCAAGCCACTCTTGCAAGTGGTTGGGTGCAGGCGAGCCGAGTACCTTAGAAATACAAATACATGGGAAAGTGCAATTGTTGGTTATCAGTGAAGCAGCACCGCCTCTGGAATCCCAAAGCCGAGATGAGAGATGAGATCTTCCCTCTGAACCCTCGGTGATCTTTGTCTTACTTTAGTACAAGTACTATAGCACCTAGTACCTCGATCCCTTAGTCCCCTTACCTGTTCTTTAGTCAGTTACCTGGATAGCCCTTTCTTCTACTTCACTCATACACAAGGTAGCCCTTGCTATGGGTGAAGGGAGTGCCTACCCGTTTTCTCCATCGCCACTTTCAGCTTTGGGTACGGTACGTATCCGTATATGCGCGAGGCCATACCGTGCCTGCCATGGTGCCATGCAGCTACCAACCAACTCGAGTCGCTACTGGCCAAGCCGGCTTCCTCCCTTTCGACTAGACACATTTCTAAATTAGACGATTTCTAATCGGGCTCTGGAGACTTGTACATGGCAGCGGGGGGTGTGGTACCGTAGGACTGGCGCCGGCTACCTGGGCTAGGACCCAGCTGGGCTCCCTTGGCTCCTTATCGAACAAGATCTAGGCACCCTCCATTTTTTTTCCTAGGACTGCTCCGCGCCAGGCTGGCAAAAAATGCGCCTTCTACAGTAGCTGGTCTATTATCCATATCCCTGCATTGCGCGCTTAATATCGTCCCATATTATTCATGCACTGGCGTTGAACTTGCAGAGAGGGGTGAGCATGTGGTCGAGGTTACCATCCTTGCCATCATCATCATACCTACCGACCTCACTTGTGCTTGCGAGAGCGGAAATGAGAGCAGAACTTCCCTTTCATGTCGCCTAGTGTCCTACCCACCCGAGTATCAAGTCGGAAAACATACTGTACTGTACTGCTGAAGATCTTGCACTCGATGGGCATGTCCTCAGTCAGTATCAGAGCCTTCGTGCCCGTGCTAGCATAGTAGTGCCATGCCGGGCCTTATCAATACGAGCATCCCAACTGCACTAGGAAGCTCACGATCAACGAGCTGCCAACTATACTTGGCGCTATCTCCACTTGGCGCCGCGCTCCCTCTCGACTAATTAAAAGATTCAAAATTTCTCTACATAGTAACTAAGTAAGTAGCGGATGCCTGACAGGTGCAACCAACCGCCCACATGCATGAACTAATGTCAAAACAGCCCATGTAGCATTTCATTCTGCTGTGCCTCGGTAGTACTTGGGTAGGTAGGCGAGTAAGACGTTGGTTGCACCTTGCATTAGGTAGGCTGTCTTGGCTGTGCATCAATCTGACGAGCTTCAGTCAAATAATAGTATGAGGGGATGTGACGCAAACTCTACTATAGTGTGACACAAATATATCGTCCTGTCTCACAGAACTACTCTCATTAAGTAAGCGGTTCGGTAAACTGTTAAACCCCGGGGTCAGAGGGGGTCCCCGTCAGCTTTGACCCCTGTCTAGCAAAAAGCAAATTAGAGGAAGGCCGCATTTGGGCCTCTACTCCTTTATCTGTCTCAAACACGTTCAATAGGTAGAACACGAGCAACCTCGTAGTCGGAACCGAGGTCCGACGAACCAGATTCACCTTCCAAGAGGTTTTGCGTGCAAAAATTTGGTATTGACTTTATGTGCCCAGGCTCTATGTACTGATGCTTGTGTGGGTCGATTGAGCCTCCCATCGAAACATGCCTATCCAGCCCCTGTCTATATCGACACATTGAATGCTCCAACAGGCACCCTGCCTGTTCAAAACCCATGCCGTCGATGAATTGACTATTGGTACAATCGTGATTCAAAGCAGACCAAAGAAAAAAACGGACGTAAATATCGCTCGTATCTCATCATCGTGTATACGTCTAAAGGAAGGCTTCGTCGTCGCCACCGCGTGATGCGCCCCGACGATATGATTGTCGTTGTGGCGGCGGCGGCGTGTCTCGTGGTGAGCCGTCTCTACTTCGATGCCGACTCTCGTCCCATCTCCGGTTATCCTCCTGCATGACCTCTCCCATTGCTCTGCTATTGCTCTCATCGTTTCTGCCCCTAGGAGGACTACCTGTTATAACTCTGCCATACCCCGTCGTTCGCTTCTCGTCTGAGAAAGAATCGTAGTCTTCGTCGTCATCCTCATCATCCAAGTCGTCCGAGTTTTCCTCATAGCGAGGAAGCGCCGGCATCGACCGTGAGTCGCCTTGAACAAGTCCCAGCCTCTCCTCTTCAGTCGCGTTTTTAACCTTGACGCCCCGCTCCGAGTATCCTCGTGCCCTCATTCCTTGGCGGTGTGGGTGCTCGTCCATCGGCGGCAGCGCTTGATCCTGTACTCTGTCAGCCTGGTGGCGACGGAACACGTTTTGGAACGAGAACTGCCGACGTGCTGAGTGACGCTCTTCTCCATGAGGTGGAGGCGTCGGTGCAGCGAGCGAAGTGGTGCTCCCACCCGGCCTCGGCGACTCTATGAATTGTATGTGACGATCGCTAGTTCTTGACGATATACTAGCAGCACCGCCATATTCAGTCTTGTGCGAGTCGGCTGGTAATCCGTAGTCGTATACACCGGTTCCATCTTCGTACTTTTGGTCGGGAACGGTAATATGAGTCAGTGGGACTGGATACACCGATTCGCTGTCGTCGTGTCTCTCCTGATGAGGAGGCTCTGGTCGATGTAAAACACTGCGCGTACGTTGGCGGATAGTGCCCGCAATGCTAGAAAGGACGCCTGGTGACATCTGCCGCTCCCTTTCCAGCTCCTCCAGCTCCTCGTCACTCAATAACCGCGTACGACCCAGGGGCGGATGTGGCGTTTGAGCGGGGCTCGGGGCTGTAAACGGACGGCTTCGAGTACTACTCATAGTTGTTCTCCTCCGTCGTAGCCCATCCCACTCGAACTGCTGAGATTGACCATCTTCGCTCACTGTGGCTAGCCGTTCCATCTCTTTCTCTTCATGCAGACGTTTGAATTCTTCATGCTCCATTTTGGTCCTGGCATTCGAGATTCGCCGTAGGATAGCGGCTGTACCGCGCAAGGCATCGGCTTTGGGCTCTGTCTCGGGTTGCTCTTGCTCGGCAATAGTTTGGATCTGGTCCAAATCACCGGCAAAAACAGCAGTATCAGGCACATCTTTGGCTGACTTAGATAACTGTAGTAGTACCACGCCGGAGCAGATTGTCAAGAATCCGAATACAACCGTAATGATTTGAATTGCGGTTCCTTTGAACCCTCGAAATAGTACAGCTGAAGTGATAATTGTGGTGCTGGTAAAATAAACATAGTACGTGGGCGTGACCATGGCCGCATTAAAGATATTCAGTGCTTTCTAAACACATCCATGTCAGCAATAAAACCGGCCGAGATTCGGTTCGACTCACATTCAGAAAGACAATTTCAGTCGTAAGTGTCGCCAATATGAAAACAAAGAGCACATAGAGGAACCACTGGTTGAACTGGGGAGTGCCGCCAATTTGCGCGACTATCGCTGCGCCTAGGCCCTGGGTCGCAACAACACTTAGGGCTCCAACCCAGCTGCAAATGGAAATGTACGTAAACAAATTTTTCTTGCCATATCGCGGGCCGGCCCAGAAGGCAAGAAAAATAGAGACTAAGATGATAACACCCGCGTACGATAGAAATCCAGGTGCGATGACATACATCTGCATCTCCTGGATGTTTGCGACGGATGATTCCTGAGGCGCGTTAAGGACGATGATGACGGCTCCTACAATGCAGAGAAAGCAGGCGACCTTTCCAATCAAACTGAGTCTCTCCTTTAAGAAGAAGGCGGAGAGTACGGTGGCAATAACAACGGATATAGCTCCCAGCGACGTAACCAGAATAGCGTCGGTAAAGGCGTATGCGACGAAGTTGAGGATCTCGCCCAGGATCATCAGGCTCATGCCTGCCCACCAGAAGGCATTTTTCAGGTAGCCATAGCCCTCGCCCGCAGCCTGTTGATACTTTTCATTGGCCTTGAGTAAGCCGACCTTCTTCAATACAAATGATGTCCCGATGAAGAGCCCCGAACCGACTGCCAAGCTGATACCAATGGCTTTGTAGGTCGGGGGTCGACTTTCTTTGTTTGGGTCTGTAAGATCGGCGCGGGCGTATATTTCGTGCGCTGCCACGAGTGCACGAGCTGCGTTGTCCATGGCAGGCGTCGTCTCGTGGAGGAGGATAGCGACAAGGGCGACGACGACGATCGTCTCCCGTCAAGTACTGTACAACTGTAAAGCTAGCCGTTTCGTAATTCGTCTAGTGTATGTTGGTTCTCAGCGGGTTGGCGCAGTTCGGTTCGTCTTGGTCTTCGTAAAGTGTTGCGATTATGAGCTCATGAAAATTAACCCCGAGTCGGATTCCGGAAACAAATTCTGTTCTAACTCTCTTCTACTTCCTTCTTGTGTTTCGAGGTTCTAATTATAACCAGGCGCTTAGAATGGACTTGGAGTTAGAGTTGGGTTGATTGAGCTGAGAAATGTCTTGTTATGGGTAGGAGGTATAGCAAGGGCGGTAAGTTGCTTGTTACGAGGCCGGTTGCGGGCAGACCAGTTGGGAAACGCTGAAACAAATGTCGTGGGATAGAAACGATGTCGATTGGCGGTTCCAAGAGGTTGGGTGGTTGTCGGCTATGCCAAGATGTGGCAGCGGCTGAATGGTTGGCTGTCAGTCGCCGTCAGAGGTCCTAGGTAACTGAGTCAATCAACCGACCCCAAGTGGTATTTAGGTCGATGAAATGAATCTATTCGTGTCGAAGAAACGGTAAATGCCAACGCAAGCCAGCATGATGGCTAGACTTGGAAGAAGAAGAAGTGTATTGTAGGTAGTTGAGGTGGTTGAGGAAACTAAGGCGTCCTAGGTCATGTTAACGTAGCAGACGGTGACAAGCAGCTGTGGCTAGACGACTGCTACCTACATCATCATTGAGGCGGAGCACGGCCATCTGTTCTCAAAGGACCCTTTCCAAGGCCTGGACCTGGTCAAGGATCGGCCCCACCCGTCTCCCGAGGAACGAGATGATAATTGGTGGGGCGCGCCACAGCATCTCATTTAGGAATGCTTCGTTCTCCTTTTCCGGCTTAACGCCTTCAACCCCACCCTCCTAGATCTACTTATATAAGTGCCTATATCGTCGAATCCATAGCCCTGGAACCTCTGGAATGGCTGAACTTAATGCAAGCTATCATTGGAAACATGGACTGCTTTCAGCTTTGACGCTCCCCCCACTGTACCTTCAGCAGGTCATCCGAGCAGAATCCGAGGGCTTGTGCCAGTCTTCGTCTTGCTCTTAGCAATCCCTAGGTTAGGCGTTATTACTAGCATACACAGATGGTGTAGCTATTTGACATACCTTCTAGGACTGCGACAATGAAACATGTATAGATCCACCGTCTAAGTAGGCTAACGGGGATGTGTTCGGTGCTTTGCGACAGCTAGCGTAACTCTAGCAAGGTCAAAGAGAACCACAGGATTTTTGTATGTAAGCACTTAGTCGTATATCATCCCACCAGCTACAGTTATCATTTACATATCTTCCCAACATCCTGATGGTTATCAGATGAGAGTAATTACTCGCCCTGGGCAGCAACCCGAGAGATCACAGAATCGCTATGCGGTCAAATGAGCCCCAAGGTGACAATCCAATGTCGCATCGGATTACATCCCCGCGACTTTGGAGCAATGATGTCATCAACAAAACGCATCCGTCACAGCTCCCCAAAATAGATATCCTAGCTATTAAGTTTACAAGAATCACTCAGTCAATCACATATCCTTCGCTTTCATAAGTCTCTCATGTCATTTATAAACCTATGCCGAGTCAGACAGTCCGGAGATATAAACCACCTCATTGCCATATTAGGGCGATGTACGTAAAAGAACATGTTTAAACACATCAAAGCAATCAAATTCACGATTAAAAATATTTAGAAGTAGCTATTTAGTTGTTCGATTAATGAAATATGTGAGGCATCTCGCTTACATCGGTACGCCCGCGACTGAGTTAAGCCTGCTGCTTAGCAGTAACAACTCACTCGTCTCTTAAAGATTTAAAACGTCTATGTGCGTAGGCTCGTATTCATCAATCGAATCCATCCCATCTAGAGCTCATGGACACGAGGAACAGCTAGCAGGTTAGATGCTTCGCTCTCCATTCATTCGGGTGAGAGTGAGAGGCAGTTCACAGGAACCGACAACCCCTTTGCTAGCAAAATTTCTGTGCCGCTGTTGCTACTAAAGCTATCGTGATGCTATTGCTAGTCTAACAAAGCCATTCATGTTCCTCTCAGTTCGTTTGGGGTACCATCTTGTTGTTAACGATCATAAGCTATACAGAATTACTGTTGTAAGCCATCTTGTCGCATAGGTGTAGAGCCCCATATACTGTTGTTGCCAAAATAGCGGTAACAGTGTCGTTTTCAGTGACATATCTTATTGGAACATGGTTGCTAAGCACTCGGTCTGTTTAACTAAGTTCTACCGGTTCCAACTTGTATGAAGGCGGCGCATTATGGCGTCTATCCTTTCACAGTAATTCTTCATCTACAACCACAATCACAACATTAACAGTCTCAAGAGCCTTCACAGACTCCTACAACTCACCATAGTGAATACGTCATCAATCACACCGTCGAACAACAACCAAAATGACAAGAGAAGGATATAATACATCTGGTAGCACTAAGCCCAAGCCTAAGCCTAAGCCTAAGCCTAAGCCTAAGCCTAAGCCTAAGCCTAAGCCTAAGCAGAACACTGCCGACTCAACACCTAGTGTTGACAATGAGGGCCAATATACCTCGTCATCGACTAGCTCAAAACATGGGACTGACTTCTATATTAGCGGATGAGTATCACATTTCTGACCCTGCCTCCAAGGTTTATATTCAAACATTGACCTGAGACTCGGGTGCTGGCATTTAAGTCTTGAGGCCCCTTTTTTTCCCATAAAAAATACTAAAAAAAACTTTCGTTTCTACGACATGTTTAAATTCTGAGTTCTAGTTTAAAATTATACCTCTTTCAATACTTCATAACTCAATTTCCTATTAATACGTATTGTTCTCGTAGAAACATCTAATGCAATATCCTTAGCCAATCAAACTAATGAGAAAACATATTCGAACAGGCCTCGAGTACGACTCTGCAAAGGTGAGCAACTGACTGGCTAAGGAGGCGGGGCTAGATCTCACCGTTGCCCTGACCATCACTCGGAGTAGCCGCTGGGTATTGGAATTGCATCTGGCTGTATACGAGGGGATGGGTTGGTGACATCGTGAAATTAATCTGCGAGACGGCGTTTCGTATATTCAGACACCCGTACCTATTTCTGTCACTGTGTTTACTACTATGGTGTTTCTCGAACGGAGAAATACGATAACAGTGATAGGAACATGAATTAGCCGGGCCAGGCAACGAAGCGCGAAGCTATTAAACCTAGATCGCCGTGATAGCTAGGGAGGACTTAGGCTTGCTTGTATAGCCTTCTTGACACTCGAGAAGATTATTGCAATATTAAATACCATTCTAAGGCCTAGGACGATTGCCCTTGTTACACTAACTTTCAAAGGAGTTAACCTAGTTATATATAAAACCATGCTAGAGCACTGTAGATGTCTAACTCATCTATCCGTCAGGCTTAGACATAATAAAAGTGTTGGAGAAATTAGTAATCTGCTATTATCTCGTCGCCTTAAGGACCCTGAAACGTAGCTTAATCCTGAGATCACGTCGCGGGCAAGAGATAGAATGAATTTCTCACCTTCAAGCTGTTGACACGAGTGCAAAGAGCAAGACTGCTCTGTAGGAATGTTATAACACTGTCAAAGGTTGTTAACAGATCCTGGACTCCAAGGCCCTCATTCAGAAACAGAACTCCAATAAGCTTCGTCTACGAAAGGCTATATCAGAAAACACAGGAATAAGAGCCGAACAAGCCTTGGCTTGCTCATATCCTACCCTAGCCGGAGGTATAGTATCAATTTATCTCTAAGTCCTTGGACAACCTACTTACAATCAACAGCCCTTCCTTGAGTTTAGAATATGTCTCTCAACTCCGGAGAAAATCTGGTCGGTAAATTAGCAACTAGCCCTACCTCGTCCCGCCCGTGATTTGATAGCGATTATTACTTATACAATAAGAATTTAGGTGTTTATTCGATTACTAACCGTGGTTTAAGTTATGTTTAGGAAGTTTGTAATATATCTAGTTTCTCAGCTAGGTTAAAGAGTTAAACTTCTTCTCCAGATGAAAACCCACCAATATTAATCTGCCGTTCTATCTTCAAAGGCTAATAAGCCACACGCATCCAGGTGCTCGGTAACCTAGACGTCATCAGCATCATCTAGCTAATCATATACTAAGCCGATCATGAATCCAAGATTACGTTTCCTTTACATATAACCAAGGCCGCTTACGGCTCCTGCAAAATATACTTGTAAGCATACCTGGAGCCATTTCACTGTACAGCCTTGCGTCTTAAGCAATCTAGTCCAAAAGTAGTGCAGTTAATTGTTTGCTCTCTTTTATAACGCTGATGACAATCATAATATTTCATGCCTTCACCCTCGAAGCTTATTAAGTAGACATGTCACTCTCTCCCTAGTTGTTTCTATTGTGCTGTAGATAGTCTCGCTAATATGAGACAACTGCCATGTTAACACGCAGTTGCCGAAATGTTGCTAGCAGACACTATGTCCTACTCAGTTCGCTCAGCTACGCCAAACGACAAGTTAGAAAAAGAACCATGATTGACCGCTTGCTGTAAGCCATAGTTATTCTGTCCAAACGTTACATTAATTGATTGATCACGTTCCTTCTGTGCAGCATGCTCTTTTCCTTCTTCGTTCTTTGACTTTAACTTTTCGAGCAGCCCGAGGCATAACTCCAGCGCGGCGCGTTCTTGTCCAAGAATACTCTGTTCCGTGCCTTGGTCATCCCTGTCATTTGAGGTGTCGGACGCGTTCGCGCCAGGATCTAGCCTGTCTAGTTGGGTGTTGACTGTTACGAGCTGGAGGTCGGCTGAGGTAATCGAACTAGCAATCTCTGCCGCGTTCTCCGAAATCGAAGCTTTAATGTCCTGAGTGATACGAGCGTTAAGAATAGAATAATGCCTAGACTTAGATCAGAACCATATGCCATAGTTAATGTTGGGAGACAGCGCACAGTGTAGCCGTGCCGGCCACCAAATTGAGAGAGCCTTGGTATCGGTGTAACTGCCCCGACATGGCCTCGATTCGGCTCTGCTTGAAGAAACCGACACGTGCTCGATCTTTCCACGATAGCTTTCCATCGCTAGAATGCCTCGTCCATCTTAGAAGATCGGCCTTGAACTTTTCGCACGATTCCTTGCAGGCTATCAGAGTTGTTTTCGATTGTTTAACAATGCTCGTACCGAGTACTTGCCACTGTGCCTCGGTAATGGTCAAGAAGGATTGAATAGTCGCTTCAACTAAGCGAACTTCTCCCTTGAGGTTTTCGACAGTCTCCGGCGCGTCGGATAGCTTCTCCAGATCATCTAAGAGGAGCCGCGTCCCATGGAGTGCTGAGACGACAATTCCCACGACACCCGCAGCAATGCTAAGCGGGCTAGCCATGAGAGCACTAGCAACTTACAGATTGAGTACGATGAAGCAACATATTCTAGATTAAGGGGCACAGTGGTTGGCGTTCCAAGTAAGCGCCTGCAACGAGGGGGCGGTTAGGCAAAGGAGGGGGCGTCACGTGGATTTCTTCAAAAAGTTGCACTTGTAAGCAGGCCATTTCTGCATAGCTGTATCACGGCTTGCTTGTTAATATGTTGGCGATCAATACAACCTCATTGTCTTTCACAATGACAGAAAGAACAGCAATATCTTTCGGGAATAGCAATTACGGGCTTGAAGTGGGACAGAATAGCGGGCCAATCCATGCCGCGTTCCACTTAGCTCCGGGTATGTCTCTAGGTTAGTTCGGTTCCACACCAAATAAAAGCTAACGTCTTAAAAGAACGACCGGAAACACCGCCGAAACCATCGTTCAACGTCCCCTTCCGTCGCGATGCCGATTTTGTCGCACGCAGGGCTATTCTCGATCTGATAGACAAAACATGCCTACAACAAGCGTCGCGCGTGGCCCTTGTGGGACTAGGGGGCGTAGGCAAGTCACAACTTGCCATCGAACACGCGTATAGGGTGAGAGATGCGTTTCTGCGAGAAAATCGAGAGATCTGGGTGTTCTGGGTGCATGCCGAGACGCGTGCACGCGTGGAAGAGGGCTTCAAGTCGATCGCCGACGCCGTTAAGATCCCCGGCCGGAACCAGCCTAAAGCGGACATACCTCAGCTTGTCCACCAATGGCTGCAGAACGAACGGAGTGGCCGGTGGCTGATGGTTTTGGATAGTGCCGATGATATTAACGTGTTCTATGATACGCAAGCGATGGCTGAGCAAACGTCTCCCGAGGGAGAGAAAAAACCGTTGTCAGCATATCTACCGCAGAGCTCGAATGGTTCAATCCTTATTACATCAAGAAGCAGAGATTCTGCTTATCGGCTCACGGGAAGGTATAACGACATTATCACCGTTGGGCCGATGGAACCAGAGCACGCGCTTGCGCTACTTGCAAAAAAATCAAAAGAAAGTGCAGATACAGATACGGCAACCAGACTTGTCGAGGCGCTTGAGTATATGCCGCTAGCCATCAGCCAAGCGGCGGCCTATATACAGAGAAAAGCACCTCGTACGTCGATGTCGAAGTACCTGGAAGAATTCCAAGAAAGCGAACGAAAGAGGCCAAGCCTGTTGAACCAAGATCCCGGCGATCTTCGGCTAGACGATAACGCAAAAAACTCGGTGATAACAACATGGCATATCTCCTTTGATTATATACGCTTGAAAAGACCATCGGCGACTAATTTACTCTGCCTGATGAGCTTTTTCGACCGGCAGGGGATTTTCGAATGGCTAATTCGAGGCAACGAAAGCGTTAGCTCTGAAGATAGTACTGATGACGTGTTTGAAGAAGATATAGAAATGCTGAGAGACTACTGCTTGGTACAGACAAACGAGAAAGGCGATGTTTTCGAAATGCACGGGCTTGTACAACTATCTACTAGGGAGTGGTTAGATGCCCTTGACGAGAGCGAAGAATTCAAGGGGCAGTTTATTAGCCGGATGGCCAAGGCATTTCCGACACCAGAATTCGAGAACTGGGGCACTTGTCGAGAGCTATTTCCGCACGCTGAGAAGGCAATAGAGTATTGCCCAGAAAATGAGGAATCGCAAATAGAATGGGCTTCACTTTTGTATAAAAGCAGCTGGTATGCGAGTGAGCAAGGCAGATATATTATATCAGAGGCAATGGCAAGAATGTCGTATGACACGTGCAAGAGAGTGCTGGGACTCGAGCATCTCGACACGATAGCCAACATGAACAACCTGGCCGTAATGTATGCGTATCAGGGTCGGTGGAAAGAGGCAGAGTTACTAGGATTGCAGGTGATAGAGACTCGGAAGAGGGTGCTGGGACTGAAGCATCGCGAAACGCTGTTGAGTATAACTAACCTAGCCTTCACGTACGGGAATCAGGGCCGGTGGAAAGAGGCGGAGTTACTAGAATTACAGGTAATAGAGACTCGGAAGAGGGTGCTAGGACTGGAGCATCGCAATACGCTGTTTAGTATGGCTAGCCTGGCCTCGATGTATAACAATCAGAGCCGGTGGAAAGAAGCAGAGTTACTAGGATTGCAGGTAATAGAGACTCAGAAGAGGGTGCTGGGACTGAAGCATCGCGAAACGCTGTTGAGTATAACTAACCTGGCCTTCACGTACGGGAATCAGGGCCGGTGGAAAGAGGCAGAGTTGCTATATGTACAGGTGATGGAAACACTGAAGACGGTCCTGGGACTCGAGCACTCCTACACGTTGATTAGCATGCACAATCTAGCGTATACGTGGAAGTCTCAAGGCCGCAACGCCGAAGCCGTTCGACTTATGGAGGATTGCATTCAGATCCGCCGCCGTGTTTTAGGGCCGGAGCACCACGATACATTGTTGTCGCTGTCTACGCTAGCCAGCTGGCGTGAATAATCGGCGGTTTCCCGAATTATTCTTTTCAGAAATCTTAAGAAAGTACGAGATTTCTTTCGCAAGAAATAAGCAAAATGAGATTTTCCTTGCGGTATTCATACGGCGAGGCATGCAGTCGGTGGAACTCGGCGCGGTTCTTTGTTCTGTCTGTTTCGGTAAGGTGGTGGCTCGAATCTGGGTGGTTACGAATGGTTGTATAGCGAGCCTACTGCTCAACAGTGTCTGAAGTAACGAGATGGATTTGTACCATTGCCGGGATAAACTCAGTAACATAACAAGGCTTAGGACTTCAAAGACAGCTCTGAATCAGCAATGACATCCGATTTTCCATCACTAATGATGAACACGAACTCTACCTCCATGAGATAAGAGTAGACAAACCGGAAACCTCATAGTGGTACCATTATATCTCTAGTTTAGATCTGGTTACATAATAACATCCCGAATGGTGTAGTGGCTAACATATCGCGTTTTCACCGCGGGGCTCGGGGTTCGATTCCCCGTTCGGGAGTTTATTTTGCTCTTGGGAGCCTGAAGTCATGAAGATTTTGATAATAGTTTCTTTTTGAAAGTTTGGCCGAAAAGAGTCCGGTGTTGTCTGGTCTTGGCCCCATTATATTCATCGTGAGCCTACATGTGGTTGGTTTGTTCGCTCTATTTATTTAGTAGGGCAGATCAAGAGATTAATGGAGTGATTATTTAGATCCAATGCTGGTATGCGTCTAAGAGGCGTCATTGTTATTATACATATTGTCTTTCATGATATACATAGGTATGTTGTTACAACCAGCCGCGAAGTTTAGGAATGCATCCTACGACAGTTCTTTATAGTCGGGGAGATCCCAGTCCTTTACTTGTTCCTTCAGCATCATCGCACCGACATTAAGCTTGAGGAAAGATGCCATTCCAGCGATGATGTATAGCAGAAATATTCCAAGTGAAGTCGACATAAACGAATATGCGACGCTGAGTCCCCCGTCCTCGCCGACCCCTTTCTGAACCTGGTCCATAAAAGGTCGGAATTTTGTATCGAAGGCAGCGAAAGCATTCGTGATGCCGTCCGATTTGAATGATCCAGGCTCCTTGGTACCCCTTCCGTAGTGGCGCGCGATCTCGCCCGCGAGAATGTAGGCACCGACTATGCCCGATGTTGTGCCCATGCCCGTGTTCGCCGTCGGACACCAGGCGGCATCACCGACAAGGACGACACGACCACGATGCCAGCGGTCGATCTTCACCAGCGCCATGCGCTCGAGGTAGAAGTCATTGTCCGTGTTCATGGCCGCCAGGACGTTTTCGGTCTCCCACCCGGCACCTTGCATCATCTTGGTGAGGGCCGCCTTCTCGGCTTTGACGTCACCCTTGGGAACGTCGTTCAGGGTGTCGGTCTTGCCGCCAATGTACACTTGCAAGAACTTGGGATCGGACCTCCGAATCATCAATCCTCTGCTGCCTGGCGCCATGAATATGGAAGCACAATATTCTTCTCCCTCTTGCATCGGTCGAGGCATCGTGAAATAGCCGCTGACGAGGCCATCGAGCGGACGGAGCCCGTCGTCGACGCCCTTGCCGAGCATCATCTTACGGGTCCTTGAATGAAGGCCATCAGCGCCAACCACTACAAATTTCAACATTAGCATTCTTCAATACTACATGAGGCAACATAGTACGAAAACGTAGATGGATTCGGGTATAGCTCACCAAAGTCAAACGAATCAGTCTTATCATCCTCAAACTGAACCGCCACAGAATCCCCCTTATCCTCCAGGTTCTTAATAGAAGTCCCGAAGACGAACTTAGCACCATGTTTAACCGCGGCGTCGTGTAATATGCGGCACATATCGCCTCTCATGATCTCAAACTCGGTCGTGAAATTCTGCACTCCCGATCCAGGAGCATTCAAGGGAAAAAAGGCCCGTCGCCTGCCTCTTTTGTCGACGAGTTGCATCCCCTGTTCAGGTGCCACTTGAGCTTTGAAGGCCTCTTCCAGACCCATGCGTCTCATGACCTCGATGCCGTGGCCTCGGAGATCGAGCTGAAGACCCGTGTCGCGTAAGCTGGGAAACCGCTCGACCACCGTGATGTCGTGGCCGATCTTTGATAACCAGAAGGCGAGCGCGTTACCGGCGATACCGCCGCCGCTTATCAGCACCCTGAGGGCCGGCATGATGTTATTATTGTATTGCCACTCGTCGTCTTATGAGTTATAGGAGGAGTGGCGGTTGGAGAGTATGCTATGCAAGTGTTGTTCAATGAAGGCTTGAAAGCCAAGTCCTAAAAAGCAGGGTACGGCTGGCACATGCATCATTTATATCTAAAGCAACGGCTTAAGGCTTGTGAACTCATCTCGGCATATTAAAAGATGGTGTATTGTTATTTCTGCGCAATGAGTGGTGTCGTTTCTGATTCCGACCGATATAGCCGAATAGACCGCGAATTCACCGAAGTAGCAGCCTGAGTGCTATGACTCACGTATGTCTTTCAAATTGACGTATCGTATGATCTACTTTCATAAAACCGAGCGGTGACCGACGATTGCTTCGGTCGTCTCATGTGTCTTCTGTCTGTCGTCTTCAGCTCCTGGCTTGTATGACTATAGCATGATATCATCATCTCGGCGAAACGCCCGGATCCGACCCACCTGACCTGCAATGCAAGCTGTAGATATCATACGCAAGAAGAAGCATAGAATCGGTTATAAAACTTCGTAATTAACACGTTAACTCTATAGGCTACTATTATATATAGCTATTCTGATATCTACTCTACAAAAGAGTGAAGTGTCTAATCTATTAAGTATCGTGTTAAGCTGCGCGGCAATACACGTAGTTATACAGTTTGATAATATGTTACAATTCGCTCGCAGGAGGGAAGAAAAAATCCAAGCTGAAATCCAGCGCGAAACCATGCTGATCGTCATCCAGACTTGAGGATGTCAAACTGCCATCGTTAGGAGATGGCAAAGCAACAGCATTCGCTCGGGTTTCTAGGATGTGGTGACAGATGGCAAGGCTATCTCTGGCGCCTTTGGTCATTTCCAACTCGTCTAGCGTATCTTTTTCTGGCGAGTTCGCAACAGCGAGGACTATATCCCCAAACACAGGACCTTTAATGTTGGTTTCACCTTGTCGGATACGCTCCCAAGACAGCGCAGTGACATCACTGACGGCTTGCCTGAGAAAGTCCAGTTGTTTCGTGCTGGTTTGAAAGGTACCGTCGTCGCGCTGGGCCTGAGCTTGCACGAGAAGCTCGAGAGCTATAGTCGACGATGCGCACCTGTATCCTTCTCGATACATCCCTCCACCAATGGCTATTAGCCGAGAGAAATACTCGTCTGGTTCTGGGGACATGAAAGCTAGGGCTGCATCCAGTGCAACCTTTTGCGAGTAATGGAATAAATGGTTCGAGCGTGCCTCGCTGGCAAAGGGGCAGTGGAGAGGCAACAAAAATCGCCGTACTAAGAAATCGCACATGTTTCGCTGGAATGCTGTTATGCCAGCCCGTTTGTTATCCGTTATAAAATTGCTACATGCTTGACAAGCGTTCAGGAGTTCCGAGCTGAGCGCGAGAACATCTGGGTAAGCTAGTTCAGAGTGCAACCCATTCAAAAGCTGGACTATCCTGAGGCGACATGGTAGAGATTTGATTAACAGAAGCTGCATCGAAGTCGAAGTATACTTCTCTTTGGGATGCGGCAGCGGTCCTATAGTTGACTCGTCAATCTCATCATCGTTATTGTTCGAAGGGCTCTCGGTATCAAAGTCTTCAAACGATATTCGTGGCGGCATTGCGGAGTCCAAAGACGACTGCACAATCATTTCAAGAATTGTATACCATAAGCGCCTGCGGATCTCGGCTTCCAAGAATGGCATGGTTGGAAGATGTTTGGGGTCTCGATGCAGGCCTATCTGCATAGCTCTGTGAGTGAGTGAGCCCATGGACATCCACACAAGATCACCTCCAACTGAGAATATCTGTCGGGCAATCATTGCCAAACAATGAATTTGTAACCCTTGAATATTTAGGCGATCTTTCTCGAGAGGGCCAGATAGCCAGGCCTGGGCCGTATAGATCCATTGTTGCACTCTACTTCGTAGTTCACTATCCGGACCGCCTTCATCACAAAGACTTGATCCTATGGCGATGACGAGAAGTATTTTAAGCCGCTGGCCCACAGTAAAAGTTCCCGCATTCGCCCAGAACCTTTCATACTCAGCCCAGAAGCTAGGCTTGTGCAATATTCTATGCATTGGCTCAAAACACTGGAAGTAGACATTTACCATAGTGTCCGCTAGCTCGCGAGGTGGTGGCTCGAGGTTGGGCCCTGGAGTCGAGAGACACCTGCTGGGCCTGTTGACCTTGAGGGCTCTTGCGATCCTCTTACATTTTTTGTATAGGTCGTCGACTTCGAGGGTCAGAGCTTTCATTTCGTCGCTTTGGGATGAGGAACCTTCCCAATCGCCGGAAGCTACCTCAAAGCATTTATAGACGAATTGGAACTTGTGAATGAGTTAGTTAAGTATCTCTGAGAATTCGAAACGTGATCTACCTCGGGCGCGATACCCATCCAGTCACTCCATCTCAGGAGCCGCGTTTTCTTCAGAGTTATCTCAGAGTCCCGAAGACCTGCCTGGCGCGCAAGTATATGCCGTCCCGTTTCAGCAAGACCACGAGCCGGATTCGAGACCGATGACTCTTCGAGCCTCCGTACTCGTTGTTGGAGGTCCCGAAAGTCCGATGTGGTTTCTTGAGTGCCGTTTGAGTGTAGAGTCTCAGTATTGCTAGGAGTATTCAAGTATTCCACCCGAGGAGCTACAGGGGCTGTGGAACTTGCGCCATGCGATGCCGAAGGATGTGTATACTCAGAGGTAGGTATTCCGCTATCAAAAAATTGAGTTGCATTTCGAGGCGAGGTCCTCAAACTTTGGGGGACGAGCCCTTCCACATCTCTATGAGATTGTATTTGGACACCACCACTGTACGCACGGAACGTACAGCGAGTATTACTGAGGACACACCGTGCGCAAGGGTTGGCCCGGTCGCACTTCAGCTTTCGACGCCGACAGGCGAGGCAAGACAAGGCGGGTCTGCGGCGTCGGCGGGGTTCTTCTTCAACTTCCATAGAAAGGAGTCGGTCAACCCTCGGCCGTAATTCCTGAAAAAAATCCAATTATGCGCGAACGGTTCTTGGACGTAGATATCAATCAATCAGATAATGAGTCGGTGTTGGCATGTTGATGAATTTTCCGAGCTCTGGCGGATGTAACGAAATTGCCGAGCCCCGCTCCTGAATAAGCCGCTTATGTCCGCAGCCAATTAGATGCATCAGAGCTTCCTCAAGTTACCCTTTTAGACATCCTCAGCTCTAATTCCGAAGTCGAGATCAGGTATGAATGTTGCTTGTGGCTTTGACATCAAAGGAAATTATTTATCTACTTCTGAATGACTCGAACTCTGGAATATGCACGGGAAAGATAGGGCAGGTGAATAATCGCCGACTGATAACATTTGCATCACCCAGGGCTTAAGGCGTGAAAGTGTGCTTAGAAGTCTTAACTAGACTCTTCCCTTCCGCTTTTCATGAAATCATCGCTACCGTGCGGAGTGTTAACCACTAGTTCCAACATCATGAGTAGCCTCGGCCAACCCAATACAACCAAGTAATGGATCGTGAAGGCCTGGTTGAAATGGCGAATGGACCATCCAGTTGGGAGTGAATCGTCTGTATGAAGTTATGGTCCCGAACCAACTCGGTCCACAACAGGCAACTTTGATGCGGCTCACAAAGTCGCTTAGATCTGATACGGAGTCTCAAGTTTGAGTCAGATCGAAGTCAACATCAATCTGAAGGCCGTGTGTTCGATCCATACCCATCGCAACATTGTTCCCTGTACACAGGAAATGCCGAGATTTAATTCTTTTGCTAAACTTAGGCAGTTAGATATGGTGTCGCAATGAGTCTAGATGACATACGTGGGGTGTCGAGCCCCAATAGATACCCCGCATCATGTGGAGTTGGGGTGAGGTATGGTATGTCCCCCATTCTTAATGTGCATATCGGTTTGAGTTGCGATTTTCTTCCAGCATGCGAACGGAGTCGAGCTACGTAAGGGAGGTCACGGGCAGCTAACCAATGGCTAACTGTTGCTAACTGTTACCGATGGGGCGTATTCCGTATCGCGTTGTTGCAGCCCTAGGTTCCGTAGTTCGGCCTCCCATATATCGGTACTCCTCATCCTCTCTCGGTTCTGTTTATCCTCCTCGTCAATTTCCCTTTTTTCCTCTGATAATATCACATTTATCTATTACCAAGCGCACATACGTACGAGCAAAAAGAGACGCCAAGATGCTGCAAGGTTGCACATTCAAAAGCGCGCTCGAGAAGGGTGAGCGGGCCAGCATAGGCGTATGGCAGACGCTGCCAGGCCAGAATGTGTCGAGAGTCCTCGCCCGTACGCCAGGTGTTGACTGGGTACTCGTCGACTGCGAACACGGTAATATCGACGATGCCGCCATGCATGAAGCGGTTCCAGCCATCGCAAGCTGTGGTGTGAGCCCGATTGTCCGACTTCCGGATATGCAGGGCTGGATGATCAAAAGTCAGTGTTATCGCTCACTTAGCATAATGACTGGTCGTTTCCCGTAGATTGACACTTCACAGGAGCACTGGATGCAGGGGCGCATGGGGTGAGTGGACACTGAGCAGCTCTGAGCATGAGATAGAATGTTGACTCAGAAGTCATAGATCTTAATACCACTTCTCCGCTCCGCCGAAGAGGCCAAAAGGATTGTCGCGGCAGCCAAGTTCCCGCCCCAAGGACGGCGTGGTCTCGGCTCGCCATTTGCGATGGAGCGTTTTAATCCAATTCCCACAATGACAGAATACCTACAGCATGCGAACGAGTCGTTGTTGACGATAGTGCAAATCGAAACGCAAGAAGCGCTTGACGCTGTAGATGAGATTGCAGCGGTGCCGGGTATTGACGTCTTGTTCGTCGGTCCATTCGACTTAGGCAACAACATCGGACATCCCATCCTCGACGGCGTCATGCAACCTGAGCTCGAACAAGCCATCGACCGAATTCTTGTAGCTACAAAGAAGGCTGGTAAGAAGGCCGGGTTCTATGCGAGCAGTGGCCAGCAGGCCAAACAATATGCCGATAAAGGCTTCCATATGGTCAACGCAGCTCTCGATACTACTTTGCTGCAGGCTAGCTTGGAGAGCTCCCTCAAGGCGGCTCACGGACAGGAGGCACCAAAGGCGGTAGGACGGTATTAGAAGTTGAATAGATTTTAAACTAATTTTGGTAATTGTGTGACTCGACGATGCCGGTGTAAGAGGCAAAGATAGGATACTTATGCCTTCTCGACCTGGTCCATCTTGGTCTGGACCTGCTCGGCAGTGAAACGATGCATAAGCCTTACGGCTTCTGAGACCGACTGTGGTTGCTCCTCTGGTGCGGAAGACTTGCTGATGTGAATCTGTTACATGCTCGGTCAGCAGTATGCGGTAAGACGATTACACGTAATATTGTTTCTAGGTTGGTGGCATACCACGGGAACATCAAAGTCATACAGGTCACGCCATTGATGGCCTGTTTCTGATTTGACAATATCGACTTCTTTGAACTGAAATGGTCGAATATCCCACACATCGGACAGGACTGATCTTGCATCGGAGCATAGTCCGCAGTTTTGGCGCGTGAACAGCGTGATCCGGCAAGCTTGGAAGAGCCGGGCGGTGTGCCTCATCGTTTACGTTGAGAAGAATAAGAAATGGACAGGTCTAATTTGAGGCACACACTGTAAATGATAGGTAAGAATTGCCTATAAGTCTATGGGCATTGCATTGATATCGAGTGACAACGTGCAGCTGCAGCTGAAAACCATTGCAGCAACACCGTCTGTAACCTGTAAGAAATAAGATACGGTTGACGATAATATGGACTTGAGTCTAACCCCAGTTAGCCTCCATAAATATTACTTAGACTGGTCTAGTTCACAGTACTTTATCTAGATTGAGCAGGGATGCTGGGGTGGTGCTACGTCATAACCGGCAGATATACCTAAAGGTGCCCGAAACGGCAAGCGGTGGAAATGTTTTGGTGTCTTACATTCGGCCCTCTTTTTGAGATTCCATGGAATTCCTAGCCCCAACCTACGATCATAGCCAGATTTATTTAATTCGCACCTGGCCCCTCACCTCGCCGGGGAGAGCATAACACTGAATTAAAGTCGCACGATACTACATACTAACCACCCAACTTGTCCCGCCACGGATCACAAGCTAACAAACTGCCTCCTCCACTGGACCCCTCCCCCACGTGCCCCGTCATCCGTCATGGCCCAGAAATGCGTTCATCAAGGTTGCGGGAAGGAGTACAGCGACCCGGATGAGATCTGCAGGTACCATCCAGGTCCCCCCGTCTTCCACGAGGGACAGAAAGGTTCGACTCATTGCCCAATCTGTGCTGTAATTTCGTGCTTACTTTTTTATTTATTTCTAAACCTTGTTAAGTGGCATACCTCGTGTGATACTAACTGTTAGTTCAGGCTGGAAATGCTGCAAGCCTCGGGTGCTGACATTCGATGAGTTCCTCGAGATAACCCCCTGCACCGAGGGGAAGCACAGCACTACAGACTTCCCCCCAAAGATCGACAAAAAGGAACTAGAGACCGATGTAGCCCCAACCACACAGTCTTTATCCGACAAGTTGGCCGAGGCCGTGTCGGCACCGAGCCGCGCCCCTCTCGCCCCCCAGGCTGCACCTACAGCACCGCCACCGCCGCCCGAGTCCGAAGACGACGAGCCGTCGCTCGAGATCCCTGACGGAAAAGTCTGTCGGAGGAAGACGTGCAATGCCGTCTACAAGAAAGGTCAGCCACGGTCTGATGATGAGAAGTGCCTTCACCACCCGGGCGCTCCTATTTTCCACGAAGGCAGCAAGGGCTATACATGTTGCAAGCGACGCGTGCTAGAGTTCGACCAGTTTATGAAGATCGAGGGCTGCAAGACGTCGCCGCGACATTTATTTATTGGATCGGGACAAGACAAGAGCAAGAAACAAGGCGCGAGCAGCGCGAAAGATGGAGAGGAGCTGCTAGAGACGGTGCGCCATGACTTCTACCAGACACCCACGACCGTCATAGCGTCTTTCTTCTTGAAGAAGATTGATAGCGCGAGGGCGACAGTGAAATTCAATTCGAACACCCTAGATCTAGACCTACCAACAAACGAGCCGGCGCCGAAGCGCTACAAGACATCTGTCCCACTGTTTGGCGAGATTGATCCGGAGAAGTCTACTTTCAAGATCCTCGGCACAAAGCTCGAAGTGAGCCTCTATAAGGCAAATGGTGCGAGCTGGCCGGTTCTTCGAAGCGATGACCAGCACACAGGCGAAATATTGCAGATTGGACGGGCTGGGCGTGTACAGTAGTCGGTCGAAAAATAGAAAAAGGAACAAAACGGAAAAACAAAGAAAACTTACTGTATATCTATTAGGATTCCGCCAATTGGATTGCTACAGATAATCGGTAGTTATAGCGATTGGCTTACCTATGGATTGTATAAGTCATAAATGCCTAATATGAATAATTTGGCTATGAAGCGAGCATTTCAATCTCAAGTATAGTGATCGCTTGCAGACACGACGAGAAGACGGAAGCCACATTTCCAGCATGTTTGATAACTAATGAAAATAAATAAATAAACGTACTTTTTGTATTATGATACATGACACAAGGTGATGAATCAGAAATGAAATTAAGTCAACTGAAGTTGGAGTCATCAAGGGATTTAAAAGACTGAGGAATCTACATGTTGTATGAAGTCTGTATTATTATAGCTTGGGGAAACATCACTGCAAACACTGGATTCTAACTTTATATCAAAGACCCTCGTCAATTATCGTAGTCAATATCTCATTCAAATTCAACAACTAGATGACAGAGAGTTTGAAGGGGGGGATATGATGAATGCAAGAAGCAACGCTATCTATAATCTAGGGAGAAAATGCTTTAATAACCATGTGCATGACAGACAGGTCGGTCGACCGACACGACGTGATGAAAATGCGCTTCAGAGCGAATCTTCCCTTACTGGAACTAGCTCCAGGTTTTCGTCAAACTGATATCCCGGGGGTATAATTGGCTTCGGCGCCGTTCCATCACTATTCTGGTACTCGTGAACATCGTCCAACAGCGGCAATTTCTCAATCTCCGCCGGCGAGAGCGAGTATCGGTAAATAAACTCGTCCAGATACTTGTACGACATCCATAGGCCATATGGTATGCCCGCCGGCCTGTGAGCCGGCCGCGTCCGGTGCTCGAAGTCAGGGATCCATCGCTTTCCCCTTTGCAGCTCATCTGCAATGCCCTCTTCTTCTTCCAGGATATCGTCCATGTATTTCTTCTCTCCTTTCGCGTTGCGACGGGTCCGGCCCTTCGACTTCGGCGTTCTCACCTCCGTTGGCGACGGGACAGGCGACACGGCACTCATTCCTAGTAGTTCGGTCTGTTCGGTCAAAGCTTCTTGAGGATCACGGGCATCGACCTTCTTGATCAGGGCATTTTGTAGCTTCTTGCGTCGTCGTAAGGTACTCGCTCTGGTCTTGCTTTCGTGCTTGTGTACGCCGGCTGTCGTAGGATGCGAAGGGGTGATGTCGACTGCTTTCGCTTTTTCCGCTGTGTCAGTAGGTTTCGGAAATGCCTTCGAAGGCCGGTGGTGGGACTTTTTACTTGACGGCATGGTAGCGTTCGATTCAACAAGTTCGATGTTGGCTGAATGAGATGCAGCTGAAAGGATTAGCGTTTCTGGTAGATCTTGAGGAACCTTAGGTCGATGAGCGATAGGAATTGAATAAGTTGGCATGCATCGCGCGTTATGGTTCTCCATTTCAGCCAGTTTTATGATGAAAAAAAGAGAGAAAGAATACACAGAGTTTCTTTGTTCGTATATTAGAGATTATTTGGGGAGCAAGCAAGGATTCTCTTTGTTTGGCAGCCAAAGCTGCAATGTGATAAGTAACAACACATCTAGAAGAATCTGCATAATGACTTTGAATTTTGACTACGTTCAGCTATCCATGACACCGCCGGTAATAATTCCAAAACCTTGACTCAGCCACATCATTGTTTCAGTCACCAACATTCATCTCGCTCCCTTTTAATTGATACGAGGGCTAGCAACACTTCTGTTAGACAAACATAGACACGCGGAAAAAGCGTCACAAAAGCATAGTTTTGTAACAATAAGAGACTTAGCACAAGACTTGGGACTGTCTAGGCGGTCTCTTTATTCTTCGCGACCCTTTTAAGCACACATCGCCTCCATTCAATGCTCAGCTTAACAAAGAATTTCATTTAAGCAAACCAAAAAGCATTCTTCAATCCGACAGACAATATAATCAGAGTTGGATACCACAGTCTCATTCAAAACTCCAAATCATCATATCAACCATCACTGAAATCTTGACGCTTATAACGACTCAAAAATGATAGCTGACGATCCCAATACCCCACACGGCCAGCCATGCAGTACCGCAGAAACGAAAGACATCGAGATAATCAAAGAGGCTGAAAAGCCAGAATCCTCTGAGCGACCTCAATTATATTATGAGCCGCGTGACATAGGCGACATCGAAGATGTGGAAGATTATCGACCGGGCGGGTTGCATCCAGTTGATATGTTCGATACACTTCTTGACGATCGGTTCGAAGTTTGTCATAAGTTGGGGAGTGGTGGCATAGCAACTGTATGGCTCTGCTACGAGAAAGCCGTCAAAAAATGGAGGGCCATCAAAATCAACGTAGCCGACCGATCTCATGATGATAGTCCAGAGCTAAGAGTGGCAAAACTACTAGAGAAAAGCGGCAATACGTCTCAGCTGTTGGAGAATAATCACATCGCGATGCCACTGGAAACTTTCTGGGTCGAAGGCCCCAACGGAAGGCATCTGTGCACTGTTTTGCCTGTCTTAGGTCCGAGATTGTCCGATTGGCGACATATGTCTCTTAAGACGGATGCGGCTCGTATCAACAATGTCTGCTACCAGCTCACTGAGGGCCTAGATTTCCTCCATAGCCACGGGATCTGCCATGGTGATTTCCGACCCGAGAATATTCTCATGCAGCTCAAGGGTAATGGCCTTGATGATCTCGAACCCGAACAACTCTTCGACCTACTCCACTATCCAGAAAGAGACGAAGTGCTTACTCTGGAGAGCGGCGAACGTGGTACAAATGCTCCCAAATGGGTCATAGACCCTCTCTGGTGGTCGGAACTCAAAGACTATGTATCGGATAACGTTGCAATTGTGGACTTTGGGGAATCCTTTGAAGAATCCCAACCTCCAGAGTCGCTCGGCATCCCGAAGGTGTACGCAGCTCCTGAGGTCATCTACGGGGGCGTGCCAGCTGGGATAGGAAGTGACATATGGTCACTAGCTTACACCATTATGGGCATACGAACTGGTATGCCATTGGAGCCCAGCGTCTGGGGCCCCCTTAGTCGAATGGAGCGCTTTGCTGGACCAATACCTCCCCCCTACCGACATGCGGCTGCAGAAAAGTTATACCTGGATGAAATGAGAACGTCTGCCAAAGAAACCGAACCAGAGAAAGCAGTACCGCCGAGCGAAATGTTAGAAGCGGTTGGCGAGAACCTGAAAAGCCTCACAGGGGAATCGACAGGGGAATCTTGCGTTCGCGAATTAGAGCTTGAGATGAGTATAGAACTGTGGGAGCAAGTACGAGTGCCTGACGAAGAAATAGAGGACAACAACGGAAGGAAATGGAAATCTGTGCATTACCAACTGCCAGAAGATGAGGTGGCATCACTGGCCGATCTATTGAGTAAGATGTTCAGGTACCAACCGAGCCAAAGGATAAGAGCGGGTATTGCTTTAAAGCACCCTTGGTTCAAGGGTCGTCCTGAAATTACGGCAGTATCTCCCACGATACGTGACAATAAGCCCTTAACAATCAATGCCAGCCAACCAGCTCGTCTTGCCGGCTTACGGGAAGCAGTACGTCGATTGATCGTCACACAATTTCTAAGTTCTGTGATAGCATTGGCGCTCATCCTTCTGATTCCTACGATCGTATATCACTTGTCCTGGTCCCGGACCATTTCCAAAGGATAGAGAGGATTAATTTCTTATGAATATTAAAAAGAATTTTCTCGTTCACTCAGTAGGTAGACTGAAATATACATCATTAAAAGCGTTAATGTCACACAGCTACAGCGACCAGTTCCTCGAGACCTAACGCTCCCTGCACCAGACACTTAAAAGAGGGCACTGTAGCTATTGATTAAGCAATACGATCGAGGGAAACGTACTGCCGAATCAGGACGAAGGTAAACAGGTTCATCCCTAGAATCTTAGGTATAATTAAAAAGCGAAGAGCGCTTTCGTGATTGAAGGATGCTTAAACCTTTAGGACCCTTTGGAACTAAAGAGAATTATTAGCTGAATTAAACTATTACCTGTGGCATGCCCTTGAGTTCAAGCCCTTGCTACACTTAATGAAAAAAGAATTGCAGTCATCAACAGCTGAATATCAATTGTAAGAATCCATCAGTTAAGTCTCTTGAACGTTGATAACGCCCCATTTGACTGTTTGACATATTTTGATAAAGTAGTAAGTAGTATGTCTTTGCTTTTAGTACAGGCCTCCTGCGATAATGTTATCACTACAAAGACACATTTCAGGCCTTTCACCTTGACAAACGATTCCGGTTCCACAAGGAACTAGTACTCTCAATGAAAGTTTTTGAAAATATAAAGGAGATAAGACTCTTTGTGGTATGTGTCGTCAAGATGCACAATGACGATGGACATGTAAATAGGCCTCAGGGCTCTGCGTAAAGCAGCCTACTCCAGTGAAGCGTAATATAGAACTATGTCGAGAAAATATTCATCCAACAAGGCTTGGGGGCGCTCCAGGGGGAATGATTCAACGAACATTCCCTGGAACCTTGGGGATACTATACCAAAGGGGGCTGGATTACCTTTGGATCTTGAAACTGGAGATCCGATTTCGAGTTTGGCAACCTTCGGCTCCGGGACATTAGAAGATCCTTGTGTGAGTAATTTATCCAGTTATATCTTTTTCATTTGAATTAATCAGCTGACTTGTATAGATTTTATATAGATGCAGACCCCGGTTTCGAGGCGCGGAATTGGACCGGTTCAACGATTTCGCTAGCTGGATATGCAAGCAACTGGGATTCACACATATATGGATCAGGTGAGCTCATAATACCCTCGTAACAGTAACGTATAGCGCTTTGCTAACGCATATCTTCTGTAGGTCACACGTTCACAACTGGGGGACTCAGCGAGATAAAGTAACCAACCTTAAAACAGGAGAGATGGAGCATGGTAAGGACCAACATATTACAATCTATCTTGGATATAAAGAGGACTGGATTAATGTACACGGACACGTATACGTTTCAACGGTCAAGGAAAGAGGAGGGGACATACCAACTGAGCTGAAATCCGTGGAAGAATTGCAATTGCAAGACGGAGCGTCACCACGAAATCCTAGACTGTATGTTTGGACCTCCGACATGACAAAAGCTCCTTCGTCTGGGCATGTACAAGCAATGTCCTCGAACAACTGGAGAGCGAAATAGAAGTTGGATACTATACGAAACATTGGATACCAATAGACGTTATGTATGGACGAATGCCACTTTTTGCGGCTGGCCGCTAAGTTGTATTCTATACGTCATGTAACATAGTTGTTCCAGCTTTTAGTATTGTCAAGTGATGTTTTATTGAGTATAATCTCACTCAATGAACTGTGTCATATATATACATTACAACCAGTTCAGTAGTTTTGAACATGTCATAAGCTACAAGTTTTTATTCTATCGACACTATCATGAACTGCATGACTGACATGGGTATATTGCTTTGTGAGGAGTCCTGCCAGCGTTTAAGAATAGGTTTAAAGAAGGACATAGACATGGAGCGCGATGCAACTTCGTCACCATTCGGGAAAATTGCGACCCAAATCTTCAGCAAAATTTGATACGTGAATTGCGCACAAGAGAAATAGCCGAGGATCTGATGTGATGATCATTTACGTCTTTTGGGTAGAGTTCCATGAGAAGGTAACGCCCGGACCGAGGACGAGATGAAGATGAAAGGCTGTATCGTCGTGACCATTCTTTCACACGGCGCCTAACACGCCGCCAATGTGTCTCAGTAAACCCTGGTTATCCCCATTTTCCTTATCAAACGTATCTCTTTCCCCTTGATCGAATCTCTTTCTTGCCCGTATGAAATAAATCCAGACGGAGATCGTGATAAAAGCCGGGGCGACGATCCCAGCGATAAACCCCCGGGGAGTCTTCAGTTTTCCGACCATCAGAACGACGATGAATAGAATGAGGGACCCTAATCCGAGGAACACGGCCAGCTCAGTTCCACATCGCAGTGCCTCATCTGTGATACCCGGATCTATGTCGCTAACTACCGAGAGGCAAGGTGGGATTCTGAGGGTCGCTTGCACTCGGCGCACTATCCGTACAATCCCGTCGCGACGTCGAACCACGAGTTTATCGATTACAATTACGATTGCGACACCTACACCGTGGCATAGGATTTGAATGAATAAAGCGATTAGGTCTTCCATCTCGACTGGTGCAGGTTTGAAATGGCTGTAGAGAGTGCTATCGGTCGTAGCATTGGATAGAAACGGCAGAGAAGAGAGAGAGGATATGGAGATAAAAATAATTGATGAAGGTGAACACTATCGGATAATATCAAGGCAATGAAGATGCTTAGCTAGGCATGGATCTGACTTTCTAGATGGTTAGGTTGTGCGTCAACCTTCAGTAAGGTTTGTACGTTGGTTACGTGGATCTGTCCGCAGCCGTGACAATAACAGATATGATTGCGACAGCTAAATAGGGTCGACACGAGGCATTGTATATGAGGGCCTTACGTTTTAGATTTTTTCTTGATAGTTCTATACTATTGCTCCATAGCTCTGTGTCGTAGCCGAGGGACGTTGAATATAAAATCACGCGTATGGAAGTGACTAAGGTGGATTTACTTACCTCTGAACCCTAGTCAAGGAGGTAATCTGACAATTATGTATCCAAGTCGAGTAAATATTAGGAAATTCAATAGGGGACCACGTGATCAAATAGAACGCGAATCAATTGCAGAACATCAACGAAAATTAACGAGGGAAAGTAGGTGAGCTAAGCTGCCTGAAGCCTTGCCCAGTGAGACCCTCAATACCACCCCTTGTATCAAATTAAGCACCCTTCATTGGGTAGATCCGTGATATGCCAACCTCAAGATGCATCAAAAGCTTCTTCTCGGATAAGCATGAACACCCCTTCATGTTCTATCCCTACATGCGCCAGACCTCTACCTTCTTCTCTGCAGTTATTCCAACCTTGAATTGTATTTCTGGCTGACCATCGCAGAGGTCCTCATCGACTTCAAGATACTGGCTCACAAGAGGCGTACTTATGGTGCTAGTGACAGCGTTAAGAATGCATCTTGCTCCCAGCTGGGGCGTATAACTCTCCTGGGCAATGGCGGAACATAGCGCACAATCGTCCACAATGTCCAAGCGGATATTGCCTACCAGGTTATCGCTTTCGCCACTGGGTGAGATGACGACAGGTCGTCGTAGAGTCTCTTCTAGACTCATCAACCCTTTGTGGGATATCACTGCCTGCTCTTCGGGCGTGAATGGGAGAAAGGGGATAATCTCCGATACTCGCCCAGACAGTGGCGCACCAAAATCTGACGTGCACATTTTTTTCAGCTCAACATTCAACTCGTCCAGAAGCTTCGTCTCCTTTTGTTCATTCTGAGATTCAAAGAGCTCCTCTTGATGAAGCTCACTGAACTTTAGGATATAGTCGTCGAATTTGTTGGTTGCAAGTATCCAGATCGTTCTGGAACAGTCAATCCTAGCCGAATCTCGACGATCGAGATATTCTCCTGGCACGATCTGGTAAGCTACGCTCTATTCATTCTAGAAGATCTGATGAACAAACCTCGATCAAATGGAACGAGCAGCGTATTGTGAATGTCCTTTGTTGTTTTTTCAAACTCATCCATGAAAACGATACTACACCGCCCGGAGTTGGCTGCGAGGAAGTTATTAAGTGGCGAGCCAGATTGGAAACCCTGAAACGGTGGCCTTGGGCCGAAAAGTTGCATCTCTTCTTTGAAAGTGGTGCAATCGATAGTTTTTATATCCGTGGAGATGAGTTCGCCAAGGCTTCGGGCAATTTCCGTTTTGCCATGACCGCTAGGTCCAGCGAACATAAATACCAACGGCTTATTGCTCGCAAGTGACAGTTGTCTAGTTTTTTAGTTAGTCAGGTTAAGCAACGGGTTATAAATACCTACGCTGTGAGCCTACGCCTGAGCGCTTTCACGGCATGGTACTGTCCCACAACGGTGTAAGGAAGCCCGAGGACACGTTCTGCTCGATTTCTGGACAATACCGTGCGTACTCGGCGAGATATAGACTCTGATTTGCTCGCTTGTGACAGGCGATAGCGTTGGGTTAAGTTCAAGGCTGACACAAGTTCTTTTTCCACTCTTGGGACGCACCATTTCTGCCTTTCATCCGTGATGTCTGTTGATTCTTCAATCACTGATCCTGATGCAGGAAGCCTCTTGTTGAATGGTGTATAAAACACATGAGGTATGACGTATGGCGAAGCACCGAGCGTCAGCAGCAGTTCCACCATAGCCGTCCTCTGTTGATTTGTCCGGGTACTCTTTCCATGAAGAATTGCGAATGCTAACAAGGGAAAACGTTCAGTACCACAGGTCGCGTTGGGGTCACCACCGTACTTGATCCAATACCGAACTAGATCCGTGTTGTCCGCCTCAACGATATAGAATATTGCGGGATACTCCTTCACGTCCGCATTGATTCTTTCTCGTAGGTTCTCGTCATCAAGAGAATGATAATAAGCAAGACGGCTCTCGATTATATCAGGAGATGATCCTTGCTGAGTCTCTTGAATGATGTTCTCGAGCTCTAGTTCGGCTGAGAAGCAAGATCGAATGAGGCCTGAAATACGGGGCAATGGGTCCCATCGATCTGACGCATTGTTAATCTATAATCGACGTCAGCATTTCTTCGTTCGTAATAGGAGATCGATCACAAACTGCGGGTGGTACTGTGCCGTTTAAGGACTTCACAACTCTATCGGCAGCGTCCTCGTAGCGCATATTTTTCTGAAGAACATCAAATATTTTAGTAATTAAACTAGAAATTGGAAGGAGATATTCATACTCTTAGTTCTCTCTGAATCTCTAGGGTGGAACTGTCGGGACAGCGTTTCTTTATCTTGCGTACCTCCCAAGAGAAATCCATGATAACTTATCAGGGCCTAACCCAAAGTCGTGAGGTAGTAGTAGCTTGGCGAAAGGTACCGAGGCGAACACAACGACTGAGAAATGGTTTGACGTAATGTTTTAACTGTGTAGCTGGGAGGGCATTGACTTTATGAGCAAAACACTTTGTCGAAGACAGCAAGAACTTTTGATCGCTGTTTGTGGGATTGTGTTGCTTTGCATTGCAGACAGGCAAAGAACCCTCTGGAACTAGAAAGGTACTTAGCAATTAGGATTGTGGGGGGTTAAGCTGGCTGGACGTATCTTCCCAGTCCCAGATTCCGTTCGTATTTAATTCAAGTTGCCACTCGCTTTCGGATCAGAGGTATCTTGGACTAGTCACTAGGCAACGGCTACACCGGCGAGCTATCCTGCAGTTATCCGGGGTGGTATTTATTAGTTATGTATGTACATTATAATACGTCGCAATAGACGACTAAATTCTAGCAGAAATGCCATATTGGGAGATATAAGTCACCTCATCTTAAGGCTCATAAGAAACTTCCCGTCCAGTCTTGTTCCAGACTACTGTTTCTGCCTGCCTTGCAAACAGACTTGCATGAGAGTCAGATAAGGATGCCGAGCATGCCTTGAAAATAATTACGAATGTCTTTCATGACTTCTTAATTTCGACTAAATTAGCTAGCATAAAAGATACTTCATTTTCCAATAGCTGTTCTTCGTTGGCGGGAACAAATAGGGCTGATAATGATGACGACACATGCATTTTTTTCTTTTTAGAAAGCTATGTAAAGTAATTATGGTGAAATACATCTATTAATATCTAATTGGTCGCGCAGTAGCTTCCCTACCTGTTTTTCGTTGTTTGAGTTGGAATGTCAGCAATTATCAGCTATCTTTAGACGGACACTGCGGAGAGGAGTATTGTTCTAGTCCTTGGTTGCAGCAACACCCGCTTTACGACTCTTACAAACAGTGAACTAATAACTACTGGTGCGCTGTGGTGATTCATGAAATTAGAAATTGGATAAAAATCCTCGAGTCTCAAACGAGACTGATGAAAAAGTGAAGGATCTTTGGGCGCTGACCTAGCCATTGTCCGGGCCTATTGTCATATGCGCTTAAGAAAATTTATGGGTAGAATTATGTGAGGCCCTTTCAGCTCCCCTTTAGCCTCCCGAGACATATGCACTTTGCATGGTGATATGGGTCATGAAGCCCTAGATAAAGAAATACATAAATTTAATAGTGCAGATCGCGATGCAGTCTGATGTTGAGAGCCGCTAGTACCTGCATATGATCCGTGCATAGGTTAGTCTAGTTCTCAATCACATGCAAAAACGCAAGCGTACTGCAACAATGACATAGGCCGCCGAATGATGTCATAGAGGCACCAATTGACCGGGTAAGCTAACACAAGCTCCCGTCGATAAGTAAATACCTCGGAGACATCAAGACATTAAAATCTGCTCTTTTCTCTCATGCTTCTTCACTGGATTGTTTAATCAATTGTATATCGTTTTTCGTTTTTAGAATCATAGATTTCACCATAGAGCTCCAAGACCTTCGCTCCCCAACCCGCAGCCCGCAGCTCGCATAATTCACGGGTTCAAGATGGGTTCCCAAACTCGTCTTCAAAATCCCATCTTCCACCCTTTCTTGTTCGCCTTCCAGATCTTTCAATGGATATCCAACCTCGTATTCTCGCCTACTCCGCCCCCGCCAAATGCGCGTCTCGGAAGACCTAAAATTGCTATCATTGGTGCTGGTATCACGGGCGTCTCATCAGCAGCACAGTTAGTCTACCAGAATCTTTATACCCCTTTCACATGTCGCAGAAACGCCAATTGCGTCAGGGAGCATCTGCTCTCGCTGCTCCTGCAGGACCCCGAAACCCCGGGTGATTCTCACTAGAAGTGGACATCGTTGACTCGTGTTTCGTCTAGTTGCATTGGTCATGGATTCGACGTAGTGATTTTCGAGGCGGGGACGAAGAAGAATCTGGGAGGTATATGGAGTGTGAGTAACAAGAATGACCCCGGCACTTATAATGCTAATCTGTCTTGTAGAAAGTGAATGCGACATCCAGCTTGCAAATCCATTCCGCCATGTTCAGATTTCATCCTTCGGTTCAATGGGACCGCGGGTACCCTGATCGGCAGCAGATTCTGAGCCAAGTTCGACAACTCTGGGAGAAATACGGGCTCGACACGCGCACGAAATTCGAGACGAAGGTCGAAAAAGTGTATAAAGACGACCAGGGCCGATGGATTATCAATAACACTGCGAATGGCCGCTTTGATGGCATCATTGCCGCAATTGGTACCTGTGGCGACCCTAAGATGCCACACATGGACGGGATGGAGAGTTTTCAGAAGCCTGTGCGCCATTCTAGCCAACTGACTGGGTAAGTTGTCTAAACATGGTCGTATTAGGTAGATCACTAACAGCGTATCAGGGTCGATGTTGAAGGGAAGACTATGATTGTCATTGGAGGAGGCGCGAGTGCGGTCGAAGCTCTTGAATATGCCTTTGATGAGGGTGCGAAAAAAGTTTATATCCTCTCTCGCAGGTAAGGAATCTCATGTCTTTCTTCAAACTGGCATTCGCTAATCCTTTGAAGCGACAAATGGATCATCCCCCGTAATGTAATTGTCGATATCCTGCTATCCCTGAACATCTGGGGTCAGGAGACGCCGTTTTCGTGGATCCCGGAGCGGCTGCTGAAGAGATACTTCTATCGCGACCTACGAGATATCGCTCCCGATTCCAAGGGAATCTTCACTGATACTCCTATGGTGAACTCTGATATCATGGACAAGCTTCGATCGGGCGCCGCCGAGTGGGTTAGATGTGATATCGAATCCTTTCACGAGGACGGTGTGCTCGTCACTAAGCGCGACAAGGGTGTTCCTAAGGGTGGACCCGGTAAGAAGGTCGACATTAAAGGCGACATGCTTGTGATGGCTACGGGCTATAAACGCCCGCAGCTTGACTTCCTCCCAGAGGACTCGTTCCAGGAGCCATAGTGAGTAATTTTTAGACCGATTTCCTTCTTGACTTTGTTGTTTTCAGGACGCGAGGTTTCTCTCTTAGACGTCTTCTTTCGAATGGTCATAACTGATTCCGAGTGTCGCAGCGGCCCCCCTAATTGGTATCTCCAAACTTTCCCTACGCAGCACCCCTCCATCTCGGCCATTAACTGCACCTGTAAGTACTTCCAGCAGCCCTATTCTTCTCATTTACGAATGACTGACACCGAGTGTTCTAGACGTGAGCGCCATTGGCACTGTGGGAAATTGGCACATAGGCATTTACACGCGCATTCTCCTGATGTTCCTCATCGACCCGCTCACGCGGCCCTCGGGGTTCTGGATGGAGCGGTGGATCGACATGACGAGAATCCTGAAGGCGTTTGCGCCGACGGGCGCCTTCGACTTCTTCACGTACCTCGAGCTCATCTGGTGGTTCACCTTTTGCGTCGCCTTCAACCCGTTCAGGTGGAAGTGGGCTTTCTTCGTATTCTTCGGTCTCGGCCTCGTGCTGCCTCAGCGCATCGTGGAGAAGGAGGAGCAAATCCGGAACGGGATGGGTATGAGTCAGGGCGCGGACGATCGAGACGTTGGCCGGAGTTTCTAGACTGTTACTGGGATATAGATTTAATTAGGCGGTGGCTCGGCGCTTACATTGAGGAGTGCTGGACATGCTGAAGGAACGCCTACCGGGGATCTCGTGGCTGATGGCCCCTGGATGTTCACAGGGGCGATGTGTATAAGCCGGTTATTAAGAGCGTATGGCGAACCGAGCCGAAAGATAATAGATATCTGCCACACAGACACTTCGCCGAACACAGATAAAGTAGATACTAGTTGTGTTTATTTCTTTTGATATGCATCTTTGTTTTGCCTTAATAACCAAGTTAACTTTATCACAGCTATGAAATATAGTCAACCATCAGTGTGAAAAATAAGCTTTGCTTGAAATATGCCTAATCCAGACCGTCTAAATCAACAAAGTACATGATTGTCTGGTTGTAGTAAGACTAACTGTATTCATCCTCCCCTTTTCTTTGTCCCCCTTAAACCTAATCGAATACTTTGGAGTACATAAAACCTCGGGCTAAATAAAAAAAGGAAAAGAAAAACCGGTAGTTTTAAAATAGGGTTCGCACTAGGAATGAACCCTATATTCCCAGCTCATAAATGCCGTTACAAGGGCCAGTGAGTTTACTAGGGCTTGGAAGGGTATTCAGTGTTGCAATAATCTTCCTGGGTGTTAACGAGGCTACACAGGACCACGTCCCCCCTCTCCTTCGAGCCCAGGCAGTGATCTAGATATATATACACGGACAGCTTCGCTCTCGCTGGCCCGATATTTCAAGTCTGTATCACTATTATCGCATTTCTCCGTAGGATTCGGAGGCTTGAGATAACACTATAATCGAGAAAAGGTACGGGTAGCTGAATATACGAAACGCTGCCTCACAGATTAATCGTATGATGTCACCGACCTGCCCTTGGTGTGTATACAGGTAGATGTATTTCTATACCCAGGGGCTAGTCTGTGTGACAAGTACCCATTGAATTCGAACCCTTTTTTACCCATTTCAAAGTCTATCATACCTGGAATGGAAATCTCGTCCTCCTAATCACCCAAGGCATATTTACATCCAAATACTTTGTCAAGAAAATGAGAACAGGACCAAAAAAAACGCTCCACAAACACTGATTTATGTTCATTAAACTCCATAACCGTCTGATTGTTACTGGGTAACCGGTTATTTCGGTCTTAGGATAATTATCAAAACGGCCACCAGGAGGAGCAATGCTGCCGAAAAAATCAGAGCTGCAAGAAAAACCAAACCGCGCTGGTCTGTCCACGTTCCACGGTTGGACGTTATCCCTTTTGAAATGCTCGTCAACGGTTGCACTAAGCATGTTCTCTTTCAGCTTCAATAGCATCCTGGCCGAGCTCGTCACTGTGCTAAAATATGAGAAGCTGCTCGTCAGAGCTAGGATTCCCGCGCTCACTGAAAACAAAAGAGCATACGACCCTAATTGGGTGCTGGTTGCATCTGTCAACTTTGTAGATGTCCATGGTGCAAGGCCGGTGGACAAACAGATCCCCAAAAGGATTGTAATGTTCGCCTGCGCACGTTCTAATGTTGCCTCTGCCGACTTCTCTAAAACCTTCACCTCGGATTCCAATATAGGCTTGATTTTGTTTTCCACCAAACTCTGGGTGGTCTCTGCTGTCTCGAAGAAGGTTTTCGCTGATTCGGGGTCCTGCGCTTGTATTATACGGCCGTCCAAGGGTATAACCTGAGAGTACGACTCCGGAGAAACTCCCCTTAAGAATTCCTTGACCTTTGTCTCCCCCATCAAGAAGCCCTCGAAAACCAGGGCTTGGGGACAGCAGGGCTCATCGATCGAATCGCGCCATACAACAGCATATTTCATCATTAGAAGCTGCCAGGTAGCTTGAAGAGTTAAACATGATAAGATCTGACAAACATTGAAATGTGTAATATAGAGGGTATGTCCTGCCACCGCAGCTGCATATATGGAGACTATGATTAGTCTTAGCATCATGTCCGGCGTTTTATCGCCTGTTATAAAACCGTTGTAAGTCAACGTATTCACAAGCGCGATGAGCGCTAGCCATACGGCGACCCACTCCCAAATCGAGGCCTGGACGATGTACCTCATAGCTGGAGATGAAGAGGGCGTAGCTAGTAGACCCCGACTAAACAAATGTAGTATTCTGCTAGATTCTCTAGATCTTGGGTGCTGAATTTTGAACAATTTCCGGGCTGTGACTTTAAGCTTCCTCCAAATCGTAGGTCGTGGCATGCCTGATGCGAATCTATCAAGATGTGACTGCAGGGACTCCTATGTATGGCAGATTAGTTCATGATGATGATCTTGGAAACCTTTTTACAACGACAAACGTGTAATACCTACCTCGATCACACTGTCTTTGACAGTCTCCCACTCTGGGTCTGTAGATTCACCTTCTGCGTACAAACCATATGATTTGCCTATTTCGTGTAACTCAAACGAACGTGTCTTCCGGAGTTCCTTTAATACTTGGGTCTTGTTCTCATGAATAAACTTTCTAGGGATGATAAACTGATTAGACAAGTGGGCTGAGTACTTGATAAGCATCCCATATGTGAAAGCCGTCAACAAGAAAGCCAAGATTGCCAAGGTTAAGTTTATAGCCCGGACAGTAGCAGAATTCTGAAATGCTGTCGAAGATCCCCCGGCACCTTGGATAGACACCACCAGAGTTGCTTGGGGTTGAGAAAGGATAAGAGTTGCTGTCGCGCGCGCAGCAAGTGACAGATTTTTCATTGTTGGAGCCTCCATATTAAGAGGATGGTAGACAGTAACTGATGCTGGAGACGAAATGGCAAAGCAGGCGAGAAAAACACCTAATAGATACAGTAGGAGCATCGGAAAAGTGGTATGAGGATAAGGCTTCAGGTAGTAACAGAAAGAATGGCGTAAGAATTTTCTTTTTTATAAGCTGACGATAAGCTTGGAAAGCTGCTGCCTAATCCAACCGTTAGTTGAATATGTATTAATATCTACACACAGATAATTGCAACTTGGAAATAAAACGATACCGACATAATTAACTGCTCGAATACGCAGGACAAAATAACTAAACTACATAGCGGAAACAATAACTAAGTGGACAGTATACCGACTGATCCCCTAAGGAGCAGGTCTTGTTATAGACGCAATAAGGCACCAATATACCTATTATAGAGAGAAAATGGAAAAGTCTAAGGTACCTGCGGAAGCTGGTATTTTGTATACAAGCTGTGCGGGGTCTACGGTATTCACTACGGTTGCAATGAATAGGTACTCAACCACCAATAAATACCACCTAACCAAGCCACACACAAGCTTAGATGACTCCACGAGGGCCCGTAGGAAAGTTGCAATGGCTGCTGGGAGCAGTTAAGGGAGGGAGGTAATGTTACGGGTGAGGTCGCATAGATTTATCTTTGTAGATTTTTATGGGTACTGAAACGTTAACCTTTCAATATTATAACCTCATATTTTATAGCAAATAGTATTTTACTGGAAACCCCCCAAAGGTGGAAATAGGTTGTGGTAGAGACTGGGGAATATATTGAGATCACACCACATTGGAGGGGAAGCGACCACATGTTGCAGAACTGAGCGTGTTAGCGATCGATAGAGGCATAAATTGAACAAGACGCCCTGGGCGTTTTAATACAAGTATTGAAACGGCCACGGGCGACTGCAAGTCCCGAATGCCTCAGCCAAGGAGGATATCTAGAAATTACGCATCCAAGGCTGATAATCTGCAATGAAATCAATGGGGCATTAAGTGATCACGTAAATCTGAAGGTATTCAAGCGATAAAATAAGAAAACAACGATTGAAATGATTGCTAGAACCTTGGTGGTAAAGTCCAAAAATTTCGGAATCCATCGCGAAATTGATACAATAATAAACACGAGTCCCTCACGTGAATTTCGAACCCCAATATTGCAATTTTACATAAGCCTTAACACTTACACTGCTTCAGTATGACCAGCGATCAAATGTTGATAATAGAATCGTTGCGCCAAGGCGAGCATGAGTCTGATTGTGATGTTTTTAATGGTATCAGCGCAATGCTTATATCTGAGACTATCGTTTGCCACGATCCCTTCGTCCCCCTTCCATAACCTTGACTTTCTTACTAAACCGCTCACCAATCTCTCTAGTGTCCATGCTGAGACCACTTCCACGGCCGCTATCGGCCGTATCGCGACCTCTCTTACGACTCTTCTCAAGCAGAGCCTTGGTACTTCTTCCGCCGCCCTCCTTCCGTCTCGTTAGTTTGTCGATGCGATCAACGCCCTCGCCCAGGTCTCGCCATTCCTCTCCACCAAAGCTCATCTTCGCGCTACGGCGCTCGAGTTTATTCTTCTCGGCGCGCTGCTTCTTGCTTTCCTTGGGCAGGCGGACAAAGTTGGTCTCCTCGAACTCGCGCCGGCGCTGCTCCTCCTCGCGCTCCGAAGCGGTCTTCACCTTCCTGCCACCGAACACCACGTTGGATCCTACGCTAGGAAGAGCAGATGGGGCGTTGGACAGCTCGTCTGCGATGTATTCGTTGATCGTCGCTGACTTCATCGGGCGGCGCTCCGTCCGCTCTCGTCGTTCGGTGGTGGGCATGACGGTTGGTGTGATCTTGGGAGGTCGGTAGACGCCGGTCTTGTCTTGGGCCGCCGCCGCCATGCCAACCGAAACGGGCGCCGAGAAGTTGGAGAACAAGGGGCCTTGCTTGGTATCTGTCTGGTGTCGCGCCTTGCTGTCCTCATCGGCGTCGCTATCGTCAGAGCCGTCTTCGGATTCAGCTTCGGATTCCGAGTCTGACTCGGCGTCTTGGGCTTCCTCTGCCATTTTCTCTTTCCGGTCTGCATCGTCGGCAGCGCGGATGATTTTATCGAGCTGGAAGCGCAGTCGTTCTTCCAGCGGACGCACACCCTTATCTAGGTATAGCCGTAGCTCAACGAGCTTTTTCACAACGGCATCTGAGATCTCGGCCGAATCTTCACCATTTTTCGCATTCCTTATTTTGATCAATATCAGGAAGACGAGGTTTTGTAGGTAAGATAGAAGAAGTTCGTTCTTGACGTCGAGGAGCGAGACACCATTCTCAGTCTCGTCTATACCGGCAAGCTTCGGGGTTGCTTCGCTTGCCGAGACCAATGAACTGGCGAGAGAATCTAGCAACGCTGGCAAAGTGATCGTAGTCGCCATATTTGCGCTGATTTCTCAATATGGTGAAGTTGAGTAAAAATAAGACCCCTCCTAGGTTGAAGATGCTTACAACTGAAAGCGCATGCGACTGCTTCAAAAAATTACAATCTAATCTACGGTCTAATCAGTTGATAAGACGATAAGATATAATACGGGAAAGGCGGCTTCTCGTAGAGACATAATATGTGGATAAGGGCTAGAAAGTATGTAGTTAGCGCACACAGAAATCTTGGCATTTACAACATCTTAGGGGCAACATCGTCATATGGTTGGCTGGTCTGAATTTAGTGACGACAAGGGGGTCCCTGCTCATCGAAGCTCTGCCTGCATACTTGCTGCATTGTCCTGTACCACTAAGCAAATGATAACTGCTGCTTTGAAGTTGCAACGTCAGCTTTCGACAACTCGAACAAGTCCCGACCACACCATCTATCTGCGTGCCACAGCCCTTTCTTACACACATCGGCTTATCGAATTCATATATCTCTAACTATACGAGGTCTTATTCTTCCACTGGGTGAGGCTTCTAATCGTAGCGCGAGCCCTCGTGCTCTTTGAACTTTTGAACTACCATTTGTACCCGAGACTGCGCTGCGCCGCGCCGCCATCTCATGTGAGTTTGGACAACTCCCTCTCTTCCGCAGGGTCTCTCTGCTAGGAGTAGGGTAGCATCAACTGGTGCTGCCACATTTCTTAGTTTCCCTGGCGGCCTGTTGGGATGCTAACGACTCGTCAGTTTACTGGACGCGAAAATCCCCAAATCCCATAATATGAAGCCATCACCGATTGCGCCAACGACGGCGCTCGTGTCGGCGCTTCTAGCCTTACCACAGCTCACAGCCGCCTTTTACCTGCCTGGCGTCGCGCCCACGTCTTACAAGCCCGGCGATGCCGTCCCTCTCTATGTCAATAGTATCAAGCCAGTCGCCGCAAAAGATTTCCGCCTTCATTCCGTCTTGTCGTACGATCACTACGACCCCAGATTTAAGTTCTGTGTGCCCGATGGCGGCCCTAAATACGTATCGGAAAGTCTGGGGAGCATTCTATTCGGCGATCGCATAATGACTTCCCCATTCAACCTGAAAATGGCACAGAACGACACCTGCATTAAGCTGTGCTCGGCCCAATACGATACAGAATCGGCTCATTTCGTGAATGGACGAATTCAGAAGGGATTTGCCCTGAATTGGCTTGTGGACGGGTTGCCGGCTGGCCAGAACCTCTATGACGAACTTACCGACACCAACTTTTACAGCCCCGGCTTTGCCCTGGGCCAGATCTCGGCCGCCGATCCTGAAGGACCAACTTACTTTAACAACCACTACGACATCGTCATCGAGTACCACAAAGTTCGCGGGCAGGAGAATCAGCTTAGAGTGGTAGGAGCTGTTGTCGAGCCGTCCTCTAAAGCGTACCCTTCGGCGGAGGGTAACTTGGATTGTATGAGCGAAGACATCAACCCCGTCGTGCTCTCTGAGGACGTGGACCGTATAACCGATGTCACCTTCACTTATAGTGTTTCTTGGAGAGAGTCTCCTACTGCCTGGGCTACTCGATGGGACAAGTATCTACACGTTTTCGACCCCAAGATCCACTGGTTCTCTCTTATCAACTCGGCTGTCGTGGTAGTGTTCCTGACTATCACGGTCGCGTCTGTCTTATTCCGAGCGCTGCGAAAGGATATTGCGAGATACAACCGGCTCGATCAGATTAACCTAGACGATCTTTCGGGGGCAGATGGTCTGGAGGATGGTGTGCAAGAGGATTCTGGTTGGAAACTTGTCCACGGAGATGTTTTCCGAACACCAGCCCATCCCCTGCTTCTGTCAGTGTTGCTTGGCAACGGCGCTCAGCTTTTCGCTATGACCGGATTCACTATTTGCTTCGCCCTGCTTGGCTTCCTTTCGCCATCCAACCGTGGCTCTCTCGGTACGATCATGGTATTCCTATACACTCTCCTGAGTTTTATTGGTGGCTATGTCTCGGCTCGAACTTACAAATCCATGAACGGCGAGAAGTGGAAGTTGAACATCGCGTCGACTCCTCTACTGGTACCCGGCATCGTATTCTCGACCTTCTTCATCCTCAACTTGTTTCTATGGGCTAACGGTGCCGCGGGGGCCGTCCCATTCACAACCATGCTCGTCATTGTCGCCATCTGGTTCATCATCTCCGTGCCCCTGTCCGTCGCAGGTTCCTGGCTCGGTTTCCGCGCAAAGGCCCTCGAGCCTCCCGTCCGCACCAACCAGATCCCGCGTCAGATCCCGCCTTCCACAACTTACCTCAAGCCCATCCCCAGCATGCTGCTCGTCGGCATCCTGCCCTTTGGCGCCATCTTCGTCGAGCTCTACTTCATCATGAGCTCGATCTGGTTCAGCAAGATTTACTACATGTTCGGCTTTTTATTTCTCTGCTACGGTCTTATGATCATCACCTGCGCCGCCGTCACCGTGCTGATGGTTTACTTCCTCCTCTGCGCGGAGAACTACCACTGGCAATGGCGTGCCTTCCTCGCGGCTGGCACGAGCGCCGCTTATATCTTCGCCAACGCACTGATCTACTTGATCAGCAAGCTTGCCCTCGGTGGATTTACCGGTACCGTGCTGTACATCGGCTACAGCGCGCTATTATCGTTTCTCTTTTTCATACTCACAGGTACGTCTTCACGTCTCTTTGACAAATTGAGTTGCAGAAGCTAACATATCTTACTAGGGTCCATCGGATTCTTCTCTAGCTGGTGGTTCGTCAGGAAGATCTATGGCTCTATCAAGATCGATTAAAGGCTCGTCGCTGGCGGGAGATTATTACCTGGTGTTAATTAAATCCATCCCTTACATGTGTCATTAATTGGGTTACATGTATTATAGACTGTATGATCATGAAATGGGGGAGAGAAAAAAATTCCAATTGGTATAGACTTATTCTTTCCATCTATTTACATTGCCATCGTGAACGACTGGTTATTCTGTTGGTGCCGCATATCGTAAACTCGCTCAACGTAGGTAGCTTGATCCGGCCTTTCTCGAATACTTCAGATGACTAGTGCCTAGGTGTGAAGCCAATTAGCATTAGGTAATAACTCCCCATAACTCACCACGTTATGAGGTGTTAATTGATACTAAGTTCTCCCTTGAGCCGACTTGTGACGTAAGCGCATCCGACGGCGGTAGTACTTGGCTTGATACCATGACGTCGATTCCAGCCCGACGCTCAATCATCATCGTCATCATCATCATCGCCCATGAACTGGAACTGCGCCTTAGGCTGCGTCTGCGGCTGGGCAGGGGGGGCAGCAGCAGCAGCAGCAGCAGCGCCAGAACCAGCAGTAGCCGCACCAACAGTGACGCTGGCGCGCCTCCAGGCCTCCTGCTGCTCCTTCTCGCGGATCTTCTCGCGCTCGGCCCGGGCGCGCGCCTGCTCCTCGCGCATGTGGCGCTCCCTGTCCTCCCTCTCGGCGCGCTCGCGGTCCTCGGCGGCCCGCCTCTCCTCGTCCTCGCGCTCCTGCCTCGCCTTCTCGGCCTCGGGATCGTAGCCCTCGGCCTCGATGCCCTGCTCCGCCATGTACGCCAGGGACGCGATGGCGCCGTGTCGGACCTGCTCCTCGCTGGGCCAGGGGACGAAGGTGTATGCGCTGTGCGGGTTCAGGAAGGTCGCCAGGGTCTCCGGCAGGTCTGTTCCCCCAGTGGTGGTGATGGTGGTTGTTGTGGTTGTTGGTTGGGATGCGTCGGCGCCGTTGAGTGCTTGTGCCTGGGGCGTTGCGCCGTTCGGGGTCCCGCCCGCGGGCGTCGTGGCTGCTGTCTCTGGCGCGCTGGTCGCTTCGCTTATTGCACGTTTTTCCTGAGAGGAGGACTCTGTCAGGGCGGATATGGCGTTCACGGCGCCGACGGGCGGGATCGTCGTCTTGCTTATGCGGCGCGCGTAGCTCAGGAGCTCGTCGTAGCGGATCTCGTGGCTCGGGCCCTCGGGGAATATGGTGGCCGAGGCACCCACGAGCTCCTTGCGCGTGTTGGCGAGGAGACGTAGGGTATCCTTGATCTGGGCATCGTATCGGGCCGTCGAGGCGCGCAGGTCTTGGATGCGCTGGTAGTTGGATTGGTGGGTTTGTACTGCATGAATTGTTCACGTTAGACGCTTGTTCGTTCTATTTTCTTCTTGCGCAATGGCAATATGCAATATGAAGTAGACAGACAGACAGGGGTTTATATATACGTACGGTCTTTCAGTCCCCTGGCGAGCTCTACATCCGCGTTACCCAGCTCCTGTACTTGAGTCGTTGAGGGATTGTACTTGGCAATGGAGTCGATGAGCGTGCCCAATGCCTTCTCCACGCGATCGAAGCACGCATCTAGTTGTTTGTTCATGGCGGCTGTTGCCTGGCCAGCTCGATTGGGTTTCTTCGCCGTGTTCGGAAGAAACTGTAGTGTAGTATTGATTGTTGAGAGCGTCGGCTACCTACATAAAGTGGCGCTGAAGGTTGTCGTCGGTACAGGGTGGGTCCCTGTTGCTCTTGTGGCTGTCTAAATGTGGCGCTTCACCGTGGCTGAGGCAATGCCGGCTTTGTCCGATTGCCTCAAGAATCTCGCGCAAGCTTCCAGTCAAGCTTCACTTCGTCACCAGCAAACTGACACTCTGCCATTGAGATCTCTCGCTCTCGCCTCGCGATCCGCAGCCACAATGGTTTTCCAGGTGAGTCGATTCCATCACTTATTTCTCAAATGACCGCCTCCCAGCAATGCATTTTGTCCTGTATTTCCTTGATGTACTGTGCAAATGCTGATTCGATGCATTTTCAGTCCCCCATTCTCCGGGCCCAGTTCCCGTCGTACAAGAGCCCCTACGGACCCAAGTGAGTTGCCGACAGCCCTGAACAAAATCAATCACCACGAACTAAGCAGGCGGATAATACGAATTACCGTCGGGCTTCTGCGAGGCGATGCGAACGCTGGACGATGAGCGGTGGAATGGCCGACTAACGACGATTGCGCAAATCAGGTACCACTACCAGCCTAATGTTGCTGGCTGGACGTCCAAGCAACTCACAGGACTGTAAGACTGCCTTCTCCGAATTTCGATGCCGAATTCAGAGTCCCCAAGCCACAAATCCACGTTTCACGGAAATGAAAGACGGGATTGTAGGAAAGGGATGAGCAAGTGCTCTCATGTACATGCTTCATATGATGTTAAGCAACTTTTTAAAGTATTTGCTACTTCAGAGCCTGTTCTGCAGGCCATGAGACTATTTATCACCACGCGCTGATGAAGCACCCCATGTATCTGTTTTCATATATGATGAGGAATTCGTCATCCGGATCCAGGCTGACAAGCGAGGTTTACAGTGGCATGAAGTCGGGAGCCTTCGGCGGTGTCGCTCTCTTCGCCGTCATCTTCTTCGCCTCGGGCATTCCCAGGGTGCAGCGGGACCTCTTGCAGAAGATTCCTGTCATCGGCAATTACTGGGTTAAGGAGGTCCCAGCCTCGGACAACGTAAGAAACTATAGCCTACCCTTTCTTGCAGATACACTACGCACGGCAACAAAGAACGTCGCTAACGGCCTGTCCAGCCCTTCTAAGCTAAATAAAAACCGAGCCTGGAGCGTGTGGAAATAGTCATGATTATCGCATCGACAGCAGCGTGCATGTACGGCGAACCTGTATTAAAACAATACCAATAGATTTCATTACGTCTTCAAACTCCGAATTGCAATGTAGAAACTGCCGCGCTTTTAGTGTACACAGACCCCCCATACTAGGAATCATGATCTAATGTCTACACGCAATGATGTACACGTTTTGTCTCTCTGTCTTTTATCCACGATTTTAAACCCCCACCTTCTACGCTATTTTATGACTTAGATGTGTCGTTCACTTCCTTCTTGATCTCGTCCTTCATGCGAGTAATAGTGCCTGCGCCACCATATACAAGGCCGGTGTACACCATAGCAATGCTCGCTCCCGCGTTGAGCACCCGGAGTGCGTCACGCCCATTGGTTATTCCACCGGTAGCAAATATGACCTTTTGCTCCGTCGTGTTGCCTGTGGAAGGGGTGTTGGAGACCTCGGGTTTAGCGGCAAGGCCTTCCTTCGGTATTCCCGTGATCGTGTCGTCGATGCCGGCAATGCTAGCGTCAACCGCCTCGTCAACTACCTTCTTCTCCTGAACGTGTTCCCGCCATGATTGGCCGTCCAGCATTTTCCTATAACGCTTGACAAGGTCGACCGTGCGGCCCAGCATCATCGGACCCGAGTAGCCGCCCGTCTCCGTCAACGTCATCTGCTCCTTGGGGGTGATGCCGACGCCTGGGGGGATGATGCCAGTCCGGCGCTTCGTGGTGTTCCCTACAATCACCCCGTCGACCCCGCTCGCCCACACGGCCTGGACAATGCCTTCCATCTGAGATTCCTCGTCCTCATCCGGCGAGACCTTGACCATCACCCTAGGCTTCGCTTTTCTGTCCGTCTTTCGTGCCTCGTCGACCACTGCGCTCAGGAGCTTCGTCAGGGGCTCGACGGCTTGGAGATCACGCAGACCCGGCGTATTGGGACTGCTCACGTTGACCACTAAAACATCTGCGTAGCGCCCTAGCTGCTGAACACAGTAGACATAATCCTTCGTAACAGCATCCACGTTGCTCTCGTCGGTCTCCTTGTTCTTAGCGATCTGAACCAGCAGCATCCGGCCAGGCAGCAGGCTTCCAGGCGGCACCCCAGCTTCACCGTTCAAGACGCCGAGCTCGTCTAGTCCCATGCTCTTCGCGAATCTCCGCACGCGCTCCCTCAATCGCATGGCCATATTATCGGCGCCGCGCGAGTTGAGTCCGTATCTGTTGATCAGGCCGTCGATGCCGGGGACCCTGAACATACGCGGCTTGGGGTTGCCTTCCTGCGGCCGCGGTGTGCAACCTCCGACCTCAACTATGGAGGCACCAAGCGCGAACAGGGCATCGGGGATCTCGGCATGCTTGTCCAGTCCCGCGGAGATGGCGATCGGGTTGGCAAGATGCGTGCCGAACACAGAAACAGAGATGTCGGGTTCTCCATTGGCAGCCAATACCGAGGCTCTCTCGCGCGGATGCAGGTTTAGGTTGTACAGGTTCTTCATAGACGAGACGGCGGCATTATGGGCTTCTTCTGCATCTGGATACATAAACCGCAGTAGTGGCGGGACGACGTAGCGATGGAAAAAGGCGCGGGTGTCGGTGGTGTAGATGTATACCGCGACACCAGAGAGAGTCAGGCCCGTTACGAATGCGGCAGTCCGGACCCCGGATCCCACTGAGGGGCCTGTCGTCGTCGACGACGACGTCGAAGATGCGCGTTGGGAGGAGATTCGCGGAAGCTGTCTCGGAGCTCGTCTCGCGGCCACTGCCGGAGTGGCGGCTAGGAAAAGGGCACGCCTGGCGACAGCGCGTGGAGGTGCCATTGTGACGGTGAGGGTCCTGGGCTTTGCAGCCCTCAATGGCAGAATGGTAAAAGAGTGACTGGTTGGACAGAGGTGGAGGAAAGAAACGCAAACGGCCAGAACTTGAGTGGCATGTGCCTCGATTGAGACGGTGTAAGATTTGGAGTGACGTCCGTGGCAGCTGTGATGCCGGACCGATGATGGTCTGGACAGCTGTGGGCCTATGATAATCCCGGATCATGTTTCGTTGTCGTCTTACTCGATTTGGAAATAATTGGCTCCGAGTAACAATAGGTAAAGCAAACACGCTGAAATCCAGATGCGAGAAACATTGACCAGCACTTTCTCTTTTCTAGCTGAAAAAGGGAGTATGATTCGATATAATTCTCATTCTCGTCCTATATGAAACGGGTACAGCCGATGCGACAACATGAGCGCAGCTATAGCCTCCAGTGAGCCGTCACTCTGGGTTTGGCTGATACGTGTATTAGTCTTATCCGCCATCACGTACTCATTCACCAGACTCTCACAATTACGAGTCTCTTTTCTCGAAACTATCATCGCGCTCTCATGTGTGACGCCGCTGGCTGTCTCATGGTTACTGACAGTCACTGAAAATGTACCTGAACCCTACCTGGTACGTATCTCCCGACTCGGATCCGACGAATTGTGAACTCATGAGTGCTTCACTAGGATGAAGTCTTTCACATCCCTCAAGCTCAGGTCTACTGTGAGGGCAGGTACTATGAATGGGACGACAAGATCACTACGCCTCCCGGACTGTGAGTTTGAATTATCACGATGCTATTCAGCCCACAGTAGCTCATGCAGCTAGATAGATACTTCTCAACTATCGTGTTCAATCGAGCGCTGGGATTTCCTTGTTCGATTTACAATCTACGTGCCTTCAACGTTGTTGTTGTTTCATGCATCTCGGTTCTGGTTCTTATCTGCAGAGCACATTTAACCCAGAACCTTATAAAGCCAGACACCCGTCGCCAGGTCACAACCCACGATATACTAACAGGGGTGAACGTTGCCCTATTCCCGGTATTGTTCTTTTTCTCGGGCCTGTATTATACAGATCCCGCATCAACACTCATCGTGCTGCTCACGTATGCGAATCACCTCACGAGAGTCGGCACGAATCGACCGTCATTTCTGAATGATGTTTACTCCCTCGGGCTGGGCATCCTTGCCCTCGGTTTCCGGCAGACCAACATATTCTGGGTTGTGGTTTATATGGGGGGATTGGAGGCGGTTCATGCCATCAAGACATTAAACCCAACACCTGTAGAAACTCCCAAGGTCCAAAATGTATCTGATCAGATTAGATTCTATGCCTGGCGATACTCACTTGGTGATATTCATGACCCCTCGTTGAGCCTTGCGCAGCCCGTCGGTGAGTACTTCCGACTTAACTCCCTAGGAAAGGACTCACTAATGAAGTCAGATATAATACTCTGTGTAGCTAGCATTGGCATTGCTGCTGTATGCAACTTGCCGCTGGCATTACGTAGATTCATATGGCCCCATGGAGTCGTCCTCGCTTCATTCGTTGCCTTTGTGGCCTGGAATGGTGGCGTGGTATTAGGTGAGTTCGAAATCGTCGCAGATTGTGTTACCCGCTCGTGCTAATCTAAGTAGGTGATAAATCCAACCATGTCGCTACCATACATCTCGCTCAGATGCTCTACATCTGGCCCTTCTTCGCCTTTTTCTCGGCGCCGCTTTTCATTGCTCAGCTACTCAACCTAGCTAGCACAGCGTGCCGGAAATCCACATTCCAGGATATCTTGTCGATGCGCATGGCGATCACCGCCCTTGTCGGCTGTGGTACCTTGGCAGTCGCGCTCCTCATAGTACGATTCAACACCATCATCCACCCCTTTACGCTCGCCGATAATAGGCACTATGTATTCTACGTCTTCCGGTACAGCATATTAAGGGCATGGTGGATCCGGTACGCCCTCGCGCCCGTTTACGTCGTCTGCGCTTGGCTATGTTGGGGTGCCTTGGGAAGCACGGCAGTATCTCAGGAGAAATGGATACGGTCACCCTTTATTTCCACTCCGCCAAAGACGACAGCCCGTCCCAATAAGGCCAAGAAATCGCCTACACGAAACGCGGAGGTCGAAGCTGGAGAAGGATCACCAGCCACGTCAACTGTACTAATGCTCCTCCTCGCAACCTCGCTCTCGCTGATGACGGCACCTCTCGTCGAGCCACGTTATTTCATCCTGCCATGGGTCTTCTGGCGGCTCCTTGTGCCCGCTAGTCCCGTGCTGTCCCCATCTTCACAGTCCACAGCAGGTAGTCAATCAGGAAAGTCCAAGCAGGGCAGCAGCAATTACGTCACCATACTCCTCCTCGAGGCGGGTTGGTTCATACTAATAAATGCCGCCACCATGTATATATTCGTGACACGGCCGTTTTACTGGCGGGCGCCGGACGGCACGCTCCAGGATGAGGGGCGGGTGCAGCGCTTTATGTGGTGATCCGTCCAACGCGACAAAAACCGGTTTACGGCCGGTTCCGCCCTATGTATGTATATCAATAACTTGCTAGAAATAAACTACAATAACTACAATGATTATAGTTTCTCCAGTTGTTTAGAGCTAGTTGTCGTATTGTTTAAAATCAGCAGCTACAAAATAGCCCATAGCTTAGTACAGTCTCCCGTAGACGACATCCCGCTGAGCAACAGAGACACATACAGAAAGGTATTTGAATATAATGATGTCGAACTTCACTATGTCCCTCAGCGGGAACAAAATACGTCGCAGAATTTACGACATGAAGAGGGCGGCACGAAGAAAAGAGCATACCTAGGAAGTAGACTTGTATGGCCTGTCCCATATACCTCTTTAAAAGCCTGTGTTATCCCTCTCTAGAGACATACAGTCCGACGGTGTCTTGATTAGGGGTCAGAACACTCAGCTTGAAGCCTCTTATATTTCCTTTCTAGGTAGTATGAAGCAGCCTTATTTATGCCTATCCACATAAATTATTTCAGCAGCTTGCTCAGCCAGAGCGTAGACAGCAGCTGGGATATGACCTGTGATGAAAACGGGGATGAGAGAGGCGTCCACCACGCGTAAGTTGTCAACCCCCTTAACTCTCAAGTTGACGTCTACGACTTTTCCCATGGAGAGACTACCCATTGGATGCTAGCATGTTCTACCCGTTCGCCAGATTCGTTAGCAGAGGTTCACAGCGACGAATTCCCTTTTCTTCTTCTTCTTCTTCTTCTTGTAGACCTACCCCAGTCCAGCACGAATACGTGCGTCAATGTAGTCACCAGTAGGCTCCACGGATAAAACCTCGTCGAAGCCCGCCGTCCCCGCTTCTCCGTCGAGAATCTCACGACCGATGACGGTCGCACTGCTTCCGGCAAACTTGATCTGCGTCTTCACAGCCTCGCGCGCTACGTATCTGTCCACGGCCGTTCCCAGGTAATTGGGGCCAATAAGGGGGGGCTCGTTGCAATTGGCCGATGCGAGCTTGATTGAGCCGCGGGCCGTGTTGAGCATCGGCGCGGTGCCAAACGTGGCGAGCGACCCATCAGGCGCACTGACCGACATGAAAATGTATTCGATAAAGGTTCGTGGATTTGACAGGAGAGGATGGGTGGCAGGATCTGGCATAACGCCTTCGTCCGCCGCAATAGCCTCGGCAAGACCATCCTTTGACACATCACTATTTACGAGAAAGTCAAATGGATGCCCCCAGCCGTACTGCGGCTGGCTGAATAATGGGTTCGGGGATCCGAGCGCCCATCCGGCCCCGGGGTCTTTGACCTTCCATGCGCTGAAGAGTATGCCGTGGTCCGCCGGGTTTTGCCCGACTTCAGGTTGATCTAGAAGGACGGGAATATCAAGTTCGGTCAAGTCCGCAGAGGGTCCGATACCCGATAGCAATAGAATCTAGGGCGAACGGAGGGCCCCAGCAGCCAGGATAATTTCCTGCCCGTGAACTTCGGTGCCGTCAGCCAGTCGGACGCCTACGGCCTTCAGTCCATCTTTTTCAGCGTCATGGTTCTTGATCAATACCTTCTCCACGATTGTATGGGCCAGTACGGTCACTGTATGGGCACAGGTCCCTTAAGACCATGCTGTTCGGGATTTGAGGTTTTGGGCCGGCGCCTTTCCGATTTTTGCATAAAAGGTAGCTGACCTTGGTAGGTCCAACGCTCATCGTGTACGAGGGAACCCCAGAGGTCATAATCGAACTTGTCACCTCGAACCCATCCACCTAGCTCAGTAGATAAGTATTTTGACAATTGATTTAGCACACCGTTGATGACAGTACCGCCACCGAGTGCCTTTCCAGTTGCTAGACTAATCTTACGACCGTCGAGGTGACGCTGACTGACTGTGCTGTCTTTCCAGTCGATGTTACCCCCGATGAGATTAGTTGAATTTGGCCAAACGATGTTGGATTCGTTATTAGCATTCGGTCCTGCTTCGATCACAAGGATCTTAAGGCTTGAGTCCAACTGAGATAGTCGGCTGGACACTACGGATGCGACAAGGCCCCCTCCGACGAATATGTAATCCCAGGTTGTACTCGTAATAGCACATGGATTTGGAGAGGTCATTATTACCAGCGGGGTTCAACAGATGCTAAAGGAAAGGCTATGGGACTGTTCCGGAACGCACTCTTATACTGGTCTAGCTGTACTGATGATGGGCTTAGTCAGATACTTATCGTAATTAGCAGACAGTGAGCCAACACGCATATACATTCATCTACATGTTATATGCATGGACATGAATTCATTTGGTTTGGCCCGATCTGGCGCTCACCATCTTTTTCACTGAGTTCTCAGGGGCATAGGTGACAAGTATCCTCCTCTAGCTAATATGATAGAGACACCGGGCGGTGGTAAGCGTTATGAGATGAGTCCAGCTTGGATTTGTGAACTCTGTGAACTATGTTATTGCATCGTTAGGCTTTGGCACGGTCTCACATGAGACTCGCTAAAACTGTCGCGGGGCAATAATCGAGACTGCTTGTTAGAGAGCCACCTAGGTGCCAGAGTCAAGCACGTACACTATAGGAAACACTCACTTTACTCGAGACTAGATGAGGTTGAGGCCAAGAAAGTAGGCCTGCTAAAAGAGTTGTGAGAGAAGGTTCGGGTCCTTGATTTTAACATATCTCTTGAATGCTCACAGCTACTTCTCTATTCAATAACCATTGCACAAAACAAGTTCTAGGACAAATCCGCACAAATGGCAACTCAACATCAACATGAGTGCCTCCAACCGTAACGTAACGGGTAGTATCCAAAGTGCGAGGGCTAACGGCTAAGATATTTCGCTGATGGACTTCTGCGCGGAACCCCATATCAATCTTTTTAATTAATTCAATTGTAATGAAAAATTAGCTATAATCATATTCATTATGATGCTGAAAGCATTGTGAGTTATTGGTGTAAGCCTTACATGAAATTTAGCAATAATTAATATGAAATATTTCCTGTCTCTAGTCTGGTAACACAAACAGAGCAGGGTTGTTAGATTTTCAGTCCCAACCTTCGGTTCTATTGTGATGCGGATATTTTCAGTTAGTTTTCACGCAGAAACTTATTCCAGGCTCACACCAAGATTGTACTGAATATATGATGAATAGTAGTATTGTATTCGCACAATGATATCGTGATAGCGTTGATATATGATGGTTTATATGGTACGTTTTTGAAAGGCATCGATGGGGTGCCCAAAAACTGTGCTTTTCTTGATGCAATGCCTCTCCCCGCCATGTGAACGCCGTTTCTCCATAAAACAACCATGTTGCGCCGTATCCAGTTTGCCGCAGGAAAAAGAACAGAGATCTTTCGTTAAGCTCACATCCGAACCATGTCCCTGATGTCCGTACCAATCCTTGTAGCCAGTTCATCCCCGTATATCGTTAATGTCTGTTGTGTAGTCGAGCCCGTCACGAATCTACAATTGCCGTCTTCTTTCTACGTGATGCCTTGTCCCTTTCCACGGGGCCAGACTTGTTGAGGTGCTCTCCCCTGTATGCATATACATGGATACCCAAACATCACTTGATTTGGGCTTTCTCTTGTCCTAAGGCTTCCAGGAGCCTGCGCTCTCTAAGACACGGGGATCTCATAGACTCAACCGGTCCAGACTCAGCCGGTCTTGGCTGCGTACGCGCTTGACGACGCCGAGCTTGAAGAACTTCTCCTCGCCCCCAGCAGTCCGACCCCCAATATACCACTTGTCGGCGCCTAGAACATCGCGGAAGCCCTCGCTACTGCTATCGCTGCCTCGCCGGTGAGCCGGACTACTGCCGGGGATGGGACGCGGGGAGTGCAACGGCTGAAGCTGGTTCATCACGCTACCCCTGGCCCCACCTGTCTGCGGTGGTGGTGATGCCGTAGCCGTGGACGATGCGGGGCCTTGGGGATGTGAGGGCGATGATGAGGAGATGGACCGTGCCTGTGACGACGATGGTGAGGAGCCGTACGATGTGCTGCCGGGCGAGGGCTGTGTGTGCTTGTTGGGTTGGGGCGTGGCGGAGAGCGAGGGTGGCTGCTGCCGAAAAGCGGCGAAGAAGGAGGACAGGAAGAACGGCCGCTGTGAAGAGGGCATTTTGGTTGGGTCGGAAGATATCTGGTCAGGCCGCTCGCTTCTTCAGGCGGTGTACCATCCGATGTCGCTAGGGTTGAAGGTCTCGACAAATGCGGTATGGTTTCAATCGAGACACAACACTGCTTTGTGTTTGTTTATATCTCGACGGCTCAAATGGGTTCCAACGGATGATGCTCGATGGAACGGAAGAATATGCCACAGGAAGGCTTCTGAGTAGGACGATTACATGGAAGAAGAGTCGTCGGCCGTGTATGTTCGGATGAGCGCTGATATAAATGTCGAGAGACAAGGTGCAAGACGCAAAGGCAAAAAACCCCAGTATTTCAAAAAAGCGTCCAGCGCCAATAGGTCGGGCGTCGTCGGGAGAGAACGATGCAACGCAAAATGAGCAGAGCAGGGCGTCGGGCGAAGATGAGCAGATCGCAAGCTTTTTCTGTGTGTGTCGAGGTTTGGATGATGTAGATGATTAATTGAGATGGGCAACAGGAGCAGCCCAGCAAAATGAAGAGGTGTGTGTGATGGCATGCATGCAGCTCTGCACGCGCAACGCTGCGTTACCGCTACACTGCACTAAGTTATACTGCCTTGACGGCTGCCCATGGGGATAACCCCTCCACCCCTCCAACCCCTCGGCCAATCTCGGGTAGGGCAACTGGTCCAGTGCACCCGCCCACCAGGTCCTCTTTCCCCACTAACCACCCGTTTGTGGAGCCTCACCCTGCTAATCATCGGCGTTTGATAGGTTCCCCAGAGTGGCCTAATGGCTGCTTACAACTTCCTCCAGAAGGGTCGTACAAGCCCTGCACGCCGCTTATTGCGACGCTTTTGATAGGGCATCATTTGTACGAGGGAGTCTTTCAATCAATCGATCGATCGAATCATTGCTATTGAGTACAGCATATCAACGACCAGTTATCTCTGAGTCTAATTACCATTCAGACTAACCGCCATCCATTAAATGTCGAGTTATCTATCATGTGAATTGCACGAGCCGAACGTGACATGTCATTTCGTCTCCCGCGTCATTGTTCCCTCGACCAGGGGCTGTTCCTAATCCTTCCTTCTCCCCGGAACAGATAGCCGCGGTAAACCAGCTTACAATATGAGCTTATGCCGGTGGCTAGTATTTTCCGGATTGCCTAACTTGCCTTTATGCAGGAACACCCTACTGAATGAAAACCATGGAGAATCGCGGCATGTGCAATACGCGGCTGCAAGGTGCTGACTATGGCCACGACCACGACTACATGCTCCAAAGCTTCATGCGAACTACTACGCGGAAGGGGGGATACAAGTATACAATTATACAATTATTTCCTTGTTCGTTCGGGAGTAGACAAGGAGGGTTTACTATTCCCATCAATAGAGCTTTAATCGCGAATGCGCGCTTCAAAGTCAGAACATCCGATTAAATCCGTGCATGCCGTTGTAGAAGCCTTGGGATTTACTAACCACCGAAACGCGACTCGCCGAATAAGTGCGAATACTATTGCCGGAGGTGTTTCCAACAGAGCAGATAGCGGGATGAGCCGGTTTTCTAGAAAGCCGTGTTTCAACCCCGGATGTTCTTAGTCGGATATGGCAAAACCGACTCGGGGCTTAGGTCAATATACTCTATAATCCCGATCGCAGCATCAACAACAGCCGCAAACTCACTTTCGTGACAGCATCATGTAGCTACTCCATGCCTTCGAGAAAAATAACAGTTCGATGGTCCAGGTAAGTGTAAACGTATATATAACGACTTTGGTATCGATTCCTTCGGGCAACAAACTCAAATGTAATCGCAACAACTGCGGTAAACTCTATTGCCTACGAACAAAAACATATCGCAATGTCGCAAGTTTATCTCATTTCAGGCGCCTCGACGGGCTTCGGCGCCCTCTCCGCCCGCGCACTAGCTAAAGAAGGGCATACCGTGTTCGCGGGGATGTACTCTCACGACGGCAACACTGCGCGCTACGAGGAAGAGGCCGCGGCATTTGCGCGCGAGAATAACGTGGACCTCCGCACAGTATCACTCGACCTACTGTCCCAAGAATCAGTGAACGCGGCCGTAAGACACGTCCTCGACACGGCGGGACGCCTCGATGTCGTCGTGCATAATGCCGGACACATGAACTACGGGCCGGCAGAGAGCTTCACGGCGGAGCAGTACATGCGGCTCTACGACGTCAACGTGGTGGGCTGCCATCGGCTCAACATGGCGGCTCTGCCACACATGCGGCGTGAACGCCGGGGACATCTCGTCTGGATCGGAAGCTCGTCAACATTCGGATGTAACAGCCCATATCTAGGCGCATACTTCGCGGCAAAGGCGGCGCAGGACAATCTTGCGCAAAGCTATGCGTCTGAACTGGCCGTTTGGGGTATCGAGACCACCATAGTGAGTCCAGGTGTGTTCGTCACCGGTACCAATCACTTTGCAGATGCGGCGAAGCCCGGTCGGCCCGAAGTTGCACGGGAATACGCGGATGGGCCAACCAAGGACCTCGGTGAACAGACGATGACCGGTACTGCCCTTCTGCCGCCCCCGGATGCGGATCCCCAGATCGTCGCCGACACATTGGTCGAGCTGGCGAGGTTCCCTCGGGGCAAGAAACCGTTCAGGATGATTCCGGATCCGACTAAGGCCGGTGCGCAAGCTGCTGCGGCTGTTCTAGACAATAATAAGCTTAACCAGTTCAGGAGAATGGGACTTTTGGGGTATCTGGAAGTGCGACTATAAAGTACAACAAACTCATTGGAAATTGGAAATGCCAGATGAGTGTTATTCTGAAGACTAGTCCAACTAAACCAAATTACTTGAACGTTCATGATTCTGCCATACGATCAAACAAAATGAAATTGATTTGGCTGAATATTGATGTATCATTCTATCGAATAATTAAAAGCAACTAATATTTAATGCTAACTTTACCTACTCGAGGCCTGCGGCGGCGTGTCAAGAACTTCAACACGATTGAGAAACCCTGGATTAATCATGGGATTGTGAAGCTCGCCAATGGTTGACATACAGGCTGCTGCAGGGTCACCCGTGGCATCAAGAGAGCCAACCCAATACTCGTTACCCGGGAACGCGTTCCCATCCCATGCGAAGCTCAGAACAAGTAGATGGTCCGCATCCGCACCACGGAGTTTAGCTGCTGGATTGCGCTTTGAAAACCTTACATCGACAGCTGTCTTAGACAAACCAAAAACCATCGACTGCGACTTAAATCCCAAAACCTCCTTGATGTAAGCAAACTCTACGGTACCAATGTGAGAAATATCATCGCCGAGATCGGCTAAAGACGCAAGGAACGCCTCCACGTAGAGCTTGGTTTGACTCGAGTCTACAGCCCAGACCCCGAGCCCGAGCCCAACGACGTAGACATGGGCCTTCTTACTCACATCCTTCGCTCTGCGGCTCGCTTCGAGGAGCAGCATGTCGGCAGTAATCCGTATCCTCGCCTTATACATATCAGGATCGAGGTTCAAGGTGGAGTTCCTCCTGCATCCGAAGAAGTCGAAGAAAATATCTCTAAGTTCGGGGTGCTGTCTCGGATTGCGGACGCTCTTCAGAACGTAGACCGAGTCCATCCTATCCTTCCTCTCGAACCTGGCACCAACAAGCCCGACGATAACACCCCGCGGCTCGAACTCTCCCACCTCATCCCGACGCCCTACGTTATTCCGCCGGCCATCGTTGACGAAGAAGCTGGGACCGCTGACGCCCATCAGACTGCTCAGCATGATCTCGTCGTAGCTTAGATAGTCCTGGAGAAACAGATGACTGTTGAGCTTCTCCTCCTCCTCGGTCCCAACTCGGTCCCACTCCATAAACGCCCCACCGACGTGCTCGCCGCTGCGTAGCACCGTGTAGTCGCCCCCGCCCAGGAAGACTAGCGCCCGCTTCTCCACGAGGCGGGCGACTTGCTGTTGCCAGGTCCATCCCGCGTGGTAGAAAGCTTGCTCGACACTACTCCCGTACTGTCTCTTGTGCGCGAGAAACTGCTGCACGAGCCTGGGAAAGCGACTATGAACTACGATTCTGGTGCTTGCCGCGTCATTTTTGATTGATTCCGGGTCAAAGTTCGTTACGCTGTTTGAGGTGATTGGAGGTTGGACCTCCGTGGGGAAGTCTTGAAGGCCAAATGGCGCTAAGCGTGACTGTTGAGCCATATGTGCCACCCAGTTATGTCGAATATTAGGTAGTTTAGGTATGTAGTTTAGTTAGATGAAAAACCCAGCTGCTTATGAAGTTCAGACCCGTGAGTGCTCAGGTCGGTAAACTTATAGCACAAATATCTCGAAGATGGATGCCTAGTGAGAATAGGACCCAGTTGTTTCTTGCGTATGTAAACAGTCTTCTCGCGTTCTATGAAATGACTTAAAACTGCTTAACTGAATATAACTGACCCAGTTTTTTCGAAATTATTGAAGAATCGTTGGATGGCTCCAACAAAGTTGGTATAGGTTCGCTAGCTTCTTCTTATGCTTGTACTACTTCAATCAGAGATTCAATGATAGCAGGCCAAAGAAATCTGAATGAAAGAAAGATTGACATAGAATATAAATGAAACACTGTGCCACAACACTAATTACTAAATAGAAACATATACAATGACAGAAAAGTAACAAAGATGTTCAGGAGCTATTTGGTTCTTTGGCCAAATCGGTCAAGGGTTGTTCTAGTCATTCGGACAGTTAAGAGTTATCAATTTGGTTTACGTAAAAGTTGGCGTCGTTCCCCTCGCTTCATTGTTACTAACAAAGGGTTGCGTCAACAATTCTCATACTTTTGATATACAGAATTCTGATTCAACCTTTCCAGATGGTGTAAGACCCCGTACCATTGTGGTATCTTCGATGGATAATCTCATTCTGCAACATCCGAACATGAAACTGCCAAAAAAAGCAAAGCATAATCCTATTTACCTAGATAGTTTCATAAGTTCTAAACCAGAAAATTGTCTATAAGAATAACCAAACGGAAGTCCAAAATAACACAATACTGCTTAAGTATGCTACGTATGACCAAATAATGACCCTAGCCTTTTCGATCACCATTTTTTTTTTAAATGTTGTACTAGGTTGGCAAGTATTTTATCGACGTAGATCCTAGTGCACCGGTCCATTTGAAAAGGCAAAGCGAGCCCAGGATGCAGGACTGGAAGTTCGTCAGGATGATGACTATTGGTTTTGCCATGCAGTCAACCTTATCCAAGGTGAACTTTGTGAGTTTGTTGGTGAAATCGAGGACTTCACATACACGGCCGGTGGCTCGGACTGCTGGATCTAGCCGAGCTTCAACCCAGGCTCAGGCTAAAGGAGATTGACATGAATCCTCTCTAAACTGGCATTTCGGGATGTTATTTGTACCTAGAATAGGGTGATGAGCTAAAGGAGAGTTATAGGATTGAAAGCCCAATAGATGTCACTTGTTATTAAGTAACATCTTTACAGCTTTCTTGGAAATAACTAGGATGATAAAATGTTCTTTTGGTTTCTATCGAATTAGAATTTAATATACCCATAGCTAATCGCCTCGTTGTCTTCCCTCATGTGCAATACCATCCTACGATGTAAAAATTAAAACTTAGAGCCATGGCTCAGCACGAGTGCTTAATCAAGACCTCAGGAATGATTTTCATATTACAGAACATCATTTCGAGGCCTTTCAGATTTCAATGAAAGAGACTGCGGGACTAGGTTCACCCCTCATCCTGTACAATAGCGGCCTAAACAGACACTGATTAAGTTTGAAGAGTTTTTGTTTTTCTGATATGCTTGCCATTCAGGTGTATACATTATAATAGGTTTATCAGTATAAGGGGTTTAGATTTAGTATATAGCAATAGTCTTAGGCGCAAGGTCTTGATAAACTAAAATCCTGTAAATTTCCAAAGCGATCTGTGTTTCACGATGATTCAACAAGGGAGATCCGATCTCCTGGTTCTCCCTGCCATCAATATTTGCATACACTAAGGCCACTATTTCAGACGACATGGATTTAAGCAAGGGATGTGCTTCGATCTTGGCAGGTGTAACAAATTGACTCCGTGAATTCCAACGAGGTAAATTCTACCGACGGAGTCGACAGTTACCAGAGGAAAAGTCTTTTTACAACCATAAGGATCTAAATCACTTAGCTTGCGAAAAGGCAGCCATACCGTAGCAGTAACCACGTATTATCGCTTGGGTCGCAATCATTAAGTTTTAAATTCGACGTGAGGAACTTGATGTATGGGAATTAAAAAGACATTTACTGTCTTCCAAGGGTTCTAGCCACTCGGTACTCCTATAAGCATTGTCCCCTTGAAACCAAATCTAATTTCTCAGATGACAACGATGACAACATCAGAGTGAGACGAATAAGTTTCGAAGATCCTTGCCTTTTTTCGTCGATATTGACGAATCTCGACTTGTTCAAGGTTGCGCAATGTGAATTGTCCAGATCTGTACGCAGAGCGGCCAGTTTGTCCGCTCGTAACCATCGTATTCCCGCCATTAAGAACTTGGCCGAAACCTAGGATTGATGACTATAATGGGGCGTAGATTTTCGATTGGTTTGCTGGGCCTAGAACTGCCGACGATACATTGATGATGCTGCGTATTGCTGTGCATCGTTTCTCTGTTGTCCAACAAGTTTCAGAACTTATGTTTGCCTCGCTTGTTCGTTTCCTGTACATCATTCCCCCACATATACGACATGAATGATTAGACTAGGATATGCTTCGAGAAGAGAAGGGTTGAGAAACGTGTATATGCGCACTCGATGTAAGGGAATGATCTAGAAACCCTCAAAAGGTTTCGCTTCTACTCTTGGCGTTCTGGAATCATTAATGTGCTTCACAAAAAAAAAGAAAAATCCGATGCATCCTCTTCGAAACTCGCTGTCGTACCGAACTTCAAGTGTAGAAACTCACTTGTGATGCATTTACTCGAAAAACTACCAATCACTGGTTCTAAAGCCCACACGTTTCTCCCTTGCCTTAGGCGGAGGACCTGGATGTATCATCACAATATACCAGAAGAATTCCATGAGCTCCAATCGGGTTCAGAGATTTCATTCCGCGCATCTGACAAAACGCTTCCTTACATATTTCTGTGCCTCCGCATCTGTACTCAGGTACCGTACCACGTAGGGCTCAATCCTCAGCTTCGGCAGTTCAACAGAGATACCATGGTACGGCCGCTGGACTTTGACTTCAGAAGTGTGACAAGATCGATTCAACATAAAAGGCCTACAAGATGCCAGATTTTTCTCATGCGAATCTCTTCTCTCTCTCACACACAAGTCTAGCACTGCACTTCACAATCACCCTGTCATCAAACCACTATTCGTCTTGACTATTCAGTCTGTTCATTCTCTCCTACCAGGCAGCCGCAAACATGGTTTCCGTCTCGAAGTCACTCATTGCCATTGTCATGGCCGTTGGCCCAGCCCTCGCTTACTCTGGGGACATGACATGGTATAACCCCGGTCTGGTGAGTACGATCTAGCAAGCTCTCTAGCACGAGACTTATAGATCGCGATTGACGTATTTAAATTACACAGGGCTCCTGTGGATGGACGAATGGTGACGGCGATGCCGTTGTGGCCCTTTCGCCCTCTAAAACAGGAGATTGCGGCAAGACTATCAATATTCACTACCAAGGCAAGTCAACTACCGCTAAGGTAGTGGACAAATGTCCTGGCTGCGCAGCCGATGGCATTGAGTAAGTCTTATAACTCTATTCTCACTACTTTGTCTTCTCCTATGATCCTAAAAGCACAAACGCCCCTTCCTAGTTGCTACCTAGTATGGAAAGAGGAGATGTTGACTTTTATGTGTAGTGTCTCTCCGACCGTCTTCGACAAGCTGGCCAACCGCGACCAAGGACGTGTTTCAGTTACCTGGGAGTTCATCTAAGAGATCACGGGAGAGCCATTAGAACGATGCGAGGTTGATAAGGAATAAGGAACTTTTTGGGGTAGCATAACTAGGGAGACGCTCGTGTGCCCTGTGTAGCTCAATTCGCTCGTTAATCGAATTTTAAGTTTATCAAGCTTGATTGTTTCAATCGTGATTGGCTCTGCTTTAACATAGGATGTTCCTGACTAGTACTTTCTACGCTTTTCCTATATGAGCTTTGCTAAGGGCATAGTCGTGGTTCACTGGCGTGATTGAAAAGGGGTATTGCAAAAATAGTTGCTTTCCAACTGACGTATAACGCTTGCCTACAACTCTCATCGTTTAAATACGTCCTTGAGAATATCTATCGATAAGGAGTAGAGTTCCTCGCGTCGCACATGTTCAATACTCCCATCAACGATGTTAGAGTTATCAAAACCGTGGCGAACACCCTTCAAAATGTGTTCGATAACCCTTTTCCCATTGCCATCGTTCTGTCTGAGCCTGTGACCAAGTTCCTCCACTTCCGGCCTAAGAACATCCCCCTCGCAAGTCATGAGTGCAACAGTCTGCGGGAAGTCATCCGGATCAGCAAAATATCCAGATACTGCTGGGTCCGTTCTAGTGCTTGGATCCGGCGCATAAGAATCATTGAATAAGCGCAACAACCATGGCTTGAATGGACGGATTGGCCTCGGTACCCTTTTGGTCTCGGGCGGAGCCGCCAGATTAATGAGAGGATACATAAGTAGAGCGGCATGTATGTTGATGATCGAGGCAAATTTCTTCCGCAGCTTCGTCGCTGCAACAAGTGCAACGTTCCCACCCGCACTGAAACCAGACACAGCGATGCGGGCCGAGTCGAAACGGTGTTTCTGCGAATAGACCCACAAGAGGGTATCCTCAGCATCATTTACCGCACCTGGATAAGGCGTCTCTGGACCTTTACGATAGTCCACGTCGAGTACAGCTATGCCGGCATCTCGAGCTACTCGAGAGCAAAAAAACGCGTCGGACCCGAAATTCGGCATAATGAAGCCGCTCCCGTGCCAGTTCACAAGAACAGGCGGGACGCCTCCAGTAAGCCCATTTGGCCAGTAAATGTCTGCTTCTATGTAGCGTCCCTTATCGCGAGACGGGATCTGGATGCCTCTTTGTACTCGCGAGTCGCGTGGTACTAACGCTCTGCTTCGGGGCACAGAGGAGGCACCGATCACCCTGACAAATGTACGTAAAAGAGTGACTAGTGCTTTGCAATAAATATACTTAAATAAGCCGCGTAGCGTCATGGTGGCTGTTGATGCTAATTGAGATGAACCTATACTCGATTTTACTGTGTCAAATTGACTGCCTGGCGCAGAGAGGAGAATTGAGCACTGCTTACCTAATATAAATAACCATACGAGTCGTACGGAGTAATACCCCGCATATTGGATTACTGTTATCTAGTAAACAGTAAATTCGATTAGAAACCATTTATCGAATAGAGCACGTATCAGTCGAAGAGTAGTAGGTAGTTAAATTTCCTAGATTCTTGGCTTGATTGCAAGCATCTTGTAATTGGATAAGTTTGTAGTGTACCACGCGCATTGTTTCCGTCCTTAGAAATAAGGAGTTGTTACTCGAAGATCAAACTGATCATTGATGTTGTTACCAAAGAATACAGTTATAGAAAAGACGATTCTGGGAAGCGCCAGGCAAGCTGTCACTAAAACGGAAAGCTCTACGGTTTCTAAGATCAGGTGTTTCTATTTTAAATATGCTGAAAATTAAAATGCCTTGTATTTCAATTTTAATAATTAGGTGCATATCTTCTAACCAATCAAATTATTGCAGAGTACGCCTAAACCAATAGGAATTCATACCACTTTTATAGAGTTTGAGGGGGTCTGGTGTTAATTTCTCAAGCTTCATTTTCTCTTACATTTAACTGTCCCTGCCAATACGTGTTCGGGAAAGGTAAAGCTTTCCAATAATTCAAAATCACACCAGTCCTCGCGGAATGACACACTCACGTGCTCCAACAGGATTCTGACAGATCTCAGTGATTAGGACACGTGATAATAGCTAGTACGGCTGCGGATCATATGGCACAAGTGAAAAACTTGACTCATTGAAGATTAATTACTGCTTACCAACAGTGAACATTATAACGATAGTCTGCTAAAGGCCAGAGGGAACGTTAACAGAAAATGTTGAGATCAAATCAGATTATATTATGTCAGTGTTTATCTGCACTCAGAAAGTTCCTATCAGTGCAGTGCTACTTTGTCGGTTCGGGGGAATCGTAATGTGTTGTCACAGGAAATGGACAATGAAATGTGTTTTCAACAACTATGTATTCTCCCAACCCAAGACTGAATTCCCAAATGCCATGCCATGCTTCCAATTCCCCAACTCGCTTGTGTGATGCAGAAACACGCGCGAACGTATCCCAGAGGTGACCCAGATTCCTTCGCGCAGCAGCCAAACGCTTCCCATATCCTCCTCGTGATGACCAATTTCCCAATCGAGATCCCAACGCCATGCAATGAACACCAAATGCTCCTCCAGGGGTATATTTTCGTTGTCATTCTGAGCGCCCGAGATGCGCCTTTATTCCACCACAGACATTCCCAATGCATTGTTCCAAGCGCTGAGTGCGCCAAGAATCCCATCGAATTCCATCCAGGACGTGAATGATAGTCCTGTATTCGATATCCCAATTCGTAGTAGTTCCATTCACCACAGCGCACGTTGTCGGCGAACCCGCTGCCAAGTGCGAAGCGCACAATGGTCGCAATCATCCGGGACGCCAAAGTTCACCTCAGCATCGAATATCTCTTTAGCTGGTGGTGATATATCTCTGAACGATCCGTCGTAGTCAAGTACGTATTTTCGTGTGTTAGGGACCATGGCGACCAGGTCGTCAGCGTCGTAGTCCCGAATCCATTTGATGGCCCTGAGCCTGATTAAGTGCTCACACTCTGGGTAGAGCAGGACAAATCGACATTTCGGACAACAAGGGACTCCGTCCTTTTTGGTATCCATCCAACGCTTGATGCAGCAGTAGCCGAAGAAATGGCCGCATGGCAGTATGCAGAGATCTTCGCTATCCTGGACGTAGCTGGGATCTCTGGGATCCGCTGTGCGGTCGATCCAGCTAGGGAGCCGCAGGCGTTTGGTTTGGCATATATCGCAGGTGAGACGAACATTGGTATAATCAATCATCTCAAAGCTCGTGAAGGAGCGCCAATGATATGCGGTCAGATATTTCTGGAGTTCCGCCCATGTGCTGATATCCGTGATAGCAGGAATGTCGTCTGTTTCATCGACCTCGAGGTCTTCAGTTGTGTTTGTGCATGATTGGCACGACTGGCACGACTCGCACAGTCCAAAGAGGACGTCATTTTCACACGCCTCACACCGTCCCGAGATTGTTTCGGGTTCGGAGCCATCTTTGTTCTCGAAAGACGAAGAGCTGCTGTCGCTCTCTGAAGCCGAAGAGTGGTTTTCGCTGTCCGAAGTTGAAATGCAACTGCAACTTTCGGGCATATCAGTGCTGGCAAGAAAATTAGTATTTATTTGATAATCATCCATAGATGCCGCGGCACTATACAACAATATACACACGGGTAGACAAGAAAATCCTTGCTCACAAAGGTGTTTAAAAGCACAAGCCTTCAAAAACTCAAATTTTCTCCTAGAAGGAAAGGAAAGTGCTGGCGGACTGGACAAATACGCTAACAGGGTGAAATGGAAGATAAGATTTGATAGAAAGTAATGAGTTGAGCGAGAAACATGATTGTATAGTGGTTACTTACCGAAAGGCTTCGTAGATATCGTTGAGATGAGATCCCAGCGGGTAGGGCTGGTTCGCAGGCATCGTGTGGAGTTGACTCGAGATTAAGAGCCTTTGTCAAATGAGTGGAGTGGAATTTTTGTACGATCAGTGACCTTATGATATCAGGTGACAGATATAATGCTGTTCAGGCAGCTTGTGGAATTTCTTTTTTTGTGAAATTGTTTTTTGTGGTTATTTGATAAGATCGGTGACCTTATGATATCAGGTGACAGACGTAATGCTGTTCAGGCAGCGAGTGGATTCTTTTTGTTGTTATTTGACGAGGCGATTGACTGAGTCCGATGCTTTGGTAGTTGTAAATGGGAGAAAAGAGAAAGGGAAATCTGGAGGAGCTGGGTCATATAAAAATACGCAGCAAACCTAATTCACTGCTGATTTGTTTTTATACCATACCGAGTGTAAACAACGTCGTCCTGGAGGTTATTTTCTTCGTCAAAGTATCATACCCTGCTGCTTACGTACCCCTCCAGGATGATTCACCCTATTTTACGATAACGCGATTGGCTTATTCAATGAAGATTCAATGAAGCAAATAAATCTGAGGGAGTGATTGAAACCCACTTTCAGGGCCAAGTCAATATACGTAATCACCATTAAATACTTCTTCCGTGTAGTCAATATTCACTGTTCACCACCCAAGCCCCACTCCGTAGGAATGTTGCTCATATCAAACAAGACGAGCCTAGCATTTACTAACTCACCATGGGAGATGATTGGTTTATCCTTTCTCTTCCCGTCAATAGTCAGCCCTTTAACATAAGCTTTCTCAGGTGCTCCCGGCGCAGATATCACAACTTCCCTTTCCCCGCCTCCATAATGCCCTGCCTCGCCACCGGTCGCCACCCCACGAGGAAGCCGAAGCACGACCTTCTCGAAGAACGGTGTGCCAACAACATACTCATCTCCTGCCGAGTTGACGGGGTAGAAGCCCAGAGCAGAGAAGACGTACCAAGCACTCATCTGCCCCAGGTCCTCATTCCCGCTCAACCCGGCACTGGTGGCGTTGTAATTATCCCAGGCTATATCGCGGATGCGGTTTGCTGCCGAATTTGGATATCCCAACAGGGAGTAGAGATATGAAACGTGGTGCGAGGGCTCGTTGCTATGCATGTTGTGTCCACCGTCGAAATGTTTGTCAAGCTTTGCCTTCATCCCTTTACGGCCGTCCTCGAATAGGCTTGCAAGGCCATCCACGTCGTGAAGAACATCGAATGTATACACCCATTTATCTCCTTCAGTCCACCCCCATGTGTCATTCGCGAACGAACCGTTTGCATTGCGGGCCTGCATGAACTGTGTGTTTGGGTTCCACAAGTTTGCGTAATTCTTGGCTCTCTTCTCGAGATCTTCAGCTGCTCCACTCTCTCCTGCCTCACGAGCTACTATGGCACACTTTTAGGTGAAGAGTTAGCGTTTAATCTTTAGGCATATCTTAGAGAACGTAAGACACGTGCTTATTAATGTGCCCCTCACCGCACGCCCGGGAAGAAACAAGGGAAAACAAGCAAGAAGGCGATTAAATACAACAGACTTACCGCTGCGTCGTTAAACGCGTAGTCGAGAGTCCGGGATGCTGACTCTGCCCACCTATCATTGTCCACCCAGCCATGATCCATATAACTGGTCAGCCCAGCGCGCACCTCATAAGGCGTACCGGGCTCTCGGTCGTAGTAAAGCAGCTCCGTGTCTCTCTCGGGGGGCTCATAGGCGTCTTTGCGGACGGCGGCCCAAGCCTTGGTGATATTGAAAGAGCGGAAGCCGCGAGATAGCGCGTTGGAAAGTACGACGTCGGCATTCGTGGCAATCATTATGTTTGTTTCGACCATATTTGCCCACATTGGGCTGCGTGCAGACGCGTTAGTCGAAATCTCTAACAAGCTTCGTAATAGAAACGGATCCTACGAAATTGGGGAATCAAGCACGAGAACGTGTTTATACATACAGTCTACCGCTCCAGTCGAAGATATCAAGAAGCGACCTCATCATCCCATTCACGCGTTCCGGGGCGAACAGAGTAAGGAGGGAGTGTTCTGCACGATACGTGTCCCAAATCGACCACGATTGATAATACGACTCATTACTCGTGTGAACACTGTCCGTATACCCATTATAGAATACGCGCGGGGAATCAGGGGAAGTTCCCGTGGGCTCAGAGAAGTCGTTAGGATACTGCAGTGCGTGGAAAAGCCCGGTATACCATATGGTGCGTTGGTCATGCTCGGCGTCCGTATCATTAACACCCTCGATAGTCACTCGTCCCAGCTTCTCCAACCAGGCCTCCTTCACTTTCCCTACGGTGCTCTCGAACGTGGTGCCGTCTGGGATCTCGATGTCGAGGTTCTTCCTCGCTTGTTCGACGCTGACGAAGGAGATCCCAGTGCGAACTTCGACCCGTGTCGTTTTCGAATCGAATCGTACATAAGCCCCGAGGTCCTCGCCTGATGCGGTACGCGTCCCTTCAGAGATATTTCTCCCGGAGGTCGTCCCGTATGATTTGAATGGCTCCGAAAACCTTGATACGAAATACCCCCTGAAGGACGCGGGTTTATCCGGTCCTAGCCGATAGTCCTGTCGTTGCGGATTACTGCCAGAGATTTCACGTCTTTGGGGGTCGATTTCAATATGGCCGGTCCAGTTCTGGCGAGTTGTTTGAATGAAAACATATGGATCTTTTGGCGTACTATCTGGAATCTTAGAGCAAGCGTCTTGGTAATCAATTCTTAGGTGGCTGGTATGAGCAAGAGCGCTCATGGCAACCTGAATCGAACGATTGTAAGGCTTCGTTTCGGTCGACCTTTTTTGCAGAGGGCGGCTCAACCCGTCCTGAACACTCTGAGGGACACCACCAGCACCGCCTGGGACTGGTCCTTCGCCAGCAGCATCTTCTGTGAGGTCCCAATTATGTTCACCCTCTGTGTCCGCATCGAGTAGAACCTCGTACACGTAAGGTGTGCTGAGCTCGTCTCCTTTACGAAATGCCAGCCCGCGTTGTTCGAAGGCTGGTTTCACCTCATCAGCCCATCCTGGCATGATCACAGTCTGTCCTAGTTCTCCCATCCATATGGCCGGTTGGTGTGTAGCTTGGAAGCCATGCACGAAGGAGTCATTATCGTGATACGCCACTTGCGAGATGTAGTTCTCTCGAGTCTGCGCCGTCCAGCGCGTCATCCCAAAAGGCACAGATACCGACGGGATCATGCCACCATTATCATCTGGTGATGCTCCATAAGTGCCGATGTGGGGATTTACATATTTAAGCACTCCTGCATTTTCGTGATAGTCTAGCTTGTGCGAATAGCTGGCGCAGCTGGAGTCTCTCTGGGCCACATTGGGGTAGGTGGCGACAAGAGTTGAGTGCACGGAGGCACTCAGCCATATCGTTATTCGTCTCATGGCCTTTCGTATTTGCACAATGAACAAGGTTAACGATTCGAGATTATTTGAATATTGAAATTTTACGGGCTCTAGGAAATATGTATAGATATAGGGACAACCGGAAAGAGAGACTTCCAACTTGCTTCTTCCACTTCGATGTGGCCTGGTGAATGGAACTAAGAGCCGCTTCGGCACAAGGAAGAGCTAAGCTCGCGTCAAGACATCGTCCCCATTGCGGAGACGGGGACGGATCCGGGGCATCATAGTAGGATGCGGGGAAACATTACAGCATAGTTAGAAGAAGCAAGGAATAGAGTCAATCCCCCGCTCCGAGCTTCTATGCCTTCCTTTTAGAGTGTAGTGAAGGACACTGAGGAATCTTTCTGATTACATCATGCTTTAATCGTGCGTCGCGCTTGAGCAGTATTGCTTCGTCTTTTTCACGACTTGCGGTTTGCCTCGATAAAATTGCCACTGGCGAAAATTTATTTAGCACGTTATCATGACAGAACGGCAACAATGAGCGCCTGAGAATGGAGTGTTGTTCGAACAAAATCTATTGTTAATACTGACTACAAGGTCGGATCGCGACGCACTTATTGCGTACCACTGTTTTTATATAGCCGTTTGAAAGGTCCTGATTTCCCCCATTTATAACGCCGCGGCCTGCCCGAGGATTCCTAGTTTGAAGAGATATCATGGTCTTCGAACTGTGCGATACAACTGGTAAAAGTACATAAATACCCTTGCTGGAGGGATGTAGATTTCGTGGCACAAGCCTAAGCAACCAATGAATAAGGCTGAGCCCCAGGTATTCGTGGAATGGCTTCAGACAACATACGACTTTCAAAGTCTTGATAATGAGGGGACGAAACTGTTCCCCTTTCTCCGCGTGGGAGTGAGTTCGTGTTAGTATCTTACGCCTCAGGTGACGTGATCATTGTAAACTTGGTACTATGAATATCAGAGAGCACAACCACAGGACTCATCACCTATTTGGTGTGCTTCCCCCAAGTATTCACTCCAACTATGTGTAGCAAGGTCACACATTAATTGTATCACCGGATGCAGTGCGTGAGGTTACTGCTCTCAATACCGCTCATGAGATGCCCCGCATAAACGTGGACGGTATTCGGATGGCGCTCTCGCCGTTGTCGGTGACCGAAGTATAACCTAATCTGGCTTTCGCTCACGCCAATATACTATATGTGGCTGTGAAATGTTTCCACGTAAGTATTTATATGGCGTGTACTGCTCAATATTATGGTTGGGATTACGTGGCGTCCAGTCATCCCATTACCAGTACGTAGGTGAATCGTCGGACGCTGACTAACCACGCCTAATCCAAAATAGACTCCGCCGGAATGCTAATTTGGAAACGAGCAAGCTATTAAGGCAATCAATCAACCGGCAAGATTTCTAAACCTTCAGGCAAGAGTATGTCTCTCATCATGCCGCCTTGTTCCATGAGGTATTGGTGAGCAGGGTCAAGATCCAGCGTCGCGCTATTCATCTGTGGCATTGAAGAAAACATGTCGCTGAGTAGCTCGATATGACTAACAAAACCGGCGTTTGGACTCGTTTTCGCTGTTTGGGCTGCCCAATCTCTGCCCCAAATCTGCGGCGGAATCTTGGAATTCTCGTGTAACGCAATGCGTAGTGGCCACTGCAAGCGAGGCCACCATTCTTCATCATCGGGGTCGAATAGAGAAACAATTCCCATGATTTCGCGTCGGGCCACGCCTTTGAGCCACCATACATCATCAATACATCTCAGGAGGGCGAAGTAGCTGGCCAAGATGGCGAGGGCACGGGGTCGTCGGGCCTCAAGTAGCTCAATAAAACGGCGGGACACGGTGGCAAGGAAGACGAGGACTGCGCCGGTATAGGGTATTTTGTGTACCCAGTCGAGTACCGCTATGGCATGTTGGTATGCAATCCGCGTCTCGAAATGCGTAGCCGGGTCACTTTCGAATTTGGCAATCTCATCATCTACCCCCACCATTAGATCACTGAAAAAGGTGGGTTGGCCGGAAAGATCCAGGTTCAAGGCAGGTTGCGACTCGATGATGGGGATGACAATGGTGCTAGTGCAAAGCCACTGCCAGGTTGCAGCCACAACGGCTTTGACGCCCTGGAAAGAATGGAACCACGAGAGCGGCAGTGAATAGCCAGCAGATCGGTCATTAATATCGTCTCGCGCGAATATTCGAGAGGCGGTAGATTGGAAAGCAATTAGAGCGGCGGTCAGAAACAGGGCCTCAGCGTTAGATTCGGTGACACCTTTGCTCAAACAAGCACCATACTCGGAGCACGCAGAGGCCATGTACGAGTGACTCGCACGTATGAGCTCCCGATCATGGGGAGAACTCGATCGCAAATGGAGGGCGGAGACAGCCAGGAGGGTATCGGCGAGATAGGTGGCACTCGAGAAGGCCAGTTCAGGGACGGTGATGCGCCATATCTTCTCGAGGACAGGCGAGTTCACCGAGAGGGTCTGAGCGGTGACGGTAGTGAAATTATGGAGCAGTTTCAGCTCCAACATGCGGTTTTTCTTGGATGTCGACGAAGATAGGGGCGGGGGGTCTGGCGTCTTGTAAATTGGCACGGGCGTGCCGCCGACGACGGTGGGTGAGGTGGTGTCGCTCGCATGGGCCGGGCTGTCACCGTGCGTCACAGACGGAGGTGCAGAGGCGGATACGGACGTGGACGAGGGCGGTCGTGGTGTCTCGACGGGCGTAGTGATGGTGATGGCGATAGTAGGAGGTGCGGCATCGCGGGCAGGAGTGGTCGTGGGCTTCGGAGTGTGAGTGTCTCTAACGCTCGGGTGCTCGAAGTCGCAGGAAACGCCATGCTTGGAACAGTTCCCGCAGCGCGGATGAACCTCGTCGCACTTGATCTTCCTGACCTTGCATCGTCGACAGCCTGCAACACACAAACAACACACACGAGGTCAGATAGATGTTAGATGTCAAATGTCTCAAGACAAGGAGACGCGTACCGGCTCTCGACTTCTTGTGGGATCGCCGTGGGGGCATCGTTGGGTGGTGGTGTTGTGTTGAAACAAGTTCGCGATGCCGAGTGTCCGTCCTCACAGAGCGGCGGACACAATCATAACAGCGGAAGACTCCACGGAGCAGTGGATGGCGATGTTAAGAGCTCCTTCAAGCATTGATCCATCATAAGGCTGCGTCGACGTCGACCCGGGTTGAGGATCCCGGAATACCGGCTTCATTCTAAGGAGGGATGAAGGCAGCTGTGCCAAAAGGTGCCAGAGTAAAGTACAGTAACAGCGGTCTGCTCTCGGTGAGTGGAGACCTACGCCGGGGCGCAGCATCCGATACGCAAAGCTAATCTCAGAGTGGCTTGGCGCGGCACGCGAGCCATTCAGCGGGGCACAGATACACCTTTGCTTTTTCTCTCGGACAAGTCAACAACTCGTTGGTATTATTGTAGTATATAATTTATTTTAATTTATTTTACTTTACTTTGATCTATTGTACACTTTTGATGTATCTGGTTGTATGATAATAAAGTAGACGCACCTCGATATTGTTTCAAGGTTCCAAGTCCACTGTCCAAAAGATGAATCTTAATACATACCTACTCACTAAAACGACAATCGCACCGAGTATGTGAGCTGCAAGTTGAGCCGATCGAAAATAGTGATGAAAATAGAAACGCCCACTTCCAATCCATCCTATACCCTTCATGACAAATGCTTTTTTCCTAAGGGTCGAAAGGGTCCCCTTTGAATGGTCCAGTTGTCCTGCTAGGGCTGCTAGGTTCCTTTGTTAGACGCCAAAGCGGCACGGAATACGAATACGAATCCATATAAGTGGGTTCGTCTGAACGTTACAGTAAATGCATATGGAGGAGGCATGCAAACATACAACTAGACGACGCAAATGGACCGAAAAGAAACTGTAGTTCGTAGAGATGCATTTTCCCTCGGCCGGTTTCACTTACTCAAATACTATATGTGCCGTCCGCTCACTCCCTGATTGGCACATAGTATAGGACTATTTTTTTGTGTTCCAACGGCTGTCATCTATGACCCTATTCTGACATACTCACGCACCCGCGGTCTTATCTGAGGCGATGTAAGATGCCGAAAGAAGAGGAGAAGTTGCGGTCGCAAACCGTGCGAGATCCTTCTGCATCTTAATGTAAGCAATGTCTTACTTGTTTGCCATGCCCCCATCCCTTATCTCACCTACGATTAAGTGATTTCTATAGCAAAATATATAATCCGGTTAACAGAAGTATAAAGTTTATTCCATGGACCGGATTAATAAGATATAAACATGTTTTAATATAGCTATAAATATACTTCAAAGCTTAAGTAGCGAGTAAATAAGCTATCCAATTTGAAGCACTAGCCCCCAACATCAAGGCAAAACGGGTCCCGAATGCAGTGATCGTGTGCCAACCGCAAACAATCAAAGTTAGTAAAGTAAGACTTGGAAAGTTTAACCGACCAACATGCTTACAAGCTACCCTTCGCAAAGCTCCCATCTTTCGATATCTAACACGGGAATACAGGAATAATTACTGAACAACAGATAGTTTATAAGAGTTAAAACTCAGCCACTAGGACCAGCACTACGATGCTACACAAATAACACATGATCAAGACGTCCTTCATAACTAACTCGGCTAATCCGGTATGTGAAGTACCGAAGTGGCCTGAACTACAGGGTTAAAGATGGTTGTTGTTGTTGTTGGTGCTATCAATGCATGGCTCTGACCAAGCCTCAACCCCCTAAACCTACGTATTCTACTTGACCCAATTATTATAGGACGACTTAAGTAAGCAAAAGCTATAGAGACATAAATTAATCGGTTTTTGGTATGCTGCTGTGCCGGTTTGAATTTGTGGTGCAGTTCTCAATGGATAATATTGAATCATTACTCCCAGCTTCCTTCATTTCGCGAAATCGATACTTTTATATCCGAGCCCCCTTCAGATCATTATCTACAACATCGTTCAAAATGGCCTCGCCACGTTTGCCTGCTGCAACCCGCGCCCGTTTCAACCTGCGTGTGTCGCTTTCCGTCTGTCTTGTTACCCACCAAGTAATCACCGTTGTGATAGCGCACTGCAACCGAGCGTCAGCATATAAATATTCAACAGTGAAACTAACAATATAAGCGACATAATGAGGCTTAGAGGACGGATGCATCACGGGAGCCTTCACCACCCTTGTAACTAGCCACAACAATAACACAAAAGTACCCTCGGGATTACTTACGGCACCGACCAATCCTGCCGCAATACCAAAGGGAACCGTATACTTGGGCGCATAAGCGCTTCGGAATACTACTCGACAGGGGTCAGAAAGTTGTCAGATCATACGGCCGCCGTAAAACTCCGGCGGATATAGGAGCTGTCCGTCAAAAAGGGGAGCGGATAGAATTTTAGATGACGTACTTTGAGGCCCAATCGCACCGCCGATTTGTCCATAACTGTTCACGAAGCCGATTGAGAACGCCGAACCCGTGGCACGGCTTGTGGTCTGAACGCGCCACGGCCACATCATTGGATACCAGGCCGCTGTGACGGCGTTGCCGATTAAAGTTGCTGCGTATACGCTTCCGTTGCTTGGGTACTGCATGCATAGAAACACCTTAGTCGAGATCTCAAAGTCATGCGACATAAAATTTGCTGGATCACGAGAACAATACATACCACAACAAGTACGGAGTATGACGCAATGATAATAATGAGGAAAGTCAAGGGGTAGATGGGGCGTGGTAGTCGCCCATTGTCTGCAAAGTATCCCGTCACGAAGATAACGAGCAACCCGAAAACCGAGATGGGTAAGTTCAACAGCTGCGCCTGAGCGATGGTCCTATACGCTATGTTAGTACATCGCTAAACAATCTCATAGGACTCGAATGTAGTACATACGTGAAACCTAAGTTGGCGATAACGGTTGGCTGGTAGAAGCGGACTCCCGACGTGCCCACGGTGAATAATGCCCAGATTAGAGTAAAAAGCCAAAGGCGCTTGTCCTTGAGCGAAGACAGAATTTCCCCGAAGTTGAAGTCCTGTTCTGCGGCCCTCGGGGCGTTCTCAGGGAGTCGAGCTTGAATAAAGGCTTTCTCCTTATCCGTCAACCACGACGCCGTCTCTGGAACTGTTTCTGCTATTAGCTTGTTTTTGCGTAAGCATGGAGTGTTACTTACAGTCTGGCAGTAGAAACCAAATGGCAATACCGACCAAGATTGTTCCGATTGCCTCGACGAGAAAGAGCCTATTAATGCCATTATTATTCTGTATCCTCTACGAAGTAGATCTTATCTCTTACCATTGCCACCCCGACAGCCCACCTGCTCCAGATATTTTATCAAAGCCAAATGCCAGCAAACCACTGAATATTCCGGAAAGGTTGCCACATATATCTGTTGACCGTGTCAGTCATGGATGTCACAAAATGCTTGGCATATGACGAACAGAAATATAATAGCCGAAGAGACATTTCATCAGGCCTATACCAATATGTCATCTGCAAGATAACGCCCGGAAACATGCCTAGTGTTGCTCGTCAGATTGCTCGTATATCTCTTTCCACTATCACTGCACACATACCAGCTTCCGCCAAGCCCAAGAAGAATCTGACAGCGTAAAGACCTTGCTTGTTGACAACTGGGACGTGGAGTGCCAGGACGATCCCCCATGATATCATGATTCTTGATTGCCAACGTGACGGTGAGAACCATTTCAACAATAGATTTGAGGGTGCTTCTCCGATAATATAGGGAATCTGCGAAATTGAATGTTAGCATAACAGAGTATCGCAGACTTACTAGTGAATATCCTACATAATAAAGTACGGTAACCAATGCAAACTCATCTGATGTCATGTTCAATTGAGTAATAATATTCCGAGGTGTCCCGCGGTTCATTATACGAGCATTGGAAACCTTTTATGTCAGTCAGCGTGTTTTATAGCTTCAAGAGGTGAAGTAACACTTACGTTATCCACGTCCAGATTCTTGAATAAGAATATAAGGGAGCACAAGGGCATCAGGTGCCAGTCAATGCGCCGTAGTAGCTTCTTTTCTTCCTCAGCCGTTAGGGCTGTCCGAGCTTGCATACGCTCACCATCATAGCCTAGAATCGTCTGGTCGCCCTTCACATCGGCTACCTCTCCACGAACCGCGCGATAGAAGTCATCACCAGATCTCGAGGAGCTTGAGTCCGCCTCAGCTGATGTCGATTCTATCACGGATTTCGCTGTTGATGCCATGATGATCGATTTGATGCCGACCTGTATATTGCAATTTGTGCATCGCCGGACTCCTCCCAATGCATTAGAAATAAACTACATAGCTCTGGGACTGAGAGGTCAGATATAGGCCTTGGACATTTACGGCTCATTCGGTTGCGATTTCGCTACAGATAATACCATAACCCATCAAAAGCACGACAGACACCAAGAACCAGGTCCCTGGATATACTCAAGGTCTTGCCTGGTATCCAAGCCTTTAGGCTGCCAAGAATCCAAGTTACCTCATGCCTATATTATCTCTGAATCCTCGTACGAGGGACTATACTTCGAGCGAAGCGACGGAAATGCATTTCCCCAGAGCTCCATCTAGTTTCCAATATTGATGAACGAAACGACATTTGATTCGCGTCTCAGGTTATTCGTCATCCATTGGAGAATTGCGAAATATGCCTTAATAGGATATACGGACTGGGGTTACGGCATTTACAAGTGCCCCTCAATCACGCCATCGTTGATGGCCGTGTTCGGTGCCAACCCCACGGATATTAATTGCAGGATATGGTAAAGTGGAAGTAGTGGCACTGAAGCAAGTCGATGACTATGTTTTGAATAGCTTCATAACTCGATAGCTTTGACAGTTCAAAATGGCAGCAGCAGCAGTGAGCACTTCGAACCACGCCACAGGGCTGCCCACATACCACCAATTCCCCGAAACCAAATATGAACGTGAGTATATCCTTGACTATACCTAAGCAGTTGAGTTAAACTAATAATCAATTAGTTGACTGGGCCGACCTTGTAACGCTGGATCTCTCCCAGTTCGACCAGCCCAACGGAAAGCAAAAGCTTGCCACTCAGCTATTCGATGCAATACAAAAAATTGGTGCGTTTCCTCACTGACACTAACTTAAACAATAGCTGACTCCATGTAAAGGATTCTTCTACATTATTAACTTCGGCCTGACGCAAGAGCAAGTGGACGAACAGTTTGCCATAGGCAAAGAGGTATTCAAACTGCCAACGGAGGAGAAGCTCAAGTATCGTGCAGACCTCGAAAACGGTGGTTACAACGGCTATAAACCCCTTGGTCTTCGTGAGGTCCGCCCGGGGATATTTGATAACACAGAGATTTACAACATCCCAAAGTTCATCCCAGAGCTGGAAAGGCCGCATCCGGTGGTAATCAGTGAGAACCGCCCAAAGATCGAATCTTTCGCGAGGCATATCCACGAAGACGTCGTTGGCAAGTTGCTTGTGCTGTTTGCCATTATTCTAGAGCTACCGGAGGACTTCTTCCTGCAGCGACATCGCTACGATGTCCGAAGTGACTGCCACTTGAGATATATGAAATACCATCACCGTACATCCGAGCAAAATAAGGTAAGTTTATTTCTGTTTTTATTCCCCCTTTCGGGCCTGCTTAGTTCTTAGAGGTGGTGATAGGGTAGTATATGTGTTTCAAAGCATCTGCAGCATTACTGAAACCTCACTCCAGGCGCTGGAAAACGTCTGGGTCAAAGGCCACACTGACTTCGGATCATTGACCTTACTTTTCCGTCAACCCGTTGCTGCACTCCAAGTTCGCACACCTGAAGAGGAGTGGAAGTGGGTCAAGCCGTACCCAGGAAGTATCACCGTCAACCTCGCCGACTCGCTTGAATTCCTTACCAATGGGTTTCTTAAGAGCAGCATCCACCGCGTGGTTGCGCCTCCACCAGACCAAGCTGAGCTAGATCGGCTTGGAGTGCTCTATTTTGTGAGACCAGAAGACAACCTTGAGCTAAAACCAGTGGTAAGCAATGTGCTTGAACGTCTTGGTTACAACAAGGTAACTGATGGAACTGCCGTCGGCATCACGGCTGGAGAGTGGGTGAAAGCTCGTGTGGCAAAGAATGTTGCGCAGGCAAAGGCTAGGAGCGAGGTTGGAGAGGAGGAAATTATCAAAGGAAAGTCTGCGAAATACTATGATTGACCTCTGAGCTTGTCCGTATATTCATATCAGATTACTCAAATGTTTCTGTATTCATTTAGGGAAATACTCATGCAGTTGAATTGGAGATGCCAAAGTAAGCTAAAAGCTAAATAAAATTCTCGTGGAACTTTCTGTAATTAATCCTTCGGGTATAGTATAGGCATGATTCAATGTGCAAGTAGGGATTCGATCACTTAATTTCTCTATCGAAACTGCCGAGTTATGTCTTTTAATCTGGCCTGCCATACCTTATTCGAAGCCGTTCCCGTGATATTTTTATAAGCTTTCATATGCCATTCCTGCTGGACAACGTAGTGCTATACACACGCTCCGCTTCTAGACATGAATCACAGTATATCAAGTCCTGCTTGAATCTGCGTTCTTTCGTACCAGCCAGAGGCGCCCAACCTTATCAAGGCATTTCGCGCGGCTCCATAACACCCGAGAGCTCGGCTTGGGGAGTGCCACCTATCTCCCATGCGCCTTCCCTTGGCATTGCATAGTGATAGTATCCTGCATATTGGCTTGCTTCGTCTTTGCTCCCGTGTCCGTCGAGTGAGGGCTGTGATAAACCACTCGCGCTCGAGATCCTCATTTTTTGTATAATGAGCCAAAATAGGCCAACGATAATCACGATACCTGCAACACCCCCGACAACAACTCCCGCAATAGTGCCTCCCAGTGTGGTGTTGTTTGTAGTTAGAACTACCATCGGAGAATCTGTCGTGGGAGAAGAACTCGTCGGCAGGGCCGATGATGACGTGGGTATGCTAGAAACTACTTGGAGTCAAACGATGTGCGCCGTACCTCGGTCGTAGAAAGATGTAGGCATCACTTACCTTGATTGATAACGACAAGCAGATTTGCGTCTGCTGGTAGAGGAATGCCAGACAAAGAGCACCCATCGGTGTTCCCGAGAGCATAGCCAACCTGGCCACTTTCGCAGCAGAAGTATCCACCATTATCGAACATTATCCACGAGTGATTCGCACACGAAGGAGTCTCGATAGAGGTAGTCGTACAATCTGTATTGGTAGGGCAGCAAATTGCATTACCCAGATTTGCGCACTATTGCAATACTCGAAGTCAGTCATCACCATTTTGAATCTGATGCATAAGTAGCCTTGGTTCTAGAGAGGGATTATTCTCTGAAGTTCAAGGAGATAATGGCTTCGAGAGATGCTCACGGTTGTTGAGGATGGGCAGCAGGCTCGGTACGGCTTCGCCTTTACTTCACAGTCGATTTCTTCCTCCAAGAGACCTGAACACTCGGAGAGTCAGATTTTGGGCACCATCTCAGCCCAATAAACGAAGGCACATCCTTTAAATCTTCCCAATTCACAAAGAAGGGAGGAGTTTCTTACACGGGCCACTGCGACGAATCGCCCAACCTGGTTCTGTAGCCATACTGTTTCTGCCCATGGCTAAACTGAAAGCCGTTTCCCTGGACCGGAATTGGATCGCGCAAATTAGTTTGGCGCTCCGCTTTTGGTATCGATAGGATGTCGTGTTTTCTAAGAAAGCCTACGTGGTAATTCAAAGATTGACTGCCCGGGCGTCCTCGGGTGTGATTTCATCTTAAAAATTGTTCATCGGTTGCACAGAAGATCAGAAAGGGGATCGCCACTATCTAGGCAATGGCATGGTCCAATAATAATCAGCTCTACTAAGCCTCTTGACCTCGTGCGAGCTGAAACTTGTGACGCTGTGTGCATCGTTCAAAAGAAAACAAAAAGCTATACTATGACACTTGTATTTCGGAACTTTGTGTAGGAATGGCCACTGGCGGTCCACCTTCTATTATAGTGATGAGTCGTACTGGAAGGCGATGTCGCCGTGTATCGTCCGGTCCAATAATCGCAAAACTTGCTTCAAGATACGAAACTTTGAAATGGGACCAAAGTGGAATATCTCTTTCACTCTCCTTTCCGGGCCGTGGGTAGAAGGGGTCATTCCTCCAGAAGGCGCGTGCCGCCTGCTGTAGACCACCATCGTCCATCGCCATAGGTCTGCAACAATCAAAATCTAGTATCCATAGGCAGTGATCGCCGAGGGCGGGTGAATAAATTGATAAAGCCGGCTCTTTTGCTGGTGCTAATACGAACTCTATGTCGTTGGCGTCGACCTGTGCCGACCAATGCATGAATGCGAGTGCTTTACCCATGCGAAGGGCGTATTCGTAGATATCTAGACCCAGGTCTTCCATTTGGTCGAGGTGAAGGGGAAAGTTCCGCAAGCTAAAGACCCGGAAAGCTGAGTTTCTGTAGTACCTGCGCCGCTTGCCTAGATATGGTCTGACTAGACAGTCATGATTGTTTGGATCGGCGGTTATGGATGATACCAGTTTTGGGGGACAGTATTTGTTGATAAGAAGGTCCCGTACGACTTTTGGTAGAGGTAGGATACGCTCGGTCAGCAAAATGTTACACGGCTTGTATCCCCGAGGAAAGCGATGAATAAGTTCCTTCGTATCATCAGTAGAAATATAGCCATGCCACAAAGGTATGGCAAATAGGTGAGCGCTTTTAGATTCGTAGACCTCTAAGAGGTGTCGGTGAATAGTAGAATCGTTTTCTAAGGATCTGCCTTGTCCACCGTCTTCGCGTTTGATGGCAACGCTTTCTGGCATAAGATCAATATCGGACCACACAGTACCGCAAAAGCCGGCGCCTATCCGACGTAGGGCCGACGTGGAACGCATCGTCTCGATGTAGATAGCGTCGTTCATTGTGACAATGATGTGTTCCTTGTTGGTGATGAGGGTGTTTTGGGTCCGATGTGTTGAGATTGGGAGGCTAGTCAATCCGGTAGCTAGGTTCCTTAATGCTCCAATATGCGAATATTTATATTCGCTGATGGTAGATAATTGTTGTGGCGAACGTGGAAACAAATTGTAAACGGACTGGGGGGAAGGGCCTAAGCAAATATTTGTTGGTCGCGTATATAACTGGAAGAAAGCTTATAGAATCCTGGGAGAAAGTTTACAGGGTGGCTTACGGAGAAATTTCATGAATAACCTACGGAGAAAGTTCATAGAATAACCTAGAGAGGAAGTGTATAGATAACCTAAAGAACAAAAAACTTATGCACCCTCTGTCGTTTGCTAAACAAGAGAGCAGTGCGAAGGACAAGTGTCAGCCCAACCACTACCACCCGCGCCGTTTATACAGCTACCTAACTTCGAAACCTCAGAGAAAACTTATTCAGGGGATAGTGAATAGTTGTCAGGCTAACAATTTTCCTCCACAAAGTATAGACTTTCTAGACTTTCACAATCCCACAAACAGTCTCTATCCAGTTCTGTAGTCGACTCAGAAGATGGCGAACGCCACTTCTGTTTCCATGATAGTGACTATAGCGCAAACCGGGGAAAAAAATTAGAAATACAGTTCTGATAACTATGAGATGATACCGTCAATCGCATTTTTTTAATCTGGCCTGGCCGGATACGCTGGCACCAAATTGTAATAGCAACTGGACACCAGCTTCGAAATCGCTGTCGACGGCGATATGTAACGGAGTCATGCCGCTGTTGTCGTACTTTTCCATGATCGATGGCTTGTCACCGCCATTTTCTAGTAAGACGCGTAATGCGGCTTCCTGTTTCTGTGCTACCACCCAATGCACAGCCGAGCGGCTCTGGCGATCGACCAGTTCAATACTGGCTCCGTGCGACAACAGTAAAGTCACGGTCTCAGTATGGCCGCCAATGGAAGCGTGCACCAGGGGCGTTAACCCGTCGCCATCTCTTTGGTTGCAGTCTGCGTTGTGTTGTAGTAGAGTGCGTACAATCTTATCCCGCCCCTTGCGCGCGGCCATATGGAGAGGAGTGACCCATCCTTTGCCGGTGTGTGCATCCCCATCATTTCCCTGGCTAGTTAGGTCCGTTTTGTTGGCATTTATGCTAGATGATGACGCTCTTGTATGGATTTTAGAATTAGACACTATGTCAACGACTTCGCTAAGCGTCGGTGATACGCCGGATGAACTAGTCTGACGGCCAGCGACGAAGCTTGGTAACTCGACGTCATCCATATTGATGGTACCGAGGCCACTGAGCAATGGGTTTGCGCTGTCGGCAATCAGTTCGCAGAACGATTTTGTTGAATCAACAGTGGCGGGCGCATATGTTGAGCAGGGTGGTGACTGTTCGGAGGTCCCGGTGGCCTCCACCGGAAGAGGCGGCAGCACGAAGACCGGGCTGGCAACATTAAGTGAGGTTTGCCAAATAAGGTCGGTGGCAATCTGGTGTCGCCGTTCTATATGTGGCAAAGAGATCCAGGCAAATGTTAGCAAGCATATTTGCAACTTGATACAGCATATCATAAGAACCATCGCCCGAAGCAACTGCCCTGTAGAGTCCGAGCGGAGCTCGGCTCGGGACATAGCGGAGAGACCAGAGAAACTATAACGGCGACCGGGGTGTCACATTACACTCACGTCGGTACCTGCGTTGAGCCAGGCGATTCTGTTGCCGGCGGCGTTCTATCGTCGTTGCCATCTTGCTAGTGGGCGCCCTTGCAATACCTTATTCCTTCTGGTAACTCTTCCAGCATCTACTGCGTATTACAAATAAGTAGCGGCACCGGCGCGACTGTACATACAGTCAATTAGGGTCCTTGGTGTAGAGAGAAAAAGAGGGGACTGAACAACGGCATTCAATTCGTGCTCGCACCGAGCTACACTTACACGACCTCGCGAGTATCCCAGGGCTTCGGGACCACGATGCACAATAGTAAAGACAGAAAAGTAATTGGGCGGAAGCCCGCCGGGATGCCAAGACTTAGCACTAGCCACAGTGCGAATAGTCGACAGGGTCCGTCTTGCTATGGTACATGGCCTCGTGGAACCAGCATTTGGTGTTGGTGTCTCAATCTGTTCTACAAGAAATATGAGGTAGAGTTGAGGGTATTCTTTAAGGTTACAAGACTCAAGTTGTAAGTACGGGTCGTGTATGCTGGCAACCCCAGCTTCGGTTCCTGTAATCCTTGGCTGCTTACGTGCCATTGCACAACAATCTGATTCGTTCCTGAAACCTTTGATCCTTTCGTCCTCATACAGAACGTCTTGAGTCGCTGTTTCTATTGAACAAGGCTGTTGTTGAGTTTGCAATGGCTGGGTTGCGCAGATTGAAGGGGTTTGGTGAGTGGAAAGAACCTATTCCTGCAATGATGCGGACAAGCGGCTCATTGGCCAGCGAGGAAGGGACATAGCTATCGGCAGGAGGCAGCTACATAGTATGATTGGAGCTCAGCATAAAGTATAGTGAGGGGATTAATTGTATCAACCCAGGGTAGAGAGGGGCGAGGCTACGTTGAAAGTTGAACCAAAAGATTTACAGCACCTCTCTCTTACTCGTTTTAACTTGATCAAATCACCCCCTATCCTCAATGGTCGGTATTGCAATCTCTGATCTTAGCGACGCCTACGCCTTCTGGGACGGCCTGCGCATAGATGTCACGAAGCAACATGCGAAAAGCATCGAGCGGAATCAAGGTCCGTCACCCTTTTCCTTTACCCAGCAGGAAAGAGACCTATGGCACAATCTCTTCAAGGAAAAATACCTATGGCAATCCGATGGACATAATCTCTTAAAAACGCCATTATGGGACGCGTATAATATGAATTTGGGTGCAGTCAGCCGTGGACCTGCTAGCTGCGACAATACTTACCGTGTTCTTTTCGACCTGTCTGTTATACCGTCTGGAAACGGATTCATACAAGATCTTCGGCGGCTTTGCCTAGAGGCAAGTATCTACCGGTGCGACGCAACAAATTGTAGGACTAGGCGAAATGAGACCATCAAGAAGACGGCCCCCAAATGTTCGTGGGTCGCTTTCAGGGACTGGGCTATTGTCCTCATGTCATGCCGCGCGTTCCATCCCTGGGAATTTCACGAATCGGACCTTGATAAGCAGGTCAGCGTGCAGGTAGGATATACGGTAATGCATGCACCGGACGTCGTAAATGCCTGTTGTCAGCTTCTGAAGGCCTATGCAGCCAAAGATGAGCCTGGCAAGGGTTCAATGTTCTGCGGTACTGATGATAACTTGGAAATTAATGTTAGCGAAGTCATCAATGTGATCCACTGGATGGCCGTAATCCAATCAACGAACGGCGTTGGACCAAACATTGGCAGATGGGATCACAACTATTTGCCCATGCACCTAGCGAGCAAGAGCATTGAGCAAGCAATTGAAGTCTTCAACAGATCCAACATCTGTAAGAGACGCCTTTGGAGGTTGCTTGATGCGAGTCCCCGGAAGACTTGGGATATCTTGGACGTCGCTGAGCTCTTTCAGGACCATAGTCATTTATGGCGACAAACTGAACATCACGACGGCTGGCCTAACGATGATCGATATGGAGACGATCGACATGTCGCATGCACCCCGAGTTTGTGTCACATAGATATAATTAACACCACGAAGGAGAGACAGATCCATAAGGCCCCGTGTGTTATTAGTAGCGAGAGGAATTTTAACGATGATGACCGTCGTTGCTCTCTATTTGAGTTCGACCACGAGAAGCTACGCAAGGCATTGTATGATAATCAGCCACACCCGACAGCGTGGACGGCAGACCTCCAGTTAGCTTCGAAATACCAAAGTTACATCGCCATCTCACATGTCTGGTCGGATGGCACCGGCATCGGGTTGCGGAAGGCAGGCACCGTCAATGCATGTTTGTTTAAATACTTCATGGACATTGCCATAAGGCTTGGGGCCGAGGCAGTGTGGTGGGATGCGGTGTCGGTTCCTGTAGAAAAACACGCCCGCGCAAAAGCTATGAGCGGCATGGCGGACCAATATGCCAACGCGTCATACACGATTGTCCATGATTCTCATCTTCTAAGCTATCCTTGGAGCAAAGAGGTTAATGGCAAGAGGAACGGCGGTCCATGCTTGGCCCTGGTCCTCTCTTCATGGTTCACACGTGGTTGGACAGCCGTTGAGCTTGCCCTGTCGAAGAATGTAATAGTCCTGTTCAAAGGAGAAACCGAGGATAAGCCGACACTTGTGGACCTGAATGAAATCGTTTCGAGCGATCCGAGGACATGCACAAGAGGCCACTGGCTTGCATCCCAACTCATCCAACGACTGCGAAAGCCTATCGAGAATGTTGGCGATCTCTTAGCTATTCTTTCTCAGAGGATTACCTCCTGGGCAAGGGACCGCTCTGAAATCTCAGCTGTTTTGGCTGGAGCAAAAATCGACTATGATTCCGAAGATACTGCCAGCAAGATCACTCAGAAAACCATCATTCATCTTGGTAAGATTCCCCACTCATGCCTTCTCCACAACACGTCAACCATGAGCACCACGGGCAGTTTCTCATGGTGTCCGGCCACCATAGACGGCATGCCATTTGACATCTCAGTCGATATGCGCATCGGAATCGATGCTAGGAAGCAATCTATGCTCATAGTGAACGCTGACGGGGTAGCGATGGGTGAGTGGTATTGTTGCCAAATAGAAAAGAACGATGTTAAAGACCTTCGTATCGTCCCGCTGGGACACGAACCCGTTGTTACTTTCCAAGCTCAAGCGGCACTTGAAGACCCAAATCGGTGCATTCTTCTGCGACCATTCACAACTTTCGACGGGCGGGCGGTTCTCGCGATGACCTACAGAAGAAAAACCGAGGAACCCCCTGTACTTAGCTGCCGCTATATCACAACTGTGATGACGCATCAATTCGAGTCCAGACCGTGGCAAGTTCTCATCGTTCGGCTAGGGGAGAAGACGCTCAATGATCCTATCATCGCTATGGAGGCCATCCATGAGCTCAAGAGCGAGCTTGCTAGGCGACAAGGTCCCCCGCGCCTGAACCCGATACAAAGGGTTAAAAAGCGAGCTGGCCTCATGGACGAGGTGATGCCTGGGAGCTACACGTATAGATACTCATCTGGGCGTATCCAATACGTGGAAGATGCACCATTCGGCTCGGGTAGGGCATCGTCGGAACGTTTGTTCCATCCAGATATTGAAGACTTAAATTCGGCGCTGAGGGACTCCCACAAAGGAGAGGCTGTGGCTCGTTGGATTATACGTCGTAACCCCGAGCTCATCCATGAGATGGTATCTAGGCTCCTACAAGGCGGACTGACTCAAGAACAACAGTGCAACATAAGCAGTGCGCTTGTAAAAGCTATTCCTATCAGCAAGTTTAGATATCCTAGCCTGGAGGTTTATACCTACCAAAACCTACTCGAGTTCTGCGAAAGGACTTATACTACGAAGCTGCCCGAATTTCTGCAAGACGCAAAAACAGCACTGGAAAAAAGCCGACGCTTTAATTTTGAAGCTAGGACTACGTGAGGTTGTTCTTTTTCTGGAAGAAAAATAAAAAAAAGACAATAGTTTTGATAAGGATATCTAAGGGTGCTCCTAGCTGCTGTCGCATACATTTCATCTCCTTAGCCAATAGACGCTCCCTGAAGTCAGGGAGTCATTCTTCTTTGAACGATGGCCCATTTGTGAATGTTATTGATTTCGTTATCTAGCATAATCCTATTGAGACCTCAGGGTGGAGTCTTGCCTCCGCGTTTTGCCGGCTCATCGGCTGCCCAATTCCCCGGTACACGGCTTCGAGGGTAGCAGCGGTGGGTTGAGAAGATCCGTGGAGACAATTTTATTCCACCAGTCGGCCGGCAGAAGATAATCTATTCATCCCCGCGCAAGTATCCTTTCTAAGATGCGGAGAATAACGTCATTAGCCGCACCAGTCGTTCGGCAGAATGCTCTGCATCAATGGTGGGACCCCTCACGAACCTACATGTATCATGTGTTGCTCAAAGAGAGCGCAAGGTAGTATATGCTCCGTTTCGTAAAATGGTATCTTGTCGAGGCGTCGTATTTGTGTCGGAAACATCCGGTATAAGGGCAGGGATCCCTAAACGTTTAAAGCTGTCTTGCAGCCCAAGATTCTGAATTAAACATATATTTGAGCTCTTATTATTCACGACAGTTATTATCACAGTGGTGAAGACTTAAAGCTTGCCATGGACTGGCTTCCAGAGATCACGGCCAGCCCACGCCGGCTACTGCGAGCCCTTACTTTAAGTGCTGTCGCACTTATTGGCAATGGAGTCATACGAATGGACGCATTGGCAAAGGATCTTGGTCCGGGTGCCACTGCACCCGTGCGTCCGTTTCGTCTTGACCAGGTGGAACTAGGTAACGGTTTGTTGCAAGAGAAGCGAGACCGAATCAAGGCTTTCATTCAATCATATGACGAAAGGAAATTTCTAGTTCTATTCAATAACCAGGCCGGGCGGCCGAATCCGAGCGGCGTTACTCCGCCCGGCGGGTGGGAAGATGGTGGTTTGCTGAGCGGGCATTGGACCGGTCACTACATGACTGCTCTTTCTCAAGCGTACGTCGACCAAGGGGAGCAAATTTTCAAAACCAAACTCGACTGGATGATCAATGAGCTGGCCGCCTGTCAGGAGGCAATTACCGCCCGGATGAAGGGTGGAGCGGGCACGGGTTCGGCTGGTTGGATTCCTACACACCCCGGCTACCTTGGTGCTCTTCCGGAAGATACAGTGTTGCGGCTCGGTCCACCGCGTTGGGCAGTGTACGGAAGCAATCTCGACACCAACACCTGGGCGCCTTGGTATACACAACATAAGATCATCCGAGGACTACTAGACGCGTACTACAACACCAACAGTTCCCAGGCTCTCACCATCGCGACGAAGATGGCAGATTGGGCTTACCTTGCGCTTACTATCGGCGACAAGAACAACCCTCAGTATAAAGGGAACCTAACTAGAGACGACCTCAACTACATGTGGGACCTGTATATCGGCGGAGAGTATGGCGGTGCCAACGAGGTATTTCCGGAGATATATCAGATAACCGGTGATGCGCGGCACTTGGAAACGGCCAAGGCGTTCGACAACAGGGAGTCCCTTTTCGGCGCGGCTGTGGGGAACAAGGATATTTTGGTGGTAAACAAAGACAATATACCAGGTCGGCGCCGCCCATACCGACTACATGCTAACCAGCATGTGCCTAACTTCGTCGGTTACTTGAGGGTCTTCGAGCAGGGTGGGGGTCAAGACTACTTCACTGCGGCAAAGAATTTCTACAGCTGGCTTGTGCCGCACCGACAATTCGTTACCGGTGGCTTCGGCGGCAGCTATGCTGGTACAGATGGCAACGGCGAGCTGTTCCAAAATCGGGATAACATCGCTAACGCCATGGCCTCAACCGGTGCCGAGACATGTACAACGTACAACGTGCTCAAGCTAGCGCGCAACCTGTTTCTACACGAGCATAATGCGACCTACATGGACAACTACGAACGTGGCTTATTTAATCAGATCTCGGGCTCACGTGCGGATACAACTAGTACCAGGGATCCTCAGCTCACTTACTTTCAGCAGCTCACTCCAGGAACTCCTCGTGATTTTGGTAATACGGGAACTTGCTGTGGTGGCACAGGAATGGAGAGCCACACCAAGTATCAAGAGACTGTTTACTTCCGTTCGGCGGACGGATCTGCGCTTTGGGTCAACCTATACATCCCTTCTACGTTAAACTGGGCTGAGAAAGGCTTTGTGGTCAAGCAGGAGACGACCTTTCCACGTGGTGACAGCGCCAAATTTACTGTCACTGGCCAGGGTCCGCTGGATATCAAATTGCGTGTGCCTGCCTGGGCCCGCAAGGGTTTCAAAGTCACCATCAATGGACAAGCCTGGACTGGTGAAGTAGCGCAACCTGGAAGCTATCTAACGCTGAACCGGACATGGAAGACAGGCGACGTGATTGAAGTGAGTATGCCGTTCAGTATCAGAATTGAATGCGCTCTCGATCGTCCCGACACACAGGCTATCATGTGGGGACCGGTGCTGCTACAGCTCGTCGGCAAGCCGAACAGTGCCAACGGCGGCTACTTCGGGATATCCCTCTACCAGTATTTGAAGCGAGATGGAGATTACTCGAAGGCAGCAATCAAGCAGACGGGGGTCTCCACGGCAGGTGACCCAACCTTTAAAGTTACAAATGGTAGCTTGACTGCGCGACCATACTACATCGGCGACTCACAGGTTGTCTCGTCATACTTCCGTCGTATTGAGCCTACAGTAGTTTTTGGTACAATCGACGTGGGCGTGCCGAATCGCAAGCGGAACGATGGTCTCCCTAACTATGACGTACCGGTCTCAGGGATCAGCTCACCAGGCACAGATGGGCCGACATTCCTCGATTTGGTTTGGGAACAGGCGCCCTTCTCTACGCACGACGCCTTCGTCAAGGCTGTCACATCCACTGCGGACAAGTTTGTTGCTGCTGGAGTGTATAGTGCTAAGGAGCGCGATTCGATTGTTGCGAAAGCGGCCCAGGCCGAGAAAGAGCTGACACCAAGTTAGAGAAAGAGCACTTGAAGATTTTAGGTAAATCATCTTAATTTAGTGTAGTCGTTTTGAATTCGAGTATCGCTTACGACTTAAGTTTTACGGTGCCTTTATTTTGTATAGGGGGTCTGTAAAGAAAGCAATGTCAAGAATATTCGATGCTTTCGTTTTAATGTTGAGTGTAGTTTGGCGTGGTCTGCAATCAATTTGAACAATACTTTGGCTATGGAAGTCTAAACCGAGATGCCAGACGGTCAGGTATTTATTGTTAATATTTAGCTACATAGTATCATACGATAGCAATTCTACAAGTGATAAAAAGCAGTAAAAATACTTGCTGGACGGGGAGTCGATATGATTCCTCCCTATTCTAGCTCTACATTCGTCGGTAGGGCAATCTCGACCTGACTTTTCTCGTACATTGACTATCATCTAACCAGGAACCCTTTTACGCTCAAATAAGATAACGGTGTTAACCCTGTCACTTACTCCTTGCTTCACCCTTCGTCACATTCCGAAACGAGGCGCCCTTCAAAATGGGGTGAGAATTTTTAAATTGCCATTGAAGCGCGGCGCCACGCCATACCAAGGTACGCCGAGCCCGACAGGTTTTCAGAAGTTCCCTGATACCTATGGCCTGGAATACAAACGGCACCTGTTTAGAGTCCGTAGATTTAGCGGTCTTCGACCCTCGCGTTCTTATTTTGTAAAGAGCTCTTATTAAAAGTTCTCATGAAATATGGAGCAGACCTCCCGGTCCGGGTCCGGGTCGTGTGCGAAAACAACACAGACCCGGATCGAGCTGCGTCGCGTTATTCTGTCGAAGAGGTGATTCAAAAACCTGTTTGAAAAGAATAACCGCAATGAACTGGAATCTGAGTTTGACTCCGCTTCGAAAACGACTCTCAACCAAAACAATACGAAACCACAGGAACTAAGGAAAAATCAACATGATTAGGAAAGGCGGCAGAATGTATTAATATGCACCAAATCATTCGCTACGGGTTCGTAACCGATCCCGACAGCAGACTAGCTCGCTGCAAGGTGATCATGCATATGCACGCTCACGTCTACACTAACCTGATCTGCTGGATTCTCCACCTCGTCTTCCTAAAAGGGCAAGTTATAATCGGAAGCGTTCACAGCTCTACAGTGTGCTGCACAGTTCATGATGCCGACCGACCTCAGGAGCTGTCAATATGATCACGACACGGCTCAAAAGTCAGGCCGCTTGCTTGTCTTCAGTTCTTCCGCGCATGTAGCCACCAGAGATTCCCGGCCTAAACAGGACACGGGTACGACTATTTATCATCATGTTTCCCACGCCACGATCTATTCACCAGCAAGCCAAGGGCCATGAGCCAGAATTTGTCTGATAGTTTCCTTTCCTCACGTCTTTCTCCATTCTCGCACATATCAACTGAGACCTTTTGAATTTTGACGGAAGACTCCTTCCGTCTAGGCGTTTACCGCTGGGAACTATGGCGAAAAAACGGCTTGAGTTTCCTATAGAGCCAAAGATCGGCGAAGGTCTGAGGCAATTCATCTACTCCCAACTTTTCTTCACCCCTAAACCGCCGAGTCATTCCTTCGCTGGCCAGACGATCATCGTCACTGGAGCGAATTCTGGACTGGGTCTCGAATCTACCCGATATTTCTACAAACTCGGCGCTGCCAAGCTAATCCTCGGAGTACGCACTCCCTCTAAAGGCGAAGCTGCTAAGGAAGATATTATCAAGAGCGTGAGGAGCCGCACAGACGGTGCCAGTGTGATTGAAGTATGGAATATAGACGTTAGTAGCACTGAGTCCGTTCTTGCTTTCGTCCAGCGTGTGAAGGATTTGCCCCGTGTCGATGTGCTTCTGTGCAACGCGGGCGTCAATTACAAGCAGTACCAGCTTGACGAAGGATTTGAGCGGTCTATGCAGATTAACGTTCTCAATACGTTCTTGCTCGCTCTTCCCTTGTTGCCGACACTGCGCGAGGCCAAGGCTCAATTCCCCGACTCCTCTCCCCATATTACCATTGTCAGCTCCGATGCGTACCGCTTGACAAAATTCGTTGAGATCAATAGTCCGGATATATATGAAGCTTTCAACGATAAAAGCACATTCAACGGCCAAGCTAGGTATGCTATTCCTTTCTTCGAACAGAATTCTTTCACAAAAAAGTTGAAAAAAAAAAGTTTACCCCTGTAACCATATTTTTGATCAATAGCTACTCTAACAACATGCGCATAGATATCAAGATAGCAAGTTGCTACAAGTGCTCGTCCATCGGGAGGTTGTGAAACGACTTGCAAAATACGAATCGGGTGTTTCACCAATCACTTTCAACCTCGTCAGCCCGGGTCTTTGCGTTTCAAACATCGATAATAAAGACGGCAAATACGGTCTTGGTATGCGCTTAGTGCATAAACTCTTCTTCCGTACGACTGAGGTGGGCGCGCGTACCTTAGTCCATGCGACGTACGCCGGACCTGAAACGCATGGCGGCTTTTTAGTAGATCAAAGACTCGCAGAGATGGAGTCATGGATTCTTACCGACATGGGCCAGAGAGCGCAGTTGAAGGCTTATGAGCAAACCATGGCGATCTTGGAAAAGCGGAAATCAGGGATTAAATCGGAAGCTGGGATCTGAGTCGCAATATTATGACCATAACCACTATTGTGAAGTTTTGGCGATATGATATTGCGCAATACAAGTACCAATATACACTGTAGAGAACGCCCGGTGTAATTCTCTAAAAACTATAGTTTGTCTCCTTGAATGTCTATTTTCTCCCTTCCTCATAATTGCGTACGCAATTTTACCAGCTGCTGTATCCTTAAACTTGTCTCTTCAAATATTCACCCTTCGGGCTCTGTCTACACATATACCTTATTATATTTTCAGCCGCAGTGACATTGACAAAATATGGATGTTCCGGGTCTAGATTTATTGTCTCAGGCCCCTAACATTTCAAGCATGAGGGAGCCAGTTCCGGACGAGATATAAATCGACTTCATGAAACACTGTGTTTTATAGCAAACGCTCCAAGAAGCCTACTCATAGACTACTTTGGATGCGGGAGATGAGTGGTCCTGTGATGAATAGCTCTATTCGGGACAAAATCCCCAAAAGCGTCTTGCTAAGCCATCAGCCGTGACTTCGACGCCCGAGTACCGCGTAAAGAACCGTTCCAAAAAGAGAACGAAGCAGTCGACTACAATCACTTTGCTTTGAGCATAGCGTCCTGTTTAACGAAAACACTGGTTAACCGTTTTTAACCCTTTAGCTTCTTAGTGAAGATGTTTTACCCCTATATACAGTAAATTTCCTGACACGGTATTCAAAATAATGTATTTACTCAATAATTTATTCTTCAACATTTGGGATGTGCGAATTTGTGTAGACATTTTACCCGCCATCTATATTCCAGAGATTATATAAGCCTTCGCCACTTCAGGGACCAATTATATAACAAGGAGTGCTAGTAATGGGTAACCTATTCATCGTTTTAAGTAAGGACCAAATACACTATATATCCTTGGAATTTCATTACCTACCCTAGATACTGACTGATAATACAGGCAAAGGAAAAGAACATTAGCTGATAATATCCCTATCGACAATACGGCCAGAGAGAAGCATGACGTACAAGTTTTCATTCGAAGGATGGTGAGTAGTCAGTCGAAGCCACAGATTTGATTAAAAAAAAAGTAGTTTTATAATTGAAGAATTCGACTTCACTTAGCCAACAGGCACTCTAAGTATTCTATCACTTTATTTCAAATTATCAAGCTCCCTAGCAGATCTTCCTATCAAACTAGATCGTACTCTTCAAAGTTATTTAAAGTCTTCCTTGTGTGGTTCGGCCTTTGACCGGAGGGTGTTTGGACCTCAACCAGCTCGACAGAGGAGTCGTCAGTGATAGCCTGTGGGCGGCGGACGAGACCTCCCCAGTTAATCTCCATCTCGCGCCCGCTGTCCTTTCTGTTCGGGTCCGATTCTCTTCGGTCTTTACCGCTCTCCGACGACGTCGCATGAGAGGAGCCAAGAAGCGATTGACTGGTCCACGATGTGACTGACCACCTCAGACGGGCCCAGACACCCTGCACCGGGGCGATGGTCTTGTACATGGGTGCGCAGGCGCAGAAGATACTCGTTGCCATTTGCAGAATATCCCAAAATGCATTTGCATTATTTTCCTCTTATGAGAGAAGAGTCAGCAAACGCAAACGTGATATTGAATGAGATGGTGGAGAGGTAGATGATATCACTTACGCCCGTTATCATTCGGGGTGCTGTAGATAATCCCGATCTTGATAAAGCCGATGACGCCGGACAGGCCCCCAACGGCAAATATGAAAGCCAGCTTCCTCTTGATATGCTCCCTGGTCTGCAGCTTGAAAATCATGGCGACGGTAAGCCCGACCATGGCGAGATCGATAGACGAGTTGATGGTCTCCTCAGAGACGAGGAAAGCATTGCCATCGAGGCAAGACCCGGGCTGCGTTCCCGTCACGTCCCACCACTTGGACACGGGCGTGCATAGGAACAACACAAGGAAGAAGAAGGTGATGAACCACGATACGTGGATCGCCGCCAGTGCGTAGATCCATCGTACGAAAACGACGTTGGTCCAGAAGATACGATAGTATAGAACGAATAGGCTGGCTTTCGCAAATAGCTGGTTAACGTAGAAGAAAGGTGTTGCGATGTAGGCCAGCTAGATTTTCACTGTGAGTGTGTGCCTCCGGGAAGCAGCTTTCAGAAAGAGTGATTTTTATTTATTTACCTTAGCTGTGAGCACAGCCGCTTGTTCATCCGTGAGATCAGCAGCTCCTGAGATGGCTAGTTGACATGCCAAAGGCATAGAGAATTAGTCCTCTCGACGCTGAAAAAGAATAAAGCATATTGTTGAGGAGGGTACGAACTCACCACCTATTGGTGTAACGGTATAGCCCAAGAAGCCTACAAGGGCAAGCACGGCAAACAGATCATCCCATGCGAACCTACGGCTCGAGCGCTTCGTCGCTACAAGGCGGAGTACAGTTGTCAGAAGTGTCAACGGGATCGTGACAAGTGATATGATAACGATCTTTCCTAGGCCAGGGTCGGCAATAATGTCGGCAAACGTGTATCCCATGGTCCGAACTATGTGACTTGGGTCGGCAGTTTTGTTCACAAGACGGCACAGCTTGAACTTGTCTCTAGAGGCTGCCGACTTGGCGCGATACCACGCAAGATATGAAGCTTATTCGATCGATTATATGCCGCTCACTTGGGAGTTCAGCCCAGCCGTGAGCAAGAGACAGTTTTCTGGTGACCTACGACATAGTAACAAACTCTCAGGAATACTTAGGCTACGGGGGAGGAGGGGCCAGACGTGTCGCGGCCATGTTGCAGAGCAGGTCATGCATGTTATGTCGAAATGCCTGCAGCCATGCGGCGTGAGCCCTTGACTTGCGAGCTCTATAAAAAGACGTGATTTTGAAAGTTAAGCTACTAACCTAGCAGCCTTCTTGATGCCCAAAATATAGCGAGATAATTCTAGTTCGATGTCTAACTTAATACGGCTATCGACACGTAGATCCGCTGGGGGAAATGTAATAGAGACCAACGAGGCTCTGCGCTTACTGCGATGTTACCAAGAACGAGCTTTGCACCAATCGACGCTATTATGTACGATCCCCGGGTCACTAGATGGCCGGGACAGACTGCCTAGCGCCCTCCATACTCCGCGCGCCTAGTCACAAAGCGTGCAGGGCCCATTCAGTATAAGATCACAATAATTACCGAATCGGGCTATGGAACTCCGATCGCATGCCTACATGCCGCTCTCAAAAAGGCTGTTTAACGCCGAGAGGCGTCAGACTCGGCAATTAACGCTGCAAGTCAACACATAAGCCATAATTATAATATTCTAGCGGGCAGGAAAAGACGGGAAGGGAAGAGGGTAGTAAATTCCATCCACTATATATCGCATCGTTGGTAATGGGGTGTCTAGAGATCTTCGCGATGTCTGGGGTCATTTCGTCACAGTTGAATGCAGGACCTGTAACATAGAACGGTATCGTCATGTTCGACGAATAACCAATCAGTGATCGGTCAGGCAATCCGGTGGTAAATTGGTCAGATTTACTAGTGCTCGGAGAGTTCATCACATGTTTTATTGCTGGCAGATGGAGGGTTAAATAGGCTTGATTCAGCTCGTGACATTATGGCACTCCGCCCTCATTGCTACTACAAAGCTCCCTTCTTGAGAATCTCATCAATCATACTACAGAATTACTCTCATCGACAAAGTTCCCCGAATATAGGTACACCAATCTCGTTCACTCATTGTGTGGTCTTTTGACTGGTGTCATGCGGACAAAGAAGTCTGGCCTTTCCCAGAATGTCAGAAATTTGAGGTCTTTGTCAAAAGAGATGTCGTTTTGGGTAGCCTGGATGTCAAATCGCCACACAACCTTGGCGATGAAGAGGCGGATGATCGCTGTGGCTATTGATCCGCCAGGGCAGCCCCTCAACCCTTGACTGAACGGCTTTGAAGCTTTCAAGTCATCGTTCTCATAGGACGGGTCGAACCTTGGGTCTTCGTGTGACAACCAGCGTTCTGGGCGAAATCTAAGCGGCTCATGGAAAAAGCGTGGGCTTCTCGTTGCTGAAAAGTAGCTTATCTGACAGATGACCTAGGTAATGATTGGAGTGAAAGTTAGTGATACGTCCCACAATATACAACACAAGCAATCTAAAGCCTTCACTGGTTGGAGGCATAGTTCGAGTAGAGAAACCTACCCCTTTAGGAACATAATGTCCGTCGACACTAGCACCGGGGCTGAGACGTGGCAGCCCGTCAACAGTTTCTGCATGAAGTCGAAGACCCTCGGAGACACAGCTTTGCAGGTATCTCAAGTTTTCGGTAGCGACGTTCCCAATTGTGATATCGGCATCATATGAGAAGGCACCCCTCACTTCCGAGACTAGAGTTGCGTACACATCAGGCTCCTTCAGGAGGAAAAGAATAATTGAGTAGAATTGATTAGCCAACGGTTGCCAGCTAGCTAGTAGTAGCTGGCCGGCTACGTTTTGGAGATGGTAGAGTTCTTTCTTCTCAGGGATTGGTTTATCAAAGGGGAGTATTTGCTCGACGTAATCCAAATGCTCCGTATTACCCCGGCGGTCAATCCGCTCTTGGAGGACCTTAGCATTTGTTTTTATCAAAGCCGGAATAGTGAACCAAACAGATGGAGGAATGGAGAGGTACATAAGAGGCGTGAGAATCAAGCGAGCGACAAAGGAGAACTTCCTCGTTATCTGACTCAACGTGAGGAATAGGTTGAGCTTTAAAGTTGAGTTCAGGAAGACTGAATCTTTCACTGTGGCACAAGTAAGTATTGGAAGCATCATAATACCAAACTTATAATGTCATATAATTATACTTACTGTCTCGCACTTGACCCAAGTCTTGGCCATATGTCATATCTGCGGAAAGATCAAGCGCCAGCCAGTCTGACCATTGCCGAAGTTCTATGTCTTCCCCGTTTAAATTCTCCATCTTGTCAATGAAAAGATTCAAGTGCTTTTGTATCGTCATCTCCTTTGCCTTTAGATTTTTGTTGCTAAAGGCTGGTGCCAATCTTTTCGCGATCTCGCGGTGTCTGACAGGGTTTGGCTCGCCTGAAATTCCATTGTCGCCTGTGTCGACAGTATCATATCCGACCTGCACGAACGATTCGAGGTTCTTCTCTTGTGCTAAATATATGTCTATTTATGCTTTATTAGACCGACGTTTCACTCTTACACTATTATGCAGGCACTGGAAGGCAGATAAAATGCGTAGAAGCTGACCTCTGGCTGCCTGTGGTGTAAGAAAGACAAGTTCATTCGGAGCAATCCGGATTACGTCGCCTGATCTTCCGTTAGCTCCATGATAAGTGATTTATGACATGATATCAAGGCAAAAAATAGATTACCATATCGCCTGAGAGCCTGCTCAACTACCCAAGGATACCGTCCGCTGATACTGCAAAATTAATTTAGTTGGTAAAGCAAGTAGAACGCAATTGATGGATAATGACGTACCTATTAAGAGCCCACCAAATATCAGAAACGGCAGCAATCTTTGGACCTGGGTACTTGCAAAGCGGGTGAAACTTCAAATTGTAAATGAGCTGGGAGACGAAGCCAATGACCGCGACGATGAGAAGCTGCCTGATGGGCAGAAGGCTCACCAGGTCCCAGAAGTAACTCAGATCAATCATGACGATTCACTCAAAGAGATAAGAAACGATGAAGGTGTTATGCAATACCCGCAATACCAAAGATTGCGATAGCAACTTGTCACAATAAAACGTTTGGATCATGAAGAATAGTGTAAAGCCCCAGAGCCTGACTCAATGCCAAGGAGGATAACGCCTATAGTGGCCCTGTAGAAGGCTACCAGTAAATAAGGCCTACTAAGCTTTGAAGCTTACAATCGTTGTATTCAATACATTTTCAATACTTTAACCCATACTTTCTATTTTAATAATTGAATATATACTTAATACAAGTTTATTAATATTCTAAATCTTTATTTTTCTTTAATTCTATAAGAAATATTTGCTTGTGTAAGTCATACGACCAGGAGCAGAGGGCCCGACATGTCAGGAGGGGCTAGGTTAGGTTACAGTTGGTTGATAGGTGGTCTTAAGACCTCAGCGTGTGACTGTCGCTTTAGTAGGATTTGGTCATCATTAGAACGTGTTGGAGTAAACAGTTTCAAGAACTACTTGACCTCGAACATTGGGTCTAATGAGAAAATCGATCTTGTACTTAAAGGTAAATTAGGCATATTGCCACTGTTGTAGCCGACATCCCTGTCCTTTTATTACGAAATTGCTCAGGCAAGTCCAGGTTACCTTCTAACACTACCTCGTACAAGAATAGCAATGCGCAATAGGCTTTCCGCGCTTCCGATGGTGAAGCTAAAACCGGAAGCGGACTTCCCTGTCAGGCAATGCACGGCCGGTAGCCTATCCACCTGCGCTGGCCCCGAATGTTAGCGCTTTGCCGCATTGCGGTGCTGGAACCGGCCATTCTGTGTAAGTGCCTGGCGGTTAAGTAAGCGTTACCCAGTAGCAGAGCAGAGACACCTCGCGATGAAAGGGTCTCTTGGCACCTTACCGGTACACCTTATTACATACCTGTATCGTCGACTGATATCTTGTCGGCCGTTGTATTAAGCTTAGCAGAGCTCATGATGACCATGCCCCTCTGAACGTCAGTTTTGCTTTCTTTCTACTTCGTACAAATGAATTAATTATATTTTCATTCTTCATCAACAGGTACTCTACTGACCACGCTCTATTCCTGATTATTGACAACCATGTCTTCGCTCACACATCCAGGGCCGCTGACAACGGTGTTGTCACTCCTGGCCGGCATAACTTTATGGCAGTGGCTTCTTCTTGCTAGCGGGATAGTAGGAATTTATATGCATCTTGACCCTTCATATTACTTACTGCTCTGATGCCAAGTTAGCCTTCAGTCACTGACTAGTATTTGCAGCTTGTGATCCGAGCTATCTTGGTCTCTATCTACAATGTTTTCTTCCATCCTTTGGCCAAATATCCTGGGCCTAAGCTTGCATCAATATCAGATATATGGGTAGCTTATCATTAGTAAGGGCGACCCCAAAAGATTGTCGAAAGCTCTATTAACGGGTCTCTTAGCTCTTCAGGAAAATGGCCCTGGGTTATTGAGCAAGCAATCAAAGAATACGGTACTCTAGTGTGAAATTTGATTTCTATATTTTTTCTCATGCTCCAGATCTTAATCAACGCTGGATATCAAGCAACTAAATATTCAAATAGGTAGCATAGTTCGCATAGGGCCGAATTCATTGGTGTTCCTGGAGCCACAGGCGGCTATTGGTAACTTCGAAACGTCTGTATTTGTTATCGTGTCTAATAAATGGGCTAGATATCCACAGCCCCAAAAGAGATCTGAAGGACACATTCGTCAAAACGCCCCTAATGGATGGGCTCGGCGACGAAGATGACGGTTTACTCTGGGAGAGGAACCCAGAGAAACACCGCGCCGTCTCTAAGACCATGTCTCCCGCTTTCAGCGGCAACTCTCTGAGGGCCAAGATACCCACTTTGAATAAACACATTGATTTGATGATATCACAAATGAAAGAACAGGGTCGAGAAGTAGGGCTGGACGTCAGTGTGGTATAGTTCTCGGATTTCTTTGGAGTTTATATTGTTGATATTCTGACGATCAGTAGTGGTTTACGTGGTTGGCCATGGACTCCGCGGCAGACCTTGCCTGTGGATGGGAGTTACATGAACTTCGAGATGGTTCGTTTGTCCATGGAATTTATTGCTCCTCATGCTGACAACACCTCGTAGTGAAGAGTCACGCCTTTCTCGATGGAATGGAAGCAGCCAGCATGCTAGCCATCATTCTATCAACAACCAAGATCTATCCAATCTTGACCCCAGCCGTGATGCTACTCACGCCTTGGCGGCTCATGCGTTCACTACCGCAAATGATCAAAGACCTCAGAGCCTCGCTGCTTGAGCGGATCGAGATGCGGGACAGCCTCAAGCACTCCGATTTCCTGGAACAGCTTCTCCCGCCTGGGAAAGAGGCTCCCAAGACGAACAAACAAGTCCGACACATCCTGACCGTCATCGGTCAGCTGATCATCGGGGGCTACGATACCACGTCTGTGACGACGTACATGCTGTTCTACTTTGGTCTTCGCAACCCTGAGGTGTTGGAGGAGCTAAAGAGAGAGATCCGAGAGCACTTTTCGCGCTATGAGGATATAACCGCAGATAATCTGAGGGCCCTACCTTGGCTCAATGCCTGTATGCAAGAGACGTTACGCGTCGTGACGGTGGCAACGCACCACTCGCTGCCGCGGATCAGTCCAGGGGCCATAGTAGATGGCATATATGTTCCCAAAGGCGTACGTATTCCCGTGGCACAAACTGGCCTAGACTCGACGGCCGCGTTATATATCTACTAATGGTGACATTTACCGCTGTGAAAATCATGATATCTGATTCATCTCACATCCTAGGTCATATGCCGGACCTCTTTGTTCACATATAACCGCAGCGAGCGCTTTTTTCACGACCCATCAAGTTTCAGACCACAACGCTGGCTATCGCCCGATCATCCGAAGTACGACCCAGTCTTTGCGACCGATGATCACCGAGCCTACATGCCGTTCATCATTGGGCCGCGGCAGTGTCCAGGACGCGAGATGGCGAAGATCACGTTCCGGCTGGTTGTCGCTAAACTCTTCTGGTCGTTCGACGTAGAGCAAGTGTCGAAGCGTTTGGACTTCGACACAGATTTTCGTGTCTATAGCACCTGGATGAAGCCTGAGCTTCGGGTGCGTTTCTTGCCTCCTGAAAGGGAATGTCAAGTCAGGGTTGATTGTTAATGGAGTGGTTGAAGTCACTTCAGTACAGTTACCCTCGTCTAAAAGTCAAAGAGAATTGTACCATTTCCAGTTTGCTCCTCATGGAACCTAGACTGTCGAACTGTAAATTTATATTGATGCCCCATTAGCTTTCTGTTGGCAACTCAAGTCAACTTTCCGTTTTCCATACCTTCGTATGACCGATCTTTTGATTTATAAATCGTAGATAGGCCATATCTCCAAAGTCTTACTCTTACTATTGCCTCGTCATCATTGTGCAACACGCATCGCCCTCACTCTCCTCATGTGTCGGGCGCACTAAAAAATCAGTCACTGTGGAAGAAGAGACCGGCCGCGGAACGGTCTATCTGCTCGCTTCATACGGTTGGACATCCTGTGTTGCACAGCTTGTTTATTTGGCTGCTTCAGGCAACCGAGTGGAGATATCGGCGTTGTTCCATATAGATCCGGACGGGGCGGAGCTATTTAACTGCATTGGGTATGTCGACACCGTGCGCCAATCCCAACAATTATATGTAGAAATACTACTGTACGACGATCTGTGGGAAAGATGCTGTACAAGTCATGATGCATCCCCCCCAGCTGTTGCCTACGCTGGACGTTTCTAGGGTAATGAGATGCATCTGCTAGAAGAATGACTTCGAAGTGAGATGGGTTACATTACAATACTACATCGGTCAGTCGGTGAGTCGACTGTGTAGTAGTCCTGGCGGCGATAGCTGCATTTAACATGCCGTCACAGCCTACCGTTTGCTTCCATCTGCTGGCTAAGGGGGGCCAACTGACCTCCCCATCCATGCGTTGGCTCGCCCCGTTATCTGGGAACCTCATTCCGCCTTTTTTAGTCGTGTGTTCTAGAGACTGAACTCCTTACCCAAGTCCTGGCTATTTAGATATGGGCTTGACGTTTCCTCTGTAAAGACAACAAGTTCTCTATACGACTGCCCATGAGTGTCACGAATCCCACTGCCGAGACTGCTATTGGCAGAGCAAGCAGAGCTCTCACCACACCTGAAGATATCAGACTAGCTTCGGCTTCAGAGACTACAACGGCACCGTCAAGCCACGACCCTGAGCCTAAACAGAGCGACAACGCGGCGACACCAGAGGATGACGGGCCGGATGATTTCCATCCCGGGTGGCGGCTGTGGGCTATCATTGCCGGGATGACGGTCGCGTTGATCCTCACGGCGTTCGAGAACACGGCCGTCACCGTCGCACTGCCTATCATCGTGTCCGACCTGGACATGGGTGAGAACTACATCTGGTTGACGAATGCGTTTTTCATATCCAGGTATACACTTTCGCGCTGCTTACCAGCATTTATGAGATTATCAAACTCACTACTGTATTGAACAGTGCGGCGATACAGCCGCTTGTCGGGCAACTATGCAACATCTTCGGCCGACGATGGATCATGCTAGCCAACGTGGCCATTTTCACCTTGGGTAGCGGCATCTGCGGTGGTGCGAATAACGCAGCAATGATAATCGCGGGCCGGGTTGTCCAAGGACTAGGATCTGGGGGAATCACCTTGCTCGGCGGTACGCTTTCGTTATTGCTGATGTTTCCAGTCCGATTAATAGAAAACTCTTGCTAATTGTGTCTTACGTACGCGCATGATAGACATTATCTTGTCCGACCTCGTTCCCCTACGCCTCCGCGGTAACTACCTCGGAGCCATCCTGTCCGTCTTTGGTATTGCAGTAACTCTTGGCCCGTTTCTCGGCGGCTCGATCGTCGCGACGACGACATGGCGCTGGATTTTCTACCTCAACCTCCCTATTGGCGGCGCCGCTCTCATAATCCTATTCATCTTTCTCCAGGTGCACTACGATGACGACGCGCCTTTCACTCAGAAGCTAAAGCGCATTGATTTGCTGGGCAATGTCGTGCTGGTAGCATCGGTAGTTTCGGTGTTGTTCGCCCTCGCTTACGCTGGTTCAACATACAGCTGGGGCTCGTATCATACACTTGTACCGCTGATCCTTGGGCTTTTCGGCCTGGTTGTCTTCAGATATACCCAGGTTGGTCGATTTGCGGCTACAGAGCCGGTGATTCCCCCGCGCCTCTTCCAGCACCGGACCTCTGTTATTATTGCCATCAACACTTTCATTAACTCCGGTTTGACTTTCTGGTGCCTATTTTTCCTCGTGAGTGCCGAGTGCTCCCTTTACCAACCGCACATAACTCGGCTAGACAATTTAAGTCTTACTGAGATATGGACAGCGCCAAGATATGCTGATATGAATATCCGATAGCCCGTCTTCTTCCAAGCTGTGAAGCTGTACGGACCTCAATACTCCGGCGTCGCCCTACTACCCGTGACAGTTATCGCGATTCCTGGCTCGGCACTGGCCGCAGTCGCAATTAGTCGCTGGGGCCGCTACAAACCCGTCCACGTCGCCGGTTTCGGCGTCCTCGTCATCGGCCTCGGGCTACTGACACTCCAGAACCCAAGCTCGACCGTCGCCCAGTGGGCAAGCTACCAGAGCATCGCCGCACTGGGCGGAGGTGTGCTGATCAACTCGCAGTTGCCGGCCTTTCAGAGCCCCGTGGAGGAGAGTGACCAGGCGGCGGCGTCGGCGACGTGGGGATTCATACGCAGCATTGGCTGGGTCTGGGGTGTCGCGGTCCCAGCAACGGTTTTTAACAACCGCATCTCACAGCTTAAAGGGCACATCACCGACCCAATGGCAGTGCAAGCGCTGTCGAGCGGGGGATCGTATGGCTCGGCGAGTGCTGCTTTTGTGCGCCAATTCCCACCCGAGACGCAGGATCAACTGCGGTATGTGTTTTCCCAGGGCTTGTTGCGCGTGTTCCAGGTCGCCATTGCGTTCGCGGGACTGGGGTTCTTATTATCCCTATTTGAAGATGAAATCGCACTACGGAAGAAGTTGAAGACTAAATATGGGCTAAAGCAGAAGGGTGATAAAGCTTCTCGTGAAGCTACGAATGCAAGGGGAGTTGTAGAGCCATAGTCATTTCTACATTCAATCTATACTGATATTTCTTGAACGGGAATCAGGCTCATACATCATGCGATCATGTATCAGTTTCCTTCAAGCAGGACGGGCTAGATACCATTATAATGTATCAGTGAAATCGAGTGAAATAGAATCCGCGTCACAGTCATAAACGAGAAGGTTAGGTACACTAAAAAAAGACATGGAATTCAGATTAAATTAAACAAAGTTCGTGTCAGTTCTATACCTTTTATTCATCGTTAGCGCTGCGGCATACCTATCTCTACTGCTGTGACTTGTAGCCAAGGTACTCCAGGGAGAGTTCTAAAAGGCGTTCTGCAGTGAGGGGTTTTACTAAATAGCTTCGCCACGAAGTTTCGGTGCTCGATTACCGAAATAGGCAAAACAAGAGTGCGAAAAATCGAGATTATTTGTTACATTCTTCGAACGCCGAGCATCGCTATAAGTGTTAGTGTTTTTGCTGTCCATAGCTGTGGCAACCAAGCACGGGGCAATCCTTCTGTTACTGAACAATGACGGTGAACTCCCTATCAGTGGTTCCCCTGAAGCAAACGGCAATAATACAAGATGAAAAAGGGGCTCCCAAGCTAGCGTACGACGTGGCAGTGCCTCGCCTCGAAGCCGGGACAATGTTGATTAAGACTGTCGCAGTGGCTCTCAACCCGGCCGACTACAAGATGGGCGCCACTTTCCCCACGCCCGGCGCTCTCATCGGCATGGATTTCTCGGGAATCATTGTATTAATTCATCCAGGAACAGGGACCGAATTTCGCGTTGGCGATGCAGTCTGTGGCATGGTCCACGGCTCAAACCCCGTGAGTCCGGATAATGGCGCCTTCTCCGAGTACATCCGCGTGCGGCCTGAAATGCTGCTGCGCGTGCCGCAAGGGGAGAAGGGCTGCCCGCTTCTACCCATGGAGCAAGCCGCGACACTCGGCGTCGGCCTCATGACGAACATTATGGCGCTATGGGACCAGTCGGGATTGGCTCTCGCGGCGACGCCCGATGCTCCCGCCGAGAAGCCGTTCCCCGTCCTCGTGTACGGCGGCAGCACAGCGACGGGGACGCTAGCGATGCAGCTCCTGCGCCTTTCGGGCCTGCGGCCCGTCACAACATGCAGCCCGCGCAACTTCGATCTCGCGCATGCGCGCGGCGCAGCCGCCGCGCTGGACTACGTCTCTCCGAACGTTGTCGATGATATTAGGGCATTCGCAGGCAGCAAGCTGAAGCACGCATACGACTGCGTTGCTGACATGTCCTCGGCTGCGCACTGCTACGCGGCCATCGGGCGCACAGGGGGCAGGTATGTGTCGCTGGAGCAAGTGCCCGAGGAGCTGCTGCGCACACGGCGCGCCGTGCGAGCCAAGTTTGTGCTTGCATACGAAGTCTTCGGGAGGGACGTTCCGCTCTCGAAGGGATATGAGTGCACTGCTGACCCCGAGAAAGTCGCGCTCGCAGCACGGCACTTGCAAGTCTTGCAGGGATTGCTAGATGAAGGGGCTTTGAAGACGCACCCGGTGCAGGAACTTGGTGGTGGGTTCTCGGGCGTTTTAGAGGGGTTGAGATTGTTAAAGTCGGGGTCAGTTTCTGGGAAAAAACTGGTTGTTGTTTTATGAGAGTGTCAGATATTGACTTAGAGGGGATATGGACGAATTCAGTTATGAAGCAAGTTAATAGGCTTTAAAGCCAAGTAAAGGGTGAAATTGGAGTTTTTTACGAAACGATATATGTTGTTCCTAGATCGAGAATTGATACTCCGTAGGTAAACGGCAGCAGTCGAGGCTAGAATTCTATAGACACGAATAAGATGGACTTTGCTGTAAGTATATCATTATGTGACAGATACATCTCATCTCGTAAGAGTCGGAGTCGCAGTCGCAACACTAGGGGGCAATGCGCTCTTTGAGCAAGGACTTTGCTCTCGCGATGTTCCTGCGGAGGGTCCTGATGCCTCCTTTTCCTCTACCTAAAGGCTCATCCTCTTCCCTTCCAAGGATTGCTGTGGCCAGATCTAAAAAGCCATGTGCTCCGAACAAGCCGTCTCGTTCCTCACGACGCCTGCTGATCCTCAATTCTATAGGTAGGCCAAGCAACACCTCTATCTTTTCAAAGTAGCTTGTAACGATCTGAATCAAAATGAGCGTCTGTAAATTACCCGAATCTGAGCCCGAATCAGCGAAAGCCCAATGACAAAGAAGCTACGAGTCTTACGTGCGGAATAATTGCTAATACTAAGACCCGAGACGGGGCGCAGATGGGGATTATCGCTCTCGGAAATGGTTCTTAGATACTCGTAGATATGTGAGAAGACAATCAAGTATATCCTAAGTAGGCGACCATAACTAGCCAAAATCAAAAGCAAGGCAGGTGTATCGAGCTCAGCATGAGCAGGCTCGGAAGTTGATGAAAAAGCAACTTGTGGGGTATTTGTTGCTTGGCGCGTCGAGGCCGCTGTGTCGCTATCATAGTCAGAACAGCTGCTCAAAGAACTGCCCCTCCTCCTGCTGTTAACAGAGCTATATGCCGAACTATGAGATGAAAGCTCTATCTCCGGAGCGCATGCCTTCGACAAGCAGCTGAGAATGTCTACAAAGTCCGTCGTTTTTCCGAGAATATCGTTCATGACCGATGGACACGGCGAATCACCATGTCCAGTGCCTTCAAACAGAGTCTGCATTATGACCCCAGGCACTTCTTGTTCAAGCTTGGCACGAAGTGCGATCAGCTCGTAATCAAGTTGTGACAATCGCTGTACAGGGGTCTGCTCAGTGTCAAAGCATGATCTATTGTCGCCGATTCCGTGATCTTGGGAATTTTGGTTTCGGGAGGCAGCGTCTTCGCTGAATGAACTCACGACTCCGCCGTCCAGATCAATGCTGTAGGGGCTGATGAAAGGTAGTGATGAAGTTATATTAGCCTCAGTTTCTAAAATTGGCGTGGTTGCGAAGAACTCGTCAGGAAGAGCGAAGTCAGTATTAATGCCCTCCATGTTGCCCTCATTGTGATCAAATACCCCTTCTGTGTAGGCATCGGCCTGTTCCTGAGATATACTGGATGGTTTCGTGAGAACCGGTTGGCTGTAACGATCGATCCCCGGACAAGGAGTCGTTCTACCAGCAGAGCATTTATTATGGCCAATGCCAGAAGGGAGGTCTTCCGAGGAAATAGCAATAGTCGTGCCCGAGATCGACGGCCTTTCGCTGTCTCGGCGCCGCCGCTTGTTCTTAGTACTCCGCGTCCTCGTGACGTAGTCGCTCTCAACACCTGGCTTCCAGTCTCGCACCCTGAAAATGGGACTGGTGATACACTCACAGTCGGCGCGAGTGCAGCGGTCGCATTTGGGCTGCTTGGGATGGCTGCGCAGGCACCGCGATTTTGAGAAGCGACACTTGTCGCATGCAGATCGGCGCGACGAGATTCCCGGTATGCTGGACTGTTCGGTGGCCATGGTACCTGCATAGCATCATGAATGACACCTCGAACCCAGATTTTGGAAGAGCCCCTAAGTGCTAGACAACATGTGATGGGTGTGAGTATACTGGGCGTCACCCACACCTGGTGAGATCACTGTTCTGGGCGAGCTCAATGACTGTGATGATTGGAGAAGCCATAGGCGTCGAGGAAAAGCATTATACATCTCAGCTACAGCCTTGTTGAAAGTAGCGGCCACAGCATCGTATTATCGCGCCACCAAAATGCAGGACTAGTTAGTTAGTATGTATGTTTGCTGCGTGCGAAGGATTAGTCGATGTGCCAGTGTAACGTATGGGTAACCAGCTGCAACCCAATACTGAGATATAGCCCCCTGTCTCCACATGGTGCAACATGCACGATCTCAGTGAGCCACTCAGGACTCGAGACGAATCTCACATGCAGCGATGCCTTCCTAACAAACAACTGTTTTACCGATGCAAAGGACTTGCAAGAGGCGTCTCTGCGCCTAACTTTGTAGCGTCTCTCTTCATCCTCCAAAGAGGCGCGAGCTACCATACCATTGGGTATGATTCGGCACACTAGGAACCGTCATGACAAATTTTACTCATCAAGCAACGACTTGGGCGGTAATAATATAGCCAGCGACACGTACAACTCGCCAAATCCGGAAACACTTACGTGCCAGACCCCCTGGCTCGGTTGCAGGCCTTCGTCGCGAGCCTCACACTTGGCACCCCGCGACTGGGACAGGATCCTCGTGACCTCGGGATCCGAGATCCCATCAGCTAAGATGGCGGAATAGTCCGCGGGCTATCAACGCGCTCCGCGCTACTACGGAGTGGCAAGACTGCCCGGTGTTACTGCCTCTGGTATAACCTCCGCAATGTCAGCCTAGCCACTCCCCCCCATCTGTTCATATCCGATTCAGGTAATTATATTCACGGAATAAGGGGGAAAATCTCGGAGAAATGCAGGAATGAAAAGGCCGTAATGGATTCCGGCTTGGCTTTAATATGGATGCGTGCAAGATGTCTGTCCAACTTCTGCCAGATAGATGTCTTATTGGCATATGCAATAATACGAGTGGCCCCTATTCTTAGGTACCTCACGTCGCTACGAGTCACGGATACGGTAACATTCAGGGCTTTTGCTACGTTGACGGCCAAGCTGTTTCACGACATCACGTCGGGCTCCTTATGCAAGCATGGAGCACTTCGGTGAGCCAGTTGCGATCATTGGCACGGGCTGTCGCTTTCCGGGCGAATCAACAACGCCATCCAAGTTCTGGAGGCTCTTGCGAGAACCCTATGATCTGCTAAAGCCGCTTGGGGAACGCTTCGACTCAAAAAAGTGGTATCACAAAAGCGCGAAGTACTATGGACACTCCGATGTCAGGCATTCGTATCAACTCCATGGCGAGAACTCACATCGTCATTTTGATGCCCCCTTCTTCGGTATCAGTGCCGTTGAGGCAAACACCATGGATCCACAGATGCGTCTGCTGCTGGAAACCGTGTACGAAGCCCTGGAAGCTGCTGGTCAGTCGATTGAGAGCCTCCGAGGTTCCGATACGGCGGTTTATACAGGTGTATGTTGAGAATTATTCCATTTAACTTGTCTCTGTAGCCTGACTAGGGAGTTTGCGCAACAGTAGCCGTAGGCTCATAGTCGTAGCTATGCTCAACCCTTAAATTGAGACGTGAATGAGATATCTGAGTATGATGACACTAATTTTGGCCTTGCAGATGATGATCAATGGCTATAAAGCTGTGATGGAGCGAGATCTGTTAAGTATGGGAACCTACCATGCCAGTGGCTCAAGTCGGGCCATGATGTCGAATAGGCTGTCTTACGTTTTCGACTGGCACGGCCCCTCTATGTGAGCAGACACGTCCAATTTTTGACTGTAAATAGGTTGGAGAGGGAATCTTGACCGTCGGTAAATGAGATCGCTGGGACTGACGGGTCGTACAGGACCATAGACACAGCCTGCAGCTCTAGTATGATTGCTGTTCATCAGGCTGTTATGCAGCTTCGCACGGGGCAGTCGCATGTGGCTGTCGCCGCTGGTGCCAACCTTCTTCTTGATCCTACAGATTACATTGCCATGAGCAATCTTGAGATGCTGTCGCCCGACGGGCGTTCGAGGATGTGGGATAAGCGCGCTAATGGATATGCTAGAGGAGAAGGTGTTGCTGCCGTTGTCTTGAAACTTCTCAGCGCTGCCGAGGCAGATGGAGACCATATCGAGTGCATAATACGAGAAACTGCTACCAATCAAGATGGCCATACGAAGGGAATTACAATGTCAGTGCCATTATATAAAGTATGACTGAATATGACCGGAGACTAATTATCATCGTTGCGCACTGTAGGCCTAGCGCTACAGCTCAAACGCAACTTATATCGGACTGCTACACACGTGCAGGCTTGGACTTACTAGATCCCACACAAAGGCCTCAGTATTTTGAGGCTCACGGTAAGCTACTGAATAGACAGGGGAAACAGACTATCATCCTTAACTAATCTGTAAATGGCAGGCACAGGAACGCCGGCGGGAGATCCAATAGAAGCGGAAGCAATCAATACGGCTTTCTTCGGTGACACCAGCGCCACTACACACAGCAGATATAAACTATTTGTTGGTAGTGTTAAGACTATTATTGGGCATTCAGAAAGTGTTGCTGGATTGGCTGCACTGATCAAGACCTCCTTAGCTTTGCAAAACTCGACGATCCCCCCAAATCTTTTATTCCAAGAGCTCAACCCGACTGTCAGACCATTCTATACAAATCTAAAGATCCCCAGGTCAGCTATTCCTTGGCCCACCGTCCCCGATGGTTGTCCCCGGCGAGCTAGTGTAAATAGGTGAGTATTGCGTCTTCGTCTGTTCCTGAGTCATTTTTTCTAGTCAATCCTGATGACGTACATAGTTTCGGCTTTGGAGGGTCAAACTCACATGCAATTCTTGAGAGCTATACGCCGAGAAAGAAGAGATTTCCCAAGCATCAGAGTTGCTTTATCCCATTCGTCTTCTCTGCCGCGTCGCTCACTTCCTTGTCGTCCAACCTGGCAGCTATGTGTGAATATCTAAGAGCTAGCGAAGCCGAGGTTAGTCTACGCGACTTAGCATTAACCCTATATAGTCGACGCTCACGCCATTCATACGGGATTGCCGTTGCGGCTAATAGTATTCAAGAGCTTTGCCGAAAACTCGAGAAACAAGCCCACGACTTCGTCGAGGACCCCAGAAATCCTATCGGCATAAGACCGTCAACACAACTGTCGAGTGGCCAGTACCGCAAGCCCAGGATTCTTGGCGTATTCACCGGCCAGGGAGCGCAGTGCCCTCATATGGGTGCGGCACTTATCGAGCAGTCCGACTATTGTCGGCAGATCATTGACAGGCTTGAGGCGCGGCTTGCAAGGCTCCCAGAGATAGATCGACCAAGCTGGTCTCTCAGACAAGAGCTTTTGGAAGCGCCTGCTGCGAGAATCGGGAAAAGTGCCATATCCCAACCGCTCTGTACAGCCTTGCAAATATTGCAAGTAGATCTTCTGCGTCTGGCAGACGTGGAGTTCTCTGCTGTTGTTGGCCATTCATCAGGGGAAATCGCCGCGGCGTACTGTGCAGGCATGATCACTGCTGACGAAGCTATTTGTATTGCCTATTATCGAGGTTTGATCTCGGAACGAACAAGCAACTCTAGCAGAGAACGTGGTGCAATGATTGCCGTCGGGACCACCTCATTGGACGCTCAGGAGCTTTGCGACGAAGAAGAGTTCAAAAATCGAGTCTGCGTAGCTGCTATTAACTCGCCGATGAGCGTTACCATTTCAGGAGATTCGGAGGCAGTAGAGCACATGCACGCGATTTTCGATGATGAGGGGAAGCTCGTGAGAAGTCTCCAGGTGGACCAGGCCTATCACTCTTTTCACATGGAGAGATGCTCGAAAGAGTATGTTCGTACCTTGAAGGCGCTCAATATCGAATCTAAAGGCGCCAAGACGCCTTGGTTCTCAAGTGTTGACGATGGAAAAGAAATGGGTATAGATGATCTGTCGCGAATTCGATCCTCCTATTGGAACGAAAATATGGTTCAACCTGTCATGTTCATGCAAGCGATCAATCAGGCTTGGAAGTCCCAAGGTCCATTTGATATGGCCATCGAACTGGGACCTCATCCAGCCTTAAAGCGCCCAGTGCTCGAAACCATACAAGAACTTCACGGACAGAGAATTCCATATACAGGAATCCATGTGCGAGGGGGGAACGCCATCGAGTCATTTTCTAGCGCTCTTGGGTTCGTTTGGACCAACGTAGCTTCTGCAAATCTCTCTAATTATGACAAATATGTTATTGACCATGAGAACCCTGAACTTATCACAGGACTACCTCCTTACGCTTGGGATCACCAAAAAGAGTACTGGCATGAGTCTAGATACGCCAAATCAATTCGCACACGGCCTGGGGCTGTTCATGAGTTGCTTGGCCATTTAACGCCCGATAGTAACGACGAAGGCATGAGGTGGAGGAACGTCCTTTGCCCAAACGAAGTATCCTGGCTGAAGAATCATTCCATAGAGAGCCAGGCCATCTTCCCCGCGGCTGGCTATGTTGCCGCAGCAGTTGAGGCCACCGCAGCCGTGGCGAAAGGAAGCGGGCTCGCAGTCTCTCTCATTGAAGTACGAGATCTCCACATAGGCAAAGCTTTGATATTTGATTCAGACGACACTAGGATGGAGATAGTCGTCACTTTGAATGATATTCGACGACACGATGATATTATCAATGCGTCTTTCAACTTCCATGCGGCGCCGATGCTCCTGGATGGGCCCCTCAATCTACTAGCGAGCGGCAACATAATAGCGACACTGGGCGACAGCGACAAAAACGTCCTTCCATCAAGAGAATGCCTTGAGACTGGCCTTTCTAAGATTGACCACGAAGAATTCTATCACTCCTTGTCAAGGCTAGGCTACGAATACACGGAACAGTTCCGGGCATTACGTGGTCTTCAGAGGAAATTTGGCTTCGCACGTGGATCCATCGAAGTAGAGACGTCGACCATGCTGATACATCCTGCTGTATTAGACGCTGCGTTCCAGTCTCTATTCCTTGCTAGCTGTGCTCCTAACAGCGGCGGCATATGGTCTCTTCACGTTCCAAAGGCCATACAGGCCGTACGCGTCAACCCTTTCCTCTGTGCAATCAATACTGCGAGCGACAAATTAGTCTCTTTTGATTGTTTCCAGCCAAAAGATACGTCCAGCTTTGAGGGTGACATTGATCTTTTCGCTATGATTGACGACGTCGAGCAAGGTATGGTCCAGATACAGGGACTCCGTTGTGTTCCTTTAACACAACCAACCGCTCAGGAGGATAAGGAAATGTTTGCTAAAACAGTTTGGGACGTAGCAGCACCTGATGGCGAACGAGTTGCGTTTGATGGTGAGCCGACAGAAGAACAAATACAGCGTGCAACTCTTTTAGAGCGGATGTCTGTGTTTTTTCTCCGAAGACTAATCACCAGTGTTTCGGAGCAAGACTCGTCTCGGCAGATGGACCCCTATCAGCACTACTTTCATTTCGCCTCACACGTCCTCTCTCTGGCTCGTGATGGGAAACTCTCTCTTTGGTCTTCCGAATGGGCCGATGACAGCTACGAAGATCTGCGGGCAGCTTATGAGCCATTCCTAGGATTTGCTGACGTCCGATTGCTTAAAGCTTTTGGCGACAACATTGTTAACATTGCAACAGGGAAAACACAGGCGATCGAAATCGGTATGAGGGATGGTATGCTGTCTCAAGTCTACGAAACTGGGTTGGGCTTCCAAGAATACACGATGTTCTTAGCTCGCATCGTTAAGCAAATTGTGCACCGATTCCCTAACATGAAGATCCTCGAGGTCGGCGCCGGCACTGGCGGCGCTACTAAGAAGGTGTTCTCTGAGATCGGGATGGGATTCTCTTCATACACGTTCACCGATATATCTTCTGGGTTCTTCGAAGGAGCGCAGGACTTGTTCGACTCCCATCGTGATAGGATGCTCTACAAAACACTAGACATCAGCCGCGATATATCTAGCCAGGGCTTTAGCGAGCACTCGTACGACCTGGTGATTGCCTCTGCTGTTCTGCATGCAAGTGAGTCATGTTATGCTAACGTCTTGTGTTCGTAAAGGCTTACATTCCGTAGCTCCTAGTCTGCAAGATACACTCAACAATGTGCGACGCTTACTCAAGCCAGGCGCGCATATGGTAGTGCTTGAGCTCCAGTCCCTACCGATTGCTATGGGAACCATTTTTGGTGCGCTTCCTGGCTGGTGGTCGGGCGCGCAAGATGGCCGCACACTCACCCCATGTGTCGATCTGGAAACTTGGGATGCTATGTTGCGAGCTAACGGGTTCTCTGGTTGTGACACCTCAATACAAAAGTACAACGGCGCAGTGATGCCGATGACGGTTTTCGCATCCCAAGCTGTTGACTCACGAGTCAACTTCCTCAGAGCTCCACAGTCTACGCCAATGTCACTTTTCCAAGACGATCCCACAATGGCGAAGGAAGAGCTCATTATTCTCGGAGGTATAGGCCCTCGAAGTTCTGGATTAATAGAACCCTTGAGATCCTTATTATGCTCCCAATGGGGAGACAGAATTAGGTCGGCCCCGTCCCTAGCAGAACTAGATCCTGCTACAGTCAGTTCGAAAAGTACACTACTGAGTCTTCTAGATTTGGAAACACCAATCTTTGATGGTCTAGAGTCTGATGCATGGGAGGCAATGAAAACCTGTTTGCAGCAAGCGAATTCGCTCTTATGGGTCTCGTCAAATCGCCGATCTGAAAATCCACACGCGAACATGATGATTGGACTGCTACGCTCGGTGAAGCATGAAATCCCTACTCTAGACATCCAGAGTTTAGACTTCGAGTCTCAGGAGCGGCCGAGTGCGCAGAATATCGCTGACACTCTTCTCAAGTTCAAGGCAGCAGTGATGTGGCAGCGACAAAATCAGCATGATGGCCTCCCTTTGACTATCGAGCCGGAATTGGTTTTGGAGAAGGACGGTACGCTGTTCATTCCTAGGATAATACTGGATCGAGAAATGAATGACCGGTATAACTCTTTACGGCGTCCGATATTCACTATCGGTCAATGCAACAAGGAGAGCGACAATCTTGGGTTCGTCGAACTAGGAGAACTACAACTATGTTGGCAGAAGGCCGTGGCGCCCCAAAGTGTCGACTCTACGATTCGAGTGACTCATTCCCTGCGATCAGCTCTCCGCATTCCCAAAGTTGGTTTCATGCATCTTGTGCTGGGCCGCAGTTTTGACTCAAACGATCAGGTTGTCGCTCTGACCATTCCGCATACATTAAAAGTGATTCCTTTCGCCAAGCTGACGCTACCGGTGCCAGTAGGTCAAGAGGCTATACTTGTCTCCCTCCTGGCGTACCACCTCCTTGCAAACTTACTAGTTAGCGATGCGCCTTACGGGGCTACAATGGTCATCCACGAAGCAGGAGAGTTATTCGCCTCTATTCTTAGGGATGAGGCACAGAGGAATGGCGTGAAAATTATTATCACTACTATTTCAGCAGCAAAGTTAGGGCCTGGCTGGCATCACATTCATCCCATGGCTCCCGACCGACAAGTGCGTGACTTGATCCAAAAAGATCTAGCAGTATTCTGTGATCTTAGTACAAACCAACCCGGACTTTCTGCCGGAGCTCGTCTAAAAACATACCTACCGAGCCATTGCAGCGTCTATGACTATTCGTCAATGTTCGCGGACTCTTCTACCTGTGAGCCTCTGCAGACACAGTTACCATACTTACAAAATTTACTGGGAGATTGTGTTTCTCGCTGTATAGCAGGATTGGGCAAACACAGTCGCTTAATTCCCTCGGTGCCTCTGGAGGCGCTGTCTAAGGCTCACGGAGGCTCTCCGCTGGACATAATCAACTGGTCTATTCTCGCGCCAGGCATAACCGCTCGAGTTCTCCCTGCTGATTCGCAAATTCGTTTCTCGAAGAACAAAACCTATTGGCTAAGTGGTCTTAGCGGGAGCCTTGGTCTGTTGCTTTGCGAGTGGATGATACACCGCGGGGCAAGATACGTCGTTATCTCAAGTCGCTCGCCCAAAGTCAAAGCGCAGTGGCTGGCGAGAATGCGCGCTTTGGGCGCGGATGTGAGGATATTAATGTGGTTTGTAGCCTGTTTATTTCCCAACCAAATCGTCGCATGATTTCCCATTGCTGATAATAACGTTAGTGATATTACGGATCGAGCTGCCGTTTTGGACCTATACCGCACAATTGAGTCCAGTCTCCCGCAGATCGCTGGGGTTTGTCAAGGCGCAAGTAAGTACCGACCCTGTTATTCAGGCTCAAATTCTATCGCTGACACAATACTTCACGCTCTCAGTGGTGTTGGAAGACGTAGCTTTTAGCAACATGTCTCTTGAGAGCCTGCTCAAAGTCACTAACCCAAAGGTACTTGGAAGCATCCATATGGACGAGCTCTTCCAAGGCCGTGATCTTGAGTTCCTTATCTTCTTCTCCTCTGCAGGTTCTATAATCGGGAATGCTGGTCAAGGAAACTACGCAGCAGCCAATCTGTTCATGACAGCCCTCGCAGAGCGCCGCCGTCGACGCGGACAGGCTGCCTCGGTGATGCATATTGGCCCGATATATGGCGTTGGATATCTCAACAACCATGGTCTCGACTCGGACCTTCAAGCGGCCTCCAAGATAAAGTCAATTTGCCCCATATCAGAGCGAGACTTCTGTCAGCATTTCGCTGAAGCTGTCATTGCTGGGCGGCCTGAGTCTCAGTCAGGTTGTTTAGAAATCACATCTGGTTTGACAAGAGTCGAATCGCCACATGAATCCGGACCAATTCTAAGCCACGTTGTTGTAGAGCAAGTTCACGCAACTATCAGCAGTCCAACCAGACTCAAGCTCTCTCTCAGATCGCAGCTAGCTGAAGTCAGAGTACTTGAACAGCTCGCAGTGATTGTTCGCGAGACACTCTTGTCCAAACTGAGTGTTTTGTTTCAGATGGAGCTTTCTACTCTCAGCCATACCCAATCAAGCACAATGCGCCTTGACGAGATGGGTGTCGACTCTCTGATGGCATTGGAGATCCGCAGCTGGTTCTTCAAAGAACTGCAGGTCAATATTCCGGTCTTAAAGATCCTGGGTGGGATGACTGTTAACGATCTCATCAACACAGCAATAGAGACAATCCCTTACTCGCTCGTACCAAAACTCGCAGATCCTTTCAACGGAAGCTCGAGCCCTCTGGAAATAGCACCAGACATAAGCATACCAGAAGAGATCAAGACAGTCACCACCCGACCTTCCAATTCTATGCTTCAGTCGACCACATCTGACGACTTGGATCTGATTCACAGTACTACGTCGAGTGTAGTATCACATGCCCCTATGAGCAGTGACGAAAGCCCAACCCCAACTTCCACAGAGCCAACTCCATTTCCAGACAATCTGCTACAGCATTCAGTGGAGCTGCTTGTTGAGAAAGAGACTTCATTATTGACAGACAACGAAAAGCAGTCATTTTTATCACAGATAATCAGATCTGCCGAGGCTGTTATAGACCCATCTGTAGAATCTTCACGTGTCTTGCATAACTTCAATTCGGGAAATCGAGATCATCCCAAAGCATCAAAAGAGGTTATCCAACAATTCACTAGAGTGGACGAGAAGGTTTTGGAATTGTCCTTCAGCCAAAGTCTATTCTATTTCTCAGCAGCATTTGCAGACAACCCGACACATCTGAATTTGACTAGTGCGTTTCGAGTGACAGGCGAGCTCCGCGTCGAAGATATGAAAGCTGCCGTGCTTGCACTTGGGAAAGAGCACGAATCTCTCAGAACACGATTCTTTGTAAAGGATTCTCGTCCGATGCAAGGCATAATGAAGTCGAGTTCATTGCACCTCGAGCATTACATTGTACAATGTGAAAGTGAGCTAATGTCTTACTTCAGCGATATCCACAACTATATCTACAATCTTGAAAGAGGTGATACAATTCGCCTTGCATTGATTTCTATGTCGGAAGACAAAAACTTCTTCATTGTGGGAACACATCACCTCGCCATGGATGGACAGTCCTCTATCCCATTCATGAAAGGCCTGCTGGAGCACTACACCCACACAAATCAGGGAAAGGCACCAAAGCAATATTCTGATATCAGCGAGAAGCAACACATGGATTTCAGACTTGGGAGACTGGAGAGTGAACTCGTATTTTGGAAGACTGAACTTGCAGATATTCCACCTCCTCTTCCTATCTTGCGTACATCATCGTTCATCTCACGTCCGCAGTTACAAGGATACAGAAATAGGCATGTAGATGTGCGAGTCGGATTAGAGACGAAGAAAATCATTCAAGCTCTCTGCCGCCGCTACAAGGTAACGCCATTTCACTTCTACCTTGCTATCTACAGGGTGTTATTGTGCAAGTATACTGGGGCGGAAGACTTCGTCGTTGGCATTGGAGATGCAAATCGATATGAAGAAGACATGATGGATATTATTGGAGACTTTCTCAACGTTTTACCCCTCGTTTTCCGCACCGGTTCGCGACTTCAGTTCGACGAGATGCTGCAAGAGACGCGGTCAAAAGCTCACACCGCATTGAAGCATTCGAGGTTGCCATTCCACCTTCTGCTAAGCGAGTAAGGTCTCTAATCTCTCTGGTGCTCACTCATCACTTTCATTTAATTAATCTCTAACCTTGGTATTTCATTTAGACTCGGCGTTCCTCGCTCTGCCATAACCACGCCGATTTTCCAGGCGTTCATGGACTACCGTCTGGTAGGAGAGACCATGAACTGGGGAGAATTTCAATTTGAACTACTATCCTTTCGACCATCAATTATGGCATATGATGTAGCTGTTGATATTTTTGATAATGCGGGTGGGGACTGTCGTCTGACATTTATCGTCCGCGACGACTTATATAGCCAAGCGGACGTAGAAGAGTTGGCCGAGAGCTATGTTTTCCTTGTCAACACATTTGTGCGGGAACCACAGACGACGATCTGCGAGGTAGCGATGTTCGAGGATAGCAAAATTCAAAAAGCGCTCGATTTGGGTAGAGGTAAGTTTGCTTGGAAAATTTTGGCTCTCGATCGCGTAAAGTAGTTCTCTTAAACTAATATTCTCACTCACACAGGGCCCATATACCAGTCGAGGCAATGGGGATCCACAGTTGTTCACCGTGTTGATGAAATGCTTAGGAGATACCCAAAGAAGACAGCTGTCATTGATGGGAACGGCACCGCAGTATCATACTACGATATCTTCCATAACGGCATCGATAAGATCGCTGCGGAGTTGGAGGCCGTTGGAGTGATGTCTGGCTCCCGAGTCGCAGTACTCCAGGAACCAACTCCGACCTGGGTGGCAACAATACTTGCTATCTGGAGAATCGGAGCCACGTATCTACCGCTCGACCTGGGAATGTCTTGGACCCGACGAGCTGCAATGGTCAAAGACTCCCGGCCTCAAGTCGTGCTCGTGGATGAGCACACTCGAGAACATGTCCGAAGACTGGAATTGGAGGACCGACAGGTCATCAATGTCTCGAGATCCACACGGTCTGGTAGGCGGATTCCGATCTCTACATCTTCCAACGCCGCATCCGCCATCCTCTATACTAGCGGCTCGTCGGGGACGCCTAAAGGTATTGTGCTCACGCATCATGGTATCCAATCTTGGCTTCAGCCATGCGGTGTACTATACAACATGAAGCCAGGCGGTGAAGTGGTCCTACAGCAAAGCTCGCAGGGATTTGATATGTCCCTCATGCAAATATTCACTGCTCTGTGCTTCGGTGGGAGTGTATGTCTGCTGCCCCGTAAGTTCCGTGGCGATGCCAGGGCCATCGGCGAGACCATTGCGCGCCACAAAATAACGCATACTTACGGAACTCCCTCTGAGTATCTGAGCTGGCTGCGATATGGCGACTCTCAAGCCCTTAGACGTTCGTCTTGGAGAACGGCAATGGTCGGAGGTGAGTTGCTTGCCGCTTCAGTGTTGAAGGAGTTCGCTGCACTAGATAAAGACGATCTGCGCTTTCTTCACATGTACGGAACCACTGAGTCAACCTTCTGCGCTACAGTGATGGAGTTGGACTATAATGAGACATGTGCGGAAGATACTACCCAAACAATGGCTCAAGTGAGCTATCCGGCAGGCGTGGTACTGCCTAACTACAACGTGTACGTGCTCGACGACCACCAGCAGCCACTTCCCGCTGGTCTAAAGGGAGAGATCTTCATAGGAGGAGGTGGCATTGCCCAAGGATACCTGAATAATCCATCACTTACCGCAGAGACTTTCGTCCCGGACCCATTCGCAACAGCAGACGATCATGCCAGGGGCTGGAACATGATGCAGCGGACAGGCGACTTGGGGCGATGGTCGCGGACCGACCACGGGTCTATCATCATTGAAGGCCGTGTACAGGGCGATACGATGGTCAAGTTGCGCGGTCTACGCGTAGATCTACGGGAGGTCGAAACTGCAATACTACGTGCTGGAGCCGGTATGCTAAGTGATGTGGTTGTATCTGTTAGGCAGACCTCACCTGAGCTACCTGAGTTCTTGGTTGCTCACGTCGTCTTCATGAGTAGCCTATCGCAAGAGAAAGATGAGCACAGCTCTCGTATACAACAGATCCGTGCGAAACTGGAGTTGCCACTCTCCATGAAGCCCGCTTTCATCATGGAGTTGGATTCTCTGCCCATGATGGTTTCTGGAAAGCTTGATCGCAGAGCTGTTAACGCGCTGCCTCTACTGGATGAACTTGCTGATCCCTATGAGATTATCTGGACCGCCTCGGAGAAACGCCTTAAGACTATTTGGGAAGATGTCCTCCAAAGCGCCAATACACTTAGCATTAACCCCGAAACGGATTTCTTCCATATAGGCGGCACGTCATTACTGCTTCTCGGTTTACGCGACAAGGTCAAAGCTGAGTTCGATGCTGAGCTTTCTCTAGTTGACCTGTTTGAGACAAGTACTCTGTCGACCATGGCAGGCCGAATAGACGGGAGAACTCACGCGCCAGAAGTCATCGATTGGGGCAAGGAGACGAGTCTTTCGCCCTCCGTATCTAACTGGGACAGCAGCGCGCTCCAGTCAACATTAAAATCCTCGTCCAGAGTGGTCGTCCTGACGGGGGGCACGGGATACCTCGGCAAGGCTCTCCTTCAGGCTTTGGAAAACGATTCAACGGTCAAGGAGATTCATTGTCTCGGCGTGCGCAATGCAACTTCGAGGGTAGATTTGGAACCCTTCACCAAAGTCACTGCCCACGAAGGTGATCTTCGCCAGGCCCGACTGGGACTTTCTCGAGCCATGATTGATGATCTCTTCGGCAGGGTGGATCTCGTCATTCATAACGGTGCCGACACTTCATACCTAAAGACATACCGATCGATGAGGCAGAGTAACTTTCAGACAACCAGAGATCTCATCGATTGGTGTATGCCGAGAATGGTACCATTTCACTATATCTCGTCGGTAGGTGTTGGAAGCTACGCGCCCGGCTCACCACTCCGAGAGGCCTCGATGAGGTCAACACCTCCGCTCCCCGTGGGAGATTCAACCGGTTATACTGCCTGTAAATGGGCGAGCGAAGTCTTCCTCGAGAATCTAGTCAAGAGACACCCGGACTGGCCGGTCTGCGTGCACCGCCCCACGCTCATCAGCCGCGACGACATCCCTCAGCTAGACGCGGTGCACAACATTTTGGGGTTCGCACGGAAACTCGGCGCAGTGGCATCGTCTCAGGGCGTCGCCCGCGGCGTCATGAACGTCGTTCAACTAGACACTGTCGTCACCGGGATAATGAAGTGTGTGTTGTCGCATCACCACGGAGATACAGGCAGCGTCCATTTCGTCAACCACGCTGGCACGCTCGAACTCCCGCTCAATAACATGCGAACATGGGCTCTCGAAAGAACGGTGAGTGGTGACGTTCGGTTTGCAGATGTCGAGCTCGCTGAGATCCCTCTCGACGAATGGGTTCGTCGCGCGATCGCGCTCGGGATGCATCCGACCATGGGTGAGCTGCTTACCACTTTTGCTAGACACGGTGAAGTTGAGTTCCCAACTGTTGTTGCCGGAAAGGCTGCAGACTGAATTTTCGGAAAGAGGTTATGGTTTGGCTTCACCACCGATATCTGTAATTAATGTAAGGTATGGTTAGCTTAGATATCTTCATTCTTTCTTTAGATCTTCTACTACTGATGTATCGCGTGTGCGCGTTACTAGCAAAAAGAAAGAAAAATTAAAGTCACAAAGACCTGGCTATATGAACAGATCAAAATAATAATACGATAAACTACAGCCGCTACCACATATACATCAATGTTCTACGCGAATTTTACTAGGATAGATGAGTTTAGATTCATTCATCCGTGACAAACTCTAAGATCGCATCTTTCAATATCGTAGCTTTTGTCACTGGCCTAATATCAGCGATCTGTACTTTTTTTGCTTTGGATTTCATTTATTCACAAGTCAGTCAGGCATAGCGATCGAGTTTCAGAACCCCTATCAACGCATCTTTAAGTTCAAATAGGCAAGACACCGTCGCAAACGTCTGGTTTTAGTGGTAGCCTGGAAAGGGGCTTGTAAGTATACCCCTGCTTCAAATGGCTATCCAGGTAGCGTGTTATTGGAACAGGTTGGATGAAACTTGGGGGCCGTTGCATATTGAGGCTTGTGATGCGATGATATGGTAACTATGGGTGGTTTACTTATCGAGACCAAAGATCCCAGCTACGTTTCTTCAACGTGGCACTGCACGCTTGCTTACATTACCCCAGTCGTCCGTATTTGCTACCACCCTGCCCCTAGCAAATATCCCTTTGATCTCGAGTACTTCATGACACAAAAAGAAACTCGTAAAGAGAAAAAAACGAAATGAAAAATCAAATGTCAGAATATATGACTGAATAGTCATGGATCTCAGAGTGCATTATAGATCCATGTTATTTTACCTATTCAAAACTAATGATGGTAGGATTGAGTGCTCCCGGTTCAAGAGGAGCTGAATAATAGCGCGTACTACTCATTTAATATAGTACAACGTCGGTTGCCTGGTTTTTAAGCGAGGGAGTAATCGACGATGGAAGGTGGCAACATTGGAACTTGTTAATCATTATGTACAGGAATGAAACGAGCGCAAGTAAGCGGACGGGATTGGCAACGCCTTACTATTCGGTATATTTATCTTCTTCACCCTTATGATGGTATGGCCCGGGATCCGTTACACTATTGTATAACAAACCCAGCATCAGGGGACTTAATTGTCTGCCTTACCAATAAGCAATTTATTTATACTTCCAACACGCATTGCATATGATCCATCACTGCCACCACTACTTCACAGATCCCCTTACCATATGAATGCGCTAATAGCTCTAACGATGTATAAGCGATCCAGACCTTTGCGGTGACATCAATAGAAGTAGATCCTAGTGAGCTTGCAGAGGATGGTGTAATGAGTAACTCTGATAATGCTTAGAACGGCGAGGGCACGTCGCTAGCATTGTTCTACTAACCTCCTCAGCCCCCAACAAGATAAGCGTCTCGTTATTAGAGCTATCGCTATTATGCAACTGTGCTCTGCAACCCGATCAAGCCAAGGGGCTCTGGATTGCAAAAGGGGTTAATGGCATGTCAGATATTGTTGTACTAACACTACTCATGATAGACAAGGAAAACACTGTCCAGTTATTGATAGAGGCCACCCGCTTATGGAAAAAAACATTTCTCTGCCATCAATTGTAATGGTATGTCTATACTTAAACTCCCGTTCCAGGGGATATGAAAATCACAACACCACCAAGACCGCTGTCAGAAACTGGTGATCTACTATTACGTGTGAAATTGGCTTACATTCATCACATCTTGAATTCACCGATAGTAGCTATGCAATCCTACAGCACCAATATCTCCAGAGACACTACGCACGATGGAGAACCGCAAAGCACATCCAGACCAGATTCGCCGAGCCCGGTATATCAAGCCGAGGCCTTCACCCACGGCCGGCTGCCATTGAGTGAATCTCTGGGCCGTACTGAGCTCATTACTATACTCGGAGGTGCTATTCTTATCCTCGGAGGCATAGCATTTCTCTCTCTGCTCTGGTTTGGGTACGGCGATGAGCCCGAAGCTGCGGATGCGCCGTGGGTATGGAGACAGATCGTACTACATGACTGGATGACCAGAACCAGTAAGTAACTCCTCGAATTAGCTCCCGTGTATGCCCATCGCACATCATCTAGCAATAACTGACTACAGGCATTGTAGTCACCATCTTAGCATTGATTCTGCGGTCCATCGTTTCACTCCAGGTGGCATTGTGCACATCGATGACAGCAGCACTAGTGCTCGAGAATCGTTCGACCCGGAAGTCAGACGTAGCTTATCTTTCAATTGCCCGAAGCATTAGTGATGGACCCAGAAGAGTGATTCAACTTCTTTTCTCCTCCAGGTCCTGGTCTGTGCTACGCTATCTCGAGCTGTGGCTAATTTCCCTTCTCGCGTTGGTGATGCTAGCGTTACAGTTTTCCTCGACATTGCTGCTCTCAGACCTCCACGATTATGTCGTTGTTGGCGATGTAGAGTCCCGGCCAGTTGCAAACTTTGGCGCGTTCAGTAGTTTCAACGACAGTGGTATGGATTATATCAATTGGGGTTCAGATAGGAACACTCCTTCATATGCGGTCTTCGGAGAGGAGGCGTCGAGTTACAACGTAACGCCAACGCCATCTGGCTTCAGTGATACGGGTAACATACGCAGAGGCTTCTTGCCATTCAGAGGAAGCCAGAGCCGAACTTCGGTACGAAAATACCGTGGCTCGACATTAGTATCCAACTTTCGCACTGTCTGCGTACCACCTGAAATCGAAGGGCAAATCCGTACTAAAGAACAGCCTTATGAATACCTCGGGGTCGGCCACATTATAGGAACTGTTGACTATGGCCAAAGTATTCGAGGCGCTCTGGATGGAATAGGTCCTTTGTGTAACAGCAAAGGGTGTGAATCCGTTTCGTTTGACTGCAGGTGAGTAATGCTGATCAGAGGTCAGAGGGAACTCTAATATCCCCCCTTCAATATTAGGCTATATATCTAAGTAGTTGCTAATATTCGACATTGAAGTATCTCAGGCAGCGAATTCAACAATTCTGCCCAGTCGAACCTTTGCTTTATCGAGACCGTCGGGCAAACTACAAAGACCATTCTTGATTTGCCCCCACAGGAGCTTCTCCGGAACATCAATATAGAGGGCGCGCCCTGGTCGATTAATTCTACGATGTATCTGGTGTTTAGATCTAGTTTAAACATTGTCGACTGGGCTGCGGCAAAGGATAAGTTGTCAATAAAGTCAGGTAAGGTCCATGGAGAGTGGAGTAGGGTTGAAATCGTGAACGGTCAGTTTGTGGATATCTCCTTGTGTTTTTCACGGTTCTATATACAACCCCGCTACGTCAACATGACCGCACAAAAGCCCACCCAGGAGCCAGTTGTGGTGTGGGATGGAGTTACCCAAGGACATGATACCGCCGCAGTCGCCGCCTTTGTGAGCGCCGACAGCCCCCTTAAGCCGCCGTCCGAAAGAGGGTTAATGGACATGGACATCCTACGGGAACTGGATTCGAACGCAGCCGATATCAACACGCCAGAGGGACTGAGCGCGGCGATATTGCAGAGAACTGTCATGACGTTAGTGACAAATAACTTATTTCCGGATTCAATCTCCGGGTGCATATTCTGCAGCGATTACAGCGTCCCGACCTCCTCAGAGTTCGCCCTATTATTCACGGATATTATTGAGTCCACTGGGAGAGCCGCAGCAGCTGTCCATAGCTATATCACTCTTAATGCCGCCACATCTTACGACGCATTATTGAAAGTGTTCAATGTCCCCGAAATAGTCGAGTTGGCTGCCACGACCTCGGCTCGCACGCCCGGACCATGCTCTCAACATCAATGTTCTGGTTTTATCTCAGTCACGACACTCCTCGGAGTCCACCTACTTGTTGTGGCAGCCATAACCGCTCTCTATATCAGCCAAGTGAGATACTCGCGCTTATCTAACACATGGCATGCTATCTCTCAGCTGATGGGTGAAGAGTTGGACGATGTTCTACACCAGAGCAATAATGCCAAGGATAAATCGATTAGCAGAGCTCTCAAATGCGATGGAAGGGACGGTTTTGTACGATTGGGCTTAACGAGCGGTAGTGCCCGAGTACAAGTTCTTAAGTGCACCGAAGACACCCTACAACTCGGTGAACTTAAGAAATACGGCGGTTACAAGAACAAATAACAAGAAAGTTTCTATTTAGCTTGAAATTATTTCTATGGTTCGGTTCACTCATTTGTAACAATTTGGACACTTAATACGAATGCTTCTGCTAATCTTCGTGGTGGCGCATGTTATAGTTTATACAGAAAACAAGGCGGGGTGTCACAAGGGCTAGTATCTAGGGCTTGAAAGGGGTATTCAATATTGCGATAATCGTCTTGGGCATCAAGGAGGCATACAAGTCTGCTTTTCCTTCTGCCCTTCGCAGCTAACCTAAGTCTATCTATACATGAATAGCTTCGTATTTACTTGCTAAAGTAATTCAAGTCCGTTTCACAGCATCTAGAAAACACGGGTAGCCGAATTGTTTTAAACCCCGAACTGTAGCTTAACACCGACTTACAATTTAGTGTCACGATATTGCCGACCAAGCCCTGATAGTCGGGTAGTTGCATCTCTTTACTTAGGACTATTCCGTGTGACAGGGGGGTCTTATAGAATTGCTATGTTATATAATCGGTTTTATTTACGAATAATAAACCCTAGCCAAGTAGTAGCGCTACAATCCTATAAAGGGATGTCTTTGGTCGTGAATATTTCGCGAGAAACTCTTATCTTCCTCAGAATTGTGGTCCGCGAGGTTAGTTGTCGTGAGATACCTTCCCTGAGCCAGTCGCCTGTCTCACGGGCACTAATGACTGTCTTGTCTTCTTGTCACGACCTCTGGATACTGAAGGCAACGTAGAGGTAGGTCTTGAATACTTGTTGTGCACAAGGAGCTCCAACAACTACATCTACAAACTAGAGATCTATATATAAAATGCCATCTTTGTTCTGTCACTCTAGGGAGGCGGTATGCAGCTGTAGGTATTGCGAGGCTTCGCGGGAGTCTGACAAGGTACCTCTTGAAAGCAACGCTAAAATACAATATAACGAACCTCACCTCTTAGACCAGATTAGGGGAGCTCTCTCGGGATGCAGCATCTGTTGTAATAGGACTATAGCAGAATCAGTCTTGATGGGATTGAGCACCCGCTCGCGAGACGCCTGAATCGTTCCTCCTTCAAAGGTCACCGGGTCTACTCTCCAGTTACGGAACAGAGACGCTATACTGGCCACAAATTCAACCTGAGAGAATTTTCTGCCGGGGCAGTCGTGCGCACCCTCGGGCCACCCAACAAAGGTGCCGCGTCTGGGCTGGAGGAATTCTTCCTCCGTCGCGCCTTTCTTCTCCCTGTCGAATGTGGATTCAACTTCCGCAGGCTTGATGAAGCGAGAGGGTCGCCGGGTGAGCGAGTCAGATCCCCGCCATCTGGGATCTGTTTGCAGAGAGGAATAAGCTAGGCACATCATGGTGTTCGGTGGTAGAACAAGTGTCTTGTCGCCAACATTGAGTATTTGCGTTTTCTCCCTTGTCCACTTAGTGACGGGTACAGGCGTATATAGGAGAATGGTTTCATAAAGGACTGCCAGACAGCGCTTAAGGCGAGGAAAATGGGCAGTATAGTCCCATTCATGTGGTGGTAAGCGACCAAGCACGGAATGGAGCTCCTCAGAAAGCCATTCCTGCACCTCCGGATTGGCAGCAAGGAAGTAGACGGCGAATGTGAAAACGTGGGAAGAGGTATCGTGACCAGCAAAGTTAATAACAAAGATGTTGCCGTAAATTTCTCGTTCCGTGAGACCTTCGCCCTGCTTCGCATCTAACGATGCCTTTATATTCGATTGAGAAGTAATCTCCTGGGATATATCAGGGTCGTAATAGCTTTATCTTGTTGGACGGGACGATACTGCGTGAGACAAAAGTCAACTCCCATGCATCTTCGGTCGATACGTGTATATCGCGACATTTAGGAGTATGGGAGTATGTAATTTGCTTCGAAGGGCTTGACCTTGTAAAGATGTACGTGTATGATCCTGTCCTTTACGAGGGTGTGCTGCCCTCAATGAGCTCATTTGGAAGAGGGAAATGTGGTCGGACGCTTCCTTCCTGTTGATATTCGAAGGGGCTGATTTGTCCCTTTGACAGGCTCGTTATGTTACGAGTATGATTTAAATCTTGATGAACGTGTATTCTAAAAGCAAAGAACACCAACAGCGTCCAATTCACTGCCAATAAAATTTGCTGCCGACCTTGTCACAGAAATAAAACCGCGATACTAGACGACGGCACAATCAAGAGGCAAGCCGAGAATTTAACCGTCGGCAGCCATTGCATACGTATCGTGGCAAACCTTCTATAGTTTATGAAAAAGTTAGAGAGTTTATGATAGTTGACTAAGAATATGGTGCTTAGGAACCGCTCTTATATCATAGTCGTGAAAAATTGCGTGCTCGAATTAGCACTAGATAAAGTCCGAATACAACTACAAATGCCATCACAATCAATACAAAGCAAATCGAATATAAGTATTCACGTCATTTCAAAGCAAACAAATACGGCGGCCAATTATAAGCCAAATATTTCATCATAACAACATCTGCCCCCAAAGATCTCGAACAGAGCCATTCGGCACAAAAGCGGGGTCAAGAAATTCACATCGTATGATCGGGAGTGAACAATATTAAACATGACGGCCTCATTCTCAGCAATCCCAACAATAGACCTCTCACTAGCCAACAGTCCCAATCATCTCCCACAATTACTCTTGGACCTCCGCCGTGCGCTCATCGACGTCGGCTTCCTGTATATCTCCAACCATGAAGTTCCATCTGCGGTAATCAACGATCTCGTGAATGCATTACCCGATCTCTTCAATCTCAGCGAAGAGACCAAGCGCGCCGTCGCGCTAAAGAACTCGCCTCATTTCCTCGGATACAGCGGTGTCGGAAGCGAGAATACGGGCGGCAGCATCGATTTGAGAGAGCAGTTTGAGTTCGCGACGGAGCTGAGGGCGACTTGGCATGAGGGACTGCCACTGTATGAGCGTCTGCGGGGTCCGAATCAGGTTAGTTTTCATCCGCGAGATGCGTACGATGACCTTGATTTACATCTTACTCACTGTTGCATAGTGGCCGAGTAACGACGCGAAACTGCGTAGCGTGATTGAGAGATATATCTCTGAACTGACGCAGCTTGGTGAGCGGTTCCTCGACCTTGTGGCCCAGGCTCTTTCGTTGCCGACAGGGACGTTTCAGCCATTTCTCTCAGATCAACATCGATTGAAGCTCGTTCACTACCCTGAATCCCCTTCGGGCGCCTCTGGTCAGGTTAGTCGTTAGATTTCTTCATTCTTTCCCTTGAGTAATTCTAATTATAAGTGGAAAGAAGTTACTGACTTCAGTGTCACAACATAGGGTGTTGGACCTCACAAGGACTCCTCAGGCTGGTGGACATTCCTCCTCCAAGCCTCGCCGCCCGAGGTAAAAGGCCTACAAGTATTGAACAAAGCAGGGTCCTGGGTCGACGTGCCAGTAGTACCAGGCACATTCGTAGTGAACATCGGACAGGCCTTCGAGGTCGTTACGAGAGGCGTGTGCAAGGCGACGACGCATCGCGTCCTCGCAGGTCAGCTCGAGAGATTCAGCGTGCCCTTCTTCCAGGGCGTCAGGCGGGACCTGACGAAAGCCGAGGCAGCCGGCGCGTTGGAAGCGCACTTCGCGGGCATGATAGGCGACGAATCCGCCGAAGGTAGTCAGATCGACTCGGCGTTTCTGAGAGGCAAGTATGATACGTGGGGCGAGTCGCAGCTCCGTACCAAGGTCCGTAGTCATCGCGAGAACGGCAGGAAGTTCTACGGCGAGGTTTATGAGCAGTACATAAATGATGATGCCTGATATGAAAAGAAAGGTCGCGAGGACTCCAAGGAAATGGCGCATGCGAAATATTCATCCCACAGCTGTTGACGGTGGATGGGAAGACATCCAGAAGGCGGCGAAGCGAAGCTATAGCTGATACATCGTAGAGATGGGAGAATCTAGAATAACGATGAGGAGATTGAAGGTAGAATAGACGTGTGGGCAAAGGACGTGCTTGAAAACAATAGACGCTACCTGAGCGGGCTTATGTCCTTGGATTAGATCCTTGTCTCATCGCCAATTCTCTATCCTAAATCCCAGCCACTTGAGGCTTGTTGCAAGTGGCCTCACATAGGTAGCTGTCGCCGATATTTTTGCAATAGCTATTATCACTTGCAACATTATCGTAATGAGCAGGTATTCGCCCCGTAGGCATCTTAAACTCTACTTCAAAAAATCACGTAGGAATAAGACAATAACGGGAAGCAAAAGTTATCCTTCTTCGGTCGTGCTTTTCGGGTATATTATTTCATCAAGTGTTATACAGACAATGGTACAATGCGGTAAGCTGCATCCCTAATTCCTGATACAGCTAGCAATCCGCGGGGTATAGTGCCTAAAACATTAGACGCCTCCTCCTTATATGGCAACCAAGCAGCCACGTCCAAGGCACCCGTTTCCTCGAAATCGAGGCCCATGACTTAACCAGTCATCATGTTCCAATGGGTCACCAGTTGCCGACTGAAATGTCGTACGGTGTCCTTCACTCTCGGCCTTTTCGTATTGGGTAAGAGATTACTTCAATGTTGATATAAAATGCAGTGCTGGAAGAGCGAATGATATGCTCATTTCTGTATGTTCAAGTATGGAATGTACCGAAACGCCGTAACCTTGAATGCGGTTCAAATGCAGTAATTGACACAAACTATTAGCGAGGCTGACCTGGATCCTTGATGCATTGTTCCGGATAGGCATAGGAAATGACATTATGTGTCGTAAATGCAAGTATTTCAAGGTAATAAACGAGTACCTTGTTGTATGCAAGCCTGGAGATCATTATTACTTTATCCCTTCTCTTTCATTTTTATGCCTGTCGACACTTTATTCAAGCCGAAACTGAAAGACACAGTCATCAACATATCTTTCGGAAACCTTCGACGCCGAGTACTGGTACCTCAACATCCTGTAGACCGAGTACACCTTCCTCACGTCTTCGCTCGACAAAGTTATTACATTCAGCAACAACTAGACTCCATTCGGCCAAGGCTCGTCCGGCGTATTTGACGCTCCTAGCAGATGAACCTTTCGGCTCAACTGGGTTGACGAGGTTTTCCTTATTAAGACCGGCTGCATTACGCAAGGGTATATCATCCTCATGCAGGTCCGTAAAACTGATATGCCCAATGCTGTTCCGTCCCGCGAGTACGGTGCCTGTGCTACTGGGAGAACTAGGGGGTTCCGGAGAGCCTGCATTTCTAGCCGATTCGACAAGTCCTGTAAGGGCACTCCCTGAGACGGCACGGGTCGGTGGAGGTCGGCCCGCCATGACTGGCGGACTTCCACCATGCCCTTTCGCGATAATCCAGGACTGTGCTGGACTTGGTAATCGAGGCCGAGTTAGGATACGATTTGGGGGAGGCATAGTTCCAGCATTGTTCCATGATAGTATAAACTTGAAGAGATACTGAGTAGCATCGAAAGTAGGAGAAGACCCAATGCTGTCAGTGTCGGAACTGGTCGAACTGATCGCACTGGTCGAAATCTGCGGCGGAAGGGCCATGCTCGTCCTGGATGCTGCTGTCTCCCGCCGTAAAGTCTCCAGATCGCTAGTATTACCCGTATTGGCAGTGAATGACAACACTTTGCCGAGAAGAGACCAAGTTTTCTTTGCCGTAACAGTGGCTTCTTGATTAAAGGCGTTGATGGAATCGAAATCAGTGGGGGGAGCATCTATGAAATCTTGTCTCGGCAAAGTAAGTGACGAGTCAAATCCGGCTGTAAAGCCCGGCTGCACAGTAGGGATTTCCGTCCTGATAATCATAAATCGTTTCCCCGGGGTGGGAAACGAAGGCGCTGTGGATGGTGGAAGCTTTCCTGTTTGCTCTGCCTGTTGCTTTAACCAGAGATAATGGCTCCAAACAGTCTTCAATCGAGTAAATACGAGCAGATAAATCTTCCTGCGGATTATTAGCATAAAAACGACGTCTTGTACAAATCGTAGCTTACGCGTCGGACTCATTGGCATTCCCAGCATCCCTGCAGACTCGCCAACACAGTAGTCGCATATAATAAGCGCGAACCATTGGGCACCAATTGTTAAAGAACTTGTCGAAAGTGTTTTCAGTCAGGAGCCAATCTGTACAGATAGCCTCCTTGCGACTCTGATCACGTGCAATCGTTTCCCAGATTGAAAAGATCAGAGAAAGAACCCGAATTTCGGACATTGAATTATTGGTCTCGAGGATTTTCTTCCAGACTTCGAACCAGAAAGGCCAATCAACATTGAGCTGTTGGGTGCAAGAGCCAACAAAATTCTCGTAAACAGTGAGTGCCTCCTCTAGGAAATCACAGATCGTAAAACAAGCATTGTGATCGAATTGCGAGGTATTTTTGACAGCTGCTTTCATCACGGCCAGGAATGACCCGGCGAAAGTATGACGGGCGCCTGCAAATAACAAAGATGTGTCTGATAGCACATTCTTTAACAGAACAATGAGCCTGTTCTCGGTCATTCCTCTCAAGATATTGCTATTGCTCGGTGCCATCTCCAACGCCACGGCTGACGCAATAAGTCCGTGGAGAGCATCCGAGAGTGGGGGCGCCGACATGGATTCGACAGCTGCTTGGCGATGTAGGGTTGAATCCAGAACTGACAGCATTTGAGCATTGACAAGCACAAATCCCGGAGCACGTGCCTTCTCCATGAGAGGCAGGTCAGGGGGCATGAAGTCTTCTGCAAGGATGAAATAGTATTTGCAGAATACGAAGAACAAATCACTATCACGGCCATTCCATCTCGCCACCCACGGCCCAGACCAAGGTATTTTAGTCGAGGCCAAAGGCAGCTGCGCAGGTTTCCGAAGAGCGGCTGAAACTAGATTGACGGAGGTCCAACCTAGCTTATCCATTCCCGGAGGGAAAAGAGCAACGATATCATCGCTTTCGCCTGCACTCCGGCGAGGAAGCTTTAATTCTTCAGCAATACGCCGCAAACAGACTGGCGTCAAAGACCACAGCCGAACAAGTATATCCGCAATTCCTGGGGCAAAAAAGAACGCGTAGGCACATGCTTTGCCCGCGAAGTTAACCAGGCTATGAGGGGCTTGCCTGAGAGACATCTTCTCTACAATCAGTGCCATTTGAGACATCAAGTTCGCAACGAACATATTTCTAACATTATGTCCCGTTGATTCGGCAAGATAAGTTGAATCCGCGGATTGCAATGAGCTCGTCGATCCATTTGACCCGGTCTGGGATCTCCGGCGAGTACGCTCTTGGGGGTTTCGCTCCGCCAATGGCCGAAACGTCGGGGTGCTCTGTCGCCATTCCGGGCGCATCATTATGATGCTCACCGCATCCAGCAATACAGGTCGGTCAATTCCGGGTACAGGTGGATGAGTTTTGACATCGAGCATATCAAGGAGCCCAGTCCACCACTTGTCGAGAATAGTTGCCCTACGTTCTAAGTCCTCGTAGTGGAGATTCGGATTTGGGTCGTTCGAGGCGAGTTTGCGGAGAAAAGGGACAAGAGAAGTACGGACAAGATTCAACTTTGTTGATGTAGGTTTGGATTGAAATCGCTGGAAATCTGCCTCGAGGCTCTTAAACTGGGACCATAGCGGATCTCGAGCAGCAGAGGAGCTTCTGGCACCAGGAATTTCGTCGGGGAATGTGCTGTTGCTCGTTTCTGAGGCATGTGATTTGCGGGTCTCGGAGGACGGCGGCGCCAGGCTCGTCGTCGAAGATGCTGAACTCTCTAGCTCATTGAGTGCCCTACCCTTCACGCGGGCAGTCTGAGGTCGGGTCTTCATTTTGCTAAAATAATTGCCAATCTTTGTCAAAGATTCATTCGACCGGCTGCTTTCACTAGAAGACGAGCCAGACCGATTCCGCGAGCCGTTCCGGAGCTTCATGATTGAACTATTGCTTGGAGTGCGTGCCGGGAGGGATCGCTCTTCAGGCACTTGGGCATCTTCCTGTCCTATTTTTGGTGAAGGTGATCGTGAAGTAGAGATCCAGGAGCGACGAGCGAAAGATGCGAATGAGCTGGAGACGTTTCTCGGCCCGCCCTGGATAGCTGAAGCTGGAGTAAGAGATGCATTGCCGGCTTGGTCACCTGTCCTCTCCTCGGCGTCCACATGAGGGAGGTACCCCAGGTCAGGGGCTGATTTGGAGGTTGGCATCCACGACTGTGGGCGACTCAACATCATGGATTTCCTCTTGCCCATGCTTTCGGTCCGGGGCCGCAAGCCCGCAAAGGAATGGCGAATGGGAGCACCCGTAGACTGCTCATTGGGATCCTCCGGTAATGTGTCGGGGACAAATGTCAAAGTGGTGCTGAAACCGGCATCGGTATCAAGGTCGAAATCGATGGCGGGCACAGCGTAGGCGGGGGGGTCGGGCAAGTTCTTGTCGGCCCACGAAGGGTGTGACGACGATGGTGCACGGGTGTGAATAGCAGAAAGCGGCTCTGCTCGGGTCGAAGAGTGTGACGAGGGCGACGGCGGCAGTGTTGATGGGGGGAATGACTGCGTTGACTCGACGGCGGGTGAAACCGTCTCAGTCAGAGTTGGGCCCGTCATTGTCTCATGGCCAGGGGTAACTGCGGACTTATATGTATAACACGTGTTTGCGACAGAGCTGCCATACGCTGGGGCACTGGGTGGTGTGCTGTAGGTACCTGTACAGTAGCGTACGAGATGCGGCACACCTACCTGTCATTCATTGGACAGGACCTGGGCAAGACACCTCAGTCAAGCACCGGTTGGCAGACGGAACACCTATAGCTTGTAAACAGCCAGGCTAGTTCCAGCGCCGGTGGTTGACAACGGACGATGTCTCGAAGCTGGACCCAGAAATACTCAACCCAACAATACCATGTGATACCTTATCCCTTGACAGTATTTGCTGACTGCAGAAATTCTCCTCCAGGACTAATGATCTGCTTGTCGACCGCCTGGGCCAGGGAGTGCAAGGATTTAGGCTTCGATACAGCCGCTGTGTTTGTCGTCCCCCCTTACGAACAGATCTTGAAAAGTCGCGACGTAGCCAGGAGAGAGCGTTGTGGACCGCAGAGAAAGGCAGCAGGAAGGTCTTTTACGTATTATGTTATCAGGATGCCAATGTTTTCCGACGAGGGGCGCGACCAATTGTAAGAACACTTCCCCTGTCTCTCGCCCTGACTAGGCTAGCTAGACACTGCATGCGGTGGCACATTACAGGTCGGTACTTCTGTAGATGGCGACAGACCAGTTCATTTAGGGAGCCGCTAGTGCGTTTAGCTCAGGGACCTAAAAGCCTATATTTTCAGCTTTGTCCTCTATTACCTTCGGTACTGCTACTAGTACGGCACTTACCTTACGTAAGTGGGTATCAGATAAATTATTGAAAAACTGGGCAAATTCAAGAAATTATTTCTAGCCTACCTACTGTACAGGCCGGTACAAAATTAGAAAAGAAATAGCCAAGTTACTATGCATATACATACGTCGAGGAAGCCGACATCTCGCATGCTGTTTGATTTGATCAGACCTACCTACATGTATGTCATACGATAGCAATACGTAGTGTACACCAAACTATCGAGCCAGGCGCTCGGGTAAGTTGGAGGCCTGGTTTAACTTTCGGATCGGACATGTGCGCCGGTGCGTAGTACTTCTGACAGACGTCATAATAGGAAACTATTACGAATCGAACAAAACTTCAATGTCAATGGCGAATTTTCAAAGCTATGTCACGCATGCAGGATCCTGCGACGCCAACGGCAAACGAAGTAAGACACGAATATGCGCAAAGCAGGCTGAGAACGTCAGCTTTGAGTGATGGTGATCGGCGTAAGGCGGAACCCCTCAGAAGATCGAAATCTTAAGGCTCATACCAACGTACTTACACGTGCAGATGAATGGCACTGCATCAAGGCAGTACTGTAGATGTGCTTGCTTGTTATGGCATTTGGAAACAAAAACGTCACACGAGATAGATTTGGCATCGGCGTGCCAAGAGCCATGCTGTTGACATTTTCAAACCCAAGGTAGCGTCTGGAACAACGTAGCGGTCTCCAAATTGATGCTGTTAATAACAGGCGGCTGCTGTGCAGCGAGATTCGGGTATCCGATGCCGTAGCCGGACATCAATGTGTCAACCAATTGGGCTCGGACCTCACCAAATTCTCGGAATGGGCGATCTCTTCTCATCACCACAGCACATCAGAATCGATGCAAGCATGACGAGTCAGCGGCGACAGGAGGTAAATTGTCGTACGAACACTACCATGGGCTTGGCTTGGCTGGGCGAGAGGAGGTGGCAAGACGCGCAAACTGACCATTTTTCGGCGGTCACGGTCCCTTGTTGATATGCGTTCCCGGCTTCGAATAGATGTAGTAGTAGTGCACCGCAGCGCCGTCACAAATTCGCTAATTTAACATGGCTAATTTGGTACGAATCGTAGAGGTTCTCGTGTCCAAGTTATGAAAATCACATTTAGGAGATGTTAGTCCGGTGCAAATAAACGTCATCCTCCTGCACAAGGGTAAATCGGCCAAGGGATGGGAATCTAACGAGGATCCCAGATTTGCATTACCTTAAAAGGAAAAGTTCCATGGTGAACGAACCCCAAAACGTGCCCCCTTTTAGCGGGAAGCAGGGATCATAACGAGCCGTCTGCGCTCCACTACACTACTTACCAGTACATACGAATTATGCATTGCTTCTGATAAACAGAAAAATTTCAATTGTATTTCTGATAAAGTTCAAGATGCATGGCGTAAAATGACATCGATCAGACGGGATCAGTAGCCATCGTTGAAAAATTCAGACAGGCGTCCACCTCGTATGGGTCTCTTGCTACTGCCAGGTCGATCTTTTCAGTCGCAGCCAGCCATAAAGCCGGTAAAAATGTGGGCAATGAAACCACTGTGGCCCACCTACGATTATCGATTAAAGGAGCTGAAAAGCTGTGGGACAATGATTAATTTATATCGGGTCGGTGCACCACTCAGGAGAATGCCTTCAACGTTGCGCCGCGTTTCTTCATGTATGCAGGATGAAGAATAGAGACAACATTGAGATCGGGACGGTACACGATCAGGTAAACACTCGTCACATGCATTGCTGCCAAAACAAACCCCGTCATTCGCGCCCGCCTGGCGGTCCCAATGTCCTTAGTAAGGGTAACCGACATTCCGGCATGTTGGTCAGCGTAGCCTCGGAGAATTAACGAAACGATCCCCTGGCTTCCCGTGCGGACTCTGCATCGTGACGAGAATAATTCGGTTCGTCAGCGGAGAATCCACTCATGGTGCAGACAGAACCGAGGGCCAAGCTAATCCCTCTTGGTCAGCGCTGGATATGCACCACTTGCCATTTCATTAACACGCAATATCTATCCCGTAGCATGCGATGGAGGGCCTAGACCGACGACATTCCCTTGGCGCTTGCTCTCTGGTAATGATCGCCTACGGCGGGAGTTGAAACGTCTATAGTAAAGGCTCTCCATATTCCAAATAACAAAGATACTGCTGGCCGAGGTCGTGTTACTACTTACTACCTGCCTACTGGAAGTGTTGAACGCAGCATGATTATATAGGCTTTGAATCGTCATCTATCGACTTGAGCAGGCAAGACGTTCAATAATTTTTAATGCCAACTCAAGTTCATGCTCCTGGTTTGAAGTCCAGAATTCAAAGATCTTATTCGAACGTGCATATGCAATGGTTGTATGAAACTAACCTGCATTGCAAGACCCTGATCAGTCTCGGACAAGACCCATCTTCAGAAGACGGTTTCCAAACTCTACTAGATAATAGTCGCCATACACTAGACCGTGATTACAATACCGTTTCCTCGCATTTGCATTATTGTTGGCCGTGCCGTATTTCAACAGCCCTTCGAACGTCTCATTGGGAATCACATCCTCCACTTCAACTCCGTATAGAGAGCTTGGAACTAGTGATGCCTTCTCCTGGGCTAAGGCATATTGTAGCGTCTCGCGAACTATAGCGATAGCCGCCTTGAGAAACCATGATGCAAGATCATTCTTGCCACGGAGTGCTAACGCCTCTGAGAGCATCAACATGCCGGTCGCCGCGATCACGCCCGCTGAGCTATCTAGAACCGGGTTCGACATATCCTGAGGCGCATCGAAGTCCCATGGCGGAACAAACGGGACTCTTCCTAAGCTGTGGCTGTCCCAGCCAGAGTAGTTATTATCGTGCTGAACCTCTACAGAAGACGGCGTCAAGTTGAGTCTGTAAAGGAAGTACTCCGCCAGACCGCATGACGCGCGGAGAAACCGGTCATCCTGAGTCGATATATATGTTTGGGCGTATCCGTAGATACCCCAAGCTTGACCTCTCGCCCAAGTCGACTCATCTGCATATCCTTGCGCTGTGAGGCGCCGTTTAATGTCTCCTGATACAGGGTCCAAAACGGCGACATGGTAGGTTGAAAACCAACCTCCCCCGTAGGTAGGACCGTAGCCTTCCTGCACGGTCTCGGGTCTTAGATGTGTTTCAAGCAGTTTGGACGCGTGCGTAGTTGCGATATCCGCTAGGTAAGCCGATTCAGCTCCACCATGTTTTGCCGCGTAGTAAAGCAGATCAAGATTACAGAGACTGTCGATGATGACGATAACATTATTCTCCATGTCAAGGATCTCCACATCCTTTTTCTTAAGCACGTCCCAACTACGGATAGCCCCAGCTGAGGCAATGAACCGCGAAGCTAGACTGCCGCCAGCCTCAACAATGGTATCTAGACTTCGCTGGTTTCCGTTGAGTTCCCAGTCAAGACGCAAGACCGGCATGACGATGAACCCGATATCGTGGGTGTCGGTCCTCTTGGCCATTGCATAAAGGGGCTCAGCCCAGTGCTGAGCAAAGATACCGAGACGCTCATACGCTGCGTTAAGAATTTGAGAGTTTTCGACCCGTTGATTCGCTAGCTGGCGACTATACTTCGAGAGTTTCAAGTGACGTTCCAAGAGCAGATATATCGTTCCTGGAAAGAACCCGCAGGTCCAAAACTCTGCTTCTCTGAGGGTATAAAGCCCGGACTTGTCTCCATGCTGAAGGACATACTCAGGAAACGTATCCGGGCCTCGCGGATCTAGGTTGTTGCCTTCTTGTAAGTTTCGCTCTGAGTTTTGATTCTTCGCGTATTTCGTGGCAACTCTAAGCACTTTAGCCACAACGTTTTTAGCGAACAGTTCAGAAAGCTCTCCGCCAATATTAATACCAGAAGGCCAGGAATTCAAATGACCAGCTATCTGATCACTGGAGCTTGCCGATGATCCACCTACTAACTGGATGTTTATCTTTATGGATTCTGAGTCACCCATTTTTGGTATCCAAATTTTGATGAAAGTAGTGATCTCTTGCAGCGTCAGTCCATATTTTACACCAAAGAACCTAAATGACTGTTACCTTGGCTATTTACAAATAGCACATGGGACAGGCTTATGCAAGTTGTTGTCATGCTCTGGTAGGATAGGTGGATAGACGGCAATACGCCGTAAACAGGAAGCACACGATGGGCACCCGAGATTCTTGCCAGGCACAAAGCCCGATGGAATAAACTTCGTGTGAATATAGCCCGAGTCGCCGAAGGGGCAGATCTATCGATCTACAAGAGCTTCTTGGCGGGACATACCCCGCGGGGAACGGTAGGTATACCTACCCCAGATGTGTGGGGAGTTGCATTGGGTCGATACAACATATGCGCCTCTGACTAGTCAAGGGGCATGGGGCAAAGAAGGTATGACTATAAAGGTATTGGCTGTAGGGATCAGGATGTGAAGTAGTCAAAGTGTTGGCTGTATAAAATATCTGAACTAAAGTCATAAGCTATCTCTTAAGAGCAACTTATCCCAATTAGCTGCCATGGGGCAATCCGAAAATCAAACAAACATTCAACTTGACTCAGCTGGGACTGTAGGGGAGAGCGAAGAAGCTGATCCTGTACCAAGCTCATCAAGAAAGCCTCCGGAGAAGTCCTTATGGTGGGCATGGATCTATATCTTTGATTGGTATCCGAGTCATTACTCGGAAGAAGAACGGCGGCTACTCAGGAAACAGGATAGCATCATCCTTCCACTGTGCTGTCTCATGTTCTTCATCAAATGGCTTGATCAATCAAACCTCAATACGGCCTATGTCTCGGGCATGAAGGAAGAGTTGAACCTCAAGGGGAATGAGTAAGTTCCGCAGAACTGGTAATTGTTCAACAATTGCTTAAAGCCGCCAGGTACTCCTTATTCGGGACATTCTACAATATCGGATACCTGGTTTTCGAGATTCCATCTATGATGATTATTTCGAGACCACATCTAACGAGATATTACGTACCTACTATGGAGGTGCTTTGGTCAATTCTAACATTTTCTCAAAGTCGCCTAGCAAGCGCGCAACAGATATACGGGCTGCGATTTCTCCTCGGAATCCTCGAAACCCCAGCTTCAAACGGGAGTATTTACATCTTAACATCTTGGTATCGCGCCGACGAGACCTTCAAGAGATGTGGCGTGTGGTACATTTCCAGCAACTTAGGCTCCCTCTTTGGCAACTATCTCCAGGTGGCAGCGTCCCGGAATCTCGACGGCGTAGCTGGGTTGTCTGGCTGGAGATGGCTCTTTCTCATCGATGGGTTCATCAGTCTCCCCATTGCGATCGCCGGCTACTTCCTCTTTCCGGGCCTGCCTTTCAGTCCGAAAGTGTGGTGGCTATCTGAAAGCGAGCAAAAGTTGGCTCGGAAACGAATGCGCGATGATGGCGTTAAGGAAAGTAGGAAGATAGGGAAGCGGATGTTGAAGCGCGTCTTTACACATTGGCATTTCTACGTCGCCGTGCTTGCTTATGTTCTGTATGTGGTCTTCATCATTTGATGATGTTCAATGGCTGACGATTATGAAGCTTCCAGTCATCATCTTATGTGACTGGCCAAATGGCACTCTGGCTCAAGTATGAGAAAGATAACTTTGGAGCTTTCGAGCAGTGGCAAGTCAATGTTTATCCTACGGGCGTGCAAGCAGTCGCTATTGTTACGGGGGTTCTGGCAACGTCCCTCTGCATGGTATACCCACTTTGGGCCATTCTATCAGCAGTGTGCGGGATTCTATTATTCAGTAATATCTCCCTTCTCGTATGGAATATCCCTCGCGGACTTAAGTGTAAGTGCCCAATGCTTTACTACTGCTTGATCATCTTTCTAACGGACATAGTCACGGCTTGGTACCTTCTTGGTACAACATCTGCGGTCACCCCTATCCTATTTCCTTGGGTCAACATTATAATGAAGGATGACAATGAAGCAAGAGGGTTTACCACCGGTGCTATGGTAAGCACATTCAAGGATCTATCTTTATTAGAGGCTCGTGAATAACAACCTGCAGATGACTTTAGGATGGGCCTTTTTTAGTTTCTATCCAATCACTGTTTTCCCAGTTCTCGAAGGTATGTTTCGATCTGTTACTGAGGCCGATTTGGTACTAACAATTTGCAGCACCCCGGTGGCTTAAGGGTTTTTCAGTTAACACCGCTTTCGTCGTTTTATTCTGGGCTACATTCATGATTGGACAGTATCTATGGAGCCGAGATAAGAAGAAAGCACAACGCTTGGCTGATCACGCCGAGGTTATGAGAGTCGCAGAAAAAGAGGAAGATATTGAGCATGTCGAAGGGAACGATCAAACAGAGAGGGTCTAATTATCTTGGGCTGAAAGTAGTACTAGTGAATGCTGGCATATCAACCAGCTGTTAAAATGGTGTTCTCTCAGTTCGCTTTTTCATTATCCCGAGGCCCGAGAGCAGTAGATGTATTGGATCTTAATTGGGCCTCATCAAAGTTGATACTACCTTAACTACCAGTCCTTCACTTATACTCTCTACTTCGTCGCATTGCTGATAACCGCACCCGAAATGCCAGCACTTGAAGGCTTCTCGGATAACACTTTCGAATCATACGATGATCTAATCAAGGCCACAGTGGCAATACTGCGACCCCTTGAGAGATACAAATCCGTCGGTAAAGCTAGAATTAGAATTGCTACAGCGACTGGTGCGGGCTTCAGTGAAACAGCAGCACAGCTGGAAGGTTTCGCACGACCTCTTTGGGCCGTAGCAGAGCTTCTCAGCCTGAAAGCTCGGGAACCTACTGCTCTCCCAGATTTGCAAGAGCTTGACCTAGAGTCATGGATCACTGGTTTAAAGAATGGAGTAGACCCGGCGTCTCCTGAGTACTGGGGCGATGTGAGTGATTCTGACCAACGCATGGTCGAGATGGAATCCATAGCTTACGCGCTCTTGGTATCCCCCTCACATTTTAGTTTCTCCGAGGATAGAGCTGCGAGATTAAACCTGGTCAACTGGCTGCGCCAGATCAATGGTCGGGAGATGCCGCTAAATAATTGGCGATGGTTCAGGGTATTTGTCAACCTCGCTCTCGTGAAAGCTCTAGGCACCCCCCTGGAAGAAGTCAGACGCAATATAGATGACGATCTCGAGGCCCTCGATTCATTCTATCAAGAAGATGGATGGTCGAGCGATGGGCCTTGGGGAGAGGCTCGGAGACAAGCCGACTATTACTCAGGTAGCTTCGCCATCCAGTTCGCGCAACTCCTCTACGTTCGATTCGCGTCAGATATCGACCCTGCCAGGGCTCAAAACTACCGATCACAAGCTGAGAGCTTTGCATCCTCCTTCTTCAGGTATTTCGATTCGGATGGTATGGATTTTAACACGCAAGTCATGCTATGCCTGCTGACATCGTGGTCAGGTGCTGCCATACCATTCGGTCGAAGTCTGACCTACCGGTTCGCTTTTGCAGCATTCTGGCCTGCCGTAATCAATGCTGGCGTCAAACTTGCACTGCCACTTGAAGACATAGGTGTCGTGAAGGGCATACTCTTCAGGCATATGCGATGGTGGACAAAGTACCCAGACCTCTTTAATACTGATGGAACTATCAGTATAGGCTTCACCTATCCAAATCAATATATGTCCGAAGCCTATAACTCGCCACAGTCCGTGTATTGGTGTCTCAAGACACTGACTGCTATCGGGATTCCTCGAGGCCATCCGTTCTGGGCTTGCAAAGAGCTCCCACATCCACTTTATAGCACTAATCATCCCTCAAACTTGCTCCAGTGTGCTGTCGTGCTGACTCCGAGACACATCCTATGTAATACGCGGGAGCATCATTTTCTACTTTCTTCGGGGCAATATACCAGCAAACCTCATAAGGGTAGAGAAGCGAAATACGGGAAATTCGCCTATTCATCATCATTTGGGTTCAGCGTCCCCACAGGCTCGACTCTAGAGCAGATGGCACCGGATAGCGTTCTATGTCTGAGTCGGGATGAAGGCGATACATGGACGACTCGCTGGGACCCATTCGATGTGTGCTTCTCCTCTTTCCAGCTCGCTTCCGAGATAGTCCCAGTACTTCATAGTAGCTGGAAACCGTGGAAAGATCTCAATCTAGTCGTTAAGACTACACTGGTACCACCCACACCATCTTGGCCTGGCTGGCACCTACGATTGCACGAATTTTGCTTCGACACTGTAGATAGGGATCGCCTCACGGAGATTCATGTCGTCGATAGCGGATTTGCGATTTCGGAAAGTCTGCCGGGAGGTGGTTCCCTATTCGAGACGCCTGGTGCAATCGCTGACAAGCCAGAATGGGACATGACTCCTGGCTGGTGGCGAGATCAAGATGGAAGTTGTCTCGGGGTGACGGATGCTGGTGTTAGCGGTATATTGAATGTGACGCGGCTCTTCGAGGACAACGCCAGAGAAACGGGGCCAGTATTTTCGACTCAAAGTCTCTTCATGAAGGCAGATCCGAATACCAACGTTATGGCGTCCCGAACGGTGATTCCTTATTCACACACCGTCTTAAGTATACCTTATCCTAATGACGACACTGAGTCCTATAGCAACAAGATAAGTCTGTGGCTGGCTACTGGGGTCTTCGCCATCACGCATTCATCAGCGAGGACTCCCGAAGAGTTACGTAAATTATGGAGAATGTTGCCCGATCAACTCTTACGGATTCGAGAGAAGCTCAGAGAAGTTGCCGGGTATAGATGATGCGGCTTTGAATATGGTCCGTTGAAGCCGTTGGTCTTTACCAAAGATAATATGAATTGTGGGGAGCTGGGACGCTCCGCGGATTCTCCGCGGTCTACAATGTAGCTTATTTCAACTCAGAACACTTCGTTCCAGGCACCATGATATAAAGCACATTCTGTAATCCGAAGTTCCGACGAACAGATGAGTAAGCCCTATATCTTAGTGCGACAATCGTTATACGTCCAGGCATTATTCACACTCAAATCTGATGACTCATCCCGTCAGTGAAGCCAACTTATAAAGACAATCAGTAGGTATCAAACAAAACATCCAACCTAAGCAGCTCATGAGCCATATTATCGAAAGAGCTATCATAACTTAAACCTCAAACCACATATCATCATGGTCTCACCACAACCCACTTCCACCAGCGGCAGCACCAATGCCCTCTCAGACGTGAACTCAACAACGCTGGGGGCCAAGTTCCCAGAAATCACACTTCCAGACGGCAGCAAAGTGCAAACAGGGACTGTCGGGTACTAAACGCCATCTATTTCCTCCCACTAGCTTTCATCCGCACTAACCCGTCGTAGAGCTCTTTTAGTCAATATCCGGGCCTACAACGTAGCACACGCAGACGGCGACACGGCCAAAACCGAGGCGCTGGAGGCCAGTTTCAAGGCCGCGGTGCCGCTTCTGCACAAGGTCGGGCTTTTCGACTTGTTCACTCCCGAAGAATGGATCCGAGGTGACAATGAGGGTCGAAAGGCTGTTGGGCGGCTGTATCAGGAGTTCAAAGCTAGCCAGTAAACGTTATGTAGCAGCAGGCCCGACTAGAAGAAGAAAAGGCCCGCCGGACGGAGAAGATACCCTGTACAATATAACTGTAATTTTTTTTTTTTGACAATCCCAACTCATTTATCGGAGTCATGAGATAACGGTCATACAAACATGTGTATGCTTTAAGGTATCATGTTATTACAAGCTCTCAAATCAAAATTATTTCTTCTGCCTCTTCTGGGTATCCTCATCATCCGCCGCACCGTTACCACCTTCAACATCTCGGTTACGTTTCAGGCCCTTCATCTTCCTCGTCTGCAGGTCACTCAAGTCCTGTTTACCAATGTGAATTCTGCCCAGCTTATCGCCCATGATATCTGTCGAGATGTTCTTCTTGGTCTTCTCCTCGCCCGCCTTAGGCTTCTTCAAAGCCTCCTTCCAGACTGCCTCTTCGGGCTGTTGGCTGCGACCTACGCGGAAATCTATCCTCTGCAGCCCCAAAAGTCAGTAAAGATTAACATCACAAGACACGAAGAAGCCTTCATGTAGCAGTGGTAACTAACCGGACCCATCTCCTCCAATTCGATGCGTGGTAGCCTCTGTCCACTTCTCTTTGTGTCAAGAAGATATAGTCGTAGGTGAACAGTGGGCTTGACGTCCTCGCCGGCCGGCTCGTCGGCCGCTACGGATATTATATATTGCAGTCCCTCCACGTCAATCTTGCCGCTACCAGTGTCGCCCTTAAACATATCAATGAGAAAGCTCTTTAATATCGTGTATTCGTTGGCGACAGGGCTATCCCATGCGGTTCCAGAAAATAACATCATAGGTCTTAGGCCGACAGCAAACTTGCGCGACTTGAATTGCGACAGGGTGCGGAAGGTCTCGGGTATTATATGAAGCTCTATCATGTCGAGGATTTGGTTCGTGGCGAATGTGCGAGCGAACGTGAGCGAATTTGGGCGCTTCTTGGAACTAGACCCGAACACGAGCAGACTCGTATCGTTCTTCTCGGAGAAGAAAACTAGCGACGAGGCGTCCTCGAATGGATGGATATCGTTCTTCTTGCTGAACTTCTTGGCTAGCCTACACATCACTGTTAGAAGGGCCGGGAATCGAATCTTGAGCGACTGCGTCCAGAAGCACTTACGGTTGTCTTAGCGAATGAAGATCCGCAAGAGCATCCTGGACAATCTGGCTACATGTTGTGCCACGGCTGCAAGCATGGTTAGACCTGATTTACTAGCAGAACGCCATTGACAAACACACAGAAACAGGGTCGACTTTGGGTTTTCGACTATCTTTGGCGCCCTCTTCTCGAGAGCCCTCTTGCTCCGCGCATTCTTGGGTTTTCTAAGATAGGGCAGTTAGCAAGAGAATGCACAGCGCGTGGACGTAACAGAGCGGACACACATTTCTCGAAGCATGATTGATAGAATTGTGTTGGAATTGGTCGGATCAGCTTTCGATGTATCGTGAAAAGACGGAGATTCCAAGCTTCGGAACACTGGCGCGGTCGCATCAGATGCGCATACTACCTAGGTACTGAAATATTTAAGGCGGGGAGGTTTTTTTGCCGGCAGAATCCTTGCGACAAGAAAGCGGTGAGCCCACAGCTCCCCATAACTTGTACCTTGTAGCGGTCGTACAGGCATATTTATGCATTGGGGTTACCTTATGTAAAGTGCTGACAATTGACAATTATAGAACTTAACTTCTACGGTTTTTAGGACTGTTTCTTCACAACTCCCTTATTCACCTCACAGCGGCATCATTTCGAATGTTGTAATCAATTATATGCAGATTAATATCCCCGTATTCATCAGCTACAGATCGGTCTACTTGGCTAACACGTCGATATTTATAATTTGTGTGAAGAACCATGCTTCTCGAAGTTCTCGTTCACCAGCACGTATCTGTATCGCGCCTTTCCTTCTCCCATATCTAGGATAGCCTGGTTGGCCTCCTTTAGCGGACGTTCCTGGACCCATGGCTTGATCTTCTTGTCTGCCGCCAGCTGCAACATTTGTTTGATCTCCCAAGGAGCCCCGGTAGAGCTGCCAGTGATCTTGACCCCGTTCATAAGGAGCGTGAAGACACTGACTTCGGGAAACTCACCCTTATCGGCGGCCCTGCTTACGGGTTAGCTGTCTCTTGACACATCGTAACTGTGGTTCTCATGCAACTCACCCTACTTGGACAAACTCTCCTCCCCTCTTCAGGAGATTGAGGTATTTCGTCAGGGGCATCTTTGCGCTACTAACTGTGCAGACAATGACGTCCACTATAAACATGGCGTTAGTTATACGGTCCGTACAGGAGGAGACTAACAAACAGCCGAGGTCAAAGTGAAAGAGGAGCCAGGAAATTACTCTCACTTACGGCTTGCAGCATGCTTCTTGTGCCAGTCCTGGTCTTCGTCTGTGGCAATGTATTCATCGGCACCGAGCTTCAAGACATCATCTCTCTTGGCGTTCTTCCTCGAAATGCCCACGACCCTGTCAGCACCCATGGCCTTGGCGAACAAAACACCAAAGTGTCCCAGTCCACCAACCCCAACAATGCCAACACTCTTTCCTGGGCCCACTCCATTTCGTCTTAGTGGCGAGTATACTGTTACACCGCCGCACAGCATCGGCGCTGCGTCTGCTGAGCTCAACCCATTCGGAATGTGGACCACGAATTGTTGATTTGTTCGGTGGTAGTCTGCGTATCCGCCGTATGCCTTGCCCTCGTTGTTTGGGAATTCGGAACCGTAGGTGTTGACGATGCCGCGCTTGCAGTACGAATCGTTGCCAGAGGAGCATTCGGGACAATCCGGCTGCTGGCAGGTCCGGGCTTGCGCACCTACACCGACTCGATCGCCTATCTTGACATGGCTCACATTCTTGCCAACACGCACTGCCTTGCCAACAATTTCGTGACCGACACAGCAAGCTAGTGGCTATTAATACATCATCATTCGCATAAACGAGGGTACAGAGAGAGCACTTACGGTAATTGGTGGGAAACCAGCCGGACCGCAGCGTATGAAGATCAGAACCACAGATTCCGCAGTGCGAAACTTCGATATCGATATCATCCTCGGTCCATTTCTTAGGTTCGAACGGACCCCACTCCATTTTGCCATTGACCGAGTCAGGGCTGTGGCCCAGCCAGCCTTCGAACTTGATATCGGCCATACTAATAGGTATCTTTTATGTAATCGTTGTTAAAATTTGTCTGCAGAAATGAGAACGAATTGCGACCTGGACGAGGCATGATGAAGAGGGTTGCGCTGCCGGCTATATATGGTCTCGACAGCGGGATCATCCCTACCCAGGTAGCCTTTCCTGGCATGACGTTATGCACGTTCTAGTTGGAGGCAGAAAGCCCACTCTTCCAGGTTTGCGCCCCGTCTCATGACAATGTTGGACTGCTGTACTGTGCACATTTGCGATATGGTTGATTTCATGTTAAATCCGATGAGATTCAGCTTACCAAACTCTCTTTACATGAAGATGCAGCATCACAACAACCGGCCCTAAGCTATAGCCGGCCCTTCTCGCAAGTTGTTACCCTGGCCCCTCAGGCCAACAATGGCAATCACTCATCTACGCTTCTCAACATACGCAAGTGGTTGTGCTGCGACTACAAGGCAATACTTTACTGCTAATGTTCGAAGCACGACTTCTAGAACCTCAGCGGAGCACCAAGGGTTTCGAACAAAACCAATACTATCTAGACTGCTTGAATGGCCTACGATTACTTCATACTAGATTTTCAGTCGTTTGGAGCACAACATACCCCAAACAGCGAGAATTGAAGATATCAACTCTTCACTAAAATACTCACGCTCTTAGACCATCTAGGTAAGGTAAATCTCGGGCACTAAGTCGTTAGCAAGACGGAGAAAACATTTCAAGGGAGTAGCCCACGAGCCAATAACCGAGTTAGGATTTAGGCGAGGTGCTTGGCCCCGCCATCTCGGCAGGAATGGCACGATTGTGCATATCTTCAAAGCTAATCGCTGTTGGTGCAATTTGTAAGAACTTACCGTACCCACAAACTGTTAACGCCTAACTGCGACAGTACTAGCTTCACAGCTGCCTTTTCTCATTCATCGACATTGAAGTTGCTGATGCCATATCTCCGTTATGTCCCTTAATTTCGAGAGACATGACTCGATGTGCCAGTAGGCAACTCTAGATGTTGCGACTCCGTGACTCCTCCGGCGTATAATGTTACCCTCGTAATCCAAAATCAGGTATTATATCCCATCAGCAGACAGCAGCGCCTGGAAATATGTTGGAGATATGAAGTAGAGAGTCACCGACCATCTGGATACGCATATCTTGGCAGATGCAACCTCGTGAACTACTATAACGCTACGCGTCATAGTGTAAAAATGTACGCCGGAGCTACGGAGTTCCGAAGGCTATCATGTTGTTTTCAGCGGGTATAACACACGGTGCTTCACTCAAGATGGACAATGCATAAAAACTCGGGGGTCCGAGATCGTGACATCAATGCAGACACCGCTTTTCCAAACTGACTCATGATGGAAGTGAGCGGTGAAAATTGTGATATGCAGTGACCGTCTGACTCGGTACGTTCATCCTGATATCACAAGAACAGCAATATAATTCTTCTCGGCCCTAGGGCTGCAGTAAAGATTTCACAAGTCATATTCTTCTCATCCACGATCTCCTCAATGGATTGGCCTCTCGGGGCTCTTCCAAGATGTAGCTAGATTGGATCTGCCCCAGCTTCAACCCGGCTCTATTCTCCAAGAATGCAGGGGTCATCATTGTTATCACATTGGTAGTATCATTGGATTGGAGCTTTTCAAGGCGAGCCAAGATTGACTGATGCCCCCTGTTCGATCTCTATCACTAATCATCACACTTCGGCGTTAATCTCAATCGCCAAGAATGTTGAGCATGTAATGACCGAACGAAGGTAATGGCCGAACAAATGTAGTATATATCAACAAGAGAGACTTGTGGATTTGGGTCCCTGTGTCGCCAAATCATTACCCCAGCGAAGGAATGAAACGAATATTTCCAGTCTATGAACCTACAAAGTATTCTGGTTTATAGCAGGTGAATAACTCTTCACAGACCAGAATACCAGATGTCATTCCAGCTTGGCAGTAGGAAATAACCTCTTTTCTCGGATGAGCTTGTCCGATATTTGGAGAAAGATCTGAAAGCTAGCCCCGAGTGATAAGGAACGGGGTTGATCTCTTGGCCTCAACTCCATCCCGCGGTTATTCCCATATGCTCGGATCGACCAATGTCTCTCTTGATTGCACGAGTTCCGCACGTGGTATTGAGATAAAAAAACCACACAGTTCCCCGTACAATACCATACCATATTTATTGAGATAAATAAGAAATGGACGAAGCAAAATACGACGAGGTATAGCTGGAACATGTGTATTTCTGGTAAATTTATACGACCTCTCTGCAAAAATCTCCAGGCATGCTTGCGTAGGATGCACGCTAATTATGTAATTCTCGGCCCCGCCCATGAGCCTTTGACACCTGCGTTAGGTGATTCACGACTATACTAGCCTACCAGAATGATGGGACAATAGACCTTCCGTCAGACAATGTTGTTCCACACTGTGGGATGGGCAAGCCTAATTGGCGGGTTTATGCAGGCGGCAGCGATTCCTTTGGATGCGTCTATTCAGCGGCCATTAAGGGCCCATTTCCACAGCGGCCAACAAAAGCCTATACACTCCAGCTCAGATGACGCGAGCTGGAGGACGTTTCCCCAAGACGACCGGACGTGCGTGGCTAACGCAACGCACTTCACCGGCCGTGTGCCAGTCACAACAGACAAGGAGTTATTCTTCTGGTTCGTGGAGAGTCGGAATGACTCCCTCAACGACCCCACGATACTGTGGCTGAACGGTGGGCCGGCCGCCAGCTCCATGCCGGGCTTTTTCCAAGAGATCGGCCCCTGCGAGATTATTGGCAACGGTACTATCAATGGCACGAATGCGACAACCGTTAACTCTGATAGCTGGGTGAACTTCGCAAACGTTCTCGTGCTAGACCAGCCTGCCGGATCGGGATTATCGACAGCCGCCGGAACCACCGCGCCCATAACGCTGGCGGAAGCGACCCTTGACTTCGGCATTTTCCTGTCCGAGTTCGTGGCACGATTTCCACAGTACTTTGACCACGGATTCTATGTGGCCGGTGAATCCTTCGGAGGACGCTATGCCCCGCGCTATGTCGCCGACATCGTATCCAACCAGCTTGGTCATGCAGAAGATGCGCTCCCAGTCAAGATAGACGGTGTCATACTCGTCGACGCATTCGTCGATGGCGTATCGCACATGATCGGCCATTATGATTTATTCTGCACAGACGAGTATCAGGACCTCTTGCGCTTTAACGAGACGACTTGTGCGTCGATCGCCGCCGCGGTGCCCCGCGCAGAATATCTCCTGGGCGTCTGCCAGGAAAGCCACGACCCGCAGGACTGTGGTGTTGCAGTTCTATACGCTCAAGTGAACATTGAAAAATACTTCCGAGATGAGGTAGCTACCGGGAAATACAGCCCGTACGATTGTACGTGTATCCGATTTATCCGCTGCTTATGCTGTTATTCTTGTCGTGTCACGAGCTTACTAACAACACTTCCGTACTAAAGTGCGACTTTCTTGTGAACTACCAGACATGTTCTGTATTCCGCCAGCGGAGTTCTACACAGAATCTCACCTGAACCGGCCTGAGATACAAAAGCTGCTGGGCTTCGACGAACCACGCGAGTACCGTGCGGCCAACTTCTCGCTGAACGCCATATGGAGCGGACAGCCCGAAATCCTCATCCCAACAACGCGAAACGTGTCGTGGCTGCTTGACGAAAGCGATCTGCGGATATTAGTTTTTAATGGTGTCTATGACGCAGCGATGTACGTTATCTTCATGATGTTTTTTTATTGCACAGTAACATTGTTACATTGTTCTTGCGAGGGCATCCGAATTTTTTGTCTGTGCTGACCCTGAACCGATATAGAACTACACCAGGCATGTTTCGCGAGTTCGACGAGCTTCCGTGGTCGCAGAACGATAAGTTTCGCAAGCAACCAAAAGTCGATTGGCATTGGACAGATTCCCACGGCGATACGGTCAAGGGAGGAAAGATCAAGGGGGTTCCGAAGCTTCAGGTTGCAAGTGTATATAACGCCAGCCACATGAGTCCTGGCGACGCGAAGCCAGCTGTTTCTTCTTTGGTCTGGCAGTGGATCGAGTCCTCTCTCAGATAATTGAATTCTGTGATCTTTTCTAATGGGTCCGAATGATAACATACACATATTCACAGCTAACGAAAAAGGTTCTACTATCAACATCCCTACCTATCTTTAGCAGTCATGACTGGAGCTCGGCAATGGTTATGAAGGTGGCTACTTGCTTGTATGGCTGTTAGTCGCTACGAAATCATCCCATCGAGCTGGGCTTTTAGTTTAGAATCTTACGCGTATGTAAGCCAATAATATCGCAGGGTAAATTCTATGATAAGAATTATATCCAACTCCCCCTGACAAAATAACTGCGCGGGGGTATGCGGGGTAGTCCATCATTTATCCGTTCTGTGCATTAGGAAGTGCAAGATCAGATACGTTTAGATATACTGAAGGCTGCGCGTTCCAGACATGGTAGGGACCTACAGACGGGCTGAAAGACTATGCGACAAAACTGCCCACCATTTTCTGAGGGTCGTTTCTCCTCTTAAAAAAACAGCACTGCTAATCATAGTCGGCGGTTCGAAATAACTGTACCAGACCTAATCGATAGCATAGTCCGTCAAATATTCGACCTTGTCCAAGATAGCGATGAGCGCAGTGCCGAGGCACTTTCCGAGCTCTGGGCCGCTAATAACGACGGCGTACGATTTGTGGCACCCTTGAATCAGATATTCTAGTATTGTCATGCGCGAAGGCGTGAAAACTGATGTCCTTGAATTAAGCAAACAAGACTTGCTCTAGTATCACGAGAGCTCCGACGTAAGAGGCAACCCATCAGCGAATCAGAAATCCGGTGATAACAGTAGCCAGTGACAGTCCCCCAGCTTCAACGATGGCAACGTTTGCCCTGATCTCCCGGCTTGCCGCGGCCAGAAGGCTTTCCGACAGCAGCGCTAAGCAGCGGGGTCTCTTCCTCTGTTCTCGTATCTGTCTCGGTTTGGTGGGGAGGCTGTGGCCGTTCTACCATTGCGATGTATATAATCATGATGATCATCATCAAACACATACTACCAACAAACGCTAATCCAAGCCATGGTGCCATACGACACCATAAACTATTGTCTGCGCACTCATCTGTCAATTCTTTGTGATGGTGCTCCATATTCGACTTGCGGACGTGCGTGTGAGCTCGATGGTTGCAGGCGCAGTTGGATGATCTGAGATTATAATGTTTTGGTAGATCTGTGAGCACTTCGCAAATATCGTATCTGGACTGCTTTGTACCTATAGGCAAATTAGTCACTATCTTGGGGGTTTTATTAATTGGCTAATCGCTAGCAGTTACTACATACCGCTGTTGTGACGATACTTTGTCTGCTGGTGGAGAGGGCTATTTTGTGGCTGGAGAGAAGCAAGACGGGTTGGTTGTCAGAATATATGGTGACACGGAGTGAATAGAGAGACCTGCTTGCAGCTAGGAGACTAAATCAAAGGGTTCAGCCGCTTATATGCACAGAATTTACTAGTTCTACACCATAGTGTAGCCGTGGATCAGTTCTTTGACATTAGTTTTCTAAACAGGTTCCTTTTTCAGTGCTCCCAACAATTTTTATTTATAACTTGATACCTCGTTGGGAGAGAGTTGTATTGCGTACGCAAGTGCGAAAGTCTATCCGGATTTTAAGGTGCTGAAAGGGTCGAGACAGCGGGGCGAAACGTACGCATAGCAAGGGAACCCCCTTTCTAGTTGTATCATGGCATAAGGGCAGAACTAGCCCTTGTGTCAGAGCAAATAATGATAATACAAGTTCTTCAGATCCTAAGCTTCTGCACATATTGTACCAGCGATTATTCCCCTCTCGTTATTTTGTACAACGCTTACGCCAGAGGCTGACACCAAACGACGTGTTTGCCCACCGCGAGTTCGCCCTTTCGCTATACAAGCCGTAGAATCTATGTTCGATGCAGTTCCTGTCCGAAATCAGACCTATAAGTCATAGGAAAATAAAGCCTAGACTTATCTATAATATTTCAAATAAACGATAACAGACCGGCTAACTTTTTATTCCCCTCACAGTATCCGAAAAAAATGGGTTGAAACTGGTCTGGTATACACCACGAATCGACGTGATAGTAAGTTATTATAGAACCCCAACTCGTTCAATCCTCTCGTGGAGGAGCTATGCTTCGATATTGATCTACTATACTACGACTCCATCGGAACGTGCTATAGCATTGGGCATTCTATGATGGGTCGTGGATTCTCTACGATGCTTTCTCCTCGCTTCATAAACTGTATTCTACGAGTCTAATTCCGCCAACTATCCTAATACACCGCCCATAGACGTGCCCCGCCAGGAGGCTCTTGTCCTATTGACACCACGCTTTTGCACCTTTGGCACCCGGCGGCCTTGAGAGCCTCTATGACTGCGTCGGCTCTTCTACAAATATCTTGAAATTCAAGCAAACTGTGCTTCATTGCTTTACTTATCTCCCTTTCGTAGTGCTCCTTTGCTTCAATGGCTCTATCCAGTGGCGTTTCTGTCCTCGTTACCCACACTGTATTACCTTGGATTTTCTCAGACGTATGTCTTCTGGCAAAAACAAGAGCCGGCACACCGTGACGAAGCAACGCATCGATACTATGTTGCATGTGGGTGGCGGCAAACCGGTGCAGCATAGTTTCGCCGTTCTCATTAACGTGACTAATAACCGACTCCTTCTTCTTCACGTCTCGATTAGAAAAGAGAAATTCTTCAAGCAATGACGCTACTTTCAGGTCGTGACTTTCGTCTGGATGGCCACGGCGCGGACTCCGGAGGAAGGCCCAGGATTCAGAAGTATACAGGCGTAAGTCATCGTGATCGTACATACGGCGGTGCAGAAAATCGCTGACTGCGCCTAAAAGCCCAAGTTCCACGTGAATGACAGAGTCTACGTCTCTTCCGGCCGTGCCTTGTTGGGACCGTACTGCGTCTCGGGTGTGCCCAATTCGCAGCAGTACACCCTCTGCGACAGCAATGGGAACGCGATCGAGAATGGGCGACTGTTTGGCGAGAAAGAACTTCAATGGGCGTGAGTCGATAAGCCTCAGATACCTGTGTGATATAGCAATTGGTTTATTGAGTAGAACATATCCCGGCTACAGTCTACCTAGCACTTAGCCGCTTGATATTAAGACTGTCTAGAAATTTACAAATAGTATACGCTATAAGTACCCTGTACTTACCGTATAGAGCCCCGCTTGAACAACAACATATCTGCAGCTGTAAGCGGTAGGTAGCTCTGTAAAGCCCCACGATCTCACCCATAGCCTGTCTCGACAGCATGTTCATCGGATACCAATGCCTTATAGTTGTTGAGATAGATTTAATAGAATCTCAATTGCATCTGAGTGTAGATGAAAAAGTTTTTCAAGTTAGAGCATAGAAAGTCATCGTCATAGACAATGAGCATAGCCACATGTAAATTGCGGCAGGATGGGGACGAGGTGTAAGCGAGTGCGATCCGTTGCCTTGAGAAGGCAATAGCGTATCAACGAGATCCTCATCGATATCCTTGCTTGTGGCCTGAGAACTAGACAAAATAGGTGCTTCAATGCGGCCGACAGCGTAACTCTTGTACTTCGCTCATTTCACTGCTATGATGAGTGGTATATACAATCGGAACCTTCTCATCTTACATCTACTTGAATAACATATCGTTGATGAACATTAGACAGCTCAAAGCGAAACAGGGGCTTGAAAAGAGCCGATTATAGTGTTTTCGAAATTACTATTCACCCGAGGAGCTACTTCATATTATCTAAAGCAACTGTAGTTCACAACGCATACTAGGTTAGTGACCTAGTTACTTTTCTGTAGGCGGACTGATCATCATCTCTCTAAGTTTTCATTGACATAACATTCATCTAAGTAGAAGACGCAAGAAGCTGTGTAGCCCGAAGTACATGATTGATAAGATACAAGAATCTCATCATGAATGATGGCAAGGATTATCTAAGAAAATGAGAAAGCCCTTCTCCTAGATCCGTTGGGATCTTTCCCTACCTTGAAATTTCAAGATTCCTAGCCCTTGTGGTGCCAAGCCCAGCCCATCTGAGATCTGTAGTTAGCACTAGCAAAATCAGTCTCCTTCTCCTCCTCTTTTTTCGGCTGTTCTTCCGGGTCGTCTTCGGTGTTTACTGTTCTCTTCGTGTAATAACGTTGCCAAGAGTAGCTCTCGCCCAAACGTCTCGCGACGTCGTTGGCTTCATTGAGACTCACAAGGCGCCGTTTCCCTTCTGTCTTGGCAAGATACTCTTGAACCACGTCCCATGTAGCAACCTTACGATGCTTCTTCGGTTTTTGGTCAGACACGAATGATTCAGGTTCTCTATTAAGGAGAGTTTGAGTGAACTCAATTCTGTTGGTTGGAACCTCGATGGGATCGAGTCCCTCAACCTTCGAGTTGGTGAATACGTCGTGGGCGATTTCACCTGGTGTGCGGCCGACGGTATTCTCACGGTACAAAAGCTTTGGATTCTGCTCGAGGATTACTCGAGACTGCTCCGGCAGAGAACGCACCACGGCAGTATGAAGAACAGTGTCGCCAGATCCATTGAGTATTTCGAGTTCTTCGCCCTTAGAGAACTCAAGTAAGAGAGCCAGGAGCTCAATATTATCAGGATTCTCATCATTAAGAGTTTGCCGAGGACGGCCCGAATAGTTCATACCGTAGTCGTAGGAATATGAAAGTTGATTGGCATGCTTCAGCCAGAAGTGAAGAGGGGTATCGCCACCATGCGAAAGATTATTTCGTTGACAGAACATGTGAGACCGTAACTCAGGATCAAACAGCTCCAGCATCTGACGGAGTTGATCAAGTTTGACCCGGTGATTCCCATTTGCAAGGCAAGCGTGGATGATGTTATTGAACTCCTTGTCTTTGACTGACTGATCGGCACCAGCTTCAATTAGTGTTTTAGCAAACTGCACCCTGCCCACTACATAGAATCACGTCAGTCGAGATCTCTGAATTACAGATCATACAAATCATTAGATCATTACAGAACAAGGAGACTGAGAAATCAGGGACATTAGGTATTTATACGTACTCAAGCAAGCCAAGTATAGAGGACTATGGCCAAGGTCCGATTTTGCTTCAAAGGATGACGGGCAAACCTTGATCAAGTACTCGATGAGCTTATTTGTCTCATCTCCGAGTGGGCCAAGAACGGCACAGTGAATTACGAAGTCGTCTGCATAGTTTTAGCCACATAACTTGACTCATAGAGAGCAACTTACTCTGAATACCAAGCCACTTTGCAATGGCTCTATCAAACCCTCCAGGGGACTCATTTAGGTGCTTCAGTCGTGGGTCAGCTTTAGCGACCTTGGATGTGCCAAATTCTCGATAATGCCTCATCAGTGCGTCCCCCAGGAACCATTCGACAGAGTCGAGCGAGCCTTTCAAAGCAGCTGTAAGCAGAGGTGGAACTTTGGTGCCCGTAGACTTGACCACAAGATTACGGCCGGCCTTGGCCCAATCGGCTCTCTTTTTGCCGTAGACTGTTAGACCCTGGTAGTAACGAGGTTTGACTTTCATCTCTGTTCCACTCTTCTTCACAAGATCTTCGAGCGGAATACCCGCTCCAGTCCGCTTGATAGCCTCAGCAAGCATATTGGTCCGGCCCATTCGAATTGCATGCTCAAATTCGACTTCAGGAAAGGTGTAAAACTTGCTAGACTCGTCTTCGTCATCTTCTGGCTTGTTACTAGCGAAACGAGTGTGCATATCCAGGAGGAAGGTAAATCGACGGCTATCGTTCTGTGTCATCGCAAAGGTGAGAAGAGCCTGAGTACCAAGATTGGTAATCTCAACCTTATCATCACGTAGCGCAAAAGTCGGAGTATACCAGCTCATGAAAGTCGAAGGCAAAATATGACTTTTGACCTGCATAGATACTTGCCCAATATTGTCAATAGTGAACTGGTCACTGATGATCTCCTTGTAGATCTCAGGCTCGCTGTCACTGCCGCTTGCATCCGATTCTTCATAAGATTCTTCATCGGGCTTGGTCATTTTGAACCGTGCTTTTTCCTGTTCGGCCGGCGACCACTGTGCTTGCGCAATTTCAAGGATGGCTCTGGCGACCTCGAAATGCCCTTTAAGGAATGCGAGCGAGAATGGAGTGTTGTTTGCTGAATCTGATACGGCAATCTGTAAAGGTGGCTCCTTTTCGTCGGGGCCCCAAGGTCCCATGGTGAGAGATTTGATCACTTCCAGGTCGCCAACCCAAGCTGCCTCGAATCTAGGCATCTTTAGCATTTACAGGTGGACATAGGAAGGTCTAAAGGAGGTAGATTAAGCGGTATTACTTACAACTTAAGGTACGCATCATTTCGGTTTGGTGTGAGATCGTTCACCATGTTGAAGGTGAATTTCCAGCTATAACCAGTGTCTGGTTGTTTTTCGTTGCTGCCATATGGTGCCTGCGGCGTGAACTTGATGTCGGGATACAACTCTTCGAAGGTTTTAGCACCCTTCTCCAAAAGGGCTTTCTCAACTTTCTCGAGCTGTAGGATTACATCCTGTATAGCCTCCTTCTTTTCTTTGAGGCCAGTTAGAGAAGAGATTTTCCCCTCTTCTTTCTTGAGAGCCTCTAAATTCCTCTTCTGTCTCTCTGTTTTTGCCTCGATATCAGAAGAGACGAGCCAGTGTTTACTAGAATACTCAAGATCAGTGATGAACGAGACTTCATGATCGCTAGGCAACACGTAACAACCAAATAAAACTAAAAGCCACTTACTAAGTGTTTGTCGCAAACTGGGAGACAAATTCCGTCGCTCCACGCAGCTCGTTGGTGTTAGACAACTGATTTGAATTGCTATACCCGAAAAGATTCCTTTGCGATTTTCTTGGGACTGACTCCCCTTCATATTTACGCAACTCACGTAGCAGTTTTCGTACGATATCAAGGGCAGTCTCGCCACGTTTATTGCGCCGCGACCACTCGTCGCGCACCACATTCCAACTTTCTTTCGTGAGTGGGCTAGGGTCGGCTCCCCTCTCAAGGAGCTCTAATGCAATTGTTGGCTGTGGAGATTGAATGGCAATGAGGAGTGGTTGTTCCGTTCCATCTTGGAACTTAATCTGGTTCGAATTGAAGTCCTGATGATTCAAGTTAGCCATTGTTGAGATGTCAGCTACCCTTTCTATCATATCTGGCTGAAGAATAGTCTATTTCAGCATTGAGAATAGCGGAGGGAAGACTCACACCTAGCTGGTTTTCAAAGCAAAATTTTGCGCCTTGCAGCCAGCTGTCAAAGTCAATGTCTGGCTTGGCCCCAGCATCAAGCAGCTTGAGCACGAGAATAGCGTTGCCTTGGTCGATAGCAGTCATTAAAGGACTGGTAGCGTTGCTTCTCCAAGAAGATCCAGTTACAGCCACGTGATTGATGGCCGTTTTGAGTCCGAGCTTGTCATTATCCCAGAGACATTCAATGACTTTCATGTTGCCATTCTGTGTAGCATGCTGTGTTAGCGTCTGATACATGCCCCATTAAAAGAATGACTCACCTGGATATAACGATGGAACGCTGTGATGCTGTTGATGTCTGCTTGGGATGAGGTAGCCCCCAGACTCAAGAGTGTCTCACACATATGAACCGCTTTTTCAATTGGAAGCGCAAGAGCAAGGACAAGCGTAAGTATGGCAATGTTGGGGCTACTATATGATCCGTCGCCAATTTTCACGGGAAGTAATGGATCAGAACCAAACTCTTGACATAGCAGCCTGACTACGTCACAGTGGCCACCCAGAATGGCCAAATGAAGTGCAGAGCATTTGGAGTCCCATGCGACGACATCAATGTTATAGAAGTCCGGATCATTCTGGTCATCATCAAGCGGAATTGCCTCGGGCATCTCCGAGTCGTCCTTGTTGCCAACCTTGACAAATGATCCTGTGGCCATTGATTGAACACCGTCATCTGACGAGTCGTCGTCATCGATAAGTTCACCGTCTGAGTCGTTCTCCTCTTCAGCGTCGTCGTCAGACTCGGACTGCGCGTGATTTGCGTTGTTTTGACTCGCCTCCTCGCGAGCTTTCCGACGTTGATCTTGCTTCTCTTCCTCTTCCTCTTCGTTTGCATTGCTCTTTTCAAGAAGGATTTTGACCATTTCAACGTTGCCGCGCGCTGCAGCCAAATGTAGCGCGGTTCGTCCGTCAGCAATCCGGGCAACCAGCCGCGCACCATGATCTACCAAGCATTTAACAATAGCAGGGCTGGAGCTAATCACAGCTAAATGTAGTGGCGTTCTTCCGGTATAATCTCGCTTGTTAGGATCCGCGCCTTCTTGTGACAACCAATCTTCAACGTGTTCCAGATCCTCGTCGACGATAGCTTGGCAAAGACGAGCGGTATTGCCAACATACGCCATTTCCGTCCAATCATCTTCAGTTAGGGGGTTGAAAGAACCAATTTGCTGCCGCCCTGGATCGTCAATACGGAAAGTTGCCTTTCCAGAGACGTATATTTCGCTTTCTTTTTCAGCAACTTCAATCTCTTCAGGTGTCTGGGGCTGCGGGCATGTACCACAGCAGTCGCCAAGCACGTCCTCAACCCGCCCGAAGAATGCAGGATGCCTATGCAGATAGACCTCTCTCTCTTTAGGCTGGTTCCATTCGGCGTTGAGTAACAAGTCTTTAGTGTAACAAAGTTTTTCGATCTTCTTCGCATGGAATTTTACTCCATAGGGGACAGTGAAAGTGTGGTAATTAGAGACTTCACTTTCATCAACCCAATCCGCAATCTCGTCTTCATGAATCTCTTTTATGTTACCGTAGAGGCGGTACTGGAAGCGATTAACCAGCTCTGGACGTCCCCGTTCCTCTCTTCGCTTCTTCAAATACTGCTCGCGAGCATTTGTTGTAGGGAGCCGTTCAAGTACGAGCAACCTAGCGAGGCCGAGAGTTCTCTGGAAACTTCGTTCGAAGATTGTGGGATCCACGCGAGACCGATCAAGTTCGGGCCAATAAACCTCGAAGTTCCTATGGCTATACTTTGACAGTCGATTCTCATACGAAGGGCTTCTTCGGCTGAGATCGATTGGGTTGATTTGAGTAATATAGGATGCCAAAGCTCGAGGGGTGGTGTAGACCTGCTTTCCATCATATGCCGCACCGGAGCAGTCGATGTCAAATCCAGTGAGGATCTCGGAGATCGACTTATAAACACGTAGAACGATCTGGACATGACGAGTCGGGTATTGACTGCAGATAGTAATAGCGTTCTTAGTTCTCACAACGGTAACTTCGGAGAGAATGGCATCGCGAATACGGGACTCGATATCCTTAATCTTCTGGATCGCTTGCTCTTCGTTGAGTCCGTATAAGAAAAGATCAACATCGGAGGCTGGGCAGAATTTCTCATGGTAATATTGGCGCAAAGATCGCTTAGACTTCTTGTACTCAGCAGGCACCGGAAGAAGACAGTTGACGACAGAAGAACCAGCAGCGACGACGTTGTCCCAGTCCATATCAGCCAGGGATGATTCGGAGAAGACACTGAAGTTGTGTCGAAACTCTTTGAGAGATTCTACGACAGCAGGTGACCCGTTGGGACGGCGCTTGTCGTCAGGAAGGGGCATGATATACTTCTCTTTCTGTTTCTGAGTTTCGCCATCTAGATCACGAGCTCTAGTCTGGATAGCTGGGGTATCTTTGGTGAACAGGGGCAGGACGTTGAGATAGGGATCATCAAGGACTGGATTGTTACGCTCCTGAGCGTACATCTCACGTAACTTGGCCTCGAATTGGCGATAAGGCTCCATCAGTTCGGCCATCGACACATCAGGGCGTTTCGCGATGTAGTTGACCAGCTCATTGTGAAGAGCTGGGAGCTTCGGGAGCTGTGAGGCGCTCATTTTGGCTGACATAAAAGGGATACGAAGCTGAACGACTTAAGAGAAATGAAATTTTGGGGAGTATGGAAGCTGAGAAAATGACTGAGTATAGTCAGATATTGTTGTTGGCTTAATCACAAAAGCAGTGCAGTACACAAGATGTTGCTGTGAGAGATCACAAAGCCACAGGCATGGGACATGATATAGACAATGAAGTGACGGATATGTAAAGACGAGTCTCTTTATATAGAGTCACGACCATTTATCAACTATTTTGCTCGTCGTTATGTGATACAGGACCCGCCTGTATTGCATGCTGTGAAGCCTGATCGACTAGGCAATCCCAGAGGGGTTGATTGCTGTAAACGCGCAAGATGGTTTGAGATCGCGTTTTCTGTTAGGCAAGCCCGCTGCAGCCTAGCAACTAACAGGGGTTGGGAATAGCTCTTTCTCGCGTGGTCTGGTGACCTGGCGTTCTAGAGTCGCACGAAATCAGGCACGCCAGGCAGAACATCCACTTTTCACCCATCTTAAGTAATTCTTCAATAGTTTTGGTGCAGCGCCGAGGACCGAAGCCATTCCCAATTTCTTGAGTGAGGATCTTCATGCTGCCTAGATGATGATTTGATTGTCAAAAGCTATAGCAGAAAACTTACCTATACTTCACCCCCGCTGCCCCAGGTAGGGAGATGCAACTACCCGCCTACCAGGGCTTGGTCGGCAATATCGTGACACCAATCTGCAAGTCGGTATTTGAGCTGCTGTTCGGGGTTTAAAATAATTCAGCTACCCGTGTTTGCTAGATGCTGCGAAACGGACCTGAATTATCTAGGCAAGTAAATGCGAAGAGCAGGAGGATAAAGCAGACTAGTAGACAATCTTCTTAGTCCCCTACGTGGCGTATCAAGTCCAACCACTAAGATTGCTAGCAAGCTTACTGCACCCTTCTCTATTAATATCCAAGTATGATGACTAGCGAGAATCGTCTTCCTTCCCCTTTGTGAACTAAATCAGAATAAGGCTTCAAAGGACTGGTTCTTAGAGGTGGATTGTGTGTGCCACATAGGACGTGTGTAATGTGTTTGTTTAATGTCTAGATTGAAAGAGAAGCACGATAGAATTGAATTGGATTTTTAGGCGGGCAATTGTAGTCCAAGTTAGGCGCCATCGGACCATTGAGAGCCATTGACCAATCATTGTGCATGGATTACTCCCGAAGAAGCAATAGTTGCTGCGCAGCTAGATTCATCATGCCATGCCGAGAGACGCAGAAAAGGCAACCAAGTGATAGTTGTAGCGAAATGGGACCGTTTACTTTATCTATCTTGTTAAACTTACAAACATCTAGGCGGGTGAACAAGTTGCGATAGAATGTCTAGCTACCGCAGGAATTTCGCTCTACAAATCAGCTCTCTGCGAAGCCTAGCCGCGCTCGCTCAGGCCGATTGTGTGGATGAGCCGTTCGCAATTAGACGCTAATATCTCATTAATTAGTATTTGTCGCCTTTCAACAACCTAACGGGGGGGACATACAACGAGATTTCTCAATAATACAGCAATTGTGACTTTGCCAACCGAAGGAACATATATCGATGCCCTTTCTTTTATCTCAGGACCATCGAAGTTTCGATATGACGAGAAATTGATGCACACTGCGCCATCGCGGATAAGTTCAGTCGGAACCTTATAGTTCTCTGACGGCACACCACCGATAATGACATCGCTGATGGGCACACACTGCTCCAGGGTCCAGCCTTCCTTGTCCTGGACTTGGTGACGGTGCTGACGGATGCCTTGGCCACGGGTGAAGACCTGCACACCGGTCAGGTCGACAGAATACACCGTAGCGCCATCATTTGCCAGAAGAGCAGCTAGTGGCCGGCCATTGACCTCAGATCGGTTAATGACAGTTATGGTCTTCCCAAACAGTCGATTACCATAAGGCAGAATGGAATTATAGATCTGAAGATATTCTAAGATCTTTACAACGGCGAGCGGTGTGCATGGCAGTATGGACTTCTTCAGGTTTTGCGGGGGGTCCAGGTACCGGACATTGTGGTACATGTTAGAGATATGCTTATGGCAGAGGCCCTCGACGTCTTTGGCAAGGGAGACAGTCTCCTGAATGTACTTGTCGTGGGCTGGATTGCCAGGGAAGATGGGGTAATAGACGATTATGCCGTCGACCCCGCTATCTTCATTAGCAGCTATGATGTCTTCTTCCAGCGTTTCCTTTTCAACTTGGCGCAAGTCGAAATGAAAGCCACTACAGTTTGGTGTGTGAGCAGGCAATGCAGAGCATAGAAACAAGCAGGAAGACTTTACTTTTCCTCACATGTCTTCTTAGACCATTCTGCGTACTTTACCGCAGCCGGGTCGCCATTAGCTAGGAATGCCACGAGAGTTGGCTTCCCTTCTACGTCCCTTTGTATCGACTTCAACGCATCCTTGACTTCTGCCAGCAGGCTCTTGGCGATGGTTTCAGCCATGACGACCTTACAGGTCTTGGGTACATCTTGGTGAGATGCCATGGTTTTCTAGGTGATGCGTTAGATCAATTTCTAGTAGCAGCGATTGATGAAGCATCACTCAGTCCTATTACAAGCAATAGATATCGTAGAATGAAATTATTACCTGGTGTTGCCCCACTATGCGCGCCCCGCGATGCAGACAGTTTCTTGAAAGTGGAAGTTGAACACCGCGACGCGAAAAAAAGTGCGCTCTACGAAATAACGAATGAGGAAGGCGTGTAGACGAGACTAACGATTGAGAAATGCCGCGACGACTGATAAATGGTGGATGAATGACTAACAACCGCTGAACCTGTCTCATATCGAACTGGGTTCCAGAATCGGGCCGCAGCCTAGAACTTTTTTTTTTTCTTCTACCGGAAAATTTTAGACCGCAGATAGCAGTACCTAGGTACATCAGCTCTCTAGCTACCCCTCTTACCACTTTGGTTATAGTGTGTTCTCTGATAAGGAAGATATGTGACGTCGCTTCTTATCGCACTACTCTACCGCGGGGTTGCCGATATACATGTTGTACGCAGTTACCTACCCGTTACAGACCGTGCGTACCTTTACGTAAGGTATCTACCTCCTCTTGTACTTAAACCTAAACGCGCTTGAACAGATTGTCACCAAACCGCCTCAGAAGCACGCGTGACCAAAAAGTTGAATAACAGCTCTTTGGTAGGTTGTGGAGCCCATTGCCGAGATTCGGCCAGAAAACAACCTTCAGTATCACTCAGCTCGAAGTATTGCCATACCCATATGAACCACAAGTCCTCAATCTCTGAAGCAATTTCTGTTCTACGATCAAACGCTTGAGTCTGCTCCAGCCGGCGGACTGTGTCCGAATAGCGAAATGGCCGCGGCTCCCAAGTTTGATGAGCTTGCTCTGAAATATGTGCTTGCAGACAAGGATGATCAAGACCAGCATCAGGCAATTCTAGAGCAAGCGGCCCAAGCCATCAAAGAGTCCACAAACAAGAGGGTCACCGTTGGCCAATGGGTTGCATCTATATCACGATGGATGCAGTCGTCTGGTGAGGACGATCTCATCTCCCGAGCCACGGCGCTGAGCTTCCTCGCCGGCACTCTCCAAGTTCTCTCAAGAAATAAAGACACTCTAAACGCCGATCAGGTGAAACTGCTTGTCACTTTCTTCTCTTCACTTTTTGAGAGTGATCATAAGGCCGGTATTACAGCATCCACTAAGGCCCTGAGGCAGCTCATTGTGACGAAACACTTTCAATCCACTCTCGGCGGCGATATCCTACAAAGAGTATGTAAACTAGGTGACGATTTCAAACTACAAGCCCCCGCGACGCGTTTGGAAATCTACCATCTCTTCTGGGACCTTTTGGAAAACCCTGCTGTGGCCAACGACCTGGAATACCGACATGGTAATGCGGGCGGATTTATTCTTGACCTCTTAAACTTATGTCGAAATGAGCGGGATCCCGAGAACTTGATGATGTGGTTCGCAATTTTGAAATCATTCTTACAAGAAGTTAACCCATCAACCGACATCACATCAGAAATCTTTAAGACATTCTCCGCCTATTTCCCTATCTCTCTTAGACCTTCAGCAACACCCTCAAGTGTGACTACAGATGACTTGAAAGCGGCGCTCCGCTCTTGTTTCTGTGCGCACCGCCGTATAGCCAGTCTTTCAATTCCATTTCTTGTTGATAAGCTGGACAAGGTCGATCAGACAGTCGCTGTCAAGGTAGATATTTTGTCTACTCTAGACGCATGTCTCACCAAATATGACCATCCTCAACAAAGTGTTGTACCTCATGCAGATCAAATATGGGGATCCCTAAAGTATGAGGTGCGTAATGGTGAGATACAAGATATTGTCAAGGCCACTCTCAAAGTCTTGTGCACCCTCACAAAGCGGCTTAATGGAGAAGATCTGCATTCATTCCTTGATAATGCATGGAGGGATTTGAAAGAAGACTTATCAGACTCGAAGTACACCGCACAAGCGGGACGTCTACTTGTCGCAATTGTTGGCGCAAATAGTCAATCATTTGCGTTTCTAATGCCCAGAGCTTTAGAACATATCAAGGCAACTCTTAAGCACAATACTTCGGTTTTACATAAGCGACATCTTATAGCTCTGATGGGTTCGATAGTAAAGCTGCGACTCCATATAGTTCCTGATGGAGATCAATCACATTCTGAAGATATAAGTCTCTTTTCGGACGACCTATTTGGAGATTCGCTTTTTTCCGACCTTTACCTGCCCTTCTGGGAAGAGCATTCTGCTGCTTCGTCACCTATAGAATATATTGGTCTTTTACGAGAAGCTATGGAAGGGTTGGGGGCGCTCGTTGGTCAGAGATCTAGCGGGAACGGCCCGAGACGACGATTATGCTCCGATTCTACCTGTGAAACAATTCTCAGCTTACTTGCGAAGCCGGTCATCATCTATCCTCTTAAAGGACCGAAATACCTAGACGTGACGGAAGAGACGGTGCCTCAAGATCTGCTCGATGCAGGCGAAGACGCTCTAAGAAATGCGGTACCATTATATCCGCCATCATTACAATACCTTCTCCGAGTGTATTTGGCTTCTATCAAAGACGCATATCAACTACAACCGCAACCGCATAACCTAACTTTGCGAATTCGCGATGTGTCTGCGACTTTGTGTGCAATAACTCATTCTGGTACTTTGCAACCTAAAGCATGCTGGCCTAACGACGCGGCCTTGATTGATACTTTCTTACGAGGTCTACAATGGATGTTACTCGAAAAGGCAGACCCCAAGTTTCTTGTCATTTTCATCGACGCGATTCATGTAACAACAAAGCGGGCTTTAAAGATATTGCCTGCTGTAAAACCATCGTCAAAAAGGGATTCTCATCTCACGAAAGAGCAATTTCGCGATCTAGCTCAGAAATTCGAAGCTGACGGTTCCCCTCAAATTCATCTAAACCGAGCTGGAAGCATAGAAGCTCCAGTAACTGGAGAGATGGGCCGTAAAAGTCCTCGCCGAGCATACTGTCTCTTTGTAGTCCAACAACTCTATCTTCGATTCACGACTCTCACTACCCCCCCTGGTCACAGTGGCAAAACCTATAATGATTTAACAGCAGTGGCTCTTAACGAAGATTTGGAAGGAGAAGCCCCAGAATTGGTTTCAAGACAAGATATTCTCTTAAATCAGCTCGGCCAACTGGCAGCGACAGTGGTAAGAGTGTTCAGCGAGGAAGAGCAGAAGGCCCTTGAGTTAGATACGGAAGCTTTTCGTCTGTTCCATACGCAAGATGGCGACTTTGAGCAGAAAACGATCATGTCGGAGAGTCTGAGTCCTTGCAGCAACTTTAGAACAGCGCCATTGTCGTTGGGTATTATGCAAGGCCTCTGGCCGGTAGCAATACGTGAAGACGTGAGTACTGGCGACTTGATTCCCAGCAAGAAAACAGATTCTAATAAGACCGCTCTAGCTACACCTGAACGCGACCAATGATCTGATTGGCGCCTTAGTGACTATTCCAGTGCCGTTCTCTGTGACAACGAGGGCCGCGATGGATGCCTTATTATGTGTACTGTCGAACAAATTCGATACGAAATACAGGGATACCCTAATGGCGGAAAGATTACAAACGCAACAACTCCTCATACTGAAAATGCGTAGTATGATGGGCCCCCACCAGACGACTGATAACACTGCGGAAAAGCTGCGATTTTTCCGTAGTGTTCTACACTATCTCGCCGGCGACGTAGTCCGTCCACTCACCGGATCGGACCAGAACCCTCTTCTTACTCTAGCCATTGAGAATGGGCCCACGGATATCATGGCAGGCAGACAGCTCGCGCAGAATCTAGGCCTGATGGTCATGCCCCGCGAATCCCTATCGGTAGTCAACCACGCGATCCGCAAGAAGCTAGGCTTGGGATGGTTTTATCACCGTAACGTATTCTCGTACCTCGATCGCTGCTCCGCAGGCGCGGGCGTGGAGGAGCGTGAGGCGGTCAATCGATCTGTAGGCGTCTTCTCGATGCTGCGGCACTTTCCCTACCATATTTACGCCTCAGAAGTAGTTACAATCGTGCGAATCGGGATGCGATCCTTATCCAGATTCAAGGTGGGCGTGGAGACAGAATCTCTACTCGTCGTCCTCACGCGGATCCTCGAGGAAGAACCAGGCCAGCTTGAAGGTCATCTCACGACTCTGATCCGAGGCTTGATCGGCATTTACGGAATGGCGCGCAACGTGGCCGACGCCGCGAAATTCGACCCCAACGCCGCTGTCGAGGAGGGACAAGAACCTGAATACCGATCGAAGGCGTCGCGAGTCAACGCCGCGGACCGCGACCCCGTCGCGACACGGATGTATACTCTACAGTTCTTTTTGAAGTTGGCTGAGGAGTATGATGCCCACCTTCTCCTGCCTCACCGCAGAGGCCTCCTGCGACCCCTTGCCACCGCTTGTGGCGATTCAGTTAGGGAGATTCGTCGCACGGCACTCAAGGCGAGACAGGCGTGGGAGGGACTGGGTTAAATTGTGGACCTCGTTGCTCATAGCTGATCCGCATCTTTACGTCTTGAAACGGTAATAAGTCGATGTGGTAACTAAGGAGGCCGGAATGTTGTAAGTAGCAGGTACCGGGACACAAAGGACGGTATCTGTGGCTTGAAAACGGAGGAATGCATATTACTTGACCGAAATCCCGGGTCAGACATACGTTTCGACCAAAGTTACTGTCATCAGTTGATCAAAAGTCTAAGAGATAGACATATTCCGGAGGGAGACACACACTTGTCAATGGTTCACATGAGAGAATAGCTAGGTAATAATTCGATAAGGGTATCAAGCCATTCCCAGTGAAACTTTTTTAAGAACCAAGTATATCTAAGATTAACCTATGCCTTTCTCCTCTTCGACTTCTTACCCGCAGCGCCGCTATCCGCCCCCGTCGACTCAGCAGCAGCCAGCGCATCGAGCGTCTCGGCATCCACATTCAGGAAGTCGGACGGGGCGGCGGACGTAGGGGGGAGTCCGGCAGCGCGCTTGGGGTCGGCCTTGGCGATTGGCGGCACGGTCGTGGCCAGCATGGTCTGGAAGGGCAGAGCGATGAAATGTCCCTGCACGTCGAACCACTCGGTGAAAGAGCGCGAGAACTCGATCTTATGGGCGGCACCGCCCTTGGGAGTAATTTCCACAACGACGAAGTATGTCGGCTCGTTCTTCTTGGTCGAGGTCGAGACGGAGACCTAAGTCCCTTTTGTTAGCTATATAATAGGGATTAGAATCTGAGCGGCCTGCTCACCTTGGTCCCGTCCGAGGCGGTGCCCTGGTACACGGTCCCCTTCTCGACGAAGCTGATCCACACCGTCAGGGCGCCGTTGATGATGGTGTACAGCGCGACCGCGGCGGCCGTGTACCATTTCGTGTTCTCGAAGCCCAGCTTGTAGTCCCAGAGGAAGCAGGCGGCGGCGATGGCGAAGGCGCCGTAGCCCAGGGCTAGACGCGTGTCGACGAGGGTGTGGTCTTGCTTGAACTTTAGCGAGTTCAGGTAGTTTGGTATCGCGTCGTCGGACGTGTTCTTTAGATCTGTGTGGTTGATGTTAGTATTTGTAGCTAGCTAGCTGCTTCGATAGGACCTTACCTGCTAAGTTGTGCACACTGATTCGCTCCTGAGATGCCATTTTGGTGTCTAGCTTCACTTTTCTGGGCCAATTATGACAATATGCTATGGAGGAGGAGTCAAGTGTGTATTTGGCGTGTTAGTGAGGAATGAAGGTGGTACGGCTTCTTGTGTAAGTGAAGTCGACTCAGCAGCATGCCAAAGTTTAGTGTAGATAGAAACGTGGCTCGTTCCGTCAGTGTGGGGCAACTATTTTGCAGGGGCTGCCTGCCCCCCGCGAGAAACGGCTAATGCACTGAGGCTTAGCCCAAGCACAACCTCACCTCTAACTTTGGAGCTTCAATTGCGCAACATCGAATATATCGCTACATCGCTTCCTTCCCCTACTGTCGTCGCAAGACACAGTCATACCCCTCTCCCTTCTCCTCTATAATGGCTCAATTACCGGCACAGACGATCCATAGGGATCCCCAGTTATTGTGAGTTTGCCATGGTATGCGCCCCTGGAGGAAATGTTGCTGATTATCTGAAAGCTACTGGATCCTGCTCCCCATCACTGTCGTCATGGTAAGTTAGGCCTCTATATACCGCCACCATATTCTTCAGCTCACATGCGTCAGGTCTTGACTGGAGTCCTGCGACACTACGCCTCGGTTTTGATGGCCACGCAGCCCAAGAGGTTCGATGAAAAATCGATAAAAGAGCAGCGCTCCATGGTCCACGGCGTAGCAACGCGAAGCAACTTCCATGTCCTGTCTGCATCGTCTTTCCGTGCGCGCCGCGACTATCTGACCAACGCATACGAGTCGGGCGCCTTCTTAAAGGATCCGGACCGTCGCGGCCAGCCCCCGGCCAACCCCATGACAGACCCCAACGCAATGGACGGCATGATGGGTATGATGAAGAACAATATGGCCATGATGATCCCGAACACCCTCATCATGAGCTGGATCAACGCCTTCTTCAGCGGCTTCGTCATCATCAAGCTGCCCTTCCCCCTCACGATCAAGTTCAAGAGCATGCTGCAGGCTGGCGTTATGACTAGGGAGATGGATCCCAGGTGGATGTCCAGTATCAGTTGGTATTTCTTGTGCATCTTCGGTCTCCAGAGTGTATTCAACTTCATCCTCGGGAGCGATAATGGTAAGTCTTCCACGAAGTATATTCCTAGGCTGCGCTAACTCGGGTCAAGCTGCGAACCAAATGGCTCAGCAAATGGGTGCCATGGGCCCTCAAGCTGGCCCCCAGATGTTCGGGCCAGGCGTTGACCCGGACAAGCAATTCAAGACGGAGGCGGAGAACTTGGCGGTCGTGGAGCACTACTCGGTACTTGATGATGTAGAGGATCGATTGCTCGAGGGTATCAAGTCTAAATAGAGTCGAGCTCGCGGGCTTCTTTCTTTATTACCCATAGAAAATCAAATACTCCGTTTTCCAAACGCCAGATAATGCCACATTTTTTCCACCCCAGGGCTATGCGAGATGACCGAGTCGACTGAGGTCACCGGTAACACGTACTCCGGATAAATTTGATCAATCCCACCACAGGCACACCCCTAGTCCTTCCTTCATCATAGTCCCCTTGATGTTGTAGGGCGAGATCTTCTTAGCCCGCTCGACGGCTTCCTGCTCCCCGCTTTCGGGTGCCTGGTCATTCCATGTCTCGTCGAGGACTTGGAAGCGAACCATCTCGTTCATGTCGTAGTGCATCCTCTCCTCGTCTACTATCCATACCCAGGCTGCCTCATTGTGATCGCTAAAGATATGTGGTTAATGCTTTTCAACGGTGCGTAATCCGAACGCAGGGCAACTTACTACTCGGTGTTCTCAGGCAGCTCCTTGTAGGATATGGTGATCTCCTCAAAGAACTCAGTTCGAACTGTCAAGTTGATCAATGATCCGAAATCTTTTACTTTAATGGTTCGACGTGACTCTTACTCTGTAGTCCCTCCGGGCTCGCGCTGCTGATTTTCCCAAACAGAATCTCTCCCTTAAAGGGCCTAAAGACAATCATTCGGAACTCAACTATTCACAAGGAATCGAATCGCGTTAGTCATGCCGCAGTTAATGTGAGTTGAGAGCAGGCAAACAGTACCATTCACGTTGACGAGGCCATTGCCGTGCCCTATCAAACCCTCTGACGCCCATAGAAGGTCATACATGCAGATACAGAGACCAATCTTCTGGATCACGCGGTTCGAGTACTTGGCGTTGATGTTGTTCTCGATGGCGACACGGCTGTGCTGCTCGAATTGTGATGGCGGGATCTGTACCAGATCCGCAATCTTCGTCTGGTTTTCTGTTAGTATGAATGACCTACTCTATTGATGTAATGTGTAAGTACTTACTAATATGAACATCTTGAACTTTTGAAATTGTTTCTATATGAAGTACCTAGCACACATTGTCTTCATTTTGATGAAGCTCAGTACATATATAATAAGTTCGAGCCCCACCATCAAGATCGAAAAAGTGGCATGTGGGGCCAGAGTAGGTACATAGGTACACACGCCATTTACTAGGTATTTGCTAAGTTTAGATTAACTGCTGTATCAACTAGCCCTAATAGGGGCTAGTAGCTTCTGTGGCTTTGCACGCATGCTTAATCTGCAGCAACCTCGAAATCAACGACGCATTGTTCATCATCTCCTCAAAACTTCAAATACTTCAGCCTTCTCCCAACTCGCTACCCTCGCGATCAAATCAACGGTCTTCAAGTGGGAAAAAAACCACATATCGTCTATCCTTGAGTTCTGCAACATCGCGGGACGTCGACGCGATCGTCCGTTTTTGCTGGTATCGTGTTGCGTCAGTCCACCATTCATTCTGCTTATTCTTCCGGGTTTCAGAACGACGCAATATCATAGTATCCGGGATCACTGACCCCTCAGAGCCGTGTTACTTGAAGCCCGTCCGAGCAACTGACTTTTTCCCATCTGTACGTTCTACCCTATCTATTGCCTCTTTCTTGGTTCGTCCAGATTTCCCTCCACGCGTCACGCCACACTGCAATTTCTTGCACAACAACGTCTCCTCAAGCCTCGATCTGCTTGGTCAAGCACTCCGAGGCTGAGGTATGACGAACGCTGCAGGAGACAGTTTGCTCGCCATGTCACAAACACGCGGGCCACTACATTGAAGAAACTTGCTCTTGAGAATAGCCGTTTGTTTGCTCCTTGCTCCCTAGCTTGTTTCATGTCTATACCTCTTATCGTCATCTCTCTCTCTCTTTTTCTTTAAAGTGAAAGCAAATGCATACCATATCACTTCTTTAACTTAGAAACACATCTGACTCAATACGATATTCTAGGCTTTCTACGTCTCATTGTTCCACACCACCAAGTTCTTCTCACATTTTGATAGCCTTTCTTGAATAGAAGATGGCGAGTTATCCTTATGCGCCTCCTCCTCCCCCGCCGACCAGTTCCACAACGCCTGCAGGGCAGTATCAATCGTATAATCAACCACATTCGTACAATGCCGCTCCCCATCGTGCCGGTCAACAGCCCTATGGAGGCGGTGGGCGAGGCCGAGGCCAGCCTGATTACGGCTCGGGTTCACGATATTATTCTCAACAGCCCGACTATGCTCCTCCGCCCCCTGGTGGGCATTATACCGCTCCGCAAGCAAGTGCCCATTGGCAAAGTACACCCGCGGTAGCCCACTATCCTCCCCAGCCGAGCGCCCCCCATCATGTTGCCCCTGCGTACCCTACCAGCTTTAGTCCTCAAGCGTATAATGCCCCGGCAGGGCAAGGATATCAATCACAGTATCCTAATGCCTCCGGCAGACCCTCTCATGGGCCTCCATATCCTGCTTACCCAAATGACCATTCTTCACAGCGCTGGTCCGAGCAGGGCCCAGCGTTCCAACCGTACTCGAACAGGGGCGGTCGCGGAGCATTTCAAAGTGACCGAGGTGGCCACAAGTCAGAGAACTCGATGGTGCCTCCGACCACAATGCGAATGGGCTTTGACCACAACAATGACCGTGTTCACACCTCAAGCCCGTATGGGTCGCCTTACCCGCCAGGCCCACAGCCGGGACCTTATGTTCAACCTCCCTACAATTACCCTCCTGTTCCTGAGAACCCGTACTCGGCTCCTACACACGCTCCACATAGCACCCATGGTTTTAGCACTCGAGGTGGCGCTGGACGTGATGGGTTTAGTCATTCAAATAGAGGTGGTCGAGGAGGGCACAACAACCGAGGCGAAAAGTTTCGCCACCGAGATCAAAGGCCCTCTCATGGGTTCAACCCTTCTCAGAAGCCTGATGCAGCGGTTCATAGCAAAAAGAAGAAGCGCAGAATCAATACGCTCGGGCTAACACCCGGGGATGAGAGTAGCGAAGGTGAAGGCGCGTTGGACGACGAGGAGAAGCGCTTGAGCGAGCTTTTAGGTGGAGATGCTCCAGTGTAAGACCTGTTCATTTCTTGACTATGTACGTGTATGATATTAACTACGTTACTTACAGCATCCCTGATATGGCCGCTTGGATCGCAGAACGAAAGGCAAACTACCCAACAAAGGCCCGTATCGAGGCTAAGAAAGCTGCATTAGCAGCATCTGCACCCAAAGCTGATGAATCTAAACCTGCTGCCTCCAAGATTGACAAGGATCAAGCCAAAATCGATAGGCTGGAGAAAAAATTAAGTAAACTCAAAGGAAGTATGGAAAAGAGGAAGAGAGCAGCCAACGATGAAGGGGACGAGATGCGAGCAGATGAGTCACCAGAATTATCTAACTCGTCTGACGATGAAGAACCGGAAGTACAATCAAGTGCTAAGCCGGCAACTACTTTCCTACCCCCTCCCCCCATTACACGGGCCGACCCCTCCAACCACTGCAAATACTATTCTACTGGAGGTACTTGTGGCAAGAAGGGCAAGTGTCGCTTCAAGCATGATCCCGCCGTCCGTGAAGCCGCTCTTCAGGAAAGGACACGGAACGGGGGTCGTATGACCCTCAAGCAGCGATTGTTGCTTAACGATAAGGACCATGAAGATATGGACGTGGTTAAGGCTATTGTGGAGATGCGAACCAGTGGCCGCTTAGTTGACCCTCAAAACGTTCAGGTCCGTACGACGCATGAAGCAGAAGCAGAAGAACAAGCAGCCGTCAGCGCTCCTCTGTCAACGCTACCTACTACCGCTGGCGTGGCTAGTCTGCCGCCGAACCCTTTTGCGAAGAAGCCAGCGCCACTTAAGACCTGATCAAGTTCAAAGCCGCAGCAAGGGCTATCAGGTCACTGCCAGATTACGTGTTAGTATAAGGACTTGAGCTCAGAGAGCGACCATGGTATTTGACGGACTTGATTGCGCGCCAATGACGCACACATCATGCCGCTAAAGTCGAAGTTTACACCAATGTGGTGAGAACACATCATTCGTGTCATGTGACACGACGGCTTTCAACGTACACTTGAACTTATCAAATCTCTCACCTGCACAATTCAACTCTCTACGCGGACGATACGGAGCGCAGCATAAAATTCGTTTTTTCGACTTCCTCTTCGATTTGATTTTCTTTTTCACAGTAAACGGCGTGAGCCGTACAGTCGAACAGAACGGAGGCTCATTCAACTTTTCAACTTTGCATGAATCGGCGCAGACAGGACATACATCAAAGTCGCATTAAACAAAACGAATTCAGAAAGAACTAAGTGTTCTTTCCGACATTGCGGATCACTTCGTGCATTGGGCGGCTGTACTCGATTTTAACTGTTGATTGCCTCAACGGGTCACTTCAACGCGACCAACGTTTCGCATACGATTATTTGAGTTTTTTCTGCAACGCAATGGCCAATCATCACCCACCTACTACTATTTAAAATGCGTGGTTTAGTTCATTCTACGCATTGCCTGCTTGCAAGGTCAAGCCTCTGATCTAGGTATACCAACAAAAATAAACGGCGCTGTTGGTTTGTTTTTCGATTGGTAATGGGGACTCGGCGCACTTCTTTTCTCTCCTATATTTTAGCTAGCTGGCTGCTGTACAGTGGGAGGCACTCGTCGACTGGACGAAACGAAGTTTGTGAGTTATCCGGGCTAGGATAGATAAGCGACGGTAGTAGCATGACTTTTTTCCTGTTTCAAGTCTAGGAAATCAATATCCTGGATGGATACTGGGTAGTTTACCTGAAGATAAATTCGTATATCTACTATTGACTTCTTACTCTGTTGATTGACTACTCGGATTTGAATCTTTGCGCGGTGTTTCGTAGGTGATATTACGTGGTGAATATACGGAATAGTTCACAGGATACGATATCATTTAAGAGATTTAACTCATTGTGCGCGGTATAACTGCAATGGAACTACCTACCTAGTTCGGCGAGCCTACATGTGTAAACATATATCTCACCACTTATCATTATGAGATGAGAACATGACATATTTCTGGAGGGCAATGTATACTTCGGTATTTTTCCTCAGCAAGGTAGGTATTTATTTCTCGACCTCACATCTATCTATTTGCCTATCGTAATTACTCGCAGGGCATTATCTTTCTCTTCTCTTTTCGGTGCAGTGAACGCCAGAACGCCATTCATGTGTATAACATGCATTTTCTTTGCCCGATGGACCCGCCTCATTCCTGATCTATTTCTTACTACCAATCCCTCCATCGACACTCTATGTAAGCAGGACGGCGTTGAGGCAGCCGTCCATCTCGGGGTTATTCGTAACTTGGGCGTCTGTGCACGGTGTTAGCTAGCTGGAAAATATGGTGTCGAGTCCAGAGCCAAGTTTCATTGGACAAGGGATGGGGTTTAGGCAAGAGTCCGAATGGAATATAACTGAAATGCAACATACTGCAACAGGGTTAGCAACTTTTACATGACTCGGACATAATTTTGATAAACTTACCATCGACCCCAGACTACTTTTCCACCAGCTGTGGTAAGACCGAGCTCCGAGACGTTGACCTAGCAGCACGTGCGTTAATCGATGAGTTACATGTATAGAGATAGATGAGGTGGCCTACTTCGATGATAGTACCCTTGGTTAATACACCGAGTTGGGTGTAAAGCTGTTGCTGTGGGTTCTTCTTGACTGAAATGATCGGGAGCTAATTGTAATACTCGTTAGTGATGCTGCATTATGATAAAAGAACTATCCTAGACGGAAGGGATTCTGCAGGAGTAGCAAGAGCAGAAATGTGCCCGCTAAGCCAGTCTATGTCTCAAGACATGTCAAAAAAGGGAGAAAAAAGTTCCTCGTGACTAACCTGTACGGTTACGTTGAGCTCGGGGTGCGTAACGTGAGCCTTCTTATAGCGCAGGCCCATTGGACGGATAAAGCGCTCATATTTTACAGGTCGACGTGTGAAATCAGGACCACTGGGATCAAATATCAGTAAATAGAGAACCAAAAGGACTTTCTTGGTAGAAAGGCTGCATCAACTCTGGGACCGAGACAATGTGGGGCGGCAAGACGAGATGTTTCTTGGAAGACATTTCCTCAAGTCACATGTAGGCTTGTTCTCCCAGTTTGCATGACTGGCCGACGAGTTAACGACAGATTTCTTTCGTTCACGTACACGAAAGTCGGCTTTGTTATCATCCGTTTCCAAGCTATTCAATCCAGAGTCAGTGACGGTAGTAGCTTTGGAGAGTGTCTAAGATGTAAAGGAGTAGCCTATAGGAGGGCTTCTCCTCCCGTACAAGGCAAGCGGAATGGAGTATACTTTAGAATGCTTACATTTGTTCTTTCGCTTGCCAGTATTGATAACTTTAAACATATCTTCCTGTTACTTTATTAGGTTGAACGAATACATTGAACAACGCTGAACCGCTTACTTCACCTAGTAATTGTTAGCTACGAGCTCAAAACCCGGACGTGGAAAAGGGAAACTTACTAATGCCTATAAACAGAGAAAAACCCCAAGTGTCAGTAATGTCATCCCGAATCTTTAAGATGCACCGGCTTATTTAATAGCAGGGCCTAAGGGATATAACGTACCCGAAACTTTCGGGATAGGGACGCTGTATCTGGCGCTCTAATTTTCCACCATGTTAGCTTCAGCACCCATGCAGTCCTAGCCGCTTCATCCATGATTAAGGCCCATACCTTCTCCGAACGGCGGTTCTTGATAGCACTTGAAAGACTCTTGGCCTGTTGAGGGTTGTTCCTGTCAAGCAGATAACTCGGGAGAGGTTGGCTGGGGTCTTTCTCTCCGGCGGATTTAACATTCTTCTCCTCCCTGAGAGTCCGTCAGCATATCGGTCGCTTTTTGGTGGTTTGGCATCGTGTCGGTCGTGATGTAACGTACAAAGCTTTGATCTGCTTCCGCATCTGTATCTTGTGCTTATGACGCTCCTGTTGGAACACTGTGACAAGCCATCAGCTTATGCATATCCCACGATGTTCTCATGGCTGCTCACTCTTGGCCTTGAAGCCACGGAGGTTGGTGGCCTTGTGCGAGATGGAGTGTGCCTCTCTGGCCTCTCGTTTCCGCGTCCTCTCTTCATGATCCTTTCGAAATAAGTCAGCAATGGCTGATCCATGGGCCAATTTCTCGTGGGCGCAATACCAAGCGTCGACCATGCTCCTTGCGGTGCTTCTCCATATACTCGTTCTGAGGCATGGCGGGTGGATTTGCCCTCGAGAGGGACTTTAACGCGAGCTAGTGTTGTCTTGTGTCGACTCGTCGTCGGCTTTGCTGTTGCGATGGTTCGGGGCGTTCGCGGGAGTGTTGTTGTCGCCGTGATGGATTAGCCTAGGAATTCCGATAACAAGTAGCAAAAAAGTCACTTATCGCATTGTCGTCCCGCCACCGTCGCTGAAGGGTGGAGTGGATGCCCCACTGTACAAACCCCCAGGTTCAATTACAGTGGTCGGAAAAACAGTACGTCTCCACTATATTTTTCTCCAGAAGTGGACCCTTCCGATTGATATTCAACTTCAAGCTTCAAGCTGCCGCACGATCTGGCAAACTGGAAAACGAATTCGACCAGCTCAGCGCATCAATTCAATTCACCGAGTACGTGATATTGTCGTCAAAATGAGCAGGTCCTTGCTGCGCTCCGTCATGGAGCTGAGGACGCCTCTCACACGTCTCCCACCTACCTTCCTCCTGCCATCACGAGCTCTATCGACGACGACGACCACGATGCAGAATGTCGCCCCAGCGATATCACCAGTGCAGGCTAGCATACCACCTGTCACAACCTCAAAGCTACAGAAATCAGCCCCCGTGGCTCCCCCGCCAGCAGAGGCCGCGGAATCCATTTCCCAGCTATTTCCCCTGCTGCGCGCCCAACCCCGACACTACATCACAGCCCACATACACGGGCATCCCTACCTCGTGACCGAGGGCGACCAGATCCGCCTTCCCTTCAAGATGCCCGGCGTACTGCCCGGTGACGTACTGCGGCTGGACCGCGCCTCCATACTCGGTTCGCGGGACTACACGCTAAAAGGCACGCCCTGGATCGACTCGGGCCTGTTCGAGTGCCGTGCTACTGTCCTCGGCACCGAGAGTGAACCTCTGCGCATTAAGATCAAGACGAAAAGACGGAATCGCAGATCCCAGCGCGTTACGAGCAAGCACAAGTATACCATCCTGCGCATTAGCGAGCTCAAGCTTCTGGAGCCCACCATTTGATAAAGCCATTTAGTAACGCGAGAATCATGGGAAGAAGAGTCATTGAAGGAGGTACTCCAGTGGGTGATACTCTGAAGCGGCGACATCATATGCCTACTTGGATGTGTGAACGTGGAGGAGATAGGGGATCCGATGCACTTCGCAAATAGCGATCGCGCCTCATTGAATTGTGAATATAGTAGTGCTCTTCTACGGGATCTTGCCGCTACGCAAATTAGTCGAAGTGCTACGTATTTATGTACCCGATATTTGTACCACTAGAAGGACCCCAGGGGCCGATGTATATACAGTGGCACCTGCGATAGGGGGTTATACGTATATCATGAGTTGTATACTACTTTTGCAAATGCCCTCTATTCAACATTTGTGCGTGTGACAGGAGAGAAAGTATATTCAAATCAAGCCAAATAGTTAAATATTTGAGTCGCGAACGATACGAATTTCGGTGAAATACAGATAAATTCAATCGAGTCTCCAGTTTAGGCTTCAATGTTAAGAGCAATTCTGTTTGTAGGTACGTATACGTATGTAGGGTTTCATGCGATACCTAGCATTCTTTGTGCAGTATACAATTCAGCGATCGCCAAATAATAATATTGACAGGTGAACTAGAATATTTAGTCCACATTAGAAGCTTGTTTTATTGAACAAGGACAGCCACACATAGAGAGAAGCCAAGAGTCCTCCAAATTCTCGTCAAGATAACCTTTTTAACCATGGTCCCTTGAGATAGAACACCTGAACTTGTATTATTCTACTGACCACATAACCATAGTGGGTCAAACACCAGCCGACTTACCCTGTAATGGGAGTTCAAAATATGTGTGAAAACTAAAATCGCTTGTTTTTTTGTGATTAAGGACTCCAGTACAACATTGAGAGGGCAGTAAGAAGTGAACGGGATAAGAAAGGCCATCTGTTTACTGTAGAAAGTGTTCACATTATCACGATTATGTCCTCTAATATTGGACTTCCGGTCTGAAAAGTGAGCTTGCCAGCCCACTTGACCTAACCTATTCTACTATATTGGTGTGGGCAGTTACTTAGGTGACTCGGCTGCCGAAGAATAGTAGTACGAAGTGGTTATATCTCCCACTTCGTAAGGGGCAGCCTTACAACTAACCGCCACAAGGTGGAAAGGGGTCCGATTGGTTAGTCTCATTGATAAGATCGTGACCAATGATCAACGATGCACTGCATTTTTAGCCCCAAGGAAGAGCTTAGGTTTCACTTAAGCCATGACAAATAAGATATTTTTAGCTTCAAAGTCCATCACAAGCATCAGATCATCGAATTGCTACTCGGAGTTATCAAGATTGAACAAGGGAATGATGATTACATTGAAAGGATATAAACTCTCGTCTCGTCTCGTCTCATCTCGTCGAGACAAAACACTTTAAAAACAGTCGCTCATCCAGTCTCCATCATGAGCGAGCGTTCCTCTATGTACAGAAGGTATTCGTAAACCCAAGCCCGCCAAAACTCCACAGGAATCAATTATCGACAAGGCAGCGACGAAAGAGTACATAGTCGACAGTGATGTAACTAATGGGGGAATATGTACCAGTGGCCAGCGACCACACAAAGTAATTTAACACATGCCAAGTGCGTAGCGAAACGGGAGGATGGGATATAAAGTAATCCAAGCCCGAATCCAACGATGAATGGCAGTATACACAACAACCGCAAAATTCAATTCTTTTTCTAAAAAGAAGTATCCCACCAAAGCGAACTCCTAGCTTTTCCCCAGGTCATAACTCTTCATTATCAAGTAACATTTGCGGTTGATTTCTTTCTTTATGGTTTTTCTTTTTCGTTTTCGGTAAGTTGTCATGTCCCAGTGGCCGCTGGCCTGGCCTCTTGCCCAGTCACCTTAGCAATACTGCCCCAGTACGCTTGGGGCCACACGCTCAGTACTTCAGAGTCAGTGGGCATGCGCTCGCGACACCGCGTCACGACGCTCTGGATGATCCTACCAAGCAGCTCCTCCGAGATGGGCAGAGAGCCATCTGGTGTCTCGATGGGGTATAAGAAGGGATCCTTGGGGGACAGTAATTCCTCGCATGTTGGTCGGAGGCGCTGGTCGCGGCTCAGGCATCGCTTCATCGTCCGTAGCAAGCTAGGCGGTACGGGGACGTCGCCCATGCCGCGCTCGCGGAACTCGATGTCGTATTGCCAGTTGATGATAGCATGGCAACGAGCCATCTGGTTCGGAATATGGCCGAAGGGCGGTTGTCCGTATACCATTTGGAACAATATGCAGCCAAGACTCCAGACATCGCTGGGCTTGCCCAGCTTCATTAATTTCGGATGAGTGGGGTTGGTGTTGATTCTCCGCCCGCCTGCGGTTGTCGTGTTGGAATCGATCAAGCTTTCTGGGCTCATGTAATTTGGTGTTCCAACCTGCGTCTCACGGTGCACGTTGACTGTTTCCTCAGTCTGAATCGCGTTGGCTATGCCAAAGTCGATGAGTTTGAGACGGCCTTGCACTAGGACGAAATTTGCTGGCTTTAGGTCGGAGTGCACGATGTCGTAGGCATGAACAGCGGCAAGACATTCAAGCATTTCTTGCCAGTAGTAGCGGACAAATACCGGGTCAAATTTTGCGTTTTCCGGGGACATTCTTCGACTTATAAGTTTGTGAAAGTCGACTTCCCCCATCTCCATGAGCTATTCATTTGATTAGTACAGCTATGGAAAAAAAACTAACTATTATGGATGAAACTCACCAGGCTCAGAACCTGTTTTTCGTCGTTCATTTCGTAGTCAAAGAGGGTTATCACGCGTTCGACGTTTGTGAGTTTCTTGAGGAGATCGATTTCTCCTTTATAGCCCCTGACGGTATTCTCGTCCGCGTTTTCAATAGAGACACGTTTAAGCGCAAACATGGTACCGTTATCAGCAGCCACTCGATAAACCTTGCCACTCCCTCCCCGGCCAAGAGAGTCGATACGGGTGTAGCATTTTCCATTGACCTTCATATAATTCCGCCGCCGTGCTTGAGATGTAGTAGCTGCACCAGCGGTGGATGTCGCGGCTTCCAAAATGGACATTTTCGGCGGTGGCGGGGGGACCGCTCGGCGTGGTGTGTTGTTACTTAGGGAACCCAATGCTTTTCGTTCGGGAGAAGCAGGACGCAAAGAATTTGCATCGATGCTAAATGGGACGACTGGCTTTGCCAAGTCTTTTTCGAGTAGCAAACTTCCGGCTGGCTTCTCTCTTTTGAAGGTCGGCGGGGCTTCGTTTTCTTGATCATGCCTAGAGGGTATATCTGACCTTGGGGGTGGGATTCTGTAATGTGGAATGATAATTTCATCCCTATCAGGGGACTTTCGATGTGATTGTGAATCTCGTTCCCCATCTCCCACAGGTGATTTCCTATACAGGCCCGCTCTGGCTGAGGAGTTGGCGCTGACAGGGCTCCCAGAAGCGATACGATCGGGTGCGTAGTAAGAAGGCGCGAGACTGTCTGCAGGCCCCAGATCGATGAGATCGTTTGGTTGTTGGCCTTCCAAATCCTGATTAGATGCAAGAAACTCATTTTCATTATCTCCATCTTCTTCACTTTGTCTCCTGCGCCCGCGGCGAGCTGGCCCACTGAGAAAGCTCCCCGGAGTTTTCCCTACCCTCTTAACTCGCATCGAGCTCTGAAGCGCTTGGTTCTCATCATTTCGGGCTCGAGAACCATTAGAGCCCCCTCGTGAAACGCTGCCAAAACTTGTTTCAAGCTGGGAACGAGCAGCCGTTTGTGGCTCATCTGGCAGGTCAATCTCAACTCCGCGAGAGGCCGAGTCCGCCCTCTTCGAGGACACTGCGGAGGAACCAGTTGATCGACCCCTATTCCCAGATGATCCCATTGCTATCCTGACTACGCGGCCCTGCTGACTAGGTGTATTGATATCTTTGTCTTTAATTTCGGAATTATTCGCTTTCTCTTCAGCGCCTCCGTCGACGCTTGGCGGCCTGGTCCCTCTTTGCGATGCCGACAACGATGTCGACGTAGACCTCCTCTTCGTGGGCTTGTATTGTGAGGCGGCGGAAGCGGCAGTTCCCTGCGAGGCACCACTCAACCGCACCACTCGCTTCCTGACGGGATTGGCATCTTCGCTCGCTTGACTCTGAGCTGGAGAAGTTGGCCGTGTTGATGCTTGCGCACTACTCGCGCGAGTTTGTCGTCTTTCTTCGCTGATCGAGGATACCGAAGCGCTGAGAACACTGCGTCGCTTTACAGGCTTCTGTTGTTCGGGTTGCACTGGTGGTGATGACGGCCGGTGGCTTTGCGCTCTTGTCCGGACATGACCATATTCCTTCCCAGCCTCATCTCCACCATCATTTAAGAGTGCTTTCGTGAGAGCACTAAGCTTCATAGGCACAGGGATCTCATCATCAGAGCTATCACCGGCGAGCTGTGAGTGCGAGTGCGACTGAGATTGGGGGCGGGACGCGTGGGCGTCTGGCACTGGATTCGATTCGGCGCGACTGAACTGTGGCCTGGGAATGTTCCTCCTCAGACCAGACCGCAGAGACGATTTTCTGGTGAAAGCAGCCGACTGCCAGGCATCGGCGTCGGCTGGTGTGGATGAAGCCGTAGCCATGGATGGCTGTGTTGTTTATTTTCTGAACTGTAAATGTAGGATTCGATACAAGCAACTTGTTCTAGCGTGTCGAATTGGCAATTTTCAGGGCAATTGTATCGATATAAGGGGTTTTCTACGTGTCGGTGCTGTCCATGATCCCAAAAAGAAAAAGAAACTATAGGGTTGATGGTGAGATTGTCAACAAACTGAGGGCGCAAAGTTGGAGATGATGCAGTGTTTGGCGCGTGCCGGATGGGATGAACTACGGGTCTCTAAATCCCCACATTTGATGTTCTTCCATCGTTGATCGGGCAACGGTCATTAGATCTCGGCACTATACATCTTCCATAGCCAATCAGAACGATATCCTCAGTCCAGACCCACCCAAACTTAAATTGTGTCCATGCATTCAGCCCTCTGCATACCCAATTCGTACATTGTTTAACAAATTAGTTTAAGTCCAATTGAACCTTGGTGCTGCCATTATCGTACTGTTACATAAACAGCTGTATTCATACTCGCACAGAGAATACTTGGTCAACAGGTGGCGGTCGTGGATGTTCAATAAAGATTATGATTCCTGTTATGTCACTTGGCCTAAAACTATCCTAGGCACTGTTAGAGACTGCTCATAGCGACAAGGCGAGAAGTTCTACACCATCTTAATTGCATTCCCATCGCCCGACCAAGTTCTTTTTAAGACTCTACGATGTGGACGATTCGATGATGAGAGATTGTAATCTGCGGATCGTGCGCCAAGTCCTAATCTCATTGGTTAGATCTCATGTCTATGAGCCCGAAGCCATAGATCATGGACTCTTCGGCTGGCATGGGCAACTTGTTCTTCCATTAATACGAAGATCATTTCACAGACGCATAACACAGACGAGTAACACAGACGAGTGCAGATCTTCACATATGCAGCTGCGACAGCCAAAATTGGAGAAGTAGGACCGGATATATTTGCCTTAACCGATTTTGGATATTTCATCCGACTCTGGTATCCCTGAGAACGATCAAATGCAAACCCTTCCACGCCAGATGCCATGCATGACCATCGTAGCCCATTTTTGTACCAGTTCCCCAATATCATTTGACTTCGTTGCCGTGACAGGTGATGCAAGATGCTTAGTCGAAGAGACCGAATCCCATGTCGTCGTCGGACTCCTCCTTCTCTATAGCTAGCGTTAGTATATCTGCAATCCAACATGCTAAGTGACGATGCGAACGTACCCTCTTCCTTCTCCTCAGCCTTCTCCTCGGCGGCAGCAGCACCACCAGCAGCGGCAGCACCACCGGCGGCAGCAGCGCCACCAGCACCACCGCTGGGGACGGAGGCGAGCTTGGAGGAACCCTCAGCGATCAGCTACAGAGGCATTGTTAGTCATATGTTCCTGTCGCATGCATGGAATCTATGGTCGCACCTCGTTGATGTCCTTGCCCTTGAGCTCCTCGAGGAGAGTCTCTAGGCGGTCATCGTCGGCCTCGATACCGACGGAGTCGAGGACCTTCTTGATGTCCTTACCCGAAGGCGAGGTGTTGCCGGCGAGGCCGAGGAGGAGGTAAGCTGCGAGGTGCTTCATTTTGGTGGTTGGTACTATTTCCCAAATTTTGGTTAGACGGGCGCAATCTCAAAAACCAACCAGCAGACGGTCGTGGACGAGATGGCTGATGTCGATTGAAGAGCTAGGTAGACTTACAGAAAGTAGGAGTTGTGTAGAACACGAGAAATCAATCGATTTAACCGCAAGATTGGGCGGAGACTGAGCCTTCGAGTTCTCTGAGGATGTTGCGTGTGAGGTCGAAAGTGGGATGGGGAACACAGGCTCAGAAAAGTTACCATAAAAATGCCACTAACCACCGATCATTTTGCGCAGGTACACTGGTATTCGTGGGTTGGTTGTGGGGGCTGATATGCGACTAGCGTGCTTTCCGATCACCTGATTAGGGCCGCTGAGTGCCGTGTACGATAAGGCAGTAGCCATAGCTATGCATGTATCGAAGTAATAGACGAGTCGAGGCTTCGTGCCTTGCGTCTTGGCAGCTGTGGCAGCAGCATGTATGGCTGGCTGTGGCGTCAGGACAAACAAATAAGGCCCAATGACGTCGCGGCAAACCCAGCCACAGGTTGCGCCCTCAGCCGATTTGCCCAGCAAACAGCACGAGACTCTTATCTGATTATGAGGTTTCCTGGCGCAACCTTGACTTTTCGATTATATTCTTTGTTGTCTGGGCTCGTGCACCACCCCCCTCCGCATCCGTCCCTTGCTTGCTTGTGAGCGCCCTGTAGCCATCCCTAGGTGCGGCCTCCAGCCCTCAACTTTTTTTTCTCCATCTTTTGCTTGTCCGATAGCCTCTAAATACCCCAGAGAGTCCCGAGCAATCAGACATCCCACCACCCTATGACTCCTCGGACTCACGGCCACCTCTGACGGCCATCGGCTTTGCTCGCGAACCACCATCTTGTGCCCTCTCATCTAGCTCCGACCTGCCAAAATGCCGGTGCGTATAACTGCATGACGTGACTGTTTGCTGTGTTGAAGCGTTCTAGCGAGCCAACCCGTTCTAACCCGGCTGCGACGACAGATTGGTGACCTCCTTGCAGAGATCTCCGGTGGGCAGCCGGCATCCGCCCCATCAGCTCCTTCTCTCAAACCGACCGCGCCATCGGGAATCAAGCGAAAGGCAGAAGACGGCTCAAACGGCGCGACCTCGACAAAGCTGACAAAGGCGAGACAGCCTGATGGATCTTACTCAACTAGTAAGGTTACCCGTGATGGAGAAGGCCGGGTTGTGGAGCGGTCGTACTCAGTATCGCGACCAGTGAAAGCTGCCGGTCTAGGCCGAGCCGCCTCGATAAATTCTTCCACTCTCCCTCATCGAACCGGATCGCCGTCGACTAACGGACGCCACGAATCTTCCACTTCTACAAGTCAGCGCACAGCGTCCACATCGAATGGCAAGCTACCAGCCTCGTCCACCAGCGCCACCCAACCGAAACGCCCTTCGGAAGTCTCCAGTCGTCCGAAGCTCAATCAATCCGCCTTGGCTACTGCGAAAGCGGCTCCCTCGAAACCTTGCCCTACAACGCCGATTACTTCAAATCCATCCCAAGCGCCCAAGAAAGGTTCCTTCAAAGATATCATGGCACGCGCAGCAAAAGCTCAGGAGGTTATGGGAAAGGTCGGCATGATACAACACAAATCGACTGATAAGGCTACGGCGAAGAAAGAGCGTGAAGTCGCCAGGCCGGAGCAGAAATCCGGCACGGGTTCTGCTAAGGGGAAAATGGCAGCGCCCTATACTGGGACTGGTCGAGCTCCCGCCACGACAGGACGTGACAATAGACCTACAGGGGCATCAGCACGTGCTGCATCAAGAAGTAGCCCTGCAAAGGACGTAAAGACGAGTGCCAAGTCGAAGTCGGCTTCCGGTGCAAACGACCTTCCCGAGAAGAAGGTCAAGAAGTCCGCGACTGCAACAACCGGTTATGCTGGAACTGCACGGCCTCGTGCCGGAGCCGCGGCCGGTAAGGGTTCTTCTAGAGGTGATCAGGGTTCAAGACACGGTGGACTTCTTGAGCCCCCACGAATGAATCGCCGGAATAAATATGAAGAGGAATACGACGAGGACCTGGATGACTTCATCGATTATGACGACGAGGAAGACGACGCAGGTCCTCGATACTACGACTCCGAAGGGTCGAGTGACATGGAAGCCGGACTGTCGGATATCGACGTAGAGGAGCGAAGAGCCGAGATATACGCACGTGAGGAGGACAAACGCGAACAGGCTTTAGAAGATAAACTCAAGAAGGAGAAGGAGGAGCGGAAGCGACGATGGGCAAAAGGAGGACGATAATGCTGTGGCGAAGAGTAATACACGATTCACGAACAACACATTTATCTTTCGGCGTACGGCTGCGAGGGAGCACTACGGCTACGGCGGCGAATCATGTCATTTCCCTCCGCATCGCTTGGTTACCCTGATAGAGTGCTATCTTGCATGACATTTGGCGTTCAGGAGAGTCTTCACACCGGGCAACCGTTTAATTTTGTATTTGGCAGGGTCATTAAAGAGCCTCTGATTCAAGCATATTGTTACATGGCGTTTGTTAGTGGGTGGATGGATACATGTTCAGCGAACTTAGCATTTTAAACTGCCATTTGCAGTGTCACTACAAAGAGATTGGAAGTTTTCCATATTTTGTTGCTTGACTCCCCCCTTGACTCGTGTGAATGAGTATAGTATGCCTTGTCCAGTAGTCGTTCCGACTTCATTTTACCATCTTTGAGATAGACTCAGCGTATATTTGCCGACAACCCTTTCTTCGCTGCCTTCTACATCTATCACGTGCCTCTTATGACACTACACAGTCACCTTTCCTGCCACCCACAACCAGAGCCATTCAATGAGCAAGCGGAAGTCGTGAAACCTCCAGCTGCATCAGGCAAACGGCGGGAATCCATGGAATGAGCCAATAATATCATTCCGATGTCGTGTTACTTCAAGATTTAAAAATATCACAATGACATGCAGTTTGCTGGTCTAAACAAGCCACTAATAAAATATGTATTAATATATAAAGACAAGGAGCTGCACTCTGAAAGTTAAAGCCTCGTATATGTTACCATATTCATTCAAGTATCAGGTGAAATATCTTAGTCGAACTAAGCTACGAGTGATTCATGGCTATTTCTGTCTGTCTGTCTACGCAGATGTCTTAGAGATAAGATCACAATAGGCATCCAACTTGAGCAGAGAACTGTGTGTCACGGCGCTTAGGTTGTCCAACGCACAGAAAAATTTTTTCTGAAACTTTTGCCTTCCATCTAATCAGTGTTGATTGCGGCCCAATTACACGGCATAAGTCCAGGATCTAGACCTCTGCAATTCTGCCACTATCCGGCAACAGGGACTTTTGTCCCGCTGCGGCTCTCCGTTATCCTTAATCTACTGCAGTGTCACCACGCCACCAACCAAACTTTTCAGTAAGTATAGTTCTCCAAACCCAACGACTTAGCATCATTTGCGGTAAGCGGTGAGCGGTGAGCGTTCCCATGACGAACGATGAGGCTCAATTGTGAAGATCTCTATCCCTTCTCTGGGCTTAATATAAGGTTGCAGCGTGGAGGCCTTGGTGCTGAGATTTCTTGCGCATGACCACGTCCACGTGATGGTTGGTCTAAGACATGGCGGAAGCCGTCTGCACCAAATTGTCGACTGGAAACCATTTCACCTCGAAAGGGAAGTGCCGTACTTTAACATGCGGGATCTGTTTGGGTTCTCACTGCCTTCCAAAACACGGAAGTTTCCGGGTCGCTTAGTGGTTGCAGCAAATATGCAAACTTTGTTTGCTCTTGAAGTTATATTTATAGTTTTTTGTCACTTTTGATGAGCATAGACGGGCTTGATGCCACCTTCCTATCCACCACACTATCAAGAAAGTTTGCAAGTACGGGCTTTGAAAAGATTCAAGCTACAAAGTCTTCTGCAGTGTCCCGTGAAGGTTGGCTGGATAGAAAATCTACAGACCAGAGGCCAGAGTAGTCTCGATTTTAGGCTGCTTGCTTCTCTTCGCCTTCCCCCATCTATATTGGTGTCTCAGGAGATCAGGTAAAATAAGCGCTGAAGCCTGGTGCAAACGAATGTCTTGGTTTTAGCTCGCACGTGATAGTTATCACACCGCCTCTTGTTGAGACGTTTTCTGGGCACTATCCCTTTTCTTTTCCTTTTATAGTAGTAATTAATCAATCTTGCCAAAAACCTTTGCGATATGGAGTGTGGATAAGGCTGAGAACTATCGTACCATGTGCAACGTATTAGATATGAAAGTGCTTCGGCATTGTCTCATCGAACCCGATAACGCCACCAAGTCTTATCTAAAAGTGATACAGAATGTTAAAGTTTCAACACACCAACATATGAGACGTCATGTGTTGTTGTGCCTAGAGCAGCTAACTTTCGGTGTGGAATAACCTAACATTCACTCAAATCAAAACGTTAGGGAATAAACTTTATTAGAGTTCGTAGTACCCAGTTGAGGCGATTTTAATTAATACTGATACACTTGCAAGACAAGTACGAATAAATGTCAGTGGGTCTGTAGCAAAAGTAAAGAAACACAACCATATGCAATATTATTCGAGCGTTATTCCATTGTTTTATTGGGCGTATACAGTTCCTCTTTACTCTTATGGAAAGACCCACTGTGGTTTATTCCAATACTTATCTCACGATTGGACGGCGATCGAGGAAGGTGCCCGATTTGGTTGTGTTGTTTTGTTTATCTTTTCCACGTACCGAGAGCATTGTTCCCTCGAAGAATTCAAGGACAAGAATACAACATATGAACCGCCGTTTCGTTGCCCGCAGGGGCGGAAGACAACCCTCTGAGACAGGTAGTCCGGAGGGAAACTAGTTAACCCACATCGCCACGCATCGCCGGTTCACCGCTCGTAGGGGCGGGAGAGCCAATAGGTATCGCCACCACGTGCGCTCTGAACCTGTCCAGGAGACGAACAGAGACAAAGGTCCTCAAACAGACATAACCTGTCCACCACCAGAAGAAAGCGACAGTGACAGGAATAAGCGCGAGGCAGATGTTCGGGTCAGCGCTAGATTTGTCAAGAGGTTTACCAAGGAGGGGCACTCCGGCCGCATTCCGCCGGACCCCAGCGTATTACCAGCAGAGTTCAGATGCATCCACTGCCATCGTGTCGTCAAGAGGGAGGAGAATTTACATCCTTGGGTCTGCTAGAGTACGTATGAACGAACCAAAAAAAAAAAAATCTGATCGATGTATCTCAAGCGGTCAAGTCTATTTCGAAAGAGTACCAAGCTAATCAGAACGCATGACTTACAGAGCACGAAGGAGCCCTTCGAAACCCCAGTTATAATATCATGAAGGCGCCACGCTTCAGCGCCGGCGAATACGAGCCTTGTGATGATAATTATTACTGCGACGATGCTATGAGCAAGGTCTGGAGCTGCTGCGGCCGAGGCGAGCACGAGGAGCCGCGACAGGATTGGTGGAATGTGGGGTTCAGTCGGGGCGACCCTAAATCGAGAGAGGGCGTCAGGGAGCCGAGGCTGCCAGACTGCGAGCCGACTTACCACGAGAACGAAGAAGGTGCTGCCGGATGGGACGGCTGGCGTCTCAAGAAGGAGGATGGCACGATTTCTAAGGATCCCTGGAAAATCTGATAATTGGAAAGCTTTACCTTTCCTGAACACGTATTGGCAACGACAATCAAGTGTGAAGGAAAGTAAAGCTTTCCATTTTAGTGACAGCTTGCCTGGCGCTACTGTGACTTATTGCGGAAATGATTGGGTTCGGATGATCTGGCTGTCCCTTTGAGCTTGTTACCTTTGCTATACCCGGCTCAGCATCGATGTGGAAGAACATGGATGTGATGACCTAATGACTTGATGTCTTAATGTCTTGAGTTCAAGCCGTGCTGACGGGCGTTGGAAAGTTTTTGTGGCAGGGTCTCGAACGGCGTTGGGTTGGTAGCGTTTGTCAATTCACATGTCGCAAGCTTTCGCTCAATCATAAGGGCATATCTTTACGAAGTCGCTTTCAGTTCGGGATGTGCATGTGCGGCTAATGATAGGTAGTGGTCACTATGTGTCTGCGGTATCAATCTGAGACGCTCGTCCTCGGAAGATGAGTGCGACAAGTGAACCTTGATGAGACTGACTGTCATACTGATGTGCACATGAGCGGAAACGATAATTAATCAGAACAACTGGCATATGAGTAGGAGGGAATCATATATTAACTGAATTTGACTCGGGTAGGAGCTCACGCTTAAGATAATATGGAAAGGCTTAAGCAAACGTACAAGCTGTATATCCATAGACAGAAGTGGCGGCATGATGCACATGATAGAGATCTTACTCCTTACGCCTTGCTCCCAATGCCACATAGATGTAGAACAGCCATTCTAGGAGTGGGAACTAAATATCTAGCTAAAAAAAAAGCAATGCGCTAGCCTGTGAACATATGAATTCAATGATAGAATGAGCTGGATGGTTAGCGGCCCTAAATGTCCTACATTCTGACCCGTAAGAGATATCGCAGTCGTACTTGGGAGATGTCATAACAGATGTACTCATTGTATAAGAGGGATGCGTTTGGAACATTCGTGGGACCTGGCATGACTGTTGTATCGGGCACTGAAATGTCTGATGTTAGCAATCTGTGAAGTAGCTTCAAGAGCAGTCATATGACAGCAACAGTCAAATGATAATTGTATAGGTGCTAATGGAGGCGAGGACAGGAAACAGATTGCTCCCCTTAATTCTCTGCATGAATTGGTGAGATAGGATTGGAGGCGGTTAATTTCGCTTACTTTTTATGCCTTTTAGAGAAGGGTGGACGCATTCTGCGTCCTTCCAGGCACTGGGTCCAGTCGAACCTTGACCCCATGTTGATAGCATGCCCTTTTCTTTCGCGGACTCCCCGGCCTCATATTTGGCATTTGTTAGTTCTTGCAAGGGATCGCCCAGCTCGGCCTCACACAGAAGCAGCAACGCGTGTCCGTTAGAGATGTACGAGCAGCAGTAGTTGGCAGACTATTTTACTCGTTAGCTGGTCTTTCAGTCCTCGATGATTTGTAGATTCTTGCCTTCGAGGACATGTCCGCCAAGTAAATTCCCTTTCCAAACATCTATAGATGGTTAGCACATTTCTTTGAACGATAAATACCCGAGTCGTAGATTGAGCAAGGAATAATCGATCTGAAGGTCGCTCATTCGAACTCGGGAGGAATCATGAACGTACTATAATCGAGTTAGCATCAAACATCGCAAGAAATGGTGGAAGAAGAAAAAGGGCTCAAATCGAAATATCTAACAAGGCATTCTATACATACCATAGCCTGTAGCTGGAGCCTCCGGCGGCGCGATCCGAAGTCCTTGACTAAGGATACCACCGAAATTAGTGCAACGAGAGCCGTGCCATAAGAGACGTCGATCGCGAGGAGTCTTATGGGATGCATCGAATCGGCCGAATTCACCGTCTCTCTCAATTCTAAATATTTGTGATACTTGGTAATTCGCGTTGTGAGTCGATCCTCGGGTATCCACTAAATAGTTCTTCAAGTGAAGAAACTCTTCGCTGGTATGGCTTAATGGTGTCACTGGCTTAATGTTAGCAAATGATAGGCTTCACGTTCTTATTGCTGTGCTGAGCAGAGATGTGAGAGGGAACAATGGCCACGCTTTTTATGGGCAGATTGGAAGTTGGACCTACTCTCGTTTAGGCAAAGCCCTCGGAATTGACGGTCCAGCTCGTTAATCTCTTCTTTCTTGTCCGCCTTCATCAATAGTGCCGCATCCTTCATATCCCCAAGACTTTCCAGAAGTTCTATTTCTTTCTTAAGCGCAGCTTGGGACCGAATAATAGGCGGCCGGTTGCGACCGAATGCGTGCGGAATGATAGTGAAGAAAGCATTCGACAGCTGCTCAGTTGCCGTGTTGATGTTGCTTCCATACAGAGTAGATGCTAGAGAAGGGTTGTCTAACAGGGCTGATAGATCTTTCAGAGCCTGAAAGCCTCGGGAGATTGTCGCCTTGCTAAGTTTTCCAAGAGGTAGCTTGGCCGAGTCATAGTTGAGGTCTGACATCGCATTTGTGAAATACTCCTGATTGAAAATAAGCTTCATCAAATCCTGAACCGGTTTTGTCAACTTTGACTCAGGCTCAGGCTCATCCTCTTTCTTGATTTCCGCTTTGACTTTATCCGTTTCCTCTTCATCTTCCGAGTCGGGTTCGTAGGACTTTTCGATGAAGGCATACTTGTTTAGCTTTGGCTGCTCGCCACGATTATCCCATGACAAGCCCGACTTAGATTTGAACTTGTCGTTGAATTGTTTCAAAGCATCGTTTAGAGAGCCGTTGCCGATTGTTTTAGATTGACCATACTCTCCGACACGACCCCATCGTGTCCAGGTACGATAATCTCCAGCAATAGAACGTAGCAACTAATGACTGCATCAATACAGCACAATAAAATATGCAAGAGACGACTGCGTGGCTTACCTGAATACGATAGAACTTGTTGTTGTTGTTGCCTGCATTCGTTTGGTTGAGTGAAGCATCATAGATGACGCCGGTGTCATCGATATAGACCTCATAGTTCATTAACTCACGCTGAGCGCCTTCATCAACGGGAATTCTGACGTCCATAGATTTGGCTATTTGGCCTTCAGCAATCTTGGGTTCCCGCTCCTCTGGCTCTTCTTTTTTGACCTTGCCCTTCTTCTTGGGTTGGGGCGGTTGATTGTCGTCATTACCATTCTGTGGTGCTTGGGATGCTGCCCGCTTGCGAGAGCCATTTGGCTGGGCCGAGCCGTTCACCTGAGCTTGTGATTGAGAGGCAGGACTATATGTAGCCTCATCTAGGCGGGTATTCTGGTTGAGGCAGTCTTCTAGCCACTGAAAGGTGACTATGGGAATACCATTTGCCTGGGCGGACTTGACCTTAGCTGATGGCTTGTGGTAGTCAGCTTCAGATGTGACAAGGTGAGTAGTAGAAGCCGAGACGGATTTGGCCAGTAAACCGCCCAATGGGGCAATAAAATCAGTCTCGACGGAAGCTTGAGTGCGATTGGGGATAGAACCGCTTATCGCTATGCTGAAACCAGTGAATGGGAGAGTGGCCGGGGCGGCGGCGGCCTTCCTCGTTCTTGGAGGCATGATTGGTGAATGATGTAGCTGATTGATGCTAACAGAAGGTGAGCTATAACGCTTAGTGCTGGGCTAAATTAGGATGAATCTCTAAGCGCTCAAGGTGAGTGAGAGGTTGAGAAGGGGAAGTGAGAAGTGGAAGTGATATGAGATGGGTGCAATTCTGTATTATTGATGGATGAAGGTGAATTAAATATTTTGAAAGAGCGCGTCGTTGCTTCTCAGGCAACCACGCCTCTCTGACACCAAGCATTCGTCCCTTCCATTAGTTAGGGGAACGCGAAAGCACGTGCCATACAAGTATCGTCATTAACAACTAATATGTGACGGGTACATCAGATCCTGCTATGTGCCCTGTAAAAGAGCCGTGCGGCTGGAACTAGTGGCGGGTAGCGTAGCTTGGAGCGACCCTTGGCACTTATCTTCTGCCTCCCGAGTCTCCATCTAATCTCAGGCAGCAAGTGTTGCCTTGATGCAGTAGCACGATTAAGAAATTCACGGTTTCACTTGTCATACATTAGCGAAGAGAAAGATCTGTTGATAGGACATGCTTGATGATTTATCTTAACACCTGTCCAAACCATTCCGTGATCGAGTTCGCATGGACAGCTGACAACACTGTTACCCCTTTATCTTACGGTGGTAAGTTGGTATCGGCGGGAATGGAGTTCTGGTTCAATTCGGCCAATTGACCGATTTTGTATCGTTGAGTACCATAAGAAGTAGTAGGCCTCTGGCTGTGATTAGATACTATCTCTAGAGCTGTACGCGGAGTGCACTGATCGAATGGTCGCCGCCGCGCTGGGGGCTTTCCCGGTACTCTACATGAGTGTTCTGTATTATTTCGGGAAGAAGTGCCCGGACAGCAGCCATGAAGATTTGAAGTCAATTGAATCTGAAACCGTTCGTATCGACAAGATACCATGTGAGCAGATTTTGTCTTTGATAACTCGTTTCTAAAAATGCATATTCTCTCTATTTAAGTAAGTGACTCCCCGTGGGGACGGTTCGGTCTACTTATATCTTGCTGGAGCAAAAAAGAGCTCCAGATTTCGGGGCCCCCACTATCTAGCGGACACCGCCAGACACAATTTTGAAGGAATGCGTCCGTCTTAGATAATAAGTGACCTCAATACGTCATCATTGTGAGAGGTCGATAAGGACCTTTTATTTGTCGGGTTTGTACACACAGTACTATCAATTGCAATCGCAATTTGGTTTCAATTAGGTAGGTAGTTTTGAATGATTGTGCACCTATGCAAATGTCTTTTTTTATTCTGTTAGCAAAATGGTGCCTGCACGGTTTAAGTTAGGGAGAGTGGACAGCTGATAAGATGGATCTTTCGGTGGAACTTTTATACATAATAAGGTTTGAAAGCGTTGCTCGATGAGATCGCATAATTCTATCTGGGCTGACTGGGGCTTTATCTGCGCAGATAGGGCTTTCGATAAGCCAAGCCCAATTCATGTCATTTTTGCGGGGTACTTACGTCGAACCCTGTCTCCCGGTTCTACAGATGGCTTGATGACCAGACGATCATGTGCATTTCGCTCGTACATACGGACCGCACTTGGTCGAGGACAGTTACATTTCCTCGAACCGTCTTACCGACCGAGTGTATAGGTACCTCTTCTCAAGAGCCAGGAAGAGACCAATGAGGGCTGTATCTCTCTACGGCGATGCCGCAGCCACCGCCGGCCACGTGCATGGATGTCCCGTCATCTAGCTCGTCACAAGCTATGTACCGAGATAACGGCCGGGGTGTAGTCGTTGGTCTAAAGCGGGGGAGCTATTCCAGCTCTTCTAGATAAAGTAGGTACAAGATATGTTGGCGTACCGGTGAGAACGCTCCATGCAGCCATGCTCGATGTGCTGATGTGCCCCCAATTATGATCAGCATCAGGTAGCTCGAGAGACTAGGTTCTTGTTTGTTTGCCTGCCTTGTCTTTATATATCATGCAGCTCCCGTCGCAGTTCTCAGTGTGCTACTACTTCATTTGTTCCGATGGCGTCTTGATCGCACCCTACATACCGGCTGACATCCACCACTGCAGTCGGGTAGCATTAGAGTTTCCGAACGGCGAACCCTAGCTATATCCGACCCTTGTTCCTGTCTTAGCACACCTTTTTCGGTGAATATTTGCAAAGAATTACTCGATAGAAACCAAACGTTCGTGAGAATCTCGCCCTTTCACGCCTTATGAGGGTCCCCTAAATGACGACAATGCGGAGACTACATACTTCTCGGGCCAAGTCATGGATTGATAAGGTCGCTGTGGATAACGAGGAGGGCCTCTCCACGGCCCAACTCATGGTACGTCTCTCTACTATCACATCTTGAGCACGTGCTCCGTTACCATCGCAGCCGGCGTCGCTATATCGGCTCGGAGCTATAGACTAACGTCCCGTGTCTCAACCGTTTAGCTAACGAACAATGATCTCAAACCTGTCGAGCCGGCCCGGAGGCAGTGGGGGCCTTGGAATTTTGTCGGCTTTTGGATCGCCGACTCGTTCAACATCAACACATGGATGATCAGCTCCTCTAGCATCGTAAACGGCTTGTCATGGTGGCAAGCATGGCTCAGCGTCTGGCTCGGTTATTCTATTGCTGGTGCCTTTGTCTGCATGACTGGACGCATTGGCGCGACTTATCATATCGGCTTTCCCGTCGTCAATCGTGCCAGTTTCGGTATCTGGGGTAGTCTATGGCCGGTGCTGAACCGCTCGGTCTTGGCGGCGTTTTGGTACGGCGTCCAGGCTTATATCGGAGGACATTGCGTCTATCTCATGATTAGGAGTATCTGGCTCAGCTGGGATCGCAACACCATCCCCAACACGTTCCCTGCCAATTCGGGTACTACGACTGCCGACTACGCCTCCTTTTTTATCTTCTGGCTAGTTTCGCTCCCCGCTATCTGGTTCCCCGTCCATAAGATTCGTCATTTATTCACGGTGAAGGCATACTTTGTCCCTACTGCGGGCATTGCTTTCTTCATCTGGGCTCTGGTGAGAGCAGGCGGTGCCGGCCCTATCGTCAATCAGCCCGCCAAATTACAGGGGAGCGAGCTGGCCTGGGAGTTTGTGATGGGCGTCTTGAGTTCCATCGCTAACTTCGCCACGCTCATCGTCAATGATCCGGACTTCTCACGTTTCGCTGGGAAACCCAGTGACGCGCTTTGGTCTCAGTTATTTACCATTCCCATCGGCTTTGCTGTCACTAGCTTCGTTGGCATCTTCGTCTCGTCTAGCTCTGTAATTATCTATCCTGGTACAGAACCTATCTGGGACCCCCTGGATCTACTCGAGAGATTTATGTGAGTCACGAAGCAAAAAGCTGCCTCAGAGAGTTTGTGTCTAATCAATCCGATTTTTTAGTGATGATGGTGGCTCTGCACAGCGCTTCGGTGTGTTTATCATTGCCCTTGCCTTCGCACTCGCACAGCTTGGCACCAATATCGCTGCGAATTCCATCTCTGCCGGCACGGACTTCACGGCCTTACTGCCGCGGTTTCTCAACATCCGACGAGGTGGATATCTATGCGCGATTATCGGTCTTGCGCTGTGCCCCTACATGTTTCTATCATCATCAAATAACTTCATGACGTACCTCTCAGCGTACTCTGTTTTCTTGAGCTCTATCGCAGGCGTCATGGTCTCCGACTACTACTTTGTGCGGCGTGGGTACCTCGGAGTAAAGGAGCTATATGACGCCCGCCGCGGCGGTCCCTACTACTATACCTTTGGCATCAACTGGCGTGCTTACGCGGGCTACATCTCCGGCATCCTCATCAACGTCGTGGGGTTCGCTGGTGCCGTAAACGGTGGTAATGTGCCAATGGGTGCTACGTACATATACAGACTTAACTTCTTCGCCGGATTCATCGTATCGAGTGCGGTATATTGGGTTTGCTGCAAATTCTTCCCAGTTCCGGCTTGCAGCGACAAGTGGCTTGAAGTTGGAGACCAGATCGACGAGGTCAGGCTCGCGTATGATGACACTAGCAGTGTCGCCGGCAGTGATAGGCAACGCAAGACGGATGAAGAGGTCGGTTTGGATGGAGATTCTGTTAATAAGTATCGGCAGAGGGACTGAATGGGTTGGATCTTACTAAAATTTACGAATTATTGGCTTGGCTAAATAGTGTGTTTGGATAAGATTTGTAGAATTGAGATTAAAAAGACTTTCTTTACCGTTATGGTCTCATTGATCACTCATATGCCCACAGCGATGAATAGAAGCACCAGCGAAGCCTTGAGCTTTCGCCAGGACAGAGCATAGGCAGATGTGACATGGCAGAGCGAAGCTGATTCGCTATTTCCTCGCGGTCTTTATTGCGCATTGAAAAAAAGGATCCTCAGTGATGTCTTTCTACAATTGTGGCATCTTTTCTACGGATCTAGTTGCGAGATTCAGCTCCATTATCTATGTATCATCGCGCCCAGGTTCCCAACTATTCGGCTACAATATTGACAGTCTTATAGCCCCCATTGAGTCATCCAGTTATCTATCCAATCGTCTTGAATTGGCCCGACAGTCAATAACGTCGGCGATATATGGAGTGTGTCCTTAGTGCTCAGGGACGTGATCTTAGCATCGGCTAGGCCTTCAAAGAAGTCTAGGAGTTTAACAGCTGGGTTTGAAACAATATCGTCTGTCCTCGACGCGCTATCACGAAGCGCATCAATCCATGACGCTAATGAGACGACTTCAACTTCCTTTCCTTGACTTAAACGCCGAGAAACGATCGGCAGTAGTGCTCCCCAAGTGGTGTGATGAGGATTGATAGCATGGTAGACACTAGCACCAGTGTTCAACTCGCGGGAACGTGCTGAGAGAATCGCTAGTTCAACAATGACTTTTCCCAACTTATCTACCGGGACCCAGTCTATGTTATCGAGCCGTGGACCTAGAGAATCTGGTATTTTATTCAGATATTTAGAGCTCGCAATTAAACTCGGTAACCATTCTTTCCTTGGCCATTCGCCTGCTGTCGACGTCGGTCCTGCGACTTGCCCCAAGCGGCAGATGGTAGATGGGATGTCGGCTTCTCTAGCAGCTACGTCAAGCAAGCGCTCTGAGAGGAACTTTGATTGTCCATAGCCGCTAGTGGTGGGCGTGGCCCAATCCGTGTATACTTGCTCGGCGACAGTTCCCTGTAACCCGCTCACTGCGCTGATACTGGAGACGAAGAAAAGCTCTGCTCCGAGGCGCGAGTGGGACGAGAAATCTATCAATCGGCGTACGAAGCTGATATGCCTGGTGAAAGACTGAATAGAGAGGTTGAAGTCGACCTGCCACGCGTTATGAATTATGTGCGTGGTCTGGTCGAGCAACTCCTTGTACGTAGATATCGGAAGACCGAAATATGACCTTGATAAGTCAACGTCGAGACATTGGACCTTCTTTGAGAGGGGTTGCAGACCCTTGGAGGCTTGGAGGCTTTCCTGGCGCTGGAGGCCCTCCGGCCCACGGCAAAGGCAGTATATTCGAGACACGCGCTCGTCACTTTGTAAAGAGTCGAGGATATATGAGCCTAGCGAGCCCGTGGAACCAGTCATGAGGACAACGCTGGGAACTAGCGACTTTGGCGAAGTCTCTCTTGCAGAAATCGGCATGTCCTTGTTGTAAAGTTGATATAGCTCCTCCATATTCTCCTGGTAATTGACGTTGCTCGATACCCTTCCATCAACGATGATCGTTATGGCTCTTGTGAGAGCTCCTATGCTCGGATTTGCGTAGATTGTCTTACCTGACACTGACTCTAGCTTTCCGTGGAAGTAAAGGTATTCGTTGAGTTTCCTCACTAATAAAGTCATCTGCAAAGAATCCAGGCCGAGCTCGAACAAATCGCTATCTGACGAGATACCTTGGGCATCGATATCTGTGCTGGAAGTAACAATGTCCCTAATAGTAGCTTCGACGCTACCATAGCCTCTATAACCTTTGTCATCACCGTTCGTCTTGGGTTGTTGAACTGCTGCGCTGACTGCCTCGTATAGCGCACCAATCTCAGAGGCGTAGAGATCAAGCGTCAGTCTTCGCTGCACTGTGCCTTTACCCGCTCTGAGCATTGGTTTGGCAGCAGACGTGAAAATAATCATGTTCTGGTGAATACGACCGTGCGAAGAGCACTCTTTATTTGCCGCCTGCACAGATGGCCATATAGCGTCCAGGAGGCGCTTCTCGTCTTCAGCGCTTGCAGGCGGGTTGACAGCTTCAATAAGTAAGCTTGACTGAAAACGGCCTTGTCCAATAACCAGAGATGAATTGACGGCAGGATTGCCATTGATTATGTTCTCCATTTCGTGAGGATTGATCTTTTCGCCGGTAGAAAATACAATGATATCGTCCGCTCGGCCTTGGTATAACCATAAATCTTTCTTGGTAGGATCCGGATGCTTTGAGTACACGTCTTTCATAGGCCACTCGCTGATGTCGGGGAAAGTGGCGAAAATGCCTTGATATTGAAGTCGAGCTTCATCTCGAACCATGACTTGTTCATACAGATTATCTGAGACATGACGATACTCGTACCCCAGGCTTGGGTGTAGACGTAAGTATTGCCAGTCCTCTGGGTCGCAGAGTTGGCCAGGTAAAGCTCCGCATTCAGTCGAACCTAGGCAATTGAAGACTCTAGTCTTTGTGGAGGCCAGGTCACCTACTGCTTTAGGAACCGGACCTCCGCCATACATGATAGTCTTGACCCGACTGAGATTCTCTAGATATTCGGGCTCTCTGACTAGTCCTTCTAGTGTTGTTGGGACGAGAGCCGTGTGTTGTACATTTCCATAAAGATGGACGCCGTTGGCGACGGCGGCCGATGGTGGGAAGGCCGCGAGCACAACCGTAAAGCCCGCGTATAGACAAGCTGGCAGGACCATACTAATCCCAGCGCAGTGAAATAGGGGAAAGCTCACGTAGACTCGTTCTCCGCTGAGCATGGCTGGAAAGGTTTTCTGTTTTTCCTCAATGTTGGAAAACGCCAAGAGCACTGATATTGTGCTATGTGTCTGTATAATGGGCTTAGGCAGCCCAGTTGAGCCTGAAGTGTGCAGAACGACGAAAGGTTCTGACTTCGCCTCTGGAAACGTCTTGGTGTAAGGATATGGCTTCCCTTCAGCATTGCCATAACCATTTAACCACCTATGAAAGTCGAGTACTTCAACATAACGCATTGGTCTCACATCTAAAATTTTCCTTACAACCGGCGAGGGGAAATTGGGCGGTGTAATAAACGTATTGCATTTCATCTGGTCCAAAAGAGACAAATTCGCTTCGACTGTGTTGCGAGGCGAAATCAAGAGCAGTTTGTAGCAGGTTTTGATTGAGGCGAGCACGAGAATAGCATAGTTTAGATCTTGGGGTCCTAGATAGACGAGAGTAGGAAAGTCAATTCCCGGACCGAGATTCTGGTCGATGAACCATGAACATCGATCTACGGCCCGCGCGAAATCCGCAGCGCAGACATCTCTGAAGCCATCAGCAGGGTCCTTCGTCCTGGCGAACGAGTATAGAATTCGGGACGGATGCGACCGTGCTAAGTCGTCGACGAAAGATGGCAACAATTGACTGCTGTTTTCTGGAGGCATGGCGCTGACAGTTGATGACAATAATGGGAGCGGCGTTCAGATTCGAACGTTATGGTGTCAGTGACACAACAAAAGACAGAGACCTACTCAGGCTCAGATGATCGAAACGAATCGAGCCCAAATATTTCACAGAGCGGCGTCTCGCGTAGTTAGATTCAATCAACGAGCGAATGGGCGCAGCAATAATCTCCCTTGCCACGCATCCCGGTAAATCCTCCTAATGCAACTCCCTTCGGCTGTACCACTTGGTCTTTACCAGCGTGAAGAAAAGGACGCGTATTACTGTCACACCACAGACATAAGAGCGAGTGGTCATTATCCTACATATCAGCAAATGTTTCACTATATTACTGGGGACACTACTATACTCATCCACCATCCGCCTAGGTTAGAGACTGGGTGCACCAGAATATTACAGAATGTCTCTTTTCGCATCTATCATATGATATGATCAATTCCTGAGGGTTTCAAGATCCATGTCTTCCGTTTCGGAGCCGAAGCTGAAAGATGTTAAAAGTGTACCGATATACATTCTCGTTATGTAGTGTACTCTGAATCGTAAGATAAATCCTTATATTAGTATAATGGCTTTATGCAAGTAAGCCTAATAGTAAAATCGCCTCAATTAGAAGCCTTAAGTTGTCGCGTCCCCTATGTCGTCGTATTATGTACATGCGAACCATGCTCGCGACTTTTTGTGTTGCCTCTCCTATGTTAAACTGTATGTCATGGAACGCTACGGTTCCGAGGTCAGGGGTATAAGGGCACGGGAATTCAGCCCGTACGTATATATACTAGCTAGGAAATCTCTGCTGTGTAGCTAGAACTTCTCCTTCTTTGTGCAATAACAATAAGTCAATACTGGAGCCACCAGCGGTGTAGACCGTGACACTGTATCAGGGTTTCCTGTGAGATTTACATCTAAATCGCAAATAGGCAACAGACTATGCATGAAATTGATACGTAGTAATATTAATCTAGCAAGCTTAATGCTAAGAGGCTATATCAAGGGTCTTCTGCAGAGCTCACTAAGATGTGGATAGAGATCAACATTATTGTGCGACGGAGTTATCGGCACCCTATGGCAACATCAAAATAGATGTCTTCCCATCATATTCTAGTAAGGAAACAGCGGCTAAGTCCTGGAGTCAACAATAAATCAAAACGAACAGTGAACATTTATAAGCTCGATCCCGGAGAATGGTTTGATAGCCTGTGTTCATTTAGAGGTTCTACTTCTCGAAAGGAAAATATCAAAGAAAGGAACCCTATATGAGTGAAGTGAATTTATATAGTAGAAATGGTTACTCATAGCCCCAGCCTCCGCCATAGGCGCAAGTACAGCTTGCGAGCCTTACCAGCTACTATCTCAATTAAAACTAACGGTGTTCTATTCTTCAGTAATCAACTCCATTCTTCACTCTGAGCCACTGAATCGGAATCTCCCACTTCCCTCACCGTTTTCGAAACCCCTATATCAACCCCTCAATGTGGGACCTTTCAACAAGACCATCGTGATCCACCATTAAAAGTCTCAAAAATTTGTAGTTGAGCAAAGTCAAATACGACATATGATAACACAGCAATGAGAAGAAGGGTAAAAGACTATTATGTACATACTTCCATTCCTCAGAAACGTAATCTTGACATGCAGAGCTGGAGGTTCGCGATGCTAGAATATTTCATCTACTCCACTTCGCCGCTATAACACGACCAACCAACCAACCCTCGCACAGACTCTCTACCGGAAAAACTGGGACGTCTTCAAAAATCAAACTGCCATTCATTTTTCATGAAAATCTACTGTTTTGACAAATTCCAGAGCTAGACATTGAGCCCGCGATAGAGGGCGCCACATTCATCCACCACCGTCAACGGTTGTGGCCTCGTGGCCTAATGGCATGGCGTCAGATTTCGGTTCATCGTTCAAATACAAAAGGACGACGGCTTAATCTCTGAAGATTGTCGGTTCGAATCCGGCCGAGGTCGAATAGGATATATATGGTGATGTATTGAGCATCATGAGCAACTTTTTGATTTTTCCTTTCCCCATTTTTCGCGATATTATGGAATTGCGCTATAATTTAGCTTCTTTACTAAACTATCCTCTGCCTAACCAAATTCAGACTAATCACTGCATTGAACTCCCTAAACACTGGACCTCTGACAAGAATAAAAGGAGGACCTGGAGGACAAAGAGAATAAGAGCGAAGGTCAACGATAAAAAGGAGGAAATTATGTAGAAAACAAGATGTATAACACCAGGGATTTGCAGCTATTGATCTAGTAGTTGTACCTACATTAGTAAACTGTGCAGCGTTAAAAACGTACTATATCTACCTACAGTCTTAACAGAAATGGGTAAAGCAGACCTGGTTTTTATGTTTTTATTTCACTTAGCTGTAAACTCCTTCAAGTATTAATTGCTATATAAGCTTTGACAAAGCTCTTAGGCTGTACTAATCTGTGGGTTCCCTCTCGTGGCTTTCATATTCTATTAGTATCTCCTAGCACCATAACGTCAATCTCAAGCCGATACCACTCTTTACGTCAAACAATCGCTGTTAGTTAGGCCATATTTGTTCTGGTCGAGATTGCTCTAATATCGTTGCACTTGATGGCCGCTATCCTCGTTAGCATAGACATATTTCCTCTCTTTGAGACTTCCATCGTCCATTCCAATGGATAGGATATACCGCGGCTGGCGATACAATATGGTAGTAATTGTTCTGTGCCAGTCCGCGAAGCACCCATTGGCCCCTGGTGCCACCAATAATGAAAACTCGATCACCAGCAGAAACTGGCCCGTGACTAAGTCCGACAAGGCCCGATTCCGTCAAAAACAGGTGTCGACATGGGGATAAGTGAGCCCACTCTGTATTCGCTTCGGAGCTCCCCTCATCGAGATATTTGAGTAGCTCAGCCCTGGAAGGTTGAAAAAAGGCCCGCAGATGAGCTAGGACTAATGCAGTCGCAGATAATGGTGTTCCCTCTGCTGTGGCATCGCTTGATAAGTCCACGCGGGACATCGCATCATGCACACTCCGGAGGAAAGTCGTCTGCTTGGCTGCGTCTAGTTGATCGTCAGCTAGGCTTACCAATATTGATTCGACGGTATCGACGTGGTATGCAGTGACAATCAGACGAGGTTTTCCGTCCTTCGAGCTTGGCATATCTAAGAGATGTCCATTGCCGATGGGCGCCAAGTCGGCTTGATAGATACTTCCGTCAATCCAAGTATCCATTGTATTGAACTGAGCGATTCTCAGGTCCGGCACCCAAGAGGGCAAGATGAGGTCTGTTTCCGGACACCAAAGTCGCAGAAGAAACGAGAGGTTTCCCGTCCGAATCAGCGCTGTGGCGAAGCTTGTGTAGATGCCCTCTAGACTCAGAGTATAATCGGCTCGCAACCCGCAACGCTCTGCGTCCTTGATTAAGCCCAGGAGACCGTACACGTAGTCTGCGGGATCAGAGCACTTCAGATTAGGGCCGAACACACTAAGAGAAATGGCGCTGGAGCAAAACACATCCAAATCCAACGGTACGTTGACGGGTGTCAGCCTTCGCCAGCTTGTGTGGTCAATGGCGTGGGTATGGCTGTAGTGCGCAGACACCCATTCGTTTCCGCCCCAGAATAGTGCGCTGGGCTCAAGGCACGATTGACCTGCGAGAAATAGCGTGTGGTCATTTAGGACGGCTTCTTGCAAAACCCATACACGATTAAACCACGACCGTTCTAGGAGTCTTTTGACTGGGAGAAAATCGACGCTCCATCCAAGTGGCAGGTCGTCGAATGCATCTTGTTCAAACTGGTCAGACTCGAACACTTTTTCGATTTCAGTAATGTGATCCATAGCGAGCAACGTGCGCTCTTTGAAGTCTTGCAGTTGTTTAATCGCCTTGTCGCTATCATCGCCTTCTGGACCGAGCCATGCGACGACTAATGCAGCCGACTTATAAATGTGGCTCATCATTTGCACTTGGTTGCTCTTCTCAGCATTGTCGGACTGATTGATGCAGATTGCGTCTGCCCATACTACAAGAGTCTTCTCATTGTGTTGCAGATGTTCCAGTGCGACGACGAGGCTCTCGGTGAGTGAAACGATATGTGATCCTAGTTGGACACTCCTCCGGATAGTCGCGTCACCCCAAGCATAAGAGAGAGCAACGTAGGGTGGGCAATTGCTGACTGGGTGTACGATCACCTGACAATGCAGCGCGGAGCGACCTTCGAGAGAAATTGTACGGTTCCGGGGTTGAAGGTAAAGCAATCTGATGAACCTTCTGCTGTCGGGTAGCGGTTGGTATCGGAATTGCTCAGTTGAAGCCTTGGCGATGGAAGGTCGAGGTAGATCTAAGGATAGATCTGTTAAAGCGAGCTGGTAGTGTTGACACCCGGCTAAACAAGACATGGTCGCTTATAACAGAGGTTGGTGAAGGAAGGTAGAAGTAAACCCACAAAGCTTATCCCAAATTGATGCATGCTTGGAATACTTGGTAGGACCCCGCGCGGACCCGAGCGATCCTTCTGCCGACCAAGTTGGGGTTTTGTCCGCCGTTCGTGCAGTACGTCCTCCGGGATAGAAATGTGAAGTTTTTTGGGAGGAATTTTCATCTCTTAGTTCGATATCGTTTAGATGCCGTCTCGGTCGAGTCGAAAATCTAGAACACCTAATTCGTTTTGGAAATAATGAGTTTGTAAAAGTCTTCGTGCTAGTGAAGTTCTACAACACTGTTGATTGTATCGATCTATGGCAATTATAGACTAGCTTGAATTAGCCAAATATAGTCAATAGAGAACTACAAAGTTTCGAAAAGCACGAGGGCATCCGGCCAAATGTTCAGCCCAAACACCTGGACTCCACTGTACAGGTAAGTCTCAGGCAGAGTTGCATAGAAACGTATTTTCGGGCGCCGTCATCTAATCTGTGTTAGCCGCCACCCAGGACAGAGTAACAAGGAGGGCCTTCTAATGTAAGAATATCTACACGCGTAATTGTTGACCTGCAATGTTCACGAGGTGTTTCGGAAGGGCTGTAGAGGCCCCGGGCTTGTGGCTTCTATTATGTCGTCAAGATAGAAGATAAAAGAGACATATTGCTAGTATATGTAAATGCTAACCGAGGAAAGATTTTTGGACATTAAACTGCTGGCTGAGAAGGAAATCTATAAACTTTGAATTGACTGACTAATCTAGCAGAATCCTCACAAAAAAGGCTGTCTATCCATCACCTCTCTATGCACCAAACCATATCAATAATTACATAGCGAGCTTGATTTGCAATCAACTCGTTCCTGAATAAGAAGAAAGCGTTGGCCAGAATTAACTCCCATCTTCTGGCTCTTTCTTTTTCTTTTTTTCTTTTTGCTAATTATAACTTGAAGAACTCCAGCATAAGTAGTATGATCCAGGTTGCCTGGAAACCCGCTATGGCAGGTTACATGAGGATAACGGCACCGATAAGGCCACCCAGAGCCACAGCGCCAGCAAAGACACTGGCGGGCCTGGCAGCAGCAGCCGTGGGGATCAAAGTAGAAGTGTTGTTGGTTGAATTATGGCCAGTGGGCGTCGCAACAGGGTAGGGAGCAGAGCTGGTGATAGGAGCACTTGTGGCCTGGCAGAGGGGATCCGTACCAGTAAGGATGGAGTTGAGATAGCTGGTTATACTGGCGGCGGCCGTTCCAGTGATTATACAGTCGGTGATGTAATTGTCATACTCGACAAGCTGGGAGCTGCCATGTTTGAGAAGTGCCGCGCCAAAGCTTTGGTAAGCGGGCAGCAACGAGGAAGGCAACGTGGTGGCAATGGCGCAAAGCTGATCCACGTATTTCTCAGGGTCCTCGAAGGGACTTGGGGGTAATGTGGTCGAGGCATATGCGGAAGTGGTAGCAGCTTCGTTGGCACCGCCGAGAGCGCTGCCCAAATAAGGTTCGAGTTCGGGAGCATATGTAGGAGCACCTTGAATGAGACCAGTCCTGCTCGCCTCGCAGACTGAACTAGCGACAGTCTGGCATAGAGACGCACCCGCAAGGGAGACCAGAGGGAGAATCGCCTTGTGACCGTACATGTTTCTTGTTCGCTTAAGTATTTCTTAAAGACTGGGAGGTCGGTTGGTCTGAGGGATACACTGGATAGCTTATGAGATTGGAGATGCGGATTGAGTGAGTCTATAGCCATGGATGAAGGCCTTATATATACAAAGAAGCATATCACAGCATGGTGCAATACGAACTGACAACATGGTTATCGAAACAATACCATCTAGGGAAGATAGTCAGGTCCCAAAACCATCGGTGGGATCGAAAGTTATTCCTATCTAGGTAAGGATATATGAGATATGTGAGGAGTTATGACGCCCCTAGTCCCCCCCAATCTAGACAAGAAAGCAGGAAGTACCGTTACCCTGCAAGTTCAACTGATATGTACCCTCCAAGAAAACTGATATATTCCATATAGTGCTCAGTATACTGGCATCTACGTCGGTATGCCACCCACATCAAACTCATAACTACTTAGTCAGAATGGGCAAGACTCGATGATAATCCTGCAATTCTCTTAATTGATACCAGTACCCAAGCTATCTCGTGCTTTCATTATCTGCCGCCGACCTTAAGTTTACTCAAAGTACACATCCATGAGCTACGAAGCATCACTCGTTCATTGGCTCGGCCATTTTTGCTTTGATTATAGGTAGTGTATGTGCAAGACTAGTAGCCGTCACAATATCTTGGCACTGAGACACTATAATAATAGTATAACTAGGTAACAATCAAAACTGTAATTATTTGATGAATGATATACTACTTTCCGGATTTGGATAGGGCTAACCAAGGCTGTGTATAAGAAGGCCACGCGGCATAGGGGCCACGTCAAAAAAGTTATGATATACGAGAGGGCTATGATACACGTTCTTGATGTTTGGTCTCCAGGCAGGCAACGCCACTAGCTGGTAGAAGATCACACACTCCGATCCCTTTAACGCCCTATGGCCCACCCTCAGCCAATTTCGCCGTAAACTATTACTATTTCTATAACCGTGATTTTACCTCAAAGCACCAAATCGTACGAAAGGCACCTGTAGATAGAATAGATGTCTGCTTGCTGTGCAGTTTTTATTTTTTTCTGTCATTTCCAATGCTATGCCAAGGGCACCTAACAATAATATTCCACTCAGGGCAGCCAAAGTGTGTGATCTTTTATTGACCCACTCCTGTTCTGACTATTCTATCTCATTAGAGGTTTGAGCAGATACGGATTGAAATTCTAACCGCTTTTCTTAGCCGCTAACAGGTAGTGGATCGGTAGAAAAGCGCCAACTGCGGACTGTTGAGAAGGGAAAGGAGGCGGTCGAAGTAAGCTTTGTTGACCGTAGAAGCGGTCCCGCTTGCGGTGCGTTAACAAAGCCGGAACGCCGCGCGCAACCCTACACAATCGGAGGAGATAGACAGCGACGCGCCGCGTGAGCCAGGCAAATCTTATCCGGCCCCAAGCTTGATCATCTAGAACCGTGTCATTAGTGAGACGGCGCACAAATCGCAACTTCGCAACGTTTTGAGCCCGCCTGGGGCTCTATGACATTCATAGCTGCAAATCATAAATTGCAACTAAACTGTGTCAATTTTATCAATTTCTCTCTAATTTAAGAAATATGTGTATTCTTGTGTATGAATTTGGATCTGAGCGATTCCCTCCGTCTCGGACCAGCTGGTCCGTGACCCCCAGCTCTTCAAATTGCCCAAACAGGAGTTCCCATCTTCAATTTCGTAAATGTGATTGGTCAAAGCCCGCTCCACCATAAAACGGACGGCCTAGTCTAGCCGGTACTGTACGACGCTAGCCAGGTCTTTTAAACATGGCGAGTAGGCGGTCGTGCTATAGAGAAAAGGGGCAAGTTACCTGAATCATCTATACAACGCTTTACTAACTGAATTTACAAGGCAAGCTTGAACAAGGTAAAGCTGTCAAGTTGAAACGTTGAAAAAAAAGCGATCAAAAAACGATGAGAATGGCTGCGTGTATCTTTTTGTGTCCCGCATTTGCCACCCAAGGCGTATCTAGAAATACTAAATTATAGATAGCCTCACTTCCATATAGCGGATACTACGTTTGTACTTGATTATCATAGGATATATTTACTCTCGTGTTCTTAATTCGGGTTTCTAAACCCATCCTTCTCAGATTGGAACCGAATCTTAACGAGAAGCTATCGAATGGGCTTACAAAGCACCCGGATTGCCCGAGTTGATACAATATCAAGTTTAAGACCTATTTAAGATCCGACTCGTTACTGGCCATCGTCCTATGTTACCTGAACAGATAAAGGAGTGTCACCAAGGATTCGCGCTTCAATAGTGAAATTGAAAGGCCCCCAAGACTGGGCAGACATGGTGATAGGGACTCCGTGGCAAACAATGGATTTATACATCGGGCTATAGAAATTTAAGAAACGTATTGAACCACGCATAGGAAATGTTGCCGTGGCTGGCCACCACCCAGCCACACAAAGCTGTAAGAGCCAGTGTCAGTCCATTACATTATGGTATGCACATAGTATTTCCAGTCAGTATATTATTCCTCCAAAGTCATTTCGAGTCTCTCGGACACTCGTCGCTGGCTGATCTCACCATCTCGCAACCAAATGCTCGAAACTTTTTCGAGCGGATATATGGCTCGAATGGCATACGTGACCAAAACCTTCAGCCTAGGACGGAGCTTAGCGTCGCGAACCATTTCCTCCAACTCTCCGACCAAGAATAACACGTCATCCCTCCACTCTTCCTTCTCATATAACGACATGCCATCAATTATACAGAAAACAGTGATTGGCCGCATTTGCTGAATCAGATGCCAGAAAGTGTCACAGAGGGTTCGTAGTTTCAAAGACTCTAATTGTTCCTGCCACCGCTGGGACTCCATAAAAGCTAGGTTGAGGCCGTGGCGGTTGGACAGTGAGTCACTATACTGATGAAGAAAAGAAAGAAGTTGTGCTAGAAGACTGCGCATGATCTTGTGTGGTCCAGGAAGGCCATTCTCCGACTCCCTGTTTTCGCTGCAGAAGAAATAGAGTACTGCCTCATTGCCAATGAGAAAATTCACCATCTCGGCGCAGACCAAAGACAGTGGAGATATCTTCGATCCTGTCGAGCTGGAGAGATTTCCGTTGACAGCAAGGAGGCCCGGGTCGGATGAGAAGAACCATTCTTTGAACTCTTCCCTTTGAATCAAGTACCTGGCTTGACCCTTCGACTTCGCGTCAAAGTTGATATCCTGTCTTAGTACGTAACTAAGTTCTATTGCCGGCTTTCGAAGGTCCACGTCTAACATTTCCAAGACGTCGTTCGGCGACAGGAAGTCTAGAGATCCGGCTCTGCATCTTTGTTCTTCTAGTTCTCGCAGGAATTTGTGTAGCTGCTGCCGTGCAATCTCCTCGAGCTGGTCCTCTAACAACCGACCGAGGGCATTTTTAGGCACTATAGCGTCCTTTGGCCCTATTGCGGCCAAAATTTCATTTTTCAGTTGTTCTTGTTGGGACCGACTGTCTTGGTGAAGGGACAACTGGAGAAGCACCGATTGGTCTTGTGCCTCTCGTACTATTCTTACGCCCTGGAGTGTCTCCACGGTGGCTAACTGAGTGAGGGTGGTCATTCTATCGTCAAGATCGGATTTCGCTCGCTTGATTTGCCTCACGTGGTCATTGATACTACTGGCAGTGCTTTGCGTCCTCAGTGATGCAAGTCCTGATTTGAATTTTAGCTGGGCTATGAATAAATAAAGGCTTTGACTAACTTGTTCGCCTATATGTGGCGCTGAAGTCAGTAATATCCAACTAAGAAATATCAAGCATTTTAGGAATTTGTAGGAGTAGCAGGAGTAGAGTATACTTGGTATGGTAATTCGTGTCCCTGAGATACGCTGAAAGGGGGAATAACACTAACCTGTGAAGTAGCAACTCAATCAAATGTGGAAGCTCCCTGAGAATGGTCTGATAAAGCATCTTGGCACTATCTTTTAAACTATCATCCGACGGAAAGGCCGTTAAGTTTTCTGCCGCACGTTGAATTGCTGTTGGAATATCCTTGAGAGCTTCTAATAGATCGTGTCTATTACTCTCCGCACGTCTCACGGCCTAGTGTGTCATTACCTGTGTCAATGATAGGACGGTCTCCGACACTGGTAAAGCGTTGGAACTCACCTGGAAGAAGACAGCCAGACCGCCATTGAGGACGCTGAGACCATTTTCACTTGGTATCAGCCTCAGCCATGGGTTTATATCGTCTCCAACTTTGGCAACTACACATCGGGCTTTTCTGTGCCATGTTTTCTGCTTCAATTCGCTCTCCTTTTCGGCCAGATATAGCTGGTCCAGTACGTCTTGCCATGTGCAATTCTTAGGATCAAATTCTATATTGAACTGAGCCTTTTTCATTGCTTCGACATACTCATCCAGCGTATCTTCCAACTCACTAATGTCCCTAGTCAGTGATAGGAAATTTACAATCAGTAGGCGGAGTCTCAACTTGTATTCTTCTCGTAAGACGTATTGCTGCTTTGCTGATACAAAGTGCGATGGTACGGCGATGACGGGATGAATCGAAGTAGCCTGTTGATCTATAAACGTTTGAACAATATCTGTTGCCTCTTTCTTGTCTCCCATGACGAGTGATGATAACCTGAGGTCCATAATAAAGCATTAGTATCGATAATCAATTCTTGGATAAGCACTTTAGGAATCGTCATGGTGAGAAGCAGCTGTATTTCACGCCCGCTCAGCCTGATTAGAAGTATTTGGGGTCAACTACCACCTTCCCAGACCAACCGAGCAAAGTGGCTACACTGCCTCGACTGTATCCTATCGTAAGCTGACCACCTGATGCGCCAAGAACGTCGAATGGAAGTCGAGACGGTTATATTACTACCCGCACCTGCCAGTCGTGCTGTGGGTCTATAGAACGAAAAGAAAAATCTTCATACCGGGAACATGCAGCCGCAGAAGAGATGGTGTGGTGTAATTACTACGTTATGCAGCGCGTATTCGTTTTCTTACGTCTGCCTGGGCGACAGCAGTCGCCACGCATGGGTTATTTCTCATCCATCCTTTACGACTACAGCTCAATTGTTTTCATCAAACTAGCCAGCTGTCCGCACCATCATTCTAGGAGTCCTGCATTCATTACGTGAGCCCGTTGATTCCAGAATGGAACCTGAAAAGGAGAAGCCCAATCCCGAGGGAATGTCTGGGCTAGACGACCGAGTCGCTCAATTGGAGAGGCAGCTCCCAGGGAAAGGGGATAATGATGCCCAAAGCCTGCTGGAAAGGATTGCAGCTTTAGAAAAGAAAGTAGCAGATCTCAAGGATACCAATGAACAGGGAGGGAAGAGCCGGATCACGGAGAATATAGTACCTAGCCAGGTAATCCCTGGAGTACGAAAGACTATATGGTCTGACTTCAAGAATTGGTACAACGCGGATGATGCGCGGTACGCTATCGAAGCTCTCTATGTCGGCGCTGATTTGAGCGATGAAATTCGCATAGAGCGCCAAAGGCGACAGCGATCGACGATGCCGCCATCCGAAGGTGTTTCAAACCAGATGTCTGAACAAGACCTTAGCCGCCGTTGGCTATTTCGGGTCCGGATACAGTCGCATGCAGTACTTTTGATACTGTCAAAGCATCTCAATCGAGACTGGGATGATGAGATTCGAACATTCGTTCGTCCTTTCAGGCCACTCATAGCCCTACACGAGGACATGAAGAAATCGTTATCTGAGTTAGAGCGTAAATGGGCAGACAAAGAAATGACCGAGTCAAATTTGGTCCAGCAACCGACAGATATCACTCAAAAGGAAGGCTCTCGCAACAAAACAGGCGTTTCTAGTGATAATGAGCTAAAGAGCCGAGCTGATAACAACATCAAACCATCATTTATTGTCGAGGATTGCGTCTCAGCTCTTAGAGAAATGCGGTGCTATGTCCAGTTTGTCGAGGAAAATGTGATGACCATACGGTCTCGTCTGGCAGAACACACGGTGGATAATCCTCCCAAAGTTCGTTTCGACGACCTCTGGTGCCTCTTTGAGCCAGGACAGTATATATACTGTCCTGCCGACCCTAAGAAGAAGCAGCCCAACTTGAAGCGTTCCGACCAAACTCGAACATACGGTTGGCAGACTGTCCGAAAGCTCTTGTCCGCTGTGGGCCCTGGCATGCGTTTGAAGACACCAGGCGGACGGCCAGTGAATAGAAAGAAGAAAGATGATTCGGATGATGAAACCGACGACGAGGTCGATGATAACTCCGATGAGTGGTTCATCTGCGAGACCGACCCAGAGCCCGCAAAGGGTGAATATGCTATGACACTTTGGTGCTACTATATCGACTACGATGGCCAAGCGTATCGCCCAGTTTTCGAGATCATAGAGATCGATTATTATCATGGAGAAAAAGAGGTGAGCAACTTGACGGCATATCCATTAAAATTTGCTCGGGACGAAAAGAAGATATACAACCTTCTCCTATCTCGCGGCGAGTTTTTCAAGCAATTTGTCCAGAATCAGAGATTATACTATAGCGGGAGGTCAATTGACAACACAACCGACGCTCGTCATTATGAGGGCGAAGTCATTATTGATTTCGAGGAGGCGTTGCTCAGTCATCCTGAGTGGACACCTAATTGGCTCCTCTCCACATATTGCACCTTGGAGTTTCCAGTTGCTAAAGATGATTTTCCAATCAGGAAATGGGTTAAGGCTGATGGAAAACCCATGGCCTTGGAAGTATCAGAAGTTCTTCAAAAGGACTACGGTATTGAGAGTATGGACTGTAACAACACGATGAACCGAGATACGTTTCTCGCCACGTGGAAAGAATGGGACAAGGCCGGGTCGGAGACAACCAAACCCCCTGGAATTGACATTGTCGATCCTGTACTACTTCCTCAAAGGCTCTTGGGTTACGTATTGCGAGAGAGGAAATTTTGCAGACTTGATGTTAGATTCCTCCGGCCCTTGAGAAAGCAAATGGGGTTTGATGATCTCAAAATCAACCCAGAAAACAAAGATCTGATTCAATCATTGGTGGTCTCGCATTTCCAAAGGAAAAAGGAGGCAGAAAAGAGCACAGAGGTGAGGATGGGTCAGGACATTATTGAGGGAAAGGCAGATAACCTCATCATATTACTTCATGGAGTCCCTGGAGTTGGGAAAACGGCAACTGCGGAGGCTGTCGCGAATGCCAACCAGAAACCTTTGTTTCCCATCACCTGCGGTGACTTAGGTTTGGAACCGGACCAAGTAGAGACAAAACTAGGTCATATATTCCAACTGGCAAACAGATGGAACTGCGTCTTGTTGTTGGATGAGGCGGATATATTCCTCGCTGATCGCAAGTTAGATAACCTGAGCCGCAACGCACTTGTCTCAGGTAAGTTCGATATAATGTCCTTTGGGCTTCCAATTTTACTGACCGCTATGTGACCTCCGAAGTCTTTCTCCGAATACTTGAATATTACAACGGTATTCTTATCCTTACTACAAATCGCGTCGGCACTATCGACGAAGCATTCGAATCGCGAATCCATATCATGCTATATTATCCCCGCTTGACCGCGGAGCAAACTACGGATATCTTTCGGATGAACATCAGTCGACTTAAAGAGATCGAAAATCAAAGGACAGACACGACAGGCCAGCCAGCACTCGAGATTGATGAAGAGAATATCATACGCTTTGCTAGACGTCATTTCAAGGATAGCGTAAACTCGAGAGTAGCGGGATGGAACGGTCGTCAAATTCGTAACGCGTTTCAGATTGCGTCGTCAATGGCTCGATACGATTGGGCATATTCAAAGCATAATTCCAAGCCGAAGGCGCCCGTTCTTGATGAAGAGCACTTCAAACGTGTTGCCTCTACGACTAAAGATTTCCATAACTATTTAAAGGAAGCTCGGGGCAAAGACAGTTCAGCGCTCGCCCACGAGCATAGCGAGCGCGCTGATGACTTTAACATAGGACCCAGCTACCCAGACCACTGGTCTCCGCCTAAGACGAGGCCGGTAAATCGTTATCCCGCTGCTGGCCGGGACTCACGCGAATACTTTCGCGGAGGTGGATATGGGCGATATGATGTCGATGATAGGGATACCCGGTATAGCCATAGCCATCGATCAGGCTATTCTCCCCGTCACTCCCCTGATTCGTCCTCACGAAGAGAACGAAGGCACGATTCTCGCAGTCCACAGCGGTCTAGCTCTAGGCATAATAAGAAAAATCGGACACGGAAGGATAGATCCTCAGATTCGGAAGAAGAGTGAAGACTGTCAACTGATGGGAAATAACGGATATCCCAATAGAAATTAGGGGCTCGGAGGTTCGAGTGCACATTGTAATGCAAGGAGAGGCTTTCTTTCAATTTTCGTTCGTATCTCTTTACGTTTTAAATGAGCATGAATTACGACCTTTATCTATGTCCAATAATACTCACCCTGGTTTCGTGAACTTTGCTAGGACAGTTTTATTTGGGTTCATAACCATAAAATACGCCTATGCTAATGTGATTTACCTGAACGTGCAAAGATGAGCATATAAGGCGTGACCCATCAGGAGGTTCCTTACTTTAACCCCTCATCTAGGCTCGTTCGCCCCCATGAAAGTGAGACTATCCGTAACCCCACCCCTAACACTTTCCAACTGTGAACATCCCGCATGTAGCTATAGATTAGCAGCAATGGCCTCAGTTTCCAAAGCTCCTGTTCCATTGTCTTAGCATACCGTGTCATACTCTAGCCATACTTTGCGATACCTACAGCTGCACATCACTCCCCCAGAGTCACCGAAAAAGGAGGCATTTGTATATACATATCTAGTCTGTAGATGTAGTGGATAGAGCTCCTTGTGCGACAACAAGTATCAAACACTTACCCCTATGTTGCCATCAGTATCTGGAGGTCATGACACGAATCGTCTTTAAGTCGAAGAATTAATACTTTGGTCACTGAGCCGTTTCCTTCACCGACTTCGATGAACGTCTTCTAAACCACCCTCTGCCTGCAGTTCAACCCTCCCGATACGTTTATAGCTACCACGAAGGTCTGTGTACATATACATTTTGCTTTCCCATCTTCCCATTCGCTCTCTATTTCTTGTGTCAAGAAATATATCCAAGATCAGACAAGGACAGCCATAGTCGACTAGCACGAAGCCTAGTGCGGCATCAGGCCTGAGACGTCCCCAATCAATCATCATATCTCGGTGTCATGTCCTCCCCGGAGGTCGGTTACGTGCCACAACTACCAGAGCCGCTTCGAGAAACGAGGGGGTGCCTGATATTAAATGCAGGCTGCGGGTTCTGCTTTTATAGATAGACAATAGCTAACACGGGAGCAATAAAAGAAATTCACACATGCGCTCAGTGTTTCCGTGCCTTGCAAAATGTCATCTGTGAATTGAATGCTGGGCCATGATGATCACAGTAGAGGAGATACAAGGGTGAAATGATTAATATATCAATAAGTGAGTGTACATATGAAGCTACAGATGGAACTGTAAAATTATGTGCCTATATAGAACAAACTGACGCGCTTCGCACATCGTGTTTTCCTTGATCTACTTGGATTGTTCTACTTCGTTAGATACCTCTTAATAAAAGGTAGCAGAGGGTAGTAGAGGATAGGGGCAGTATTTGAATTTGATTATCGCACACTTGCAGCAAAGTCAGTGGTGTCGCGTGCGAACTCTTATACTTCCTCGCGTTACCTACATCTACATATCGTACTCGGAATCAAGCTATCAATAAGCTAGCGACATTCAAACCTATACCCGTTTATAGTTTGTAGTAGAATTTAGTACCTTAAGTAGGTAGGCAGATTGTAATAATCGGATGTGACTATTCAAGGTTTTAGTACTTAGTTTAAAGCCACATCTCTCATAAAGACGTACCCAGCTGGATATAAAAATCCGACCCAGCCCCTTTGCTATCCTCGACAGTTTTCAATTTGTTCTTTTTCCTAATACCTCAGCCAAACTCCAAACCCGGGGAGTAACTACTCAGAACCCTTAATATTCCGTTAAAAAAGAAGAGATGGATGGACTTTATTTTGATACTTTTGGTATGCCACCAATTGACGACCTATCCAGTAATTCGGCAATATCTCAAACTACCCCTGACGCATACTGCACATACCCAAACAAACCCGCCCCATGCTCGGAACATAAGGGGAAGAGATCCAATAGTCGATTATACCGGACACTCGAAAATTTCCATAATCGGCAAGAAAATGGCACTGAGAGTTCTGAAACCAATAGGTCCGCGTCCGCATTAGAGCTTGCAGTATTGCGTGGGACTCGAGCAGCGCAATTATCACCCTTATCGTCGGAAAAGGAGGACGACTCTCGCCGTACTACCCTTATGCAGGACAGCGAAAACGAAGAGAAGTTGGTCGAGGAACCCCATATTGTCGATGAACCCTGGCGCTGCTGCAGCACCACGGACTGCTGGTGTAATTACTGCCCGTGCAATTACGACCTTAGTGATGACAGCCCACACGGAACGAGGTATGACGCAGGCTTCGACAGGAATTGTCGCAGCTTCTGCAACTGCTGCAGCTATTGCTGTGAAGGCCGTAGCTGCCTTCAGCCTTCAGAAAACGATAATGACGATGGCGACGACGACGACGTCATTGAAATTGAATTTGGGTTTGGACATATTCTGGGCCTGGTGAAACTTGGGTGGGCTTCAGCCACGGACTGGGCAAAACAGATCTATATCAAGGCTATAATGGCCGTCGGTTCAGGCCAGCACCGGGACGACGAAGTGGACTAGATCGTTTTCCCAATGTTGCGAGTTCACATCAAAACTCCATTCTGATAATTTGTACCAGAGTGTTAGCTACTTAGAGCCTGTCAAGACCTCTGGATAACCGATAGCAACTTAGGGATAAGTCTTGAATACTTGTTATCACACAAAGAGCTCAAACTACTACATCTATAGGCTAGAGACCTATATACAAAGTGCCTTCTTTGTTCTGTTACTCTAGGGGAGTGGTATGCAGCTGTAGGAATCGCAAGGTATTGCGAGAGTCTGACAGAGCCTGACTGTATACCTGCTTTCTAAAACTTCGGCTTCAGAATGCGACTACCAGTTTCTCCGATATTGAGGGAACCCTAGTTTCTGCTTCGGCAATCGCAAGGAAATGAGAAGGAAGATATACTGGTAAGTCTGGTAAGCCGCGTCGTCAAAGTCATTTTAATTACTGTCATGGAGACAGATCACAGGCTAAACAACACATAGCTAGCACACGCGAAAACAGATACCTTAGTCCCAAGTAGCTCGCGAAAGAGAACGAGTAAAGAGAAGAAAAAATTCAAGTGATAATATTCAACAATACGCCCAATTTCTTTTTATCGTACCGCAAGGACCGCCCAACCCCCGTCTTATTCCATAGGTTGACGAAATTGTATGTATGTATGTTACCAGAACGCCCTGACACCTCTCAATCCCTCCGGACCAACAACATGCCCTATGCCCCTCCAAAAAAGTTCCCTATCTCATTACAAGAAAAAGACAACCACGAAGAGGAAAAAAGAAAAGGAAAAAAAAAGGGTGGATTTTTGCCTCCATTCGTTCTGCTGCGCATACAAAGACAAGGTCCCCCCCTGACGTAAGTTCGCGTAATGGTTGGTTGGTGAAGTGTTGGCTCATATCCCGTGCCGTCATTGACCAGTTAAAATGAAAGTTGAAAAAGTTTGAGCTCGCTGCGTAGGATCGCGTATCCATAGTCGTAAGCCGATACTATGTCCGGAAGTCCGCGGGATTATATATCCTCTCTGAATATCGACCTCCGCTCCGCGACTGACGTGGGGCTGTCATGCGGCGGGCCACCAGCAGTGGCCGCGGCCTTGCGCGTATCGATAGGTCGCGGACTGACACCTCTCATGCTCAGATTGCTCGGCTCGGCAGCTGAATCGTCGAAAGGATTGCTATGGTGGCCCCCTGCTCCGGCGGTAGGATTGGCGGCAGGCACATCGAGACGGGGGTTGGGACTGCGCCCTCTATTCTCATCCGCGCCATCTCCCGCGAGGTTCATGCGGTAATCAGACCCTGAGTACGGGGCGCCCATTGCATGATTACCATGGTGGTGTCCTCTGTCCTCGAGCTCCTGGTCGTCGGGGTAGTAGGATGCGCCGACGCCGTAGGTCTCGTGGCCGACGCGGGCGTCCCAGGCCTCGTCCGGGTCGAGGGGTCCAAAGCCGCGGCGGCCGGCGGGAGCGCTGGGCTCGTATGCGCCAGCTGCCGAGCGCGGGTTCTTGAGCGACTGGAACCTGTCGCTTATCCAGCCGCGCACACCGGATGCCCTGGGCTGTGGTCCCCCGTATGACGATTGGTGTGAGGAGCCCACAAAGGGGATGTACGAGGATAGAGGCGGGGAAGGAAGCTGTAGATTCACATGTTAGTTTGATCGTTGTGGTGAGGCCTCGTGTGTGGCGCGAATATCGGGATCAGGGGTAAGTAAGGCGGAATGAGGGGTAAGGCAAATTCATCATGTTGTTTCTGTCGAAGGTGAAAGCGATCTACAACTGGAAGTTTGAGAAAAAAAGGGGGAAAGCAAGTGGAAAGGGAGGTGACGGATGCGGTGATGTCCGGTGTCGCGAGATGATGCTCATGCGCATGCGCGAGATACGTACCCCAAGACGTCGTGCGCGCAGCTGGGTGAAAACGACCCAGCCGACGGCCGCAACGACCAGAAAGACGGCGAGGACAATGAAGAAGGTGCCCACGGGGCTGACCATCTTCAGTACGTGATTGACGGACGAGCGAGCGAACGCGCGGTAATCTGGCGTTGGTCTTGAGGACTTGGGGTGGAGAGCTCCGGGACCTTAGTCTACCCACGCGGAAGGCAGGGGTCGCGTCGTCTGCCGATGGTACGACACGACGGTAGACGGGGTGGGTTGGTGATGGAAGACGTCAGGCGTGTCGTCGGCCAAAGAAGATCATGTTCGGTCATCTGTGGTTTTGGTGAAGCTTATTGCCCGATTACGAAAGCTGCCCACAGTTCTACCTACCGGACAAGCCACTATCGAAACAGCCTACAGGGGTCTCTCCGCTAAATTTAGCATCGGCGGTACCTCTCCACCGGGCACCAATGCACAGCACCCGCCCCCACTTTCTCTTTGAGTGACGTGCTGTAGATAGTGGTCTGGGTACTGTAACTTACACCACCAGAGGAACTTATGAGGAGGTGGCTTATGCGCGGTCTCAGTTTTGCTGTAGAAATCAAATCACCAGCAAACGCAAGCCCCAAAACGTCCCCTCCCAATGTCTCACTCCACCAACCTATCAGCGCCACCAAGCCGCTGCGCATTAATCAAGCCCTCTGTATGTCTCACTTATAAAGGGAAGACCGGACGTGAAATCTGCCTCGTGACTTCGTTTCTCCATATATCCGGTCGAATGCCTGCCCCTGTGCTTCCCGAGAGATGGTAAGGCCGTTTTGCCCCACGAGGACCGAGATCAACGAGATACTGCACCTATCATCATCTCGCATATATGATGTGGGTGCAATTGAGGGGCAATATCTGTGCGTGAGCTGAAAAGCTAGCTGGAACCGTAAACTTCCGTAGATTGGTTCTATTCTAAACTATCTAGTCTCTTCAGACTGTCCTCTTTCCTGATTCGCCAAATATGAAGTACGCCTGATGATCAACTACTGTAACAATAGGAAGGACCGTAGAAGAGTCCTCTAACGAAATCGGAATAGCCTCATGAGGGCTTCTATCTTTCTGTATCCCTCTTGGCCACCCACACGCACCCACTTTCTCAAGCCGGAAGTTGATTAGATTGCGTGCCTAGTCCATCGAATGCCGAGACCTCTGTAGCCAATGCCATTCATTCATAGCACTGGTCCCAGTGCCCACCCTGTCTAGCGAAGCTCAAGCTCTCTACATACTTGCTCAGTAAGCAGCGACCAAGTGCATCGACGTCGCAGTTCTGTAGGGGAATCACTCGATCATTGATGAGCACCCGCACGAATTCCTCCTCGGTGCCTTTGCACTGCATCTTCTCCACATACATCCTCGCCGCGAAGGGCACAGCCCAGCTGGCCCCGTAACCCCCGCTCTCCCTCGGACTAGCCTTGGTCGTATTCGAGAGTGGCTCCGTGGCGTTGTAGAGACCCAGCGCGCCGAACACACCTGACATGTCGTTGTCATGGCTGAAGTCCGCGTAGAGCACGCTATCGAGGGGAAAACTCTTCCGAGAGTCGTCTAGTGTGCTGTTCGTGCTCGTGGCGTCGACTACCGGCTGTCCCGTGAGTCGCGCGATCAGCTCGTTCACGAAGCCGACCCCTTGCGTCGGCCCTAGTGGACTGCCGTTGGTGTAGCCGTACCATTTGCCCAGTGATTGGTAGTAGTCGAAACTATGCCACTCGTCCTCCTTGAATAGTCTGCAGAACGGAGAAAGATGGCCGTCGGTATTGGCGACCGTCTCGAAAGGACAAATGTCCATTAGGTGAATGATATCAGAGTGGGACAGGTTCGCTCCAGCCAGATTCTTGTTAACTCTTTCTGCGATAGGTGGCACGAATGTATCGACCCAAATCTTTTGGGCATCGCCTCCCGTATCGGGACCCTCTTTGAAAGCGGTGCAAGTCATCGGACTCAGCGTGTTATTGAACCCATCCTCTTCAGGAAGTATGACCATCTCATAAGGGTACGCATCTGGGAAGTCGGCCTTCTTGTCCGCCAAGCGCGCCTGGTGGAAGCCCTGCGTCCAATTCACGGCTGAGTCGACCACACGCTGCTGGCCGGCGGATCTAACAAAGGGCGAGACATTCTTCGCGAGCTTCTCGTACCGCTTGTAGAACTTGATACCCGAGTTGACTAGCTGCTGCTGACCAAAGACCGTGAGTTGGTCAGCGCCGAGAGTGTATTTGTAGTTTTTGATAAAGTCGTATTGTTTGCCGTACTTTGTCGTATCGCTGTGAATACGGTCTACGAGCGCTGCGTACTCTACGGTCTTGCTCTGGGTAGGATCACGAGCACCGTGACGCGATAATACTTGCGCAAAAGTTACCTCACACCCTCTTGGAATCTTGTTTGAGATGTCAGATGGCACGGAGTAGAACGGCGCATATTGGCCCCAGGAGTGGGATATCGCATTATCACACTGGAATCCAGACTGCACATAATCGCAAGAATGCTTTTTAGTCGTCCGTCTGATGTTCGAGTTAGCAAAGTTGATGAATAATCGAGGGGCCTTCCAATCGCACGTAAAGTTCACCCCAAAGATGCCGATGACCGCCAAGAGTAGCGCGGCTCCAGTAAGCCGTATGATTGACTTGTGTCGGTCAGTCCATGTCGGAACCCGGCCGTATTCCTCCCGGCTACCGTTTTCAGGTAGGGCGCTGTAGTTGAATTTCTTCTGGCTCACGAAGGAAGTGAGCAGATCCTTAAAATCCGAGAGACCCATGATGCTATTGAGGCTCAGTCCATTTTACATCTTACACGATATGATGGCGATGAAACTTGATGCAGATGCAGTCTCAGGGGTTAATGGGAAATTGAGAGCCGAGCGCTACGGGTTTAGCCGCTTTGTCTTTGGGTTTCAACGCATACCAGCTGTCGACGGTCCGCCAAGATTACTTACATAGCTGATCACTGGTATTTACTCTCATCTCGTTTTGCATCGTGGAATTGAGCAGGTGGTTCAGTATGCACGGAATAAAAGCGATAGCTAAGGGTCATGAAGTAATTCTCATTAAACATCAGATTCGTTGCGTAATTTAATTATCCGAATAATATGTGCTCGAGCCTGTCTACGCAGGCGAGCCCATCGTCAAAACCGGGACCATGGTATCAAGAAAACAAGCCCAGTCCAGTCCAGTGCAGTCCAGTCCAGTCCAGTCCAGTCCATCCAGCCCTTCTATCAATCCAGACTTTATGCCAGCGCCTGGTATCTTTCAACTCCAATCATTGCTCGCCGCTATTCGGCGGATAAGAAGATTAAAATCCTGGTATCTTGGCATCAAAACCCTATGCTATAGAATCCTATTAAAATGCAACACCCACACTCTGACGATGGTGGAAATGAATGGGTTCTTGTAAACCGAATGCATGCCCCTTCGACGGACCGGCCAGAGCCCTTGGGGTTGTAGCATTGCTAGGCGAAAGACTGGTGAGGATAGTTTGCTCTTCGACTGTCCAGTCGGAAACGGTGCTCTCGCTGTCAAAGCTGGAGCGACGGTCCACTTCTGGGTGTGCGACTTGATAAAAACCCTGGCTCCCTGTCACGGGCCTGGGCGCATTTGTAATAGAATCAAGACTGATATCTCGATTGTGCCCCGCACCAGCGGGAAACAACCAGCTTGATACCGTGGAGAATGACTTCTTTTTGCGCAAAGGAGGTCGTAGTCGAAGTGGCAATGGTGGTGGTGGGACTCGCCCCGTAATCTTCCTCGACGAGTTTGCCTCATACCGTGGGCGAGTCGGCGCTTGGGTTGATGTGCTCTGTATATGGTCTGAACTAAGTCGCTCACTAAAAGATGGAGCATTGGGAGGTAAGGCTGGTATCTCTGGCATAGGCTCCATTCCTGCTGTGAGGATTAGGTTATGCTGCTGAGGTGACTCCTCATCATGATCAAGTCCGTAACCAGTGGAAGGCCTGCTGGTGTAGATAGATTGTTTCTCGACGATATCGTCGATTTGCTCCTGGAGTCTGTCTCGTTCCAACATCGCGTTGGCTACTCTTTCTACTAGGTCCTCCATAATTGGAGTTGGCGGCGCAGGCGATATGCGGCCTCTCATCCTCACAGGCTGAAGTCGTTGTGGCGTAGGTGTATTTGAACGGGATGATTCGGACACAAAACTTCCATTCACCGGTCGACGAGGTATACTAAACGACTGTGACGAATGACTTCGGTGGTGTGACATGGCGGGGCTATCGGAGTCATTAGGACTCGGGATAGTATAAGCTCGTGGTGGCGGCGTAATAGGAGGGCTTAAATAATTCAGCCGAGGGAGAATGGGCGAGAGCTGGGTATCGGACATGCTCAAGTTGATCTGAAGCGGGTGAAAGGACGTTGACTGAAGCTTAGGCTGTGACAATGTGCTCTCTGGAAAATGAAACGAGTCTGAATAGACATGGCGAAAGTCAGATGGTGGCGATATCCGCGGCCTGCGCGGTGACGAAGCATCCGACGGTAACAGTCGCTTTTTCGCTGAAAAACCGCTCCATCCAAGTCCTCGTCTCTTCTTCGAAGCTCGCTCTTCTCTAAATACTTCCGGAGTATTTCTTAAAGGCATCGCGCTAGGGCGAGGCATAAACGATGGTTCGTCACGAATGATAGAGAATGAATTATAATTAATATCATGGCTTTGAGACTTCTCATCGGAATAGGGAGCCATGGTCTGGCACAACTGAGAAATACAATGAGACCATGAACTGAACATCCCACTGAGTGCTTTCATGGTAGTAGCTGCATGTCGAGCTGGCAGGAAAGAATGGACGGCCAGCGATCGAGTATAGTCATGGAATCACGAACGAGCATGGAGATCATGGCGATCCTGGGGTATTAAAACAGCTTCACGGGAATCCCTCTAGAGTTTACCTTGCATACTTATTATTATTAGGCCTGAAGCAGCTGAGCGGGCGGATGGGTTTGGGCCTCACATTGCGACGACCTTAGATGGGGAACGTCGATGTTTGGATGCATCCGTCCGAAGCTTTGATAGGCTGGGCAGCTCAGGTCGTGGGCCAGTCGGCGCTTACGGACCGGGGGGTCATTTCAGAGGCGATGGCTGGCGGCACGCACCAACTTGCAGGACCCCACCACTTGTAAGATGGCTAACGCTCCATAGCCAGTGCAATGTCTTAGAATGCCTTGGTTTTGTTTCCCCTAGGAAGGCTTAGTAGCCCACCTTGACGGTTTTGTGTGGTCATCTTGCCACAACACAGCAGAAGGGTGTGTCTCGTGGGCCGCAAAGATTGGTCATCGTGTGTCGCATCTAAGGACTACCCGTAATGACCGCAATGAACCGCGTAGAAGCATGTCTCTCGTCATCCCCGAAGCCGTGGTGTCGACTGGATGATACGCGTTGCAAGGAGGATATCCTCTCCCCACCGGGTCCATTGACGGAAAGCTACAGGTTCGTCCGAGGGGAAATTTTCTCAGCCATCGCGGCGAAGGGAAGCATTTAGCGTCGGGTGACTAGCGTCCATGATTAGCATCGGACGGATAATTGCTGCAATACTCACGTATTACGTAGTGCAAAGTGTTTGTTTGATGGACTGCGTTGCTGTTTGTTTTCATGTAGGTGGGCATGCTGCCTGCAGGCTGTCAATCGCGTCAAGGTAGAGAGCAGTGCATGTGGAGAATAGGGTTCGGGTTGTGTCTCCATGTAGGTATGCGTTGTCATTGTTTTGATTTGATACGTTTGGCAAACTTTACTGGCTTCTCAAGCAACAAAGCAAGGGAGGAATAGATACACAACAGCCGCAACGAGGCGTTGTCGGTATTCTGAGACGAGACAATCGGATGCTGACAGCCCGGCTAAAGCTTGAAGTGGAGAGGTGCGTGTTTGGGCTTGAATCTGTGTCTCATTATCTTCTGTACCTGACCAAGAAACCTGACCATGCTAATTCGTAATGAAGATTGATTCGATCTGATGACTTCGGTCTAATTTATTCATGTAGGGCTACTAGACACCTACTATACTACTAGTCTTGGCAGACCTGCAGGTACTCCCGTTACAGGTTATTCTGATCTGCGAAGCCACAGCTACACAACCACAGCTAGCTGTGCCACAGAAGAGCACATGGCTCGTGCACACCTCGTGGCTTCATGCGTTCTTATGTAAGCGTCGGTTGAATGCCGGAGATAACAGCACTTTAATAGAACGGTTAATATCGATAGAGCAATAAGAGCCAGTAACTGGGTCTTTCTAATACCTAAATAAGAAAGAGGGTCCCAGTGCCAAGACTGAGAATGACAGGTTGTTAACTCCATCATCCAATGTAAATTGGATTTTGCGTCGTGCAACATTGGGCGTCACTTCTCCCATGCTATCGTAACTCAGCCATTCGAAACCCTTTGTGGTTTAAACCTTGTATTGCTTGAGGATTGTCCTTTCTGGGAAGTTACCGCACTAGAATCCATCCGCAAGCAGCGCGCAACTGCAAGTAGCCGCGAACCATGCAAAACCCAAATGCTGGTCCCGCGGGACCTGGAGGGCCTGGAGGGCCTAACGGTCCCGGCGGTCCTGGCGGTCCTGGTGTTCCTCCTGGAGGTCCCGGAGGTCCTGGACCAATGCAGATACCAATGGGTCCCAACGGAATGCCGATGCCCACGCCTCAGCAGATACAAGCGATGCAGGCCCAGCTCGCCGCCGAAGCCCAGAAACACGGCATGAGTGTCCCGCAGTTCGTCGAACACATCAAGGCCCAACGCATGGCCCAGCTCCAGCAGATGCAACAAATGCAGCAGCAACAGATGCAGCAAGGTCAAGCCGGCCAGGGAGGTCCTCCAGGAGGACCTCAAGGCGGACCGCAAGGAGGCCCTCAGGGACGGCCAGGACCTCCACCTGGAATGCGACCCGGTATGCCCCCCCAGGGACAGCCTCAACCCATCAGACCCGGCCCACCAAACCCCGTCGCCATCGCGCTGGCCAACTTCTTGCGCGGCCAGACGCTAAAGCCACGGACCTGTATCATGAATGGAGAGCGAAAGGACATGTTCAGAGGTATGTTCAAGTGGCGCTGAGTAGTTCCAACATCTTGGTGGCTGACGCGATGAATAGTCAAGCGAGCGCTTCGCGCCCTACAATCCCCCGCGTACGCAAAGGCCCGATCCAAGAACCCTGCGCTTCCCGAGATCACAGACCGCGCATCGCTTGAAAACACCTTCAAGCTTCTCCCGATGTCCATGCTAGCACTGCGAGTCACCAAGGTCGACCCCCACGACGGACATAACCATGCGCCCCCCAAAAAGGCGAAGCGCCAAAAAGGTCTGTGGACTGTCCGAGTAGAGCCTCAGCAGGAGGCTGGCGACGACATGTACTACGTATGGCTGTACGAAGGTAGCCAGATCATGCGCAAGGTCTACGCTGGTCTCGCCCTGGTTGTAATATTCTTGGTCGTTCTATATCCTTTGTGGCCACTTGTTTTGCGACAAGGTGTCTACTATCTCAGCTGGGGTTTCCTGGGGCTTCTTGGCCTCTTCTTCCTCATGGCAATCTTCCGTGTTATTTTGTTCTGTGTCACCTACTTCGTCGCCTCTCCTGGATTATGGCTATACCCCAACTTATGGGAAGATGTGTCCTTTATGGACAGTTTCCGACCCGTCTGGGCTTGGCATGAGGTCAGTACCCACTAAGTACATATGATAGAGAACATCAAGGCTAATTCGCGCACAGACTGCTAAACCCAAGAAGAAGAAGAAGAAGAGCACCATGAACTCCGAGTCAGCTGCCCACTTCGCAGGCTCAATAGGCGAGGCTGCTCCAGCTACCGCTATGACGACGGCGACCGAAACCCAGGTACAGACGGCTCCACAACAGAGGACCGGGTATGTGGCTCCGCAGGTCGAGGAGCTCGGCGATGACGAGTAGGCACAGGCAGGTGCGAAGATTGCATTGCACTAAACCGGCGTTGGAGGAGCATCTGGCCAGGGCATTACCTAGGGCTGTACAATAAAATTATTGGCGATTAAAGTGCATTACGGTCCAAAATTGCAATATTAATTTTCTTTGCTCGGGAACTACATGATTATCATTAAGTGCTTTTGGACTCTGCGACTATAAAGGTCTGACGCTTTCTAGCCAAAGGCAGGAAGAGCCACGCCTCTGCTATATTATTGCGCGACAGAATGCGCAGTCCGCTCATAATACCAAACGGCTCCAGGCGCCTTCGCGCAGTTCGTGACGCTACCGCTCGCATCAACAGGAACGCCCTGGACGCGCTGCACACGACCATTGACATGGTAATAATACCACATCTCGCTGAGCACGGTGTATCCATTATCCTTGGACCCCTTTCCGGCGGATGTTTCGTTGTACCGAGGCCCGCTGCAGCCTACGTAGGGTATTTTTCCGAACTGGGCCTTGATGGCGCCCTGGATGTCGGCCACGGCGTACGCCGTCGTGTTGGAAGGGTTAATCCCACCCTGCGATAGCCATCGCCACGTCGGCACGTTCTGGTAGTACGCTATCACGGTGCTGTAGAAGTCTATCACCTCCTCGTGCTGCACGTAGGCCGGGCCGTAGCACTCCGTGTCGAAGCTGCTGAAGCACGTCGCGTGCTTGCTGAACTCGTGCGCCCAGAGGTACCAGCTTGGTTGGTTTAGGCCGGTCCAGTGCCTGTGGAATGGGTTAGAAATTGTTTGTGTGTATTTGGGGTAGAAATTTATAAGAGGAGGGAGTGAATGGTGAGTTCGTACTTATTCATGTAGTCTAACAAGTCGTACTTGCGGAACCGCTTAATGAAGTTGGAGATGGGCTCCCCCTTCCATGGCTTCACGGGTTTGCCTGCCGGCGTGCCGGTCGTTGTGTTTGGGGACGGCTCCGGGTCGAATTGACGCCTACGTTTAAACTGTTAGATTGATTCTATTCGCATTTCGCCAGTTTTCGAGATTCCCTCTTACTTCAAGTCGCAGTATTGCGTGTATGATCCTTAACAAAATATGTTAGACTACTTTATAAATCGAGGCCGCAGATCGACGTGGTTTCGCATACCATTGCAGAAGTCTGTAGGCCAGGCATAGATTAGCAACTCATTACAACACAGGTAAAGCGGTTCAACTCACCAGGCCATAGACCGTGGATTGTCCACGAATCCTTAGGGAGCAGCTGTCCCTGGGACTCACGGCCCGTATAAGTGTTCCAGAACTGAGTTTGAAGCTACAATCGTGCGTCGTCAGCAGAGTCCGAGGTCAGAGCGGTTGATTTCCGATTCTCCCCGCTTCTCTCTGACAATTGGGCATTCTTACGATCAGCCCTCCGTACGTCTCGGCACAGCACGAGTCTACGAGACCGGCCTGGGCGCCATCAGAACAGGATAGCACGGGTTCCACTGCAATTGAAGCATTAGCTTTCACTGCCAGGCTTCAGTTACGTTGTGATTTCTGCGCTCTTACCGAGGCTACATGTATGATTGGCCGTGCTCAATCCAGGGTAAAGCCCACCAAGGACTCCCTGGGAGAAAACGGTGAGAGCAAGGGCTCGTCGCGCAACAGACATCTTGACAGCAACAAGGCAATTGATATTCACAACCGAGAGACGACGAAGAGAAGCATAGCACCAAGCTGAACAGTGCTGGCAATTTTTATTTATTTATCTTTCGCCCCTCGGGGATCATAGCTCAAAATTTCCATGTTGGATTTAGACCCGAGCAGCTGGGATACAGGCGAAGCTTGCTCGAATAGGGAGCTCGCGGTGGTATCGGGACAGGGGCCCATGACGAGATAGGAAGCTTGGTGGACACGGGGCGGCGACGGGGCGCCAAGAATCTCGTCCGCGCTGAGCCCACATGGTTGAGATAAGCCCTCTGAGAGGTCCAATTCGCTCGACTGCCTTGTGCTGAGCTGAATTACAATTTACCGGGGCTCCGACCTGTTGCCGTGAGCCGCAATTGGTGCGCATTATCAAAGTCGAGTTCGGCGTTGGCCGTTTATTATGTAGAAAGACGAACTTTGGTTGGTCTTTGAAAGCATGTTCCACTAGGTAAATTATCTACTCAGGACCACTATATCCAGCCAACCGCTTGCTCATGTCGATTGCCACGTGCGAACCTGTGATCCTTATGCCAGGCACCGAGAGCGGGATGTAACGCAATATGATACTCGGCTGTTACTCCGATCCAATCGAGCGACCTGGGGTCGGCTCAAGATGACTATGCCTCTATGATGCCAGATTCTCATTCCTTTCACGAGTCAACTCAATCCATCAGCCAGTCTAGGTTCGTGAGAGATTCCACAATTGACTAAATTGCCGCTCGAGCATGAAGTATCTGCGCTGCCAAACAGGAGTAGGCGACCTCCCCTCTCGTCTCACGATAATTGCTTGTGAAAGGAGACATCATCCACCGTGTCTCTGTAAGGGTTGATGGAGCAGCCCGGAACCGTGCTGTACTCTACGTAGCCCAATTCGGGTATATCTTCTCGGCCGGGCTACCAACTTCCGTACTAAGCATCTAGGTTAGTAAAAAGTAATTTTAGGAGCAGGTATCGGGATATCCTACAATGGGCTTTCTCTCTCTATTAGCAGCCTCCATCTCGAGGAATTGTACCATAGCCTTAGCAACTCCTCTCTGTCGATAACTCGGAAGGACCATAAGCTTCTCGAGATGTCCCTGGTGGATGCACGTCTAGGTTTGCGGCATCCTCATCATCACGACACCTTTGAGCTCTCTGCTTTCCACTGCCGATCCGGGCTCCGACTCGTCGACCTGGACGATGATGAGCCGCGTGCCGGCGCTGACTTCTTGTATCATCTCTCTCCAGTTGGTTTTACATGAAGCTCTACTACATCCCACCCTACTACCCAGGGAGCGCTACTTGTGTAGAAGAATGAAAGAAAAGAACAGTTGTTACATTCACAATTTTAAAAATGATAATACTTTCTTGGTCCGAAACTCGATATAGCAGTAAATTGGCAGTTATTTATCCTATGCTAATCCTCTTTTTTTCTGGCCCCCTTGGTACGTTTTTTCTCTCGTTTACCTACCTCATAGGGAAATGGCCTCAATCGCTCACCTCAAGCTCATCTAAGCCCTGCGAGATGTCCTCGTCTTTGCGCAAAGCTAAACAGACCTTGAGACAATCTTCGCAAAAGCGTTTTCCTTCTCCATTCCCATTAGCCGTGGCATATTTGTCCTCGAACCCTATAATATCAGGGGCATTGTCACACGTTATATAGTGCCCTTGCTCATCAAGAACAACACTCGAACAAGCGTCCTTTTTCTCAACAGTACCGTAGGTATACCCTCGCTGGTCATCGTAGTCGTCGTCGACGGTGGCGCAGCCGTAGTGTGGATAGTGCTTTTCATGATTTGGGTCTAATTCTGTTGCATTCCTACACCTCTTACACTCGCAGAGTATCGATACCATAATAACTTTTCTGCACATTTTGTATAGGTGTGGATGTCAGTACAACTCTTTCTTTGGCCGCTGGTTGATATGGGGATTGATGACTGGTAGCATGGATAATAACGAAAACCGTGGGAGTTGTGGAAGATTATATATATTACTGACATGGCAGTTACATAAATGCTGTTTAGTAAACATTAGAAGAGTTAATGGAACGTATTCACTGTATCGTTTACTGTAAATATGAAAACGAGACAGAGCACTAGAATCGTACATAGCTTAATCTAATTAAGATAACTAGACCTTCGTTATTATGGGATTCCGGGCTTCGGTTTATGTTTTGTCCCCATCCCCCAATAAACAATATTCTCGCTTTCAACTCTTTGTACTGTGAGCTTGTGTTAAACTTGACCTATACAAACAAAATGCAGTGAAGCCCCTCCGTAAATCATTCATTATTCAAACATTATGTTTGCCAAACAAAGACACTGTATACACCAAATCACGGAAGTCCCCAGGACTGGGGGAGGGGGTTCCGGCATCCAGAAATAAATTCCTCCATACCACGTTCTCTCCATAGGATAGACCTTCACGTGGCCCATAGATTATTGATTGTGGTCATTTTCGTAGCGTTTACTACTTGATTAAAGTAATACCAGTGCGAATATAAATAGTATATCGCAGCTGAATGTTATTGGTATTGATATATCTAGTCAGAATTCCTTTGAACTGGAATAAAGTGAGCAAATGCAAGGAGCTACTGTGTCGTGGTGCGGCAACGAAATGGAAAGTAGTGGTTTATTCTAATCCGGAACTAGAGAATAACGGTTGCAAAGGACGCTTTCGACATCTAAAGTAGGGTGCACACCAGCGAATGGATTTTGAAAATCAACGCATAGGTGCAGCCAATTTGCTGGTTGGTGGCGTCACACAGCAGGCCAACGTGGCGGGCCAGATACTGGTACCGCACAACCAATTGGATGAATCCCGAAGTCAACGTTGCGTTTGCCAATCCAACAACAGTTTATTTCTACCCTGTCTACGAAATTTACTTCCATCAGCTCATTCTAAAACTGCATGATCCAAAGTCATATCCGATACTCATCCCTTTCGATATGGATCCAGCCTCAGACTCTCGCTTGCAACGCATTCCATATAAGCCTCTCGATGTTTGCCGCAACGAGATTCGAGTTCTGTCTTTCGAGCCTGCCTCAATACCTGATGACTTGAACAGCCGCCTAAATCGTATTCTAGGTCCAGATCTCGGCCCCTTGCGTCTCACGCTTGAGCACGTATCTTTGGACGACTTCAAGCCGGAATATACAAAATTTCGTACCGAACGTCCGACACAATGGAGCAGGAGCCAGGTTGACGACGCCTGGTGCGAACAGTTTGAGTCCGGACCAGGGTCAACATCCTCAGACATGTTCTACACCATGGCTAGGTTCACATGGGGCGACTACACAGCAATCAGTTACATGTGGGGAAGCCCAGAAGATACGAAAACAATCACAATTAACGGGATACCCGTTACTGTTGGGCAAAACCTGGCCGCTGCTTTGAAATGCCTCCGGTCTTCCCGCGTGGACAAAGTCTGGGTCGATGCCGTTTGCATCAATCAGGACGATGCCGACGAGCGCAATGCTCAGGTCATGAGGATAAGAGATATATTCGGTCAGTCGCTAGCAGTAACTGTATGGCTCGGAGAAGATGAAATGAGTGGTACAGGACTGTGTTCTTGGGTCGACACTCTGTTTGATAAACTACGCCTTTGCAACACAATTCTGGAGACCCACGGCAAGCAAACATTGGAAGCAGCTTTGGGGATCGACGTGAAGGCATGGAAGTCCAATCACAAGTATGAAGAGCTAGAGGGCTTCCCCTTCTCAGAGGATGCCTTATATTTTGACAACGAGTGGTTGGCCGACTCAGATGCAGATAACGAGGATGAAGTCGGACCCCCTCGTTTTCGCGATGTTGTGGCTCTGACACTCTTTCGCCTCGCTCAGAATCGGTACTGGACTCGCCTGTGGATAATTCAGGAACTAGCCATCAGCCCGAGTCGTTCGACTGTCAACTGGGGCAATTCAAGCATATCTCTTCGGGTAGTTCTAACACTTGCTAGTATCTTTTGCAACAACATTCTGGACGGCATCGCCTCAGATTCTCGCGTGGTGACTGATATGTCACCGTTTCTGCAGCTACTGAACTCGATTGGACAGTGGCAGAAGTCTGGAGTCTTGTCCAGCAAGGAAGACGGGCTGAAGGGCACGGCTTTGGATGATTTGCGCTGCTTGGCTAAGTCTGCACAGTGCACTCTCTCCCACGACAAAGTATTCGGATTGCTCGGCCTGTTGTCTCAGGTCGTATCTAGCAGGATCACGATCGACTACAACCAGGACGAGACAGAACTTTCGTCTCAGTTCGCCGCAGCTATTTGCATTGCAAATGAAAATTGTGGAAAATTAGAGGGAGCAGGAATGTGCGCCTTGCAAGATGTGCCGGGGAAAGGAAAGGGTCTCGTGGCAACCGAAAAGATCTCTAAGGGCACACGAATTCTTTCCGAAGAGCCTATCGTTACAATAGCTGACAGTGAGACGAACAGCGAACGGCTACGTATCTCCATCTACCAGCAAGTCGCTTCCCTTAGCGAACACCAGAAGCGAGCCTTCCTATCTATGCACAACATCCATCCATATGAGGATGCTGCCGGGCAATATCTCGGGATCTTTAGAACAAACGCCTTATCAGCTGACGCCTTCGAAGATAAAGGGGCAATCTTCCTAGAAGCATGCCGCATCAACCACGCCTGCGATAATAACGCGCAGAAGAACTGGAACGAGGAGATCAAACGGCACACAGTGCATGCTTTGAGAGATATTGACAAAGGCGAAGAGATCACAATAACCTACCTAGGCCCTCTCAAGAACCGCACAGCTCGGCAGAAGGCTCTTCAGAAAAAGTTTGGCTTTACATGTTTATGCCGTCTCTGCTCCTTGCCGCCAGAGCAGAGCCAGGAAAGCGACAGGAGATTGGAGGAGATTCACCGCTTGGATGGTGTCATCGACCAACTTGGTCCAGAGGGGGTTTTGGTATCCCCTCTCCGAACCTTACGCTACTTTGAACAACAGGTACATCTCTATCGCGATCAAGGAAGAGAGGACGTTGGTTTCGGACAGGCCTTTGTCAATGCCGCTCAGCTCGTTATCGCCAATGGCGACTTGGCAAGAGGACGCATCTTCGCGGAGAGAGCGATGTCTGTTTGGAAGACGACCGTTGGCAGTGACGACACGCAAGCTATCAAGTACGGAGCTCTAGCACAAGACCCCTCGAAGCATCAGCTATACGGAGTCTCAATGAAGTGGAAGACGAAAGTGGATGATGTCCCGCAAGGACTTAAACCGAGCGACTTCGAAGACTGGCTTTGGAAGAGAGAGAAGCCAAATGGCCTGGGGAATTTGCGGCGCCGCGCAACCTTCCCCGGGTTCATTGATCTCCCAGACAGGAACTCTATTGACCCGGAGTTCTATAGGATCAGCAACACGGGATCTTACCGACCACGGCGCCATTGGTGCTTCTTAGGCGAGATTGTGGATTTCGCCACACTCATTCGTCTGCAAATGGAAATCAAGGACGTTGATGGTACGACAATTCCGCTGTTTTTCTATACGGATAACCGAGGCAGTGAGTTGGCTCCTGCGCAGGTTCAAAAGGGGTACACGGTCGCCATTCTCTACGCAATGCGCCACCAGTTTATGTCCTCTGAGCTCGGCATCCGCCATGAGGATCCCCGGATGATGAAGGTATTGTAGTAATTGCCCATCGAGCTTGATTCAGGTTCGCTAACCGACCGCGACGTCATATAGATCTTCCCACTGCCACTGCATAAGTTGCTAGCGTTGAGCGACCAGTTCCAACAGTTCTCGACAGAGCTTGATGGTATTAGAATGTGTCACGGGTGTGGTAAGAAGGCAGCCTCTCTACAACGGTGTGGCAAATGCTCGTCTTACTGGTATTGTGATAAGGTAAGATCCCCACTGAAAGTCATCTCTTATTATGTTGACTTGGAGGCTAATGTGAGTGTGATAAGGCCTGCCAAGTAGTTGGCTGGAACGAGAAAGGCCACAAGGCTGATTGCAAGTTCCTCAAAGATCCCGATTTGCGAAAATTGTTCATTTTCAATTGGGACGAATTTGATAACTACATTCGATTTCCTCTAATGTATAACGTGTAAAGGTTACGCAGCAATCCTAATTCAACCTACGGTAATGAAGGACGAGCCGGATTGCAGTGCAATAGAAAACGCAGGCGAGGCAATTTAATCATAAGGAGGATCAGAGCTCAAGATTAGTTACTTTGAAAAAAAAAAAAAAAGTTAGTAATTGACAAATAGTGGCATACTGGCCCGAGCATGCCCCGGTGGGATTCGACTGTTCCGTTTCTCTTAATACAGTATCCTAGTAGGGTCAACACGCCGATGGTAAAATAGAGGCCCCGCGGCTACGAAGAGAGGGCCGCACCGCCTCACCGCCACGATAAGTCAACAGACACCTCCATACCAAGTATTCAATATTACTCATTCTCTAACCCATCAATCCGAAGTGTCTATGTATCTCTAGTCCAAAACTACCTCGCCGAGTAGGTTGCTCTCTAAATAGAGGAAAAGAATATCACGTTCACAGTTTTAAAATAATGCTTTCTTTCACATGAAATCCGATATATCGGCGAATTGACATTTATTACTATTTATCTCTCCCTCATCTTATTTTTTTTTCATTTCTTCGTTGTCACTGATAATCCTTAGAAGGTGAAACACGTCCGAAGACAATCTTTGCAGAAGCGTTGCCCATTCTTGCCATTATCAGTTACGCGTATCGGAGGGGGCATATTCACACACGATTTGAAATGTCCTTGCTCATCAAAAACAGCACTAGAACAAGCGTCCTCTTTCTTGACGGTTCTGTAGCTGAACCCGCGTTCTCTGTCGCAGGCGTCGACTATTTTGCTTCCATAGTGCGGATAGTTCTTCTCATGACCCGGGTCGTATATCGTTGCAGTTATGCACCGTCTGCACTCGCAGACTATGGTAACCTCAAAGACCTTCTTGCACATCCTGGGTAGAGTTTGGTTTTCAGTAGGATTCTTTCTTTAGCTGAAGCTCAGTATGAATTCTTGGGTTGATAAGTGGAGGATGGATGTTGACAAAAGCTATAGGAGTGGTAAACATTTATATATCCCAAACCGACATGGCTATAATATGAATCGTTTTTAGTAAACAATGAAGGAGCTAGACAAACATACACCTTGTATTGCCTACTGCATTATGAAGGTGAGACACAGCGCTACGATCATACACAACTTGATAGTAATTACACAACATAGGAAGTGCTTACCATTTCATAGATATGCGGTTCCGGGCTTCAGTTCAAGTTTCATTCTTCATTAGAAACAGTAACCCTGCCTCATGCTTTCATCCAGTCTCACTCAGTTAAACAATGGCATTATGTTTCCTTCGTGACTCCGTTATTGTTTTACTATTGAGCTCGCCAAACAAAGGCAATGTATACACCCAGACATAATGATAGTGTTGACCTTTGGGGCAGCACATATAAGCTAGGAGATGTAAATCTTGCCGGATAGTCTAAATTACTAACCCGAAGTTTTGATGTTTTGTAGTGAAAAGTTACCTCACGGACCAGGTCTTTCCACGATGTGTAAAGCCATCCAGATCGTATCTATACGATGCGAGTGCCGCAGGTGCAACAGCGCAGCCCTTCTCGATAAGGAGCATAGTGGTGACTATTACCCCCATTACGGAACCCAGATAGTCAGCGATGACGGAAATCCTAAATACAGTTACAATGTAGTAAAGGCGGAGGACAAATGCACCAATGCGGCTATAGACGAAAAGGGACACTGGCGGTCTTGCACTAATTCTTCTAAGATCTGTAACAAGGTTACCATTTGGTCTGGTACTAAAGATAATCTACCTGGTAGGCGTTTTTGTGAAGAGTGTAAGGATATCTGTTTGGCGCCTTCGAAGCTTAGGCCAGCCTAAGATGACATCCGTATATTAAAATAAAGATTTCAAGTATTATGATATACTAGTTTGCTTGTGTTGTATTTGTTCAGTTATGCTAGAAGACAAGCGTACATGGCAACGCATACCTCCTGTCGGTGATTTGTAATTCGCTGAATTGCTCTCAAGGGCATAAAATCTATCATAACAAGAGACATGTACGAGGGTCTGTTAGTCTATTTAAGGCAATACTGGTTAGTAGTGGCGCTCTCAGCAAGGTTAGCGGCAAGGATTACTTTCAAAAATGTCTTTCGAGGTTTTATGATTCTCACAAGACTATTCCCGACGAACTGCTTAAATGGCTAGCATCATGATTAAAGTAGCAACGCTGAAGTCTTTGGAAAGAGAACGAAGAGGGTGAAGGGTAGCTACCTCACGCACTTGGCCATGGTGCAATCAGTTACCTGATCGGCAAGGCAAGAGGTGTGGTACCGCCAATCTGGAAATCTCTATAAGGTCGCCGTACAGCATAGACTGCCTCAAGACTGAGAATATCCCGGGGGATCTGGGACGTCCAAGATTAGGACTTTCTCTAGATCCCACGAGCAAAGGCCGCGAAGCCCACAGTATTCTCCCTCAGTGACTAGCCTGCTTTGTGTTAATAAACCTAACTACATAGTTAAAGCTGCTTTAGCAAGGGACGATCAATTGTCTGGCCTTCACGATATCGTTAGGCTCAGAGGACGTGACGTCCATGGAAAGCAAGACCCATTTTGCTTAGGCGTTGATAGAATTTGCGTCGAAAGACAGAAGAACCGAACAGCAGCGCGCAAATGTTAGTTATCTATGATGTTTGCTCACATGTTCTGCCGGGTACAATATTTGATGTTCATGTCATCGAGCTCAAGATATTTCCCGAGGCTAATGCAGCGCGTCTAAGCGGTGGAGCCCCTGATTGACAGCCAAGATGGCGGGGTATCAGGGGTAATTGTATGACCCCTGTGAACCTCAATCGGGTTCTGAACCGGAAGCCAATCTTCTTCAATCCTTCTGCAGGTTAAGGTTGACATAGTCGTAAACCAATGGCAGTATTTCCCGACTCTCTTTGTCCATACCTTCATCGCCATGGCATCACCGTCGACTGTTTCAAAACCCTTCGTCAGTCAGTGCAGCAACTGCCAAGGAGCTAGATTCGATGACGCAAGGTCAGGGGGCCAGGAGGTCAAGTTGGCGAATGGCAGAATGGGTTTGAACTTCATTCCCAATAGACGCGATAGGTCTATCCTCGACTATAACTGGACTTTGGATGATTCATTACCGCATTTACCGAAACTCAGCGCAACAGCTAAAGCGGGTTGCGAATTCTGCCAGTTTCTGATAGATTTGTTTCGTTCGCAGGACGTCACCTATCTATTCAAGGATGTACTGGATAATTCTCAGCCATCTAACGAAATATCGCTTAGGCTGTACTGTTCATATACCTGGGGAAACTCAGACTTCATTCTCATTGACAAACACAATTATGGGAGTGCCAACTACGGGCTAAGATCTTTCCAGCTTCGAGCTCATCTTCACGATGCCAAATCGAAAATTGATGATTCTCTGACTGGCGCTTACTGCATAATCAATTGTCTTGCAGAGCTGTCACCAGATGGTAAATCCACCGTCTTTCTCTTTGCTTAACTTCTCAATGTTCACACAGAGTAACAGCTTATCCGGGAGACAAATGCTCAACATGGTTGGGACTGAGAACCGCCCCGGTCCCACTCGGTCTTTCGGATAATGAGCCCCTTACCAAGCTTAGAAGCACATTGTCTGACTGCTTCAACCAAACCGGTCGACATGGAACTTGTGGGAAACCTCGTGATCCTTCTTACTTACCTACTAGATTAATCGAAATTGGCGACGATACGCAAGTTCTTAGACTCGTCGGAAGTAGCGATATTAAAAACAAACTTCCGCCTAATACCGCTCTTCCGCGATATGCAGCGTTAAGTTATTGCTGGGGGGAGATGCAGGATGCATCATATACATTAACTTCCCAGACAGAGGCAGTCAAGAAGTCTGGCTTTGGGCTTCGCGACCTCCCGAAAGTTCTCCAGGATGCTATAGCCACCACGAAAGCCTTGTCGCTGTCCTACATTTGGATAGACGCATTATGCATCCTTCAGGACATGAGTAGTGACTGGGAACATGAATCGGGTCAGATGGGTGATATCTACGGATCTGCCTACATCACAATCTGCTCTCTTACTTCGTCTTGCCAATTCAGTTTCCTGGAGCCAGAACGGCCTAAAGCCAACATTAGGTTCCAATCATCAATGAACACGGATATAACAGGAAGGTATAGTCTCTCTTATCTGGATGCAGACATGGACAATGCCGGAAGAGATCCGTACATGTATAGCTTTCCGAAGAGCCGATGGTTCTCCCGCGGATGGACTTACCAAGAATTCAGATTCTCGAAACGCTTGCTCTTGCTTTGCCCCTCGTACTCGGCATTCATGTGTGCTGGGCTGTTCTACGTTTTTGGTGGGCCAGACACCGAGACGCCGATGATGCCGCTCCACAGTCTTGAACATTTGGCCAAGGACGCCTATCGAATCTACGGAATCTGGTTGGAATTTGGGCAACGGTATTCGGGCCGTATCCTTACCTACCCTCAAGATGCGCTCCCAGCTATTTCCGGAGCTGCGAAATTGTTTGCAGAAAAGTTATCAGATGACTATCACGCTGGGATTTGGGGATCGGATCTTCGAGGGCTAATGTGGAGCTATACGAGCATCCCTATGACACCATCGCGAGATCTTAGCCAATTATTAACTCACCTTAGCTCTCCAGACAATTATGTTGCACCTTCTTGGAGCTGGATTGGCCATCGTTACATATCATTTCATACTCGACCCGCTAAGCTGTCGCCCATGATACAGTTGCAATGTCAGCCTGAAATCTCGACAATTATTGACGGACAAAATATTTTCGGCAGGGTGAAAGGAGGCCAGCTTATCGTAACCGGACTGACGTACGACATAGGGCCTTTAATGCCGATATCGCTTATTCGTCTTAAGAATCGAGACCTAGCTGTCCTAACAAAACAAGACGGCGAGGACATTTCCTTATTCCTGGATTGGAGGGTGGAAATAACAGACACGAAAGAAGAAATGGTGCGAGGAAATTTTAAGCTCGTTCTTATTGGTATTTATGAAATCATCGACGACGGTGATGTTACATTCATCACCACCGGCCTCATCGTTCACAAGGCTAAAAAGGAAGGTAACTTCTACCGCATCGGAAGATTTGATATGAGCTCCTCGAATAAGGGCATACATAAGTTCTTCGCAACAGCGAAGACGGAGGCTCTTACGATCATCTAAGAGCAGATTAAAACGCGCAGTAGCACGGCTTGAGACTGTAGCAGGCCCCCACGTCTCCTGAATGACAGCTTCATACGAATGGGATCCAAATCCGCTCGTATTTGCGACAGTGAAATATGCCTTGCCATAGAATCATAGGTAAATTGACACAAACATTTTAATTTAAGGGACTAGGACTACATTGCATCCAAGAATTATCTGTAAAGAAATGCAATATCATGCATATAGCCATATTTATGGCCTTAATTTTGCTGAGTGGGAAGCGAAATGAATTGCTCGGCTTGGGGGCTGTAGCGACACCCCTTCGAGGCGCAAAAACCTACCTCAGCCAAAGGGCGGCGATATTTTTAGCCACCATTAGACGTCTTATTTTATTGTGATAAAGGAGCGAGTCTGCCTTGTGCTTCTTTGACAGATTTTGCACGGCCACACATGTTCGTTCGTTATCTATATAGCTCGAGGCATGTATTTCTCGTATCTGCGCACATTCGCCATGCCTTAGATGTCTAACCTTTCCCCCATCTTGCTCTAGTACCTTATATTCTGAGCAAAAGAAACAAGCCCGAACCAAAATATGCGCCAGTCAGCGTCTCCGTTGCCACTCACTTCAGATGAGCTTATACTGCCGTCTTATGCTTCCCTCGCAGCTCCGCATCGCAACGCGCCAAACCAAGGTATCAACACGCGATTACTCGTCGATTCGCAAAGTTCAGACGACAACCATGGGAGAGATGAGCAATTAACGGATGGTAAAATGGTCAAAATCAAAAACCCACATCTGTACCAGCCAAAGTGGCTCACAAAACGCCTCCTCGCTGGTGTTCTCCTCTTATTAGGAATACTCTGTGTCACATTGGGTGTTCTATGGCGCATCGTGTCCTCGCAGGACGGCCTGCCATTGAATATAACCTCGAGTCACTATGCATGGACATATGGGCCCACTGCCATCCTCCTCCTCCTCCTTAGCATCTGGAGGCAAGTGGACTACCATAGCAAACTCACACAGCCTTGGCGCGAAATGTTTTCGACGTACTCTAGTCCGCAGCGTTCGATTCTCCTCGACTATGTCTCCCCAATGCACCTCATTAGCCTGTACAAGTCTTTCCGCCAAAGGCAATACCCAGTAGTGGTGTCCGTTTCAGGGTTCATAATGATAAAGCTCGCCATCTTGGTATCTACGACGCTATTTCTGCAGGAGCAAACATTACGCTCAGAAGCGATACCTGTCCAATATGTGACTTCGTTCAATTCTTCCAATCTATGGTCCCAGCTACCTTCTCGTGAAGGAGTTTGGAATCAACAGCTTAGATATTATCAATGGTCGGACAACAATACCGTTACCAATTTGCCTTGGGGGTACTTGAGTCAACTGAATGGCCAGGCATTGGATCCAACTCACGTGAAAGATAATAAAGTATTCCAATCTTTCACGTTGTCGGCCTGGAATAACAACAGTATTCAGTCGATCACTGCGCCAGTTGATGTGTTTATTCCGAATGTCACCTGCGAAACGGCAGCGACTAACCTATCCATAATACCAATGGATCTTCCTTCTCTTATATCTCGGATAGTTATCATTAAGGCAACTTCCTATGTATCTCTGACAGTCAATATCAACTGCTCTATGGGCCACAGTCAAAACCGCCAATACTTTACCTCAGATAATACAACTTCGGCATATGTTGTTGATCTAGTCATATGCTCTGAAACCCCCGAATATTCAAAATTCGTCGTTGCGGCGATCGATCCGGATTCAGGTTCACTTGGTCGTGCCGCTGTTGTGCTTTGCAATGTGGGCTTTAATGTCAGGAAAATAAATTTGACTCAACTGCCGTCAGGCATTCCAATCGATTTGAAGGATTCCGGCAGCGCCACAGGAAGCCCAATTGATTTAAATAGCACGGAACTATCTCGAATCCTTTATACTAGCCTCTATAAGAACTACGATATGCAAATCGAGGAGACCGATCTCCCAACGTTTTCTATTCCGGACGCATGGCCGGCTATGTTTCTACTGATGTACAAAGGTTTAGGCCTATCTGCAAACTGGGACGACTTCTTAGACCCAAACAAGATGAAGCAGGCGGCATCATCAGTATTTCAAGGCCTATCACTTCAACTTGCGATGTCTGAACTTTTGTCACCTACAAACATTAATGGTGCTGGGCGGGCTGTCGTGAGTGACCAAAAACTCTACATCAGACCAGCACCGCTAATTTTTATGATTGTGTGTTTTGTTGCCGTTGCGTGTCTCGCTATAGCTAGTATGCTACTTCTAAAAGAAAAGGTCATACCGCAAAGTCCCGGTCTGATAGCTTCGTATGCGACTATTCTAGCTAGGAGTCCGTCTCTTGCTACAATTCTTAATGGAACAGGCGAATCGAGGACTAGTCTCCTTCGGAAAGCATTAGATGGTCTACAAGTCAAAGCCTCGGTATCGAATCAAGAGTATTCCATCCACGTCAATAGGTTAACAGAAGAAGCGAATCGGCCAGCAGGTAAATCTAAGACCAAACGCAGTGACTGGATCCCGTTTGCTATTAGAACACCGATGCTATTGATGTCGTTGCTATTCCCCATAATAGTTATTGCCGGCCTAGAGGTTATTCAGAGGATCTCTAATAGCAGTAACGGGGTAGTTGAATTGTCGAACAGCGACTCGAGCATCGTCTACGCCACTCATTATGGCTCTACGCTAGTGGTTTTGTTAGTAGCAACACTGTTCAATAACCTCGATTTTGTCATCACGACATTTACACCGTTCAGTGCATTACAGTCAGCAAACAAGTCTTCAAAGAGAAATCTCTTCGTCAATCTTGTTGGAGAGGTGCCAATCGTGGCTCTTTACCAATGCCTTCGCTACAATTACTTTGGGACGACCTTTTCAATGATTGCGGCTCTCTTGGGTAGTATCTTAACGATCATTGTATCTGGTCTCTGGGAGGTGGATAATCAAGTCATGGTGCCGAGGAGTATCATTGCGGAGATGGAACCCTGGAATTTCTTATGGGCGAACAACAGTGCGAATGACAATGGTGCTGCTAGGCTACTAAATGTCATTGATTTTGGGGGCGATGTTGAACCGACAAGTATCCGGGGAGCCTTCGTCGTTCCAAAAATCGAGAAGTGGTATTTCGCATCAACATCCGTATCTGGCCAGGCAGAAAACTCGACGTCCCAATTCGAATTTACCATTAACTCATTATCACCTGAGCTGGTGTGCACAGTGGCCACTCAAGAGAGTATTTACTACAATAGCGTAAACATATCGGGGTCCGCGGGACAAGGATTAATCGTTCTCGATACAGTGGAAGCGTTCCATGCCTCTTTTCAGCTTCCCCCAGCATGCTGGCTGGGCCCATCGAGAAATTCAGGTAATGTTACACTCGATTATTTACTTCCCAGCTCAGCATTGGATCCTGCAAGCATAATAGGCAAAGTATACGACTTAGACACAGATCCCATCCCGAACAACTCAACTAGTTTTGACGTGTTATCCAATCGTCTTGATTCCACCGGTTGTCCCTCACTTGGGTTCGTCTTTGGTCATTTCGAAGATGCAACTGCTCTTCTTTGTTCTCAAAAGATTCGACGAATGCCGATGCAAGTATACTACTCAGGCGACCCGTCACTCAATGCCATCAATCACCAACGACTACTCTCTATCGAGAATTCTACCTCGCGAGAGTATGCTATCGATACGGCCACCGGGCTCCAAACATATCAATACAGGATTCAAAAGCACCTAGAAGAGAATTTGGTAGCTTACAATTACACGCCTACGATATCCAATTTCTTTGACCACCTGCTGAATGGACCATATGGAATTGAGCAAGATAGCGTACTCGGCCGTGATAACGCTAATAACCTCATCGTAGCTATCAATAAGATCTACAACAAATACATGACCTTAGTGATTGACATGAACTTCCGATCTCCATCACCGCCATCGAACACCAGAAAGGCCAACGAGACATCACGGAAAGGTAACGACGGGGAGACGGCAACAAAGACAGTGGCCAACGGCACGATAATGCAACAAGTCACAAGACTCAAAATGAACAACTCTTCCAAGCTTACCCTGCAGATCGTTCTCGGCGTCATGACTACATTCATGGCCATAGCAGTGAAAACAGTAAAGATCAGGCGGGTACTACCGCGAAATCCTCATAGCATTGCGAGCGTCATGGGCTTCCTGGCGGGCTCAAAGTTGTGCGACCCCCGGGAGAATATCATACCGCCAGGTTCAGAGTTTCTTAAAAAGGAGGAGCTCAGCCAGATCTTCGAAAGCAGGAGATTCCGCTTGGGTTGGTGGACACTGAGGGATATTAATCAGGATGTGAAAGAGATTGCGGATGAAAGTCACACAATTCACGAACGACATATCTTGGTGAAACCTAGTCCCGGAAGCTCAACATCCGGAGACCGACGATTTGGTATTGATGTTACATAACTAATCATATGACTTATCGCAAAAGAAGCCATGGAGGGTTCCACGCTTTTGTTCACCATTTCCTACCCTCGTGGCCATAAAAGCTCCCTTGTCATATTATCCAGCAGTTGGACAGAGGTGGGAGGCTATGATAGGGGGAGTCATATCGGGTGGGAATGGACGTATCTTGATAATTTTATTGGTTATATCCTCCCTAATTATCGGATCTACTATCCCAGATGGCGACACTAAGTGAGACAGGGCATAATTTATGGGTGGTGCACGTGAGTTTACTTGTCCACAATTCAAAACCATGACACTACGCTTTCTTCCATCCGGCCAGATGGCTATTTTATAGAAATATTCCCGCAAACAGCTCGTCTACGAAGAGATAGTTCCCACGTTTTCATCATGTCTGAGCTCGAAATGATCTACCGGCATTTCAGCCAGAGCAGCGCGACTACGACAGCCTGTATGAAACTATTATAAGAGAACTATAGAGACTCGTCCTTGCCAAGAACACGGAAATCTCGGAGCTGCACCTTCAGCTCTCTGAGTCAGGGTGCACGGTAGCATCTCAAGGACAGGACGATGAGACGTCCAAAGCTGGCTGAACCCCTCGTAACGTATTAAACTGCCTAGGAATCCATATTCTCCAGACGATCCATTGATATAATCCCACAAAGGGCTTCGGGGCAGTTTTTGTGTTTCCTTTTCGAGTATTGATGGTCAGCCCTAATAGAACTACAGACGATAATACTTGGGATTCCAACGTCGTCGCCAATTCAGAACTTCATCCGATGACCCGACGTAGAAATAAACCTTTCGTGAACCATCTGGGTAGTGAATAGTTAAGCTTGAATCATCAGGATTGACTTGTAACCAAAAGCCTTCCCTGAAACTCCGACATAGAAAGGCCCCATAGAGATTTCCCAAATATATGGGCACTGGAAGTAATCCATCTGGCGGACTAATCCTTAATCTCTTGTTTCCGTTGTTCCGCAGCGAGAATTGCCCCTCAGCTAAACTTTTGGACTCGGATGATACCTCTAAGACGTTGAGGATTGTATCTATCAGTGAACGAGTTCCTATAGCTTGAGCGAGAGTGAATTGAACATTGTGAGTCCCGTCTCCGAGCAGTGCCACAATGGATAGGATTATCTCCTTTGGTAACTGGTTTCGTAAAAGATAAGCAACCACGTTGCTAGTGCCAACAGTTACGGAGTTAAGGGGTTCACCTATATTGGCGAGCAGCGGCACAATCGCCTTAACAGCATTATTTTCCCAGTTCAAAGGATTCGAATCGTTAAGCAGTGACACCAGGGTCATGATAGCCTTATCCGATAAATTCGGTTGCTTTTCGAGCGCTGAAGCGGCGGCTAGGCGAGAAAATCCATCCTGGCTTTTTAGCATTGTTGTGAGAGCTGTAATTGTCCTCTCTGGTAAGTTAGATTGACTACCCAAGGCAATAGCAGCAAGAAAATTTTCTGGATTTCCAATTTCAAGTTTTTGCGTAAGCAATTCAATGTTTAATTGGGATAAGTGCCTTTTTGCTTGTAGGGCGTTGGTAATTGCGATTCGAGTTTCCATTGTCACATCCTTGAGCATTCCCGCCGGAGCTGTAGCTGCCCCCTTCGGTACCCGCGGCTGTCCCCCCAAGATTGCAACAGCTTTTGTACTAATATTCCCTTCCCCGCTCTTTAGTAGAACTATGAGAACCTCCATAGCTTTTGTTGACAAGTTTGATTGTTTTGCTAAAACTCTTGCGGCATAGTCTCGGACCCGGAAACCGCCGTTTTCTACCAATTCAATGAGGGTCTCACTGGTCTCTTCTGATAAGTCTGAACGCGTCTTTAATACTTTGAAGGCTAATTTGGAAGTTTTCCGATTCTCGTCTTTGAGTAGTGCTACAAGATCTATTATGAAATGCTCCAAGTTTGATTGCTTGCTCAAAGCTGTACTCGCGTGTTTTCGGAGGTCACAATCGTGATCTTTAAATAGTTGTAGGAGACCCATAATAGTCTGTCTCGGCAAATTCGATTCTTGGTGCAAAGCTATAGCAGCAGTATACTGAATACTTGCATTTGAACTTCCAGTAAGGGTTTCGATGGCCATTACGGCTTTTGGTGATAATTTCGACTGGCCGGCTAAAATTTCGGCAGAACTCTCTCGAGTAATACAATGCGCATTTTCGAGCAGTTGTACAAGGGAGGTGATAATTGGTTCCGGCAAATTTGTTTGTCTTTTCAAGGCGTCGAGCGCGATTGTACAATTTTCTATGTCGTCGAGCCGCCCTTGAATCAAGGATACGAAAGCTGTGGCAACCTGTATTGATGAGTTTGATTGATTTGCTAAAATTCTTGTAGCGAAGCGTTTCGTCAAGTTGTCCGCGAAATCAACCAGTGTCACGAGGATTGTAATCATTCTCCCTGATAATTCTAATCGTGTACCTAAGGCTTCAGTGGCGGCTTCTTGGACATGACCACCGGTGCCGCAATAATAGTTGCTAATCAATGTCTTCATGGTTGCGGCAGTTTCCTCTGGAAAAGTCGAAGAGTTCTCTAACGCTTTGATAGTCGTATCAACGTCTTTAGATACTGCCTCACTTCGAATCAGTCCCACCAAGGTTGTGACGGCTTTTTCTGATAAGTTCGGTAGATATTGTATCACTTCAGCAGCTGACATCCATATATTTTCATTTGCACTTTCGAATAGAGACATGAGACAGGTAACTGTCTGCTCCGGTAAGTCCGGTTGGTATTTGAGAGCTTCAATAGCGGCACAAACAACTTCAGCGTCTGCGTTTGTGAGCAGCTTTTCGAATTCTGTGATTGTCTTCATTGATAGGTGTCTTCCAGGGTACCAAAGCGATCTTATAATATGTAATCTTTGACTGCGAGTGCTATCCTCTAAGGCGTTGTGCAAGGCTCTATGTGGAAACTCAGATTCGGAAGCTAAAATCGAGTGTCCTGTTAAGTCACATTCAAACAGTACCCATTGCGATAACCTTGATTCCAGATATTGTCGAGTCTCCGGACATGCTGAAGGATCTGCTTCACTTAAGCAATGCATAACCAGCCGCTGGTGTACGGGCCCCAGAAGATCGAGCGGTTCTTCCTCAATTGCTGTGAAGAAGTCGGATACTTTATTGCCAAGCAAGCCCGCAGCAAAGCGCCATACCATATCGTAGCGTGCAGTGTACTTAAACTTTTGGAGAAAGTCGTAGGCACTTGTCTTTGTTTGGCTTTCTAGATCCTCTGAGCAATACTCGATATCTCCGCTCGGCCAATACCGGACGAAGTACTTCGCGGCAAAAAACTCTTGATAAGTCAAGTGTAAGAAGTGATAACTTCGCTTCGCTAATTCGACCGAGGGATCTGAAGTCCGTAAGAACGAGACTTTTTCGAGCAGTTTGTTCAGCGTGAACTTGCTGTCCCGGGGAATGACATGTTGAAGGACGATGTCTCGATAATTTGGTTCAAATTCAACCAAGTTATGATACATTCCATTGAATGCAAGGCATTCAAGAAGCTTCGTTATAGGGTCAATGGAATGCTTCATTTCTATTTGTCCAATTGTCTCAACTTCTTCCTGTGTTAGCCTCTCAAGCCGTTGGGCATCTTTTCCCCACAGGCGTTGTTCGATGGCGATATAAATTTCCGTCATACTTTCCAAAGCATTGATTTCAACATCCGATTCTTCTTCCCATATAAGACAGAGTGCATCCAACTGAATCGGGATCCGAACGAGACTCTGAAGAAGCCTATGCTTCCGAAGAAACGACTGGATATGTTCGATTTTCTGTGACGCTTGGAAGACTGCTTCAAGATAGTCTGTAATTTGATCGGGGTAGAATCCAATTGCTTCTAATTTGAGATCGAAACTAAAGTTATTAGGAAGCTTTACGGATGGTCGACAAGTGACAATAACGTTGGGTCGCCGCAAAAGAAATTCGAGGAATGAATACGTCTCATTTTTTGGATATAAACCCTTAGAGATTTCATCGAGACCATCGAGGACAAATAAAGTCCTAGCATATTCGGTGTTATGTAACGCGTTCTCTAGCTCTCTGGCAAGATCTTCACGCTTTGGTGTATCATAGAAAAAATCCCGGATAAATAAGCCTTCAAGAGTGTAGCCTTCTTTGGGTTTTTGTTTTAGGTTTCGTAAAGGCACCCAGAGTATACGATCGAACAGGTCCCTCCATGTGCGACAATGAATAAAGTCGTGAACAATCTTTTTACACAGGGTAGTTTTCCCAACTCCTGCTCGCCCTCTGATCAGGATTCGTCTTGGGGGTATCGTGTTACCGTTTGGTCTCTTGCGTGGGTCGAAAAGTCCTGCCAGCTTGACCTGAACCTTTTCATCCGGTGTTTCGATCTTCAGTCGAGTAGTGAGTGAGAAAGGAGATGACTGTGTATCAATTTTTCCTGATTCTTCCCTATCCGGCGCTACATTTTGGAATGGCTGCTCTATGATGGCAAGATTGATGTAGCACTGGCTCATTGACAGCTCTTTGCCCGACAGCCGTTCAATCTTGAGCTTGTCGTCAGCATAGCGATGTTCGAGGATCCAAGCGTCCGATTCCCAGAAGCCTACTATGCCTGGATACGTTGTTAGCACAACTACTACTTGAATTTTGCACAATATGCAATATCATTTTTCGGCAGTACTTAGTTAAGCATTTTCATCACTACCTGGGCTCCAATCGATTACATGAGAAATATCACTACTGACCCTTCTTCTGTAGCGTTTTCCCTGCACCATCAGCCAACATCTTGATGCGAAGAGACACGGACTTGAAATTCTTATCATCTGGGCTATCATATTTATTGAGCATCCCGTGTCGAACGTCCAGAGGCAGCAAAGGTAGACCTTGAAGGCTAGCCGAGTATTTCGGCACGAGCTATGTACTAGGATTAGCGCTAGCGGCATAATACGTTTGGATTACAAACTTACAATTCCGGATTCATCGCCTTTTAATCTTGCGACGTACCCAGGTGATAGTTTATTTATGACCTTCTTGAAATCTGTTCGCCGAGTTTCGTAAAAACAGATCATAGGGAAGTTGAACTTTTCATCCGCGACTAATTGGCGGAAACGCTGAACAAGCTCGTCAAGCTCGTCAAGCTCTCTTTTTCCATTGTTGCTGTTTTTCAGATACTTTACCATTTTATCGGATGCTTCGCCACCCATTGACACTGCAACTTCTATTCGCAGCTGAGTCGCATTGAAGAAGGCCTCATCACTGCCTTGGAAAGGTGTTCCCAGGAATACAATACCAGCAGTGTATGTGAGCATTTGCTTGTACTCGCGAACCTCTGGCGCCCGATGAAGTGCCTTCTAGAAGTTAATTCTGCTTGGAAAATGGGATAAAACACTTAATCCGAACCTTGATAAGTAACAGGCCACCGAAGCAAGAGGCGATAAAAATAATGGGATCATTACTCTCTTTCTGTTCCTGCGTTAGCCCATGTCGCTGGTACAGGACTCGAGGTAAATTACTTCAGATCTTTGGATAAATAAACTTTCCAAAAGTCCATCCGCATGACCCAGGAGAGTGTCATTTGACGAGTCCTGATCGTAGTTCGCATTCCAGTCGTACGTGAAGATGCGCGCATTTTTGATAACGCTAGGCAGCATTTCATCGTCCTTCAGCCAATGAACTCCAAGAGCAGGATCACCGTTCTTCCATGCTACCCACGTTGTGGGCGAGTGAGTATCCAAGCCGTGGATTGCAACGATGCTGTGACTTGTTAGCTGGCTTGGGGGCAGAGCTGGTATGTGGGTAGGCTGACTCTAGTTCTGTTTTGATGGAATTATCACCTGGATGGGGATATACTTGATGTAGCCCGAGCCTTCGTGGCTCCGCATTTTTGGACTGTTGGGGGTTATTTATGCTGTCTGCCGGACGCATGGCGTCACTCTTTGCTGACATGTTGAGTGACCTTGCCGTTCTGCTGGTTCGATAAGCCCAAGCCAGACATCACAGTCAAGAAAAACGAAAGAATGAATGTTGTGCAAAAATTTCGTGGAAGTTAAAATGACAGCTTCAATAGCTAGAATCTATAATGCATTGAAAATACAAAACGGTATGGGGAGAAGAGGATGACTTCCCATTTCTCTCGGCTTCCATACTAAGCAAGGCATTCTCTTCTCACCGAACTCTGTAGCTCTTTCGATTGGCAGAGCCCACGCAGAGTGCATAGCCCGATGTATGATCAATGCACATAAGCGTCGCGGCTTCCACCCAGTGATTGGAACATCATAAATGCTGATTGGCTACATGTATGTCTCCGATGGCAAATGGCCAGGCACTCTTTTCCTCGGCCAGGCTCAACCCCACTGTTGTCAGCACATTTTTGTCGGCACATTTTGGCCGCCTTATCTTGGGCCAGTGAGTCCTTTCGTGGCATCGCTCAGCATGTTAGCGACTAGGTATTTTGTTGGTCTAAAAGCCAAGCGGTTCGCCCTACTTATCTAGAGGGCGCCCTGCCTCGCTTCGCGGCTCATCGAGAAACATTTTCAATACACTTCTAGGCTGTCTGCTGGGTTATGTATAGATCCAAATGCCTATTTATCAAGGGCAAGATAAATTTGATAGTTGATAGTCAATACCATGGCTTTAGTAGTAACTTTACGCAAACTACAAAGAATTGCTTCATTCTTTGCGCCCTTAGTCCCAGGAGTATATAGATCAGATGGAGGGTCTGTCTTACGCATATAGCCCTCTAGTCGAAAACTTCATTCGACTCATTAGTTTTAACGTCACTGATGGCCTTTCTGTCACACTCAAAACAGTGAATATTAACGAAGTGCCACCGTACTTGGCTCTCAGCTACGCCTGGGATGTCCAGACAAAGATTGTACCTATCGAAGTAAATAAGCAAAGATTCTGCGTGAGCTCAAGCCTCGCCGATGCTATTCTGCGATTGCAAAGACTAATAGTTGACGATTTGTCATTAAATGACGGTGTTGAGTGGGTGTGGATTGACAAGATATGCATCAACCAAGAAGACCTCTCAGAGCGGTCTAAACAGGTTCAGTTAATGAATTTAGTCTACTCTCGAGCTATTAGGACAGTGGTATGGCTCGGGCCTGAAGGTGATGCATGTTCGCCGGCATGGCAATTAATTGACCAAATATATGATATCTTTCGGCGCGAAAATCCAGACGCCGAGTTCATGGCTGACATCCCTTTCCGGATGTATTCCGATCAACATCACGCATCTTTGGGGCTCCCAAAATGGGATGACGAACTGTGGCGACATCTAAGAGACTTGTTCAAACTGCCGTGGTTTACGAGAACCTGGATCATCCAAGAAGTGGCTCTCTCGCGAGAAGACCCGATTCTTCTCCATGGTCAACACAGATATCCATGGTATCGTCTTGGATGGGCGTCGTCCTGGCTGCGCCGTAACGGATACTTGCGGCTTGCGCAAATTCCTAACGTGATGCATAACGTCGATACGATATCGAATGTTCGACGATCTAGGGCCCGTTGGCGTCTAGATGCACTGCTTGTCACAACTTCAATAAAGTGCTACGCCACCGACCAAAGAGACAAGGTTTACGGTCTCCTCGGCCTCGCTGCGGAGAGCCAAGATCCTACGCGCCTGCCCGAAGCACTACTTCCAAGTTACGAGCTAGATGTGACCGAAATATATACAAAAATCGCCCTCTTCTTTATACAGGAATACAAATCACTTTCCGTTCTCACTCGCGCGAGTGGGGTATCTGATGATTTGTCCTGGGCTCAACGCAGATATCGGCTCGAGCTGTTACCTTCGTGGGTTCCGAACTGGTGTGATTACTCTGTTTTGGAGAGGGAAGTTGCTAGATTCCTTTCCTGGCTTTCCCATCCCAACACAGCGGATGCAGTGACACTGGGGTTCCCGAAGCATTATAACGCTTCCTGTGGGCTTCCCGTGAAGCTTTTTGGGTGCTCCAATCCATCCATCCTCAGACTCGGCGGCTTAAAGGTCGACCTTGTCGTCAACGCGACCCCATTCGAGGACGAAAAGAAGTGCTCCAGAGAACGTGATGGCGGTTCTACCTTTCTGCAGCTTTGGAAGGTGGCACTTCCGTTTCTACTAGAGGGGAAACCTATCGAGAACTGGATAGCCCCCTGGATTAAAACCACGACGGCAGAACAGCACCTCATCTGTGGTAGAACTCCGGAACAGATCTTTAAGGACGGCGTGGCGTACTTGTATCATGTCTTGTCCAGCGAGGCGTGTCATCAGTCATTCCTCACTAGCAACCAAGAGATTAAAGGACTATTGTCTGACCTATCGATTGGCGGCGATCCCGAGGCCTATGCTGCGTTGGCCAGCAATTTCTGCCTCGGCAGGAAATTTATTGTAACTCTCGAGGGACGTATGGGGATTGGTCCGACAGGGACACGGCCGGGAGATTTGATCTTCGTGATGTTCGGAGGTGGGGTGCCATATATTCTCCGAAAGCAGGAGAGCGGGTTCCTTTTTGTTGGTGAGTCCTATGTTCACGGATTGATGGGTGGCGAGGCAGTGCAAGCATGGCAACGACACGAGCTGTCGGAGGAGATTCTTGAATTGCGATAAATCTATACCGGAAAAAATTAGACGAAAAGTTTTTAGTTTTTCTTTTGTCCCTGGAGGCAGGTTTCATTTATGAACTTCAAGGTGGAGATGGGTGTCATTGGTATTGGTCTTGTCAGAGTACGTTGTATATGGTGTATTTAGGGTGGAGTCAAGCCCCTGGCAGGTTGCTGCTAGGTCGAATTTAGGGGGAAGGACTTGTTATTATTGTTTTTAAGGACGCTACTAGCATCCTGTGCAATTAGTCATGTTTCCAACAGAGCCGAAAACACGTCCAGGACCTATGTTTAAGCGTGACAGTTAGAGACCAATATTTACACTTCAAGCAGCAAACAGGAATATCCTAATCAAAACCAACACGGGTATCTTTTCTCTTGGGTATTCTCAATAGAACTGGAAAAAAAGAAGCTAGACTAACAATGAACAAAAGCGCTGTTTATCTATGATTACAAGAAGGTATACGGTGCGAATCAAACAAACAGCCCCATTTTCTCTTAATCCCCTCATTCCATGAAGGACCCAACAGCAAGCATAGATAGAATAAGGTATCAATCAACCTAGGAAGAACAAACGCCACCTCATCCCACCAAAATCTTTCCTCCAAAACGCCGTTTTGCCCCTCCCTTGTAAATGCCACTTGAGAGGATACACAGTCGAGACCAACAACAGTATTTCGTAACTCTGAGTTTGTATACACCGGTGACCATCAACGTAGAACTAGCCGGCGTCTGATAGCCGCAGACAAACGACCCTTGAAGCATAGCCGGAAAACCTTCGAACAGAACCACCAAAATAGCGAGACAGGGAGAAAATACCACCAGCAAAGTTTCCAGTACATCGTTTTCTAGCTAGGCGTGCTTCTGGTCTCCCGCTGGCGCTTGACGACGTAATACGTGATCAGGCTCTTCGGGTCGTCGCGGACCGTCTTCATGGATTCCCAGAATCGGGCATCTCCGAGGCGCGCATGTAGCGCGACGCATAACTGGACCGCGTCCATGCGTACGCCGCTTTCCTTGCTCTCGAGGCATCGGCTTGCAAGGCTGGTGAGGCCAGCGACCTCACGCTCTGTCGGGACGAAGGAGGGGCGTGAGTCGATGAGCTCCTTCAGCACATGCAAGCCCATGCTCAGGCCGCGGTAACCTGCCGTGTCAAGGTCCACCTGGCCAAGAGAACGCGTCATTGTTACGGTGATCTCGTCGGCATCACCGATATGAACCAACTCATCGGCAAGAAGTTCGAGTCCGGCTACGATGTGTGTGCGGGCATCGTAAGAGCTTCGCGTGCGTAACAATGCTTCTAGACCTCGCGAGACATGAGGTTGGAAGTCGTCGCTGTGCAGTTTGAGTAGAAGTTTTATGGTAGCGAGGACCTGTGCTTTGATGTCTTGTACTTTCTGGGCAGCAAGGCCATCAAGAGAGGACTCGAGATACTCAAATAATCCTACTAAGAGCGTATTGAATTTGTCGTCGTTGAAAGGTAATTTGTCCTCGCGAATCAGACTCTGCAGCTTGCGGAAGCCGTGCACGTCCAAGGTTCTACCTTTCACGCGTGTGATACCACTATCGAGAAGACGAGAATTCTGGCGTGTCTTGTCAGGAGAACAGGGCGGGGTTGTGCTATCAACCTCTGCCGAGGGCTGAGAAAGCTTGGCTACATCTTCGTTGATAGGGATGTCTTCAAGTGCAGGCCGTTCAGTAGGCTTCTCCGGTTGCGGCTTCGGTGTCGTTTGGTCCTCTACAAAGGGGTCTTCGTACACTTTTACTGGCTTCGGTGATGTTGATTCGAGTGGGCTGAGGGGAAATACGCTCTCCTCCTTTGGCAAAGCCACTATTGGGGGAGGCTCAACATGTGGTGAAGAAACAGCTTCTTGTGAAGGTTCGGGTGGCGGCGAAACCACTTCCGGCGAAGAACTTCGGGTGATATAATGAGGCTCATCCTGCTCTGATACAATAATTCGGAGTTCTGAGGGCTGCAGGCTATCTTTTAAGCTTTCAATAGACGGCGCATCAACAAAAGTAAGATTCTCATCCTTGGAAGGACTACTTGGTGGATGATGACCAAGAGTCGTTTTGGCTTTGGCAGGACTTGGCCGCGGAGAAGCGACGGAGCTGTTCGCCGGTGCTCTTGACGGCGTATGAGTGCTAGCGCTCGATTCACTTGCAGTTGCAGCATGACCGGGCCGGGTTCTTGGCGCCGTCCTTCTGGGAGACCCTGATATCGTCTTCGGGGTTATAGCTTTCGACTTAACACTTTCCGGACTTGACCGCTCCATAGACGGCCCGTCATGTGTTCGAACTGAATATGGTCCGGCTGTGGCAGGCCTGGCCGCTATCTCGGGCCGTCTCCTAGCTGGTCGCATAGGGGCCACGGACATACCACCATGTGACTTCAATGAGGACTCTGGGCGAGCTCGAGTTGCGGGCTTTGATGATGGTGCTGAAGTGGCCGAGCTGGTAGGAGCGGTCCGTACTGGGGATATCGTCGCCATTGCGGAGCCAGGTCTTGCAGGGAGGTTTTTAGTACTAGCTAAAGCTCTCTTCTGAGCCATCATCGTCTCACGTAATGAGGGCTTGGAGCTACCCATAGTGCTCTTGGAAAGTCCCAAGCCAGGACGAGCAACTGGTTCCGTCTTCTTTGGCTCGTTTGGATTGCTTGCATCCTTCTGGAGTAACTTCTGTGCTGTAGAGTCAAGATTATCCATGATTGTCACGGCCCTGGGGGCCCAAATGCCTGCAAAGGCCCAATATGTGGACCGCATCTTCTCACGGACGCCTGGATTCGGATCATTAAGACCCTTTTTGATGCATTTCTCGATCAAATCCACGCCGCCGCCATGTTCAAGATGGCTCTTGTGGTGAGCCTCCTTCTTTAACAACGTCTTTAGCCATCCAGTTGCGTAAACCCGCGGCTGAACATTCTTATCTTGACAGGCAGCCCATATGTGTTGCATGATCCTAACTGTGTATGTTGTCCTGCCAACCAGTGTGTCAACAGCCGAGTTCGCGAGTTGCGAGCTGATTTTTTTAGTGGCGGCGCAAAGCTTGATAAATGTCTGCATCAGCAGCTCCACCATAGGGTCGATTCCGGGGCCAAAGGTAACGGCTAGATCCTGAACTAAAGCGCAACCCTCTTTGGATAGACTCGTTCGTAGTGAATTGACAGCCTTGATGATGCCATCCAACAAGCTACGACAGCCAGATACAAGCAGGTCGGGATAGTCTGTTGTCGCATTCCCGGCGATAAGCCTTCGTAATTTAGTCATACTCTCTTCTCGCTTCATCCAATTCTGTTCCGTCTCTTTACCTTCGAACCACTCGTGCATGCCCTTAATGATCTCATCGAGTTCTCGTTGGGTGTTAACATATGTAGGCTCGACTGATTCCGTCTTTGCTTCCGCCACCATTGGTGTGGTTGGTCTGTCGCTCATATGCGATGAAGCCGCTGCTGCCAGATTGGGTCGAACTTGCATAGCAGATGCCGGACGAGATTCAGGATCGGCTTTCGCACCCGTGGGGTTCAACTCTTTTACAATCGCCGATTCTATGGCTGGGCGTACTTTGAAGTTCTTCAATTGCTTCTTTAGGTCCGACTTTGCCGCATTGGGCGCATCCCTACAACATTGTTAAAAATTCGAACAGAATCACCTTTAATGCATCACGCACCTGAAAAGCTCGATAACGGTTGCCTTAGCAGCATCGCGCACCATACCGTCCGCATCTTCTAGCAGTTCCATCAATGTCGGAACGTAGGGTCGGAATTGCAAACCATGGTCTCTATGCATCTAAATCAAAGTTAGCGCGCCTCCATTTCAATAGAACATCAGCTGGTGGATGCGCATACCTGAAGTAGCCATTGCATACTCGATTCTTTAGCCCTCGGGTTCTTGCCAGCCATAGCAGTATTGCGGATGAATCTCTCGGCGTCGGCGGGGACATGGGCATACATAGTCGCCATAGCTTGTAGGGCTAGGATCCGGAACTTCTCCTTTTGGTCGCCCATCTTGTCGACGATGAGAGGTAGGGTCTGCTTCGCCTCCCTGTGCAGGTACTTCGGTTCCTGTCGCGTCAGGCGCGTGAGCAGGTGGTTGAGCGCAGTGAAGCCAGCGTTGACGAGGGCGGCGTGTTGGGAGGCGGAAGCCTGGCGCAGACCCTCGAAAAGAGGCGCGACACAAGAATCGGGTACATTGTGCTGCTTGATGCTCGACTTGACAGCGGTGACATATTGGACCTTGGCATCAACTGTGGTCTCTTTCTTTAGGATGGTCAGCAGGCCCTGGACCTGGTCGTCGGAGAGTCTTTCGGCCATGATCCCCAAGCATCGAGGATCTGGCAGGGCTCCGATGTTTGCGGACAAAATGCGACGATGCCGGGTGGATGTGGTACAGTGTTGGTCGAATGCGGAGATTTAGGGCGAGCGTCGCAAAGCAGATACCGTTCTCTGCCTTGTAAAGGGGCGACGGAGATTGCGGCGCTGAGCAATGTCTGGTAGATCTGAGGTTGGTCGGACTTGTTCGCACACGCGAAGCTTGAAATTGTAGTATTGTCTAGGTGTATGAGGGGTAGAGGTAACAGCGGAGGGGAGTGGGCAATGGGAGGTTTGAAGGGAGGTGGTCAATTCGTCTCATGCACTGGTTGATGGAGAACTACTGTAGTTGGGTGACAACAAAAATATTGATTTGGTAAAGAGTGCTGACTTGTCGTTGCCGGAGTACCTATTCCCCGCTAGACCGGGAGCTAGAACCAATCAGTGTTCTGAGCCAACACCACGTACCCCTGCCAATCCCCTGCGTTGTCCCGCACTAACCCGGCCTATTTTGTTAGATACTTGTGATTAACCAGGAAAGTTTCTCATAGTGCGTACTTACATCATTCATATTAGATATTTAATTGTTGTACTATCGATTTTCGTCAACAAAAGCGTTTACATGTTCAAGTCAATATATTAGAGCTGAAACAAGAACAGTTGCGCTTTCTAAATAGCTACTTTAATTGCTGAGATACGTGACTATTAATTAAGATGAGGGGCAACAGCGCGGGTATCCTAGATAGTATCGCCCCAAGGCTTTAGGGCCCGTACCTGACAAGTACCTAAACTAGTTCATCCATATTATACCCCGGTATTATTAATGACTACATTGATGGAGGCTACGATTCTTGTCTTTTCGAACCGCTTCGAGACATCAAAGGCTCATATTACGGGCTCTCATCAATCGGCACTTAGTATCGCTTCGAATAGCTCGTGACATCGCTCTGTAGCTACTTGAGGACACTCGAGCCACTTTAGGTGCATCAGCTTTTTGAGTTAGATTGATCAGTTGATTCCTCAGGCAAGTGACTGTCTCACAGCCAGCTCTTGTCAGCTGTCCCCAGCTCGTATAAACATCTGTGGCATCTATCTACGTACTCTCCTCACTGAGACGCCCTTCTCTGTATTTATGCCTTTGCCTCCAGGCACTACACCCGTACCTCTACCAATATTTCTTCCCGGCATGTCACCCGCAGACTCATCCACGTCGGCTGCGGCCGCAACAACTACACAAGTCCCCGAACATCTCAAAAGGGAGGGAGCAGATGATAAGACAGCCTCATCTACCAACGGCATCTCCGAGCCGTCCGCCAAGGAATTCCCCCAGCCGCGTCTACGACTTCACCTGAATGAACTCACAGATGCCGGGACATCAATCTTTCTATCCAGTATATCTCCATCAACCCTCTTTCCTTCAGCCGTATCGCGGGTCCAGAAGGCCCTCTATGTCCATCCAAACCGGGAATACCACATGCCCAACACGCGCAGCGTAACGCTGATCGTCCGACCTATGGACGGGGTAGCGTACACCACGGGCATTGACCTTGATCCAGAACAACACAAGGAAATCCATCTCTCGTCCCGCTACGTGGCCTCCATCTCACCCGAGAGGCGCAGCCAGGAGCTCGAGGGTGTCATAGTTCACGAGCTGGTGCACTGTTATCAATACAATGGCCACGGTCACGCACCAGGTGGATTGATAGAGGGGATCGCGGACTGGGTACGTCTGGGCGCCGGATTGGCGCCACCGCACTGGAAAAAGGGCGAGGAGGTGAAAGGGAAATGGGACGCCGGGTATCAGCACACGGCGTATTTCTTACAGTACCTGGAGGAGAGATTCGGAGAGGGCACAGTGAGGCGGCTGAATGAGGGGTTGAGGACTGCCAGGTACGAGGAGAAACCCTTCTGGACACAGACGCTGGGCAGGCCCGTCGAGCAGCTCTGGGAAGACTACAAGAAAGAAGACGAGCTAAAGCGGGGCGTCCGGAGCTGAGCGACTGCATAAGGAAAACAGAGAGGAAACTCTAAGATCTAGAATCTCGCTACTGCTCTCGCCTTCTACAATACAATTATCTTTGTAGGATCATTGCCTCCAATAGCCGTTCCCCGATCGCGCCATGTCGAGCACGCAAGCCGAGAAATTATCAGTGCTGGCCACTTTTATAGGCCGTGATAACTCCATCGAGACTAATCGAGCAAAGTTTTCCGGCCATGCCCACCGGGGGTCGAATGTCGCCATCGGGGTGGGTCATCACCCAAACCGAAGCGGGCGGCCCAGCCCATGCACGGTGTGTACTTAATAGTCGAGGACGTCCCTAAAATGCGACACCAGGAGCTTCAACCGTCTTCCAACCCAACCTAGGGCCCTTCGAAACAAGTCGTCATGGCCGAGAAAACGCCCCAAGAAGATGCCTCCTCTACAGAGGTCGCGGCCCCGGTCAAACGGACATGGTACCGCACGACGCTCTTCAACGCCTTCGTCATCGGCGCCGTAGGATTTCTAGCGCCCGGTCTATGGAACGCCATGAACGCTCTCGGCGCCGGTGGCGCACAGCGGCCATACCTCGTGAACGCCGCCAACGCCCTCACCTTCGGCATCCTGGGGTTCCTGTGCATCTTCGGCGCGCCGATCGCGAACCGCATAGGACTCTCGTGGACGCTGTTCCTCGGAGCCGTGGGTTACCCCATCTATTCGGCCGGTCTGTACCTCAACAACCGGTACGGCGTCGAGTGGTTGGTCCTGCTGGGCGCCACGACATGCGGTTTCAGCGCCGGCTTATTCTGGGCTAGCGAAGGCGCCGTAGCGCTGGGATATCCCGAGCCCGGCAAGCGGGGACGATATCTGAATATCTGGCTCTGGTTCCGCACGGGCGGGCCTCTCGTCGGCGGCGCCATCGTCCTGGCCCTCAACCACAGCGAAGGCGCCAAGAAGAAGGGTAAAGTCGGCTACAACGTATATCTAATCTTCACCGCCCTCCAGGCCGTCGCGGCGCCTGTAGCGCTCCTTCTGACCCCTCCGGAAAAGGTCCAGCGCGCCGACGGCACCAAGGTCATCATCAAGGCTGAGAGCACATTCAAGGGCGAGTTCAAGGCGCTGTGGAAAGCCCTCACGCGCAAGGACATCCTGCTCCTCCTCCCCGTCTTCTGGGCCGCCTACTTCAACCAGTACTCAGGCAACTTCCAGACGTACTACTTCGGCGTGCGCGCGCGAGCGTTGATCGGCTTCACCTCCAACTTCGGTACGCTGCTGTCTTCGCAGATCATGAGCACCCTGCTCGACTACAAGGGGATACCCGTCAAGAAGCGCATCGAGTGGGGGTTCTGGTATGCCGTCGTGGTGCACATCATCGCATGGGTCTATGGTTGGGTCGTCCAGGAGAAGTACACGGCGAATCCGCCGGCGTACGACTGGGAAGACAAAGGCTTCGTCGAGGGCTACTTCGTTCTACTGCTGTGGAGCTTCGCGCAACAGGCCCTCCAGAATTGGCTGTACTATCTTGTCTCTACCAAGACCGATAACATCTCGGAGCTCACCCGGTTCACCGGCATCTTGCGTGGCCAGGAGAGTTTCGCACAGGCCGTTAGCTTCGGGCTTAACACGCGTGAGTGGGTGGGAGGACGCGTCCCCTTGGCTGTGAATACGATATTGCTTGGTATGTGATTCTTCTCCTCTTTTTATTGATATACATACTTACACGAATATGTACCAGGTCTCGCCGTATTTCCCACCTGGCTGGTCGTCCGAGATCATGTACCGGTAGAGGTGAAGAGGGTTGAGGACTCAGTGACCCCGAACACGGAACTGGATAGCGACGTAGAGAAGACCGCCGAGGCATCTGCTGTCATTTTGCCGCACGAGAAGGGCAAATTCGTCTCGGCTGAGACAAACGTAGGCCCGACAACAATGTAATGATGGGGGAAAACAAGACCCTCGTGAAAGGAGTTATTACCAAACTTTGTTGAACGAATTCCACCAACCAGTAATGTGCTTTTTGCTTAGAAATAAAACAAAATGTGTTGTACAATCCGTTAATATGCCTCAAGACGCGGACGGCAGTTTGCCCAGAGACATCACGAAGCATTTATTGGCTCATTACCTCAAAGGTCATTTGGATTGACAAGACCATGTTTATAATGCAAGTATATACTTGGACAGATTCAGCATACCCATCACATAAGTAAGACATAACAACCCAGCTAACGGCATCTATATTCAAGTTGTTTCTGAGCTTTGATGTTATAACCGAACCAATTATACCCAAGTAATGATAATTCAAACAAAATGTACCAAGAATATCAAAACAAGAAAAGAAACAGACAAGTTGATTTGCAACGGGATAAATATCATTCTATACGTTCTTTTGCCAAGGGTCGTTTATGCTTGAATCTACTGCGTCCATCAGATCCTCGATAGTCTTGATGGGTTCTTGCAGGTTTTGCTGTGTTTTGAGAATTTTGGTAACATCGACGAACTTCTGGGGCGCGCTTTGAAGTCTCTCGAAGAGCTTGAGCAGGCGACCTTCACAGCGGTAATACCTTTTATCCCTTCCAGCGACGACGGCACACCAAAGGATCAGGGCAGCGAGCCCAGAGGCCAACGCTGTCGATGCTGAGCTACCTTTGCGTTTGTCCTCCTTTAGACCATCTGTCAATTCCTGCAAGATGTTCTCGCCCGGGAAAAGGAAGTCGACATGATCTTCTTTCACAGAATCTGAAGCCTTTCCTTCCTGGTTAGCCGATCCCACCCTCTTTATGGCCTTCGATCCGCATGTCGCCGGGAGGGATGTGCCTCGGCCATATTCGCCCTCATCCTCGGCCGCACAGAAAAGGATGATATCACTCCCAGTCTTCCCGGCAGCCTCGATTTGTTGAACGAGGTTCCGCTCTCCCTCATTATCACCGGTTTTCTTAATGGTCCAGCTCATTGAGATGATATCTACATCCTTTTCAATAGCCCATTCCACTGCCTATTTATAATTATTATGCTATCAGCTCAGAGCAGTACGCAGGGATAAGGAGAAGGTGGATGGAGAAGCTGTAGAAGGAAGCACACCTGAGACGCCATTTCCGCCACAGAGTTCTTATACTTTGGATTATGTTCAGCTGATTTATTGAGCTTCGCCACGTAGATGTCAACATATGGACACAACTCGAGAATTAACTTCGCCATGACTGTCCCATGGTTCTCGGAGCTGCGATAGTAGGGCTCGTCGTCTGATGGCCACCCCTCACCATGCTCCAGACAGCGAGTTTGGCCGAGGTTCTGGGGGTTGACTCCGTCGTCGATCAGAGCAACTTTGATTCGGTTGTTTTCTAATCTGTCTTTGAGCTGCTCATCATAATTATGATTTTGCACTCTGCTCATGACGGAAGAAAACTCTCTTACGGCCTTCATCCATCGATTTCTTGCGATATAACCGTCAGTATCTAAGTGAATCTGTTGTGTTGAAGGTGGAATTATCTAGAACTTACGGGCCGTGCCAGTCTGAATCTCCAGTGTTTACGCCCGACTCTCCTTCGTGCCCACCACGCATGAAACCTTGAGTTGATATTTCAACATCTAGATTCTTGAACCTACGTTTTGCTATGTCTCGGAATTTTTTTTCATAATCGCTCCTACTATTCGCCGATTCAAAATCCTACTCAGTAAACGTCAGTGTGAAAGCTACTGCTAGGCTTTCATTCTATATGGTTCTGTCTTACCGGATTCATTCTAATTTTAATCATCTTGAGCTGTGTCTCCACATCAGTTGTCTCCTCAATGTGAACGAATGGCCGTTCAAGCCTCAGTAGACTTACATTCGGAAACATGCCTAAACCGTAATCAGGATCAGACCACCCGATGAGTGCGGTATTGCTTCCACTTGACGTTAGGCAAAGTTCAACGATTTTCTTCGCTCCCGCCTTCTGGATTGTGTCAATAGCCATGTCTGATTTGTTCCAATCAAGATAACGGATATCCCAGCCGCGGATGATATCTGTGATAGTCTCGTCGCGACATTGCCACCGCTGGTTGTCTCTGACAACCAGCTTCAAAATCCTCCTAACCTTCTTAGTTTCGCGTAGCCACTTCATGACATCTTTTAGATACGTTTCATTGTAATCCCGGATTATCTTGCTTCGCGACACAGTAGACGCTTGAATGACTTTCAAAGGCTGGTCATTGCTGAGATGAACTTCGACCTTCGTTAGCACAGAGTGGAGGGGCAGAAACTTGTGACAGGCCATGGTTTTAGGATTCAGGGCCTCCTGTGGAATAAATCCGATTTGTTTATTGGGGAGCTCTACCGAGTTTTGGCCGATGCCAGTCATTAGTAGTGGATCATACAATCTCAAGCGTCTTCGAACTTGAGGGAACTCACTCTGACTTTCACCGAAAAGGCTGGTTTTGGACTTATCGTAGTTCCCCAGGGAGAAGCATCCTTCTAGCAGAAGCCGAGATACCACTATGGCAATCTGTCTCTCATTTTCGAGTGTCCAATCGCTGCTCTGATATGGTTCTTCGCTTCCGTCAGGCTTTAGTTTATGTGGCGTCCTGCTTGGGAACAAGACACCTGCATTGGTGGTAAGCTCTGATTGATGTCGTCTTTCGAAATTCCTGATATCAGTGGCTTTGACAGGAATTTTTGCGTAGTATCTACTTTTTGACGACTTTTTGTCTGTAGTAACTCGACAAGAGGCTTCATCAGGTTCGTCGTCGTGAGTTTCCGTGCTCTTGTTGTCCATAGCATCATTTTGCTTTGACTGGAAGGTGGTGTCAGGAAGCGGCAGGGGCGTCGGCAGGTCGGTAGGTGGTTCGGTCTCGTACTCCAAGTTATCCCAGTTCGATCTAACCCAGGTTCGCTTTGGGATGCCAACAAGCTTACCCTCACATGCCAGTTGTCTTGTTTCTAGGTGAATGACGTACGGGGTTTTTCCCGCCTTGTTCGGTGTATGAAGCGCAGAGGGGTACTTCGTTATGAGACGCTCCAAAGTTTGCATAAAGCTTTTGATAGTGCTTGATGCGGACGACCGGCATTTTTTACAGCCATTCAAAACGCATTCTCGCGGTCGGACACAGCAATGCCGGTAGTGTGCAAGATCATGAAGTGGTGTGTTTCCATCATGCGTTCTACGAGACATAAAAGCCCTATCATTCGCATGTTCCATGATCATGTCCATAACGCAGATGTTTATGGCAACCGGAGGGCTGTCCCTCATGTCTTCTCTGAGAGGTTGGCCATTAATTGCGATATGGAGAGCGGTTTCTCCCATTTCGTTCGGCGCTGCTATGGCCCCTTGAACGATGTTGCTATATCCACTTGCGCAGATCAATCTAGCAAAGTTATCTAAACGGTATTCCCTCCCGAAAGACAAAACATTGTGTAGAACGGGGAAAGTGCCTCCCAGGATATCATCTTTAGTAAACCGTTTAGACATTAGTTGAAGCGAAAGCTTTACAAGTAGCCTGATATACGGTTCATCAAACTCGGCATCCTCTAGCTTTTGCAAAAGGTAATGAATAATAGTTTTCTCTGATGGGTTCGCCGATTGAATGAGCACGGTGGCGACATCATTTTCGTACAATTCCTGGAATTTGTCTTCGTCGTTCTCACCGTAAAGCCCTGCTTTATAGTCTTTCTGAATTTTGTCCCGTAGACTCTTCCGTGAAATTGAAGCACCAACGCGCACAGGAAGTGGGCTTGTAGGTCGTAATGTATCAGGTGCTATATGGTTCTACGTAATATATGGGTTACTAGTTTAGGGGCACTGATATATCTTGCACACTCACTTGTTGCCACGACATAGTATGAACCGGCGCTGGAAAGCTGCCCACTTCGATGTCCATTACTAGTAAACTAATAAATATGGCGGCAATAGAAACCGTTTAAAACTAAGAGATAGAATACAACCAACATAAAGCGCAAGGACTGGCTTTAGTATTCTAGGCAAATATGGGATATGAAAGGTCAAAACAAGCCCTTGAGGGTCATTTCACATTAATGTTCACAACTTGCTACTGGGAAGTCACTGTGGCCCCCAAAGGGTAATCATGAAGCAGGCTCTGCAGGTCGTGCATAATATTGTTTGCAGGACTATTGACGCCACACATACTGGGCATGCAACCCACCATATCTGGAGTTCTCCGATCTGCATGTTATTCAAATATATGATCGCAATCTCTTTCCATTCGCCGTAAACCCCTCAATCAGTTGGTAGCCTAGATAAGGTATCTCCATTTCGTAGTACCTAGTTGGCTCACGACTACATCCTTTGGCACGTACCCACATATTGTCAGTGATATTGTTTTCATTATACTATTATTGCCCCATGTTCAATTTTTCATTAATCGCTCAGCTCTGACCGACACCTAAGCACGCGTGGCAACACTGATTTTATGCGGCTGTAGAGAAGAAAGAATATTGATAGACCCACCCACTTGATAGACAACTAACTTTCTCGATCATCAGGTTCTCTAACCTGTTGGAGAGGTGACAGAATCAAATCTGACGTTTCCTTCAGTATGTTATTGTTGTTTCTCTTACTCTCTCGTCGTTTATTCTAATTGCAACGTCAATTAAAGGACATAACCATATTTGATGCACTCAGAACTTCCTAATCTTCAGTTGCTCCTGAACTCGGAGCAACAACAGACTAACAAGGCCTCCAGAACCTAGCTGTCAAACTATGCCTTCAAACAGAAAGACACTTCGGTAAGAGTTCTCTTGAAACACGAGAACTACAAATAACCGAGAGAAAAGGATATTTACTGTCTCCGGAATTGGGGGTGGGTGTGAAAGTTGGTTCAACAAAGCCTTACCGTCTGGTTTATACACATCCAGTTTTGGCTATAGTATTGAGGATCTCATGAGTTCTGCATCATGTTTGACGGATATACGCACCCTGGCAGATCAGCTTCTGCAGAATGTTGATAAAGAATTGATGCTCGATGTTCGTCTTAGACCCCTCATTTCCAACTTGACCAGTTAGACTAATAGTATTAAAAGAAAGAACGGCCTATCATTTTTGTGAGCTGGGACATAGGTGGCTCAATAGTGAAAGAGGTAAGAGACGGTAGAATATAAAGAAATCCACAAAAGATCCCCTAAGGGAAAAAGGAGATCCACGTGGGACTTATACAAATAACGTGTACCCCCTAGGCGCTGCTCATTGCTTCTTCGAGCCCCGAAGCCTGGAAAGGAGAAATATTCAAGCGTATCACGACCTTGGTAGGTTTTGCTGCTAATATTTTCGTAGCTATTAAATGTCGAGTTCTTACGCGAAGCAGATATTCTTTGGGACGCCACATACGCGTGTTGGACAGGAAAGTTGGGAGACAATACTCTTGAAGGCGATATATCGTTTCCGTGATAGGATCCCAGAAGATCGGCTTCCCCGATTCGTTGATCGGATGGCAGATTATCACAGGTCTCTAGAGATCCGTTTTCACACATTTACCCATCAGTGTAAAGTTGTGCAATATTTTCAAGGCTTGGAAGATGTGGTAAGTAAAACACTCCCCTGGAGCTAGGGGTGTGAGAGTACTTCATATCTGTCTCCTTTAATCCGTATTTCTAGATAATGAGACTAGCCTTTTCACAGAATGTCACGAAACACATAGCGAGCCTTAACTGCAGCAAGGAGGAATTTGTTGTTAGACAAGTTCCGCTTCATCGACCTGAGGCTCTATCAGAGCCCGGACTTCAGCGACAGCTAGGGGCTTGGCTTGACGAAAGCTGGATTAGTAAGTGAGATTAGCAACCCAAAGCTGAAGATAACCTAATACTTCTGGCAAATTTAGGCCTCGATGCAACCTTCAGGTCACTTTTGCGAGAGCTCTATTCCAAGTCCGAGCCGTTACTAGGGCAATCGAGAGGAGACTCACCCTTGTTCATGCGAACGACTCGGCTCTGCTTTGCGCATGAGACCTTCCAGACTTGGCTTTCCACAGATATTACAAGTCCCCTAATTTTACGAATTCCTTCCTTCCTTGATTGTAATCCTATATTGAGTTCATTCACTAGTCACTTAAGGGATGTAGTAGACAGTGCAACAGGTATCTCGAAATACCAAGTAATCCTACTCGACCTACATCTCGTCCCTACTACATATGCGATCGATGCAACATCCCTACTCTCAACCCTTATTCATCATATTCTCGATCACAACCCACGTTTCTGGGTCCCACTTCGCGACGCTATACCCATAGACGAGCTCATCGACGTTATCAGAAGCAACGCTCCTGTGTCTGAATTAGCGCTTTGGAGGGTTTTGGAACTGATCCTTGCCAGTCTCAACGGTCACTCAATAGTATGTCTGCTTCGCCTCCCAGAGACCATGTCTCGTGAGAACAGCATGCGCTTCTTCGTGCAGAAGTTATTATCCATTGGAAAGCTTGTCGATACTAACTTTAAATGCGTCATTCTCACCACATCCGATACTCTTTTGGACATTGGCCTCGACACCGACGCGGTTGTCGCTCAGGTAAGGGCCGACGACGTCTCCCTAAAGACGGCTTTAAGGAACGACGTTGTGGGTTGTATTAGCACCATGCCAATGCGTGCTTTTGCCTCTATTAGCTTATCCACAGCCTACATAGAAAACCTTAACCCTTTGAATCTAGTTCCGAATAGTCTTGTGGCCTTTGTGAGGTACATTGAGATGCAGTTCTATAATGCTTCTCAAATGCCACACGTCATAAATCGCCTGCTCTCCAATCTGAGCAGGGATAATCTCACAATTATAGAAGATATTTTGCGTGCCGTACCTGCGGTTGACCTTCCGCTAGCATTGGACCTACTATCCGCGGTGTCCCTAGCGAGAAGACCACTTTCAGTATCGGAGCTTGAGGCTGTCACGACATCGTCTCCGATTTACATTAAGGATGTTGCCTGTGTAAGTGGCTCTCGAGAGATGCTTATGACTTGCCTCAAGCCTCTCTTGCAGCTTCGTGGTGGAATTGTGGGCTTCTTCGACCAAAACCTGAGAGAAGCATTCATTCGCCACAGATCTTCCTCAAGCCAAGAACCAGTTCCAAACAAAACACGGTCAGGTGACCTATCTAGTCACTTCCAGATGGCTTGCATTTGCCTAAAATATATCGTATCTGCAATTGCCTCGTACCCAGAAGTTGCATCTCGCGAAGCAAAAGACAAAGGCGATTCTGCTGATGCTGGCGATTATCCTAAGAATGATCAGAGCCTAAGTGTTAATGAGCAAAACTCGCTCATGCTGCCGTCGTCTTATTCGTCTGGTTTCCCCTTTCTTCGATATTCTATACAGTACTGGCCGTTTCATTTGAAATTGGCACTGTGTGGTCCAGAGGAGTTGGAAACCACTAAACTCGCCGATGTAATCACATCGGAATATCTTGGACACGAGATGTTCGTTGAATATTGGCTACAGCGGACGTTTGAACTTCACTTCGATGGCACTACAATCGACAACTCTGCTCTCCCGCTCGCGCCTCTACTTTCGCCATGTCAAATCGTTCATAGATATGATCTTACACTTTTGGAGGCTATTGAAGTCTCTTTGAGCTCGCTCTCAGTCCTTGAGACGTTGGGCTGGAATTCCGGTGCGTCCCTAGCATGGGCCTTGACAAAGATCACTGAAAAGTTTGATGCCGCCTCAGCTCTCTGGCTCAACAGTACACGGGAAAACGCGAACAAGAGTACTGCACTACTTGTTGAGTCCATGTCACGGTGCCCCAAAACTGCAATCAAATTACTTCAACATGTGGATAGAGAATACATTGGCTCGAATTTGAGTTACCTATTGTCGCGGGATTTCACCTTTGGGGGTTCCACTGTCTTGGGTTATATCGCTAAAAATATCACTGAGGCCTTTCCAAAAGGCCTTGATGAAGAAATGGAGGATAGCATGCGACAACACAGCTGGAAACAATTGCGTTTTCCGGAGCGACACCATATCATTTCCGTTGTTGGCTTTTCCAGCGTAATAGGGACGCTCCTGGAACACCAGGATCCCCTTCTTCTCAGATTACTCGATTATTTTGAAGGAAACTTTTCTCCTCTCCATATGGTCGTGACTAGCGGTGACGCTGTTACTCTTGAAAGGCTTATCGAACGAAACATCAACCTTAATTTGAGAGATAACCAAGATAGGACGGCCGTGTTTCTAGCGTCCAAGTATGGATTTCTTCACATACTTAAAACATTACTGCAACCTGGAAGGGCGGCCGATGTGTCCATACCGAACGACAAGGGCCAGACACCACTTTACGCCGCGGCAGAGAGTGGGCACATCAGATGTACGGCTGCTTTGTTACAAGCTAGTGCCGCGCGAGCTCAGGCAACACTGGTTGAAGACAGACTTGCTCCGTTCAGGATCGCAGTGGAGTCGAACTATCGCGATGTGGTATCGCTCTTCCTCAACCATGAAGATTTTGATCAATCTGCGGCAGGAAAAGACCAACATGAAGGGGGTGAGTTAGACGCTAGGTACGACAAAGAAAAGATTTCCTATACACTTGTAAATCAGAACAATGAAAAGGGCTGCTCACTTCTCGAGATTTCGATTGAAAACCAACACTTTGAGACAGCAAGGCTCCTCGTGGAAAAGGGTGCTGACCCGAACTCTGTCAATAACCTCGGACTGCGCCCACTACACTTAGCAGCCCAGCAGAACCAGTATGGAGTTATCGCAGCTCTACTTGCGCACAAGGTCGATGTGAACGCACTAGACAAGCTCGACCGAACCGCTCTTTACTACGCTGCAGAAAGGGGCTACGTCAAGCCAATATCATTGCTGCTGGGAGCCGAAGCATCCGTCGTAGAGAGCGAGTCGGCCTTGTCCCCAGTTGAAATCGCCATTATGGCTGGTCACGGGCAAGCTGCTCGAGCTCTCTTATCGGCCGCTCATGTAAAATACTCTGCCCGAACGCTAGGGGAATGCCTGCACCGTGCCACAATCGGTGGACCAATTCATGTAATGACCCAGCTGCTCGATATGGGTGCCGACAAGAACTACCAGGACGAGGACGGCTACTCAGCCCTCCAGTTGGCCGCCGCCAACTCAAACGTTGACGCCGTGTGTCTGCTCCTCGTCAGACAGGCAAGCCTTGAGCTGAAGACTTCTAGAGGCACAACAGCTTTAGCATATGCGGCTGCGGCGCGTTCGGAGCATTCCATTGAAATACTCGAGCTACTGCTTAACGCGGGGGCAGACTTGGAGACAACGGACGACGGAGGAGCAACACCACTCAGCATTGCATATTCTGGGAAAGAGATCAACAGTACTGTGCTATTTCTCTTGAAGAGGGGAGCTAACATACCCAGGACTCGCGTTGCTGAGGATATGCTCTTACGAGTTCTCCAGCTTTTACCCCGGGCAGACGGGCTCCAAGTGTTGGCGGCGCAGAAAGACAATTTCGGCGACGGGGACGAGCGTACAATATACCTCTCTCGTCTACTCAAGAAGGCCTGTGCGTCCACAAACAAGCCAGAAACGGTAACGATCTTACTACAGCACGGTGCCGATCCGAACCACAAATCCGTCTGGCTTCCCCGGTACGGGGGTCTGCTCCAGCAGCAAGTGGCGTTCTTCAGCAGCCTGCCAATAGCTATGGCGCTACTGGAGCACCCAGGCGCAGATATTGATGTTAATTTTGTCACCGGCAAGTATGGGACGTTACTCAACCTATGCGTCGCCGGAAACTCTGATCACAAGTCGCAATGCGAAATGTTCGCTTATCTTATTGAGAAGAGCGTGGACCCGCTGCGCCGGGCTGGTCCCTACGGGACGCCCCTCCACACGGCTGTCGCCGTAGCGTCCATGGATATCGTGACGTACATCCTCAGTAAACCAAATATTGGGCTATCTCTAGACACTCTCGATCACGAGGGGCGATTACCCGCACATATTGCGGCTTTTGGGATGAACTCGGACGTGCTTCCGCAGGTCCTAACGAGTAGGTATCTTGAAACCTTAGACCGGCAGGGACGGCAGCCGATACACTTGGCGTCAGGTACCGGTTCTCTTCCTGTACTACAGCACTTGGAGCAGCTGTGCAAGGCTGAAGAGGGGAAACTGGCGGATTTACTTCGCGCCCGTGACATGGATGGGTGGACCCCGCTGCACTGGGCCTGCAGGCAAGATGACAAAGAGGTGATCAAGTGGCTCGTAGAGCACCAGCGCGGGGCAGGAGTAGAACCTGCGGTCGTGCGCACAGCAAACGAGAACTGGACGCCTTATGACGTGGCGAGTGAGCATGACAATTCGAGCTTTTGCGAGCTCCTTGGAAACGACGTAGAGCTCGAAACAAAAGCTACGAAATTCCAAAAGACGAGCATCTTGTGCGATAGCTGCCGTTGTGTGAGTGGGCCCGGGCCCTCATCTGTCCAGACAAAAGTGTTTATTAGTACAAACGTTCGATGCTGACTATAATCTCACTAGAGTGTCTACGACAAACACAAACACTATCATTGTTCAACATGTTACGATTTCGATCTCTGCTTCAAATGCTATCGCTATGTAGACAGCATCCATTACGAAGGGCACAGCTTCAGTGTTGTAGAGGATAGCAACCCCTAAATGCTATCACTTTGAAGGAGGCGGACTTGTGTGCCGTGTGCCGTTATTACATGATTTTAAGATAAGCGTTAATAAATTTTGTTTTCTTTCGTAATATTTACTCTTTAGATTAAGTGACGGACGCGAAATAGACTAACAGGAAAGGAAACGGGAAAAGGACCAGAATGAGATAGAAAAAATGAAAAAAGAGACAGGTAGATTCTAACATTTGAATCATTTACGTTCAATGGGAAACAATTCCAGATTGTTGGAGTTGACAACCTAATAGTTTATCGGGGGTTTCTAACCAAAACATAGCTGGTTAACCCGACCTATCCACCTCTTTTCTTTAGGCTTTACGCATCAGAATTATTTTCTTTTTTACCTGATTGTTGTGTGAAAAGCAGAAACACACTCTCGTCTTTCAAGGGATAATCATCCAGCGAATTTATAAAGGATTGAATACGGGGGACCAACTCAGTAGTAGCTGGATTGAAGATAATAGGGTCGTCGCTGATTTGAAGTCCGATGAGATTCTTGAGCGAGTTCGTCATATTTTCGACCAAGTCGACTTTGGTCTTAATAGAGAATTTGGCTGTAAACCGGCCCATATCGCCATCACGCCTCTCCAGCAGCACAGCCGTGCGGAAGTACTGTGGGACGCCGCTACGTATCGACTCGTTCTCGAACAAGTTCCACTCGACCTGGTGATGGCGGTCCGGGTACCGGCTGCCTGAGCCAAACAAGCTTCCGCCGTTGACCACGATACGGTCCTTTCGCGGACCTGCGCGTGTCTGGCTGTATTCGTATCCCGTGCCTAGATCAAGCACGCCCATAAACCCAAGGCTAACGGACGGCGACCAACCGCGCTTCGCCTCAACCTGGTCGGTAGTTTCTTCGAGAGCACACGAGCCGCGCGGGGCGAGGTCCTTTACAGCAGGGTGGTAAAATGGGTCCCCGGTGGTAGATTCAAACTGGACGCCAATCTGCACAAATTTGAAGCGCTTGCCAGGAACCCGAGCATGGACATACCACTCGAAGACGACGAGAGAAGATGGAGTGCCATCGCTTAGCGCCCCGTGGACGGTGTGTATACGGCGGCCACAAAGTACGATATTTTCATTCAAGCGATCCTGACCCGTGAAGTTGATTTGCTGCTCTTTGCCGAAATTCTGTAGTCGGAACTCGAAATTTTGATCATCAACCTCAAATAGGTTGAAGAAAATAAGCTCATCATTTTCAGCCATACTTTTAATTGAACCTCTCCTTGGTTTCGGGGGTTAGGGCACGGGATGAGCGGTGGTAAAGAAAGCTGTACACACTCTCTCTAACAAAAGTATAGAGGAAGTAGGAGACGCGATTGGCAAATATTAAGGGAGAAATAGACGTGTGTATATCAAGCGCCAGCGTTAAGAGAAAATAGATATGGTATGTGTATGTATTCAGCTGAGGTGCACAATGACAGCATGCAGATGTGGATTATTGGGGGCTGCCGTCACACTCATCATCACCGGTCATGCCCAGGTGCCTAGAAAGCCTTTCGCCTAGAACTAATATTAATATTGCTTTATAATCTGACTGCAATGCTACCGACCCCTCTTTCTTGCAGACCCTGAAATTCTTAATCGCTGACCTAAGAACCACACGTATCTCTATTGCCTACCTTCAATTTTGTTGATGTGTTGTTTCCTATGGCGCTTTATGGCGCATTGTGGCGCTCTGTATCACTAGTGCCAGATGTCTAGGGCTTGGAAGTAGTAGGTATTCAATTTTGCAATACTCTTCTTGGGCATCAAGGAGGCCATATAGGTCTACGTTCCTCTTTAGGCCTTCGCGGCGAACCTAGGTCTATAGCAATTACTTACCTAGATAATTCAAGTCCGTTTTGCAGCATCGAGCAAATGCCGGTAGCCGAATATTTTAAACACCGACTTGCAGGTTGATTACACGATATTGCCGACCTAGCCCTGGTAGACGGGTGGTTGCATTCCCCTACCTACGGGCTAGTCCATGTAACACTTTGCTTCTAGGTACTAGTGAACAAGTCCAAGGATCCTTTGCTGATCAAATATTGTATGACTCTAACTAAACCAGCGTTCTAAAGGGACACTATAGACTAAACCGCTATTTTTGTTGCTACTGTTATGAAACTCAATCATCCTAGCCAGAGCCAGCGCTGCCATATTCTAGCCATAAGCTATCATTCCCCCAACATAGAATGCCTCAATTTGTTAGCATTTTACGCTACCCCGATCCGACTTCTCATTGCTATCTGGTTCTACAGGTTCGCTCTGCTGGTCGCTCTGACACTGCTGGCGGCGTCATTCCGCGTTGTATTCACGATACCATTCTTCATACCTATCCCACCTAAAACAAATCGTCAGCAACTGAAGTTATAAAACCACAACGACGAGCAGCACTCACGTTTGCGGTTTATGAGCTTCTGTAGCGTTGCGATGTCGAAAGTTCTTCTGCGCGTCGCTTGCGCCCTCTAAAATCTCGGCCCTTGGTCTATGACGCCTTCATAGCCGCACGGCTGCATCGGACATGTGGACATCTCTCTTCTCCGAGATATACTTCTGGAGAACATCTCCCGCGAGCAGAAGTGAAATGTTTAGCTCTTCCGCATGCTTCGTGATACCATTAGCCCATCTTTCAATCATGTATTCCCTGTTCTGGATCTTGCAATGCGAGATCTCAGACGCATTAAGGCATAAGGCGGCCAATATCATGTTTTCCTGGCGTCTTTCGAGGTCAGCGGCAAAAATCAGGTGGTACAAGGCCTCCAAGGAGGAGCCGCCTATATCAGAGTCGTTTGAATCAGGGAGCCTCGCGGTCGACGGAGAAGTGGATCGCGATTTGCTTCCGAATTCGCTAAAACACAAATTCCCAATTGTTTGTCTTAGGTTATCAAAGAACTCTTGGCAAGTGTCATGCATGCTATGCCAGTCAAAAGATGCCAGTTCTTCATCGAGATGGCGACCTATTCTCACCACATACAACGACACAAGGACATTTTGCGGGCGCCCACACACATCGCCCTCCATCCAAAACTTCCAATCCTTGCGGTGATAAATTCGGTTAAGCACCTCGCGCATTACGTTCGCGGGTACACCAAACGAGGGCCCATAAGGTTTTTGATATGTGTAGCACTTGAACAAGTCATAAACATAGCGATCTCCTAGATAAAACCCCCTCAAGCCAGGCGGCTTATCAGTATCTATGAAGTACGCTATAATGATGACGCATTAGCATCGAAGAGAATAACTTATTAGTCGAAAGGACCTACATTTGAGAGAGTTGAATAATATGGCCTCGTCAGGGCAGCAACGTAGTCCCCAACAGTCCTCCGCATACGAAATGATTTCGGGACCTCGAGTTTGAACTAAAGAAAGGATCAATTGTTCGTTATTATATGATACGAAGTCATTGAGCCAATTTTAAAGAAAATTGGGAAAGGTAATACTCACGGACGATTTCCATATCATACCACATGTCAATAAGCTCCAACTTGCGCATTGCTAAGTACCTAGGCAGCTAAGAAGCTTCAATTGTCCTTTCCAGAATCCAAGCCTGGCGGCTACGGCCGGTTACAAGGCAGTGACGGGTATTATTTGTGGTATTATGTATGCACTACATCATGAAGCGTGATTACTTAATCAGCAAGGGCAGTTATTCTGTTATTAAGGGTAATAATTATTTCGCTAGCTACTAATTATTGGGCAACATAGTTCAAAGAGATGATTGTTGATACGATTAACATTGGTCTCCAATCCAAGGATGTGAGTCTTCCCTCGATGGCTCCAAATCTTTGGTCGATGGATGCAAACCCAGTTTGCATTGCCTGTAGTATCGAGTCAAGCGTGGTATCGCCATGGGTTGTATGAAGAGCGTCCATGATTCCTTGTATTTTACTGTGGATAATAGTAGAATACGGATCTTATTGGTCCAGCTGTTGGAATCAATATGTCCGGCGTCGAGAGACACGAGACGATCGGCGTTTATATTGATGAAACATTGAAGAGTGTTTGTGTACCACGCAAGGTGATTATTTGGGCCCAAGGGACGGTTTACTAAGACCTGAGTTTATATAATACCAAATGACCTACTTGCCAGCCGCTATCTTTATAGTTGTTATTAAATCTCCCTTCCAAACAGGTATTGCTTTTTCGTTCACCTTGTACTAAACTATGCTACCGCAGCTGGGGGCTGCAGCACACCTGCTATTAAATTCAACACCATCTCAAGAAGCTGGTTGGCTATTCGCGTGACGTAAAAATGAAGTAAGGTGTGATAAATCAGGGAACTAAAAGACTTGACTAGATTTAACTTAAGGTTGATTAAGGGGAGTGAACGAATAATACTGACAACAAATACGCTATGCAAGTCTGGCCCCGGCGGCGACCTGGGTATGTGTGTGCAAAAGCCTCGCTTTCGCTCCTCGCGTTCGCTTGATCTTTCCCGCTCTGTATTGCCTGTTTCCGCGATCCGGCAAGCACGGGTAGTTGAGTCTGTGGTCCGCCGTTCGTAAGATGATTAGGTATCGGATATGCAATGTAGTCCCAGTAGCCTGAGCCAGCCTGCATCTTTTGGCCAACTCTACACTAGGGTGTCCCATTATCATCAGCTTAACAACCCGACCAACAACTAACCCCCACGTTTTCCATGTCAATGCGCCCTTTGTACCTTTGACGTGGGCCGAATTAGCCGTCGTTCGAACTCGGGCCTAGGCGCTGCATGTTAGTGCAAGTACTCGCACAGTGTTTACCCCGGTACCCGCAGCTGCAAAGCGGAGAATATCTGTACCTAGGTAGCCGCATGAAAAGAAGACAAACCGGAACGATATCCGTTGCCCATGTCGTGTAACGTACATTTCTAGACCGAGGAAATTGAGAGTTCCCTGTCGAATGACGCCACAGGGGATAGCTAAACGTGGCAACCAATTAGCATAAGCCCCCATATATCAGCCCTACGGGAACGGATCTACCAGTTAGCGCACCGGCTAACCCAGGGGAAGCGGGGCGAGATACCCGCTATTTGGGGGTCTGATTCCGTTCCAACACAGCTCGATAACAAGAGCGCATTCGTTTGCGTAGCGTAGTTATATTTTGCGGCGTTCATAGAGCAACAAATTGTTGTAGTATTTCCGCGACTTAGGAAACGAACTGACTGACTGACTGAGTTGATTGATGGCCATTCAACAGTTATAGACGGCGAATACTAATACTAACTGAATACAAGAAGCTAACCTAGTCGGTTCATTAGAAGGTGTAATACGTTTTTGTTTCTTTCAGCCAGATCATTTTACTCTTGCAGCACACGATGTAACTCGGTCGCTCGCTTTAAATTCGAATTAATAAGCCTATACGCCGAAACTCACTTTTTGTCGTTAAAACATACCAATTTTCCATTATCGTATCCGCACTGTCCTGTTCACAGACCGTCGAGACCGAGCATGCCGAGAGATAAGTATAAGAGGAAAAAAAAATGAAAAGCAAAGCAAGATGAAACAAACCAACGAGAACTGCAGAACTGACGCGTAAACTTCTCCGCTATGGGACTTTCTACATCTGGTAATCTCCAGGTAGAAGTTGGTACGGAGAACTACTGGTGGGAGGGGTATATAAGTCCCTAAAGGGCATATCTCCAACCGGGAGTCCTGGCTCTCCGCTCGAGAAAAGACACAGATCCCCGGTAGCGCTGAACCGTAGCGGCTCATCTCTTTGAAGTTTGCCCCAAAAGTTCTCGATATCGTCTCTATTGGATTCGCAGGTCGGCGTTTGTGTGACTCCGGCGTCAAGCACTGAACCAGGTGTTAGGTATGCCTGAGACGGCGATATATTCTTCTGTTGCTGCGATGCGTCATGATATCGACAAGATTCGGCATACAGCTCAGGCTGTAATTGTGGCGGTCCTGTATCAGCAGCGTTTTGGCTTAATGAACGAGTCATTTCTGGAGCTGGCAAGATAGAGGTATGATTGATTGCCGTGAAAGATGCTGAAGGTACAGATCGGTAGACACCGAGACTGCCTCTAAACGGTCGGTTCGGGGTTCGTATTCGAAGTCGTTCTGATATGTCTGGCCCAAGGACACCGAAATCCTTAAGCATGTTAAGAGGTCGGTATTCTTCGAGCCCACCGCCCGTGCCACCCTCTCGGACTCGGAGAGTTGATTGATTAGGTTGCCCATCCTTATCGCTGTACCTGTAATAGTCCTGCTTGATTGTATCAAAGTATTCATTCATGCCTTGTAGAATATCTACATAGGTAGACGCCATCTTTTGCCATGTCGACATCCTCAGAAGTGTTTGGAACGTCAATGCGGTTGGTCCCTGTTTGAAAACATCTTCAAGGCCGTCTTCTCTTATGTCTTTATAATCGAAACTTAACATGTGTCTCTCTGTATCCATCTGTGGAAAATGGGCACCGTACAGCCCTACAAATGCTGCAGTCCATATAGCAAAGAGGACAATAGTAGACTGCGGCAATTTGCCCTTTCTTTGACAAATTTCGATTAAGTCCACGATGCCTCTAGCAGCTTTGAAGAGTTGTTCGGCGCTCGATCGCCAAAAACCGGCCGGAGTTTCTTCTTTTGTAAAAGTAGGCTGGTCCAGGGGCCCTTCAGGTCCTCGGCAGCGAACTGGTACAAACGGAACATACTCTCGATGTAGCATGATGAGACAAACGAACCGAAGCATGTGGAGTAGCACAAATGCACTAGAAGCCAGGTGATTTTCATGTTTAAGATAATTCGACCTCGAAAATGCGAAGGTATCTGGAAGTGACGAATCGAACGTTTCTAAGGCTTTGTTTAAACCGTAGAAGTCCGACTCCGGATGCCAAGGGGGGTGTTTATCTTCGACACGACCACCGCGAGAGCTATACTTGGATATCTCACCCCACAAGTTGACTAGCTGTATAAAACGACTTAGTACACTATCGTCATTTTCACTGCGATCCAACTGATTTAGGCGACCAGTTCGTACTTCCATGGCTAAATCGAATTTATCCTCGGAACAAGGAAGCTGGATATCAAGGTCTTCGCCTCGTATCATTGGCGTCCGGTGTTTGCCGCAAGCGAGCATTCGATCGAGAACAAAGCAACTAAACATGATTCGCCGTCTGGTCTCCCTTTGCAGGGCATGCTGGGACTGGCAGCCTACACTCTTGAGCCGTAATTTTGTATCTCCTGGGTCTTTTGCATCCTCAAAGCCGAGTCCCAAAGCTTGTGCCATCCTGATAGCGTGACCAACATACATCCAAGCTGCCACGCCTCCGGACTTCGGTTCCGTTTGACTCCACTCGTAAAGACCAAGCATAAGCAATGCGGCCACTCGGTCTACAGAAGCATTACTCATAAATACTCGTGAAGATCCAAGAGCCATCGACAGGACGTCAGCGTAATATTCTGACGCGGCAGTCGGATCATTTTGGGTCGGGCGTGTTCTCGCATTGGCAGACTGGTGATTGCAAATATGGGCCGTATATCTGACTAGATCAGGATGGAAACGCGCAGTCAGGGTCAAGACACCGAGTAAAACTATGTTACTGTCTGGACTGTGTTCAGACTCTGATGTTCTTTTCCGACCCAGTTTCTCTTTCATCGTCGGTAAGTGTAGGAATGGAAGTTCAGGGAGGAAGTGCAGTTTGTATAAATCAAGAACTTGGTCCCACAGATCTTCAGTCAAGAATGAAGCAGACAAAACATCCTCAACAAGTACAGACGCTCTTTGGCTGTCACATTTTGAGATATCGTCAATCCTCTTCAGACGTTTCCTATCTGAGCCTCCATCTCGCTCTTGCTTGACCAATGCCGAGGGCTCTGACCGTTTAGAGGGGGCGGCATCGGGGACCTTGAAAATGCATTCATTTCCTGTCTTGACGCAACTATCGCAGGGTCTATCGCCATTCGTGTTTTCACATTTAATTTTAGATTTGCGACATCTCGTGCAGGCAATGCTCGAGCGCATTGGAGGTCGCATCTTGGGTTGCCTCTTGCTCTCGACATTGCCTGCTACCGTATGCCGCATCTCTTTTGCCCCATACCCGCCAGTGCTCCCTCCACCGAACACCTTCACCCTTCGTAGGTCAGTATCAGATGGTTCGGTTTCTGAGTGTGCTCGTGCAACTGGAGAAGATGGTTTAAAGAGGGTACCGGACGGTGAGAATGTTCCTGCTACTCTCTGCTTCGGTGTCACGCGAGCTGACGTGGTATTCGAGTTCTCAAGCTCTCGAGGGTCTGAAGGGGAAAGAATAGAGTGAATACGAATTGGAGTTGAAATCTTGACGGCTGGGTCTTGGACAGACCCGGGGGATGAGGATTATTCGGTTGTGGCCTATAGACTAAAATCTGCTGCTAATCAACGCCTCCTGAGGCGTGGAACCCGAGGTCCTCTAACTGAAGACGTGGTAATTGTTTGTATGAATTAGGTTACGTATCTAGCTGGTAAGCTGGACTACTTGTCGAGTAACAATCGAACTTAGGTGAACTGAACATCCAGGTAGCTAGGGCGTTACTAGCTGTTGCTGAATGTGGCCTCCCGACGCGGTGTTACATGCACAGCATATATGTTTTGCTGTGAATCGTATGAAATTTCAAGCATGAACAAAGCTGAAAGATGGATAACGAAGGCGGGTTGATACCTTCTACGTTATTGTTTCACGACGTATCCTGAAGCATCCCAGGGGTGGATGTTTGTCTGTTTGGGGCAGGACTCCAAGTGACAGGGCTGACAGCTAAGTCGAGGGTAACGAGGCAGTTTGGGGACCCTTAATCTTTAGGCTCCACGTCGTTCAATGTTAATGGAAGGAGAAGTAGTAAGATGTATGCACAAGAACTCCTCGTTATTTTGTGACAATGGGTGGGTAACTGGGCAACCTATACTGAAATCATCCGGTTCATCTAGTCCAGATAAGCGGCAGACGCGGGCGGATCGAATACATCAGTCCCAATTACAGCAGTACAGTACAATATCGACGAAAGATGAAAAGACCAAAAGCAGCGCAACCCAAAGGATGATGGGTAAAATGTCGGTAACCAATAAATAGCAAGCGAGAGGGGGCAATCTCGTCCAGAACTGTCGAATTCGGGCGCGTGCACCAGGCGGCTTGAGCGGAAAGCACCAACAATGTCTCACTGCAGCTTCATCACAGTGTAGCACCGACGGGCGAGCCGGCTCCATATCTTGCTCTGCGGCAGCGAGCCGTAGTCACCACTAGGTGTGATACGGGATACAAGAGAATGGTTATCCATAGCATCGGGTCACGCTATGCTACAGCATGAAAGAAGTCCTAGATAGCTTCACCGGTGGCAGGCATAAGCAGAACGGGATATCCCACATGCTACCAGGGTCTGCTTGCCATCATCTGTCAGGATTGAGTGTCCCGGTGCAGAAGAAGATGTTATGAGGGTGCAGACAGCAGAAACCCATGGCTAAGGGTCGAGAGATTGGTAGACACAGGTCCGCCATGCAGTATCACCGATGTGTGGGATTCGCCCTTCCGTTCATACCAGGGTCGAATAATGGGTCTGCCCACAGCCCTTCGTATTATCGAGTCAAAAAGGCCTGCGCACGGCTCTTGTTCTCTTGTTATTAGTTCGGATGTTCCCACCTTGGCGAGCGATGTTTTCAGACTGATATCTCAAAGCCTATGCCGATTAACTAGACGCAGCCCAAAAGCACATGGACTGATGAGTGGCATGCCGTTGAGCTGGTACCTAGATAGATGGACGAGGTCGTAATAATAGATGGTTGCCCACAATTCTGTAGTAAATCTGTAATGTAGAATCTAATTCCTGGCGGCTGACCCGAGAGACAGGCATTCCGCGGACTGGAACATTGCTGACTTGGGCGTTTGACTCGGGACCGGAGAGGGACAGTACGGTAATTTGGATCGAGCAACGCTCGCTGGATGGAGTTATGTAGCAGACGGGTCTTGGTGGTGAAGGACCTTCGAAATCGAGAGACAAGCAGATGGTGTGGAGAGTCAGTTTGGGGGCACGCGTGGGGGGTGCGGGTTCGGGGAGGTTACCGGGGAAGGTTACGGGGGGGCGCCGCTGTAGGTAAGTGTGTAATCAATCAATTGTGTTGCGCCTTAGTGCAGAGCGAGCCACGGGGCTATAAATAACGGAATGAGAGGCAACTCATAATCTTAGACCCCTCATCAAAGCTCTATCACCTGAATTGCCCCTCACCTCACCCGCACTGACGCGCTTCCAAGAATTCTCGTTCCAGGGCGGATTAAATCAAAAGTACTTACCAACCTACTTGGTAGTAGATATGAAGTTGATTTGAAAAGACTTCAATTGCCGATTTAAATTACTTACTTACTTAAGCATGTAGTTAGCTAATTGCCAGGTATCCTGCAGCGGTTTGGACAGGGGGCTGGCTATGTGTGGCAATTAATCAGGGCGCCGATGCACCAATGACGTCTTCTAACCACAGCACCTTTCCCTGTCGCGAGGCCTCAATTTGCACGCTGCATCTAGATAAGCGCTCTCCAACATCAAGCTCCGTGAATGCTACCTAACCTCCATATGTTGTGAGACAACCGACACAACCACCCCTTAAGCGCCGCGCGTTTACAGCATAATTATTGTCTGTTGCAAAGCCCCTGGGAAATACCCCTCTTCTTCATACTTCGTACATACACACACAACTTCCACACGCCAATCCAATTGCCCTTTGGCTTTGACATACCTAATCTACAGATACGGATACATACACCCCTCTAAACAGTCCCGTCCCGAGTACCCTACAACCGGCAAGTCGCCAGGTCAACGGTCTGACGTCTTCCAAACATGGCATCTGGCCATAATGTAAGTTTCCGCCATGCATGACGCCGCGCACAACGCTGCAACTTGTATTGCGATCCAAAGTCCTTCTAATACGGGAGCTACCGAGGGCTAACAAGTCGTCTCCCCAACAGGACCCGAAGCTACTCTATGCTATCCAGGGCGTGTCCGCCTATCATCTTGCCTATGGCAGAGAGGAATCACTGACGCCTGGTGGCCCTCAGACACTATCGTTATTGATGGTTCCTACCTCTTCCTCCTTTGCAGACCCCTCGACCTTTGATGCGCAAGGCGAAGCCCCGGCCGAAGACTTCTACTTGCACCTTCACTTGCCGCCTGAGCTCGACATTCCCCTCCCCGCGACCACTCAGATTTATCACCAACCCCCCAGGAGCTATCTGATCCCCCGATGGGATCTGGGGCCCGATAGTGGCGCCTTTACTCGCATCGAGTTTCCCCCAGTTGGAAGCCGTCCAGGTCTTCAGGAAGATGTGGACACGTTTGAGACAATCTTGGCACAATGTACCGCATTCCTTGAAAGGGCCCCTCCGCCCACAACTACCAAGATAGATAAGGAAAAGTCATCTCCCCATGCGTCGCCACCGAAAGCGAGGTCCTCTGCTTCCATATCTAAGTCCAAGTCGAAACCTTCAGGAGCAGAGCAGCTTCCGGCCTATAACCCCGCCTCTTACAAACCTGGCGAGGGATACGCGAAAGGAAGCCACAGCTCCGTACATGGTGGCCAGATCGTGCTCATCGACGAAGAGGATGGAAGTGTCATCGGCGAGTTATCAGATGGATTCCAAGTTGTGGAGTCTGGCGTTAAGCCTGGGTCTAAGGGTAAGCAATGAATGGTTCTAGACCTGAATATCTGGGACAATTTGTTAACCATAATGCCCCTCAGACCCCGTCGAAATCACCCTTCCTACAGAAGGAAACAAGTTGGCAGTTGTACCGGCGTCGGCGGAAACTATTGAAATGGAATTGCACCCGGCGTATAAAAAATCCTTCATCGTGTCAAAGGCCGCATATGCGTCGCGACTCATCATTACGACATCTGATTTTGTTTCTAACGCTATGCAAACCGGATCAGACAGCTTTGCTAAGAATACAAAGGCTTCAAGTAAACCCTTGACCTTTGACCAGGCAACGCATGAACGAGTACGCCGGATTGGAAAGTTTTCTGGCGGAGTAGTTGAAATGTCATCTAAAACTGTCGGACAGGTGACCAGAGTAGCCCAGAACCTCGGCGCCCATCTCGCTGGACGAGGTCACAAGGACAAAAATGGGAAGAGAGGATATGGACCCGATGGCGAACCTCTTGAAACCTTCAAACCAGGCCTGTTAAATAAAAGTTTGATGGCTTTCACGACAGTAGCCGACGGAATCGACTACGCAACTAAAAGTCTCCTCAGTTCAGCGTCCACATCGGCGACAACGATGGTGACTCATCGATGGGGCGATGAAGCCGGAGAACTTACCAAGCACCTCGGCGGCAGTGTCAAGAATGTAGGTCTCGTCTACATCGATGTTACGGGCGTCTCCCGGAAAGCAATCATTAAGGCAGTTGGCAAAGGAATGCTGGTTGGAAAAGTCCAAATCGGCAATAATCAAACCGCCGATGTCATAGTTGGTGACGCCGTTGGAGACAGCAACGGCTCGACTGCACAATTAATCAAAGACTCGGCCAGCATTAGCGGTGCATCAACAAGAACGGCCCACAAGTAATCTTTGCTTGATGCGGAAGGACCTGGTTAGCGAAATTATAAATACACATGGTTCATATTATATCTGTGCGGAACTTCCAATAACAATGTTAAACGCAACAATGTTGATAATCTTAATAGAGTAGCTGAAAAGGTCTCGGGACGAAATATAAGGCCACCTTGATAGCTATGACTTATTGGCCTATTGAGACGTGGTCACGTGACATAGATACCCTTAATTGAAACGCGCTTGGTCCAACCCGCGCGCGACCTGCATTGCTTTTGACTGACATGCAGGTGCTTCTCATTATGAACCATATCGAATTTAAAAATGCCATGAATAATTCAGACTAATTTCTACGACCTCAGAACCCGTTGCTTAGGATGAGTGATCCTGAGTTCTTGAATTGAACCACAAATCAAGACCCGCTAGTCTCAAGCGCTCTACCTGCGAGTATGTATATATCCACAATTGCCAACTCATATGAGCGACAACATTTTGAGACTCATCGTTGCTAGACTCTCGAGTTTTATCGTAATCCGGTCAAGGAGACTACTCATTGAACTTCGATGTGTCGATACGAGTGCATGGGCTCGATCATTTTGGTATTTCAGGACATCGGCGATAAGATCCGGTCTAAGAGACAGTCCCAGGTCTTGCAAGGGTCCGTCTTTCTGCACCCATCACTCAAACGCTCACGGCGATCGTACCTACTTAGTCTCTGACATGAATATCGCACTAGAGCATCCTCCGCTGCCTCTCCTTCGCCATGCTCCATGAAATCTTGCTCTCACTGTCGGGACACCCGTCACCTCTACTCCGGAATGACTATTCCGATCCCGCCGCATCTTCCCTCCTATCGCCGCCGGAGAGGCAGCTCCTAGACACGGCGGCGCACCTGAGCGATCTTCATTGCAGGCTGAAAGATGAGACCAGTCGCATGCGTAGCAGTCATCCTTCGGCTATATGTCGCGCCGTTTCCTCCGCCATCGTGACGATTCACCTGGGCGCATTCCAGCGCAAAATCCTCGAGGTCGAGGATACCATCCTCCGCAAGGATGCTGCCTTGGTCGGCGCTTACAATATCGTACCTTTGACTGCTGTCGTCAGTCAATTTTCTGGTTGGACTCGGCGTCTGGAATGGTTATGGGAGCTGGTTGAGTTCGTGACTGCGGACGAGGACAAAAGGGACAAATCACCTTGCCAGGCAGCGAAACTTATCGACAGACTACGGAATGAGCTGCAGACTGGCTACGCCGATATCTCTGAGACTGCTCAAAGTCTACTTCAGGTCGCCGAAACGTCCTGGTTGAAGCAAGTCGCGGCCTGGGTTTTATATGGGCGTAGGCCCACGGTAGGCGGTTACGATTTCTTTATACGTGAGGATGAGAGAGAGGAGCATGGATACAGGATCGACAATGACTTGTTACCATCACTCGTAACATCTTCAACGGCAGAATCCATGCTGTTTATCGGCGTCTCGATCAATAGGGCCCGCTCAAGGGCTGGTACAGATTTAGGTGCCAACGTTCTTGGTCATCTCGCTTCGCAACACCAAGAACTGGCGCGGTTGTCATCACCTCTCAACACCGTTATCTTCTCACGGGCCATCACCAGTATTCGATACACATTATCCAGAACAACTCTACAAAAGCTCCTGCCTTTGGCGAGAGTACTAGAAATACTTAAGGTCTTGAGAGAATTCTTCTTGATCGGCCGCGGAGAGTTCGCCATAGCTCTCACACAGCAAGCCGACGAGAAAATCCGCAGCCGCTGGCGACGAGCAGACAACCTCGCCTACGAGAAACGAAACAACCTAGGCACCGTTATCGTGAAGGAAGGCGAAGTATCCGCCGTCCTGGCCCGAACCTGGGCCTTCCTGGGCTCCATGCAAAGCGAGCACGCAGACGAAGACGAAGCTCTCGAGCTCGCCAGGGATCTACTGCGATTGCACGTCTCCAAGTCTATCGAAGCAGCGACACCAGCTAAGAGCTCCGATCGCGCCGGCGATAAGACCCTCGACGCCATCGTGTCCACGCCCTTTCGCAACCTCCTGTTCTCCGTGCCCGTTACCCTGACAATGCAAATACAATCTCCTCTCGACCTCTTCCTAGCCCAATCCGACCTCCAGATATACACCGCCATCAATTCTTACCTCCTCTCCGTTCGACGCGCCCATCTTCGTCTCACAGATCTCTGGAAAATCACCTCCCTACGCCGTCACCACCCGCCTCCTCCCAGAGCCCCCTACGGCAGCACCAGGGCCGGCATAGCGAAGACCAGACTGCTTCGCGAGCGGTGGTCGCTCCGCTCCTCGATCATGCGCAGCACCTGGAGTACCAGCAGCGCAGCCATTTTCTTCCTAGGTGAAACCGAGGCCTATCTGCAAGTAGAAGTAGTCGAAGGTCTATGGTCGCACTTCCACGACTGGTTAACAGGCAAAGGCGAGCCGGCGCGAGGAGAACACAGCCGCCCTCAGACTTCACATGCGACTTTCCCCAGAAGCAGTAACGCCGACAATGACGCGCGGCCAGCATCGCACGAAGATACCCAACCAAACCACGACCCGCAGACCCTCAGCACAGCCCACAGACAATACCTTGGCGCCCTGACGCGACGTCTGCTCTTAACACAACCCACATTCTCCACACCCCTCTACGAACTCCTGATCCAAATCGACCACCTCGTCGCGCTCGTGTACCGGCTGCACGCAGTCTGGATATCAGCAGACCTAGAAGCAGACGAGGGCGTAGTCGACGCCTTCTCGAACCTCGACGCCGAGGAGCGCGACGTGCGCGCGCAGCTGCGCGGCATCGAGCGACGCGTCAAGTTCGGCATCGAGGAAGTCATTGCGGCGCTGCGCTCGCTGAGCCTCGACTCCGCGTTCGCGGCGGAGATGGAGGGCGAGGAAGTAGAAGAGGAGATAGACGAGGATGGGGTGGGCAGGTATAGACCTCGTCGTGTGGGTGGTATTGATCGTCTTTTGATGAAGCTGGATTTTGGAGGCTGGTTTGGGCCGGCAGCTGAGGATGGGACGGGGTTTGATGCGCGTGCAACGAGGTGATGACTATCTTTCGTAATCATGTTAATAATGTCATTTTAAGGGTGGGAACATAAAGCACTGAAATGACTCGACGAGACACGCAAAATATCTTGTTGGTAGATTGTATTGTATTGATATAAACCAAGCGACCGTTTCTCGCAACGTGCGAGTAATTTGACACCCTCGTCTATAATACGGCATTGACACCAGAACGCCAATGAAGTAAATTTTGTGATTTCCAGCTACGATACCTAAATCAAACCGTCACGATTGAGAATTTTGAGGCGGAAAATGTAATCAGGCGATCGGCTGTCGCCCGCGCGCTTCCTTCCTGGTAACTTCACGGCATGCTTGCAATGAGTCTTCCCGCCCTATTGCGAAAAGCAAAAATGTTCATTTACACGTACCCAACCTAAGACCTAAGTTCATCCCAGTACCGAGAAACCGATGCTGAACGCCATCCATGAGCGATGCGGTAAAAAACGATTTCGCTGTTACCGAACAAAATGCAAGGAAATTCAAGAAGATGCGTTTTGTTCTACAAGCGGGGAAATGAAGCGAAAATGAATATGCATCGGAACCAAGGAGAAGAGCCGCGTCCAAGTTAATAGACCGAGAAAATATAGGCGGCTGAAACATTAAAAGGAAATTATTGGTAAAACACGGAATATGAGAAGCGAACCGAAAAAGAAACTCCGGTAGCGAGCATGAATTTGAGGCCTCTTCGTAAGCGATAGCTTGAGCAATCGCCTAAGCTGACCGAGGCTTGCTTACAGGGTGATGCGGAGATGCCGGGCGTGGCGGAAAGGCGGATGCAATAACAATGTAACTATTTTTTCCCTTTTCTCCAACTCCGTTTCCGCAACTGCGAGTGACAATGCAATGCAAGTTGTAATCGGCCCTGACGATTCATAGTCTGGGTCAGAGCCTTCTGTCGTAGTATTGATTCAAGCTGACGCGCATTGCCTAATAGGCAGCCACAGCCTTCTGAGAGCGAAGCGGGCTCTGAGGGCGGTGCTGATGATGCTCCGAAAAACGGCGATGAAGTAGGTGTTGTACAAAGGACCGGGGTCTGACGAATTCGACGTCAGGCAGGCTGAAGCGACGGATGCGATTCTTGTTGGGTTGCCACCGTACTTTAATACAGTCGTCAACAAGAGCCATGAGGCCAGTCGCAACAACAACACTGTGAAGTAGTTAGCTCAAGCCCAGGGAACAGTAAAAGAAAGCGATGAGTAAGGGATTGTGTACGATGCAAATCGTCTAGTAGCTGGTCGAGGGGGTCACAGGCGCACTTACTCTGCGACATCTGTCTGTACGTCGATCAGGCTCTGATCGCTTATCCACATATGATAGGGAGGAATCCATCCACCCGCATTTTCATCGATCTTTATTTGATTAGGCGACCGGGTCTCGGGGACGATGTGAGCAACAGGCGTATTGTCGCCGTCACGGAAAAGATGGAAGGATATTGTTCCCGTCAACTTGTCGACAATTCGCCGCCAAGCGTAGTTGTGCTGCCACCACTCAAACTCATATCTCTTAGCCTTGTGTCCACGCCGCTGAATATCAACTCGCGCATAATTCGAGAACTCTAGCTTGATGATATTTGTAGGGGTAGGGCGCACTCTCTGCTTATGCTCATGCGTGAACGAGTGCTCGAAGCTACCGGAAACATCATCGTCGACTACAGCCGTTGAATGACTTGTTCCCGGCCGGCTTTTTGTAGAAAAAAGCGATCCGGAAGTCGGTGAGCGGCGCAATGTTGGCCGGCAAGTGAGAGTCTTCACGGCCGTCGAAACAGATCTCTGTAATTTAGGATGCCGTGTCTCAATTGTGTCCACATATTTACGCTTGGAGTTGCAGACCTCACGACCAGAATCGCGGCAATATCGTCGCAGGGAGAATTCTCGCTTGCTTAGATCGCGCATACGTAGATGGAAGAGTTGGATTGTCTTTTTTCGTCGGCCAGAAACGATTGTATCCACGCGAAGATTCATGTTGCCATCTGGTGTTAAGTCGTCATGGCGGATTATGAGTTTGTTCATTGATGGGAAGAGAGCAGCAAAATCCTCTGGCGTGGAGGGCCGAACGTTGATATCTTCGATCTCATGGCGATATATAGGTAATGGGGGAATCTCCGGGTATTCAATGTCGCCATCAAGTCCTAGATCCTCATCTTCATCATATGATGCGCGCGATGAGTACGTCTCGACAGAGGAACGTTCATACACGCTTGTTGCCGGGGAAAGGTCCGGGTCAGGGTAGCAAGACGATTGTGTTCTCGTAGTCCGTGAATTTGAGCCCTTGGTGGATGGGGGTGGGCTGTCATATAGAGACGACGGGTCAGTGCTTCTTGATTCGTAAGAGTCAGAGCTTTGTCTTGTATGCCGGGTACTGGTGGTGTGATACGAGTTGTTGGTATCCCCCCTTCGAGACATGGTGACTAGTATGGTGACTAGTATGTCTAACGGAAAGCAATGTGTTGAAATCACAGATTGGTTTGTTCTGAACGTTGAAAGCCAGAGAGGGTGGCTATGCCTTATATCCGCCGGAGGGGTATAGAGCTTTCAGGGTCTTGGATGACTGTGATCGAGTGGACCGGTAGATCCACACGGCTGTGATTCAATATATATAAGTAACCTCCGCTGCGGCCTAAAGACGAGGTACCCTCGATTTTCTATGTGCAAGGGAATAATCCTGGGGTAGTGGTGCTGAGCTTGGCCGTGGAAGGGGAGAGCTGGGGATGGTTGAAGTTGCGAGGCAGCGCTCCAATGAGCTCTCTGGAATCAGAGTGAGGTGTATGTCGAGGAAAATAATTCTTCTATACGTAGGAAGACAAACGTTCGCATTTCAATTGACGGGTCAGGTCAGTTATTAACTAGATAGGACGACTGGAGCAACATGGCATGACGAGAGACGTGGACTTGATCGCAGGGTGAATGAACTGGGGTGTGAGCTGACGGCAGACTCACTTACTAACAATACCGAATGCCTACTTACTTACCTGGAGAAGTACCATCAAAGCACACAGCACAGCACATTGTGGATGACAGCCAAGGCAAGCCCATCCGGAGAGAGATCCGCGGGCAGAACCGGAGACTGTGCATCATCGAAAGAAGCCCCTCGGTACCTGATGATGAGCAAACGTGGTGTGTCATGGCTCTGCGGGACTCCTCGGCTTCGGGCGACGTTCGTTGGGTACAAACCCCGGTCAGTCGCGAAGCTGGCGAGCAATGACAGACGCATCTAGCATCCCAGGAGAAAGATAGGTGTGTGGGGGTGGGCGAGTGCAGGATCTTGCTGTACGGGACGCCATCTGCGGCCTGGGGCGACGACAGCACGCACGCATATGACATATTGCCTTGTTAGTCATGGGCAGATGGGCAGCCATCCAGTCCGAGAGTAGATAGGCGGCAGGGAGGGCGGCGACAGCGGCTACTGGTACGTAGATTGGTTAAGCACCGCCAGTACATAGCTCGCATGGCAGACATAGCATACATAAGTATACATCGTATTATACACTAGCAGTTGATATGTGCGTATAATTCACGGTAGCATTGCAGGCGACGCCCGCCATTGGCGATGGCCGGGGGGGTGATGAACAGCCCGTCGTTGGTGGTGGTCCTGGGCGGTGGGTGCGATAGTCAGACGTCGAACCACCCAAATAAGCCAGCCAACCAACCAACCATCTCTTTCACACGTGGTTCAATTGCGGCATTTGGCGAGATGCATTCTAGAGACTTCCAATCCGGTATATAGCTTTGGTGAGCGTTGAACATAAGTCGTTGGCACAATATGTTGTGCAACAACACCGAGAAGCACAGCCAGACCACTACGGCTCCTAAGAATAGGTGATGTGCAAGGAGAGCAAGTCAAGAGGGAGCACGACGATGGTGGGGTTGGAATTGGGAATCACAGTTCCAAGAACGCAACGCGTGCCTGGCGTTGGGTATAACTCTGTCTAGGTCAAGGTTAGTTAGTGTCCTTACACGTAACAGTCCCCCTATCCCCTATAGTACTGTACAGCTGTACAGTGGGTAGCGCCTAGTCCAGCCTGAGGTTAAAGCGCCGAAGCGGGATGGTTGCGATGGAAGTTGCGATGGAAGGCGAAGGCTTCAAGGGCTTCAAGATTAGGTAGTTACTATCGATCAGGCAGAGTGCCACCTACGACCGTGGCTAGTAGTGGCTTTGGCCACCCGGGACCTCGACCCTCCATCAATCCAAGACACCAGGTTCCTGCTTTTTTTTTTTTTTTTTTTTTTTTTTTCAACAAGATTTATCTGACCACTCTTTCGTCACTATCTATGGAGTTCGCCGATACGAGGGGACAAAACCACTCAACACCTTAACTTAAGCATTCAAGAATTTCAGCCGAATGAAAAATTTTCTCTCTCTTTACACTGTAACGTCGTCGAGACCAATTGGCCAACTGCAAAGCCAAGTCACGTATCGACGATAAATGTGTGTGTGTATGTCGTGTCAAAGAAAAAAAAAGGGTAGCTATCTTCAACTAGCTCGGCTTAACTACTTCGACGCGATAGAGTAAACGCTACCTATGATCGCCATCGCGGCAAACAGTGCCGAGCTGGACAATTCAGTCGATTTGACTATCGTGACCCCGCCAATTGAACCACATGTTGCGATATCACGGAAGGGAAACCGACAAACCGACATAAAACCGTTGTTCGTGAGTATTGCGAGTCAAGCCCACGATGTCTCTCTGTCGCTTATCGCTTTTCCACAAGCGCATCGCGAATTGGTCAGAGAATCCAAGCTGCGATGTATAGTATTAGCCGTGTTATCGCCTGCGATGCAACCTTCGCATCAAATAACAGCTCGCATATTTCCAGTGAAAATACCACCTCGGCATCGCCATCAATTGCCATGGGCCGAATGACTGGCTCTCCTTGTCCCTATTTTCTTCTGAGTTCCCCTTTGCAATCAGGACGGCATATTCACTCAACCACCCTGATACATCACTTTAACAACCGTCGCATCGAACACTATAGGGAGGGTTCCTAGCCACGTACGTGATATGCTAAGTCATCAAATTCATCATTTACTGCTGCGAACCTTTACACGTGTTATCCATGTTATTCAAAGCAATTGAGGTTTTAGATATCAGATACTACCTACCCAGAGACTAGGCAATGCAGGCTATCAACCAAGCATGAAGATCGCACGGCCCTAAATCAATTTTCTAGGCACTGCCAGCTTGTGCTTTTGGAACTAACGCGCCATGGAGCTTCACGATCGTTCCCGTATCAAGATGATGGTAGGATATCTCAACGGCATTGCTGACACCTATGAACATGCATTTTACACTTTCCATCTAGTCGAATTGACTAGTCAACGCTACCTTGTCCCCTTCTGCACTCCTGCATGTTGCCTTTTCGGGGCAGCGGTGTGGCAGTCGTTCATTCGCTGGTTGGTTGGGGCCCGACCTCCACGTCAAATAACATCGTCTTGCTAGGCATCCCGGGGACGCTCAGGCACGTGTTTCAGACGCCCCATAAAGTGCCCATGCTGAGGCTATCCTAGAACTGCGCAATGGTTGGTCGCCAGGTGTTATGCTTCTTTATCATGGAACTTCTCAGAACGGTAGTTTGCCCGGTTAGGTCACTATGCCCCCTCGGCGCAGCGAGCATCGTCTACTACGCCAGCCCGGGCTTCGAGGATTTGATCACATCTTAGGCTTACCAAGCCCAATGGTAAGGCGCTTATCACTCTTCTCCGAGAACGGCGCCAAGCTCTATATGTTTCGCCTCGGTGTCTACGTTAGAAATTCTGGTGAACGAACAATTAATCATTCAACTGACAGACTCTATCCAGTGCCTGCTCTACAAAACATTAAGCGCGTATCAAATGGATAGCTTAGAAACGTAGAACACTATCAAATAACTGCTTAAGAAGAACGGGCCAGCAAGGATAAATGCTCCGAACACCTCGTTCCCGACAGCTTAAACATGCGTTAGACAAGGTCCTACCTGACTTACATCCCGTCTCCCTATTCAAGCATGCACCCCACAGACGCGAGATACCGAAACCGGTATATCGTATAAAATGGACCTCAGATACGCCTATTTGACCAATTACAAGGAGATGTCAATGCATTCAAGTGGTTCTCGACAATCAGATCTTCCTAATATAGGTCTTCTAGGAGAGTTTTGGTCAAAGGTCAAGCGAACCATGTCTCTCCGGGTATGGTCTCAGCTCCGGGACCGCGACTCTATGTGGATTCGGGAGCAAGCGCAAAGATGTCCGATTGCTTCCCGCAGCCATGCCGGTCAGGCATATGTAGGTTTCAGCAGGCTACGCTTTCGGCCACTATCCAGTCTTTACGGCAGTCACCTTGAGCTTTTGCCTATCAGGATCGGTGTTGCCAAGATGTCATTCCACCCGTCGTCGTTTTCGGATCGCTCACCAATCGCCAATTGGTCACCGTGAGGGTCCCGACACCGCTTCCGCCGTACTTGAAGCCCGTCTCTTCCGGTATCCGAGGTGATGATTTACGAGATCAGCGTGTAATAGGCGGGCTAGTCTTGCTGCATAAGCTGGGTATCATGAAACGCACTCGACGGTGTGCACGTGCTCATGACGCAGGACTCGGTCAGAAAGTCTACAGGAAGCCGTCCATACCTACTCTTTGCCACCTGGCGCTGCCTTTAATTACCTGGTTTCACCTTCTATTTATTGGACGAAGAGAGAGCCGCGAAAGCGATCGCGTGACATGGTTGTGGCGAGCTGCACTTTCCAAATCGCATGAACATAGTTGATGGTATACAAAACTGTCAGACGCGCATCTGCGCTTACGGGTCGTTCGTTATTCGTTCAGATTGACGACGGCCCCCGTCTGTTTAGCCGTGCCACTCACCTGAGTTCTTGCATACGCAAGTTGTTGCTTTCCGAAATATTGGGCACCTACGTCAGTCTCCAGAAAAGATAATCATTGAAGTTCACAGCGACGACAAGAGATATGCCAGCATTCCGCGCAGTTGTCTGATGCGGTCCTCTATGTAGAACTGGTTTCCTCACCAAGGCACCACGTTGCATCAGCTAGTGATTTAAGATTAAAGTACTGATCAACGCAGCTTATCTGTCTCTGAATGCAACACGTAAGCGTATTCACAAGCTATATTTTATTGAGTAACGACTCGATTCCCACTAGAGCGCACTCCACTCAACACGTCAACCGCAGTCTTGTGCCAACATGGACTCACACAGCTGGCAAATGTGCCCAGATACACAATCTTGTTTCCGTTTGATAAGCAATAAGACCTACACCATTCCAAGCTAATCACTATTCGAGTGAGTCATTGATGGAGAACGAAATGTCGATCGAAAAGTACCACTATCTACCCAAAAACGCATGTGCTATTTTTACATCATCCACCCGAGCTTCAATATCTGAAAACTGGATACAAACTAAAGAGCGCTATTTCTTAGGTAAAACACTAGAGCGTTGTCATGCATCCGAGGCAACACACAGAATGGTTCTCGGATTGATTTTATGATATCTGTAGTCTCATAATAATGAGCCAAAATTTACACTGAGATGGGTAATTATAGTGTATATCTTCAATGTCATTGCTGAGACTTTCTTCTTGTCTTGCATTAAGTCTCTACAGAGAGATAAGTCTTTGTATAAGCTGGATCTTACAGCTATCGAGACCTCAACTCACCACTCCCTACACATGAGGCAATATCTCTTAAAGTAAGGCTGAAAACAGCTGCTTTAATCTCTCGCTAAAAGCAATCTAGCTTGGCGATGGATACCATATTAGATGTGACACTTACCGGAATGAAGTAGGTTCTAGTCTTTCTCATTAAAGAATTCTAACTAACTAAATTTGCTTCGCAGATGTGTTTCACAACTCTTCATAGTTCAGGAGTTAACACTACCTGCTGACTGTATTTGAGCCGAGTTAGAAACATAATATCCTCTTAATCGGAAATATGCCCCTATTATTTTCGGTTCATGCAGCAGTTTGTCGCCGCTATTAGGTTCATGCAACCACTGCATGAAGTCTGTGAAACAAAACAGCACGTGCCCGGCCGCCTCAACGCGGGATGAAAGTGTATTACGTCAAGCACGGACCTCAATCCTACCTTTCAAGGAGACCGGTCACAGACCAGAGGTCGTTTAACGACAGGTTTCTCTACAACCAAGCAATTGGGTGAGCGAGGGTCATCTGATTAAAAAATATGAAACAGGCAGGCTACACATGGCGATGCTACAGTCTCGGGGCCGTTGACTTAAAGAGATTCAAGCTTCACAAAAGCAGTGCTACCATTGTCTGCCTTATCTTAGATCTGACGTCAGAATATTAAGGATAGGCCAGATCTATGGGTGCACAGTCAGAAGCTTATTGAGGGACTAAGGATTGGGCTTGAATGAATAGGAGAAACAAGAATCTACCAAGTTCCGCGTTACAGTTTACTTTTGCTAGTGCTCCTGTTATGAACTCCTTGACTCGACAAGTTATTCGGATGTGATTTACGTTATTACATCACAAGCACGTTAAGACAAAACGAATAGGTATCTAGGTACTTATTCTTAGCATCTGTCAATTGCTCGCTTGCCTCGACCAATCAGAGGTTGGCCTAAGCGGCGAATATCACAGCAACAACAATAGCGCACACAATAGAACGCGAAAGAACAGACCATAACTTAGTTACATAGATACCTCAGGACAGTGAATGCCATATTTGTCCGGCAGTATTAACAGCTCACCGCCTTCACTTTGTCTACAAATACAGGCAACTCTTCCAATCGCTGACTCTCCTCTTCCTCCATCACAACCTTCCGCTAACAAACCAAGGTTGGTAATTAGTTACCAGCACCTAGTCCTGCTTGGACTAGGTGCCACTGGTATCCAGCATAACGTTGGATACCAGTGTACGGTAACTCTTTACCAACCTTGGACAACTCAAGCGATGACTACCGCGTTTGAGCTCGGTAATTGGCTACAATAGTGGCCTTTTACCGAGCTCAAACGTGAAGGCCATAACGGCATAACTACAAGGCCAACGGTAAGTGCCTCTACCATCCCTTCTCCAGTCTATCATCAGCCTTCATTTGTGCAACAGTGGACAGTTCAGGTGCGGCCTAGATCGATCGACTAACTATGTTATTAGAGGCCAGCAAGGTCGAACCGGCCGTGCCAGGCGATGGCCATGCTTAAATGCATGGAAGTCGACGCAGAGGTAAGCAGTAACTCCAGAAGATAAATGCATCCATCGCTAACTTTTCACGCCATTTTAGGTCGACTGGGAGAAAATGATGATCAAGCTAAACCTTAATCGCCGATCGACTCAGTGTAAGTTGCACGCTTCAAAATACTCATTGTTTCTTCTGATATTAATGTTGTGCAAGCGAACGGCAATAAATATAATCAGTTATACCCAAACTCTGCCAGGCTATCCATTAGGAAATAGTCTAAGGCAATCTGCAATTCGCCATTCAAGAAAATCATACTTCGAAATTCCTTACCATCGCACTCGAAATTCGACATGCCGGACACAACACCCCCCTGCAGCCCGCAATTCACAACATGCAAAATACCGACTACATCCATCAACACATCCTCATCCTCATCCTCATCCTCTGAGCATCCAGATCAGTTACTCTGTTGAGTTCAAGGGATTTGTTGGCAAGATTTGACATTCACAGGATTCAGGATCCGTGGTGATCATGGTTAAAGGATTATCATACTCGGAACTTGTAACACAACCCCAAACACATAGAACACACAATTCTATTATCAGCAAGCCACCTCATACACCTTAAAAAGCAAGTTCAAGTTTTGATTGAATACTTTTGTGATGTCCATGCAAATCATGCAACCAGACCCATGTTCCAGGACTTTTTCAATGAAAAACCAAACTCTGTGATCGTGGACACCGTAGTCCTTATGTCAATTCAGTCTGCCCGTAAATCCAAATTGCTGTCCTCCAGTCTTCTTTTCGCATCCTGTAGCATACCGCCATCTCGAACCGGGCCAGTTATAGGCGAGAGGTAGCTCTAGAAGCATGCGCGGTAGATGTTCGGGTAGGGCGAGTAATCACAAGATCACAATTCTTGCACACCTTCGGCAGACACTTGGAGTGAATGCAGGCGTAACCGCGCATATCGCCACAGAGGTGGACACACTCCTGGCACGCCTCATGCTGGCACTCGTCCTTTTCACGCTTCCAAATTTCAAACTCCCATTCATCTGGGTCGTCGATGCCGACCAATTCCACCTCAAGATCAAGATCCGGTAAGTGCATGGGAGTGACTGCGACCTCGCTCGTGATGTTTGCGGGGGAAAACTCGGGTGCCTCTGTTATTGGACCAGTCTGGACGCAGCGGGATTAGTGAGATGGATGTAGCGAGGGAAAAAGAGAAGTAGGAGGGTCTTTGCACTCACGCCGACGGAGACTGGACAGGCGCTGGCAACCACAGCGGCTAGGACGGGGAGGACAAATATTGTGATCTTCATTTTGGAAGTGATTAGTTTGAGCTTGTTACTCTTGCTTGCTGGCGACAGATAACGAGACTTGTGCTGAAAATATTGAATGGATGTGAGAGTTGAACGGTGATTCAATTTATACCATCACTCTCTGTTGACGGCTACGTAATAGAAGGCGGATTAAAGATTCTGTGTTAAACACCAGCATTTCACGACTTTAGAAGCTTAATTTGGACCTTGTAGCAAATCTTAAAATTAAGGTGTTCTTTCTTCGATAAGGTGGCTCTTCATTTCCTCTGTGTTGTCTGCGATCGCAACACGATCCTTTCATGCGTATCCTCAACGGTCACAAGTATAGAGTAGATTCCCGGCGACCATTATAGCGAAAGAGACCGTGTTAGACGATGGACATCTCTTGTCACACGGAAACGGTAGCTACTACCCTGTGGTGCCGGCGCTCGAGCCTTCTAACTCAGTATTGAACCCTATCGTCGACCTAACTTTGATTGTGACGCATTGTTGGGCACGTGAAGCTACATAGCACTACAGACAGAACCTCGTTTCTCAGTGTCTCCTTCTGCCCCCCTGCTCAACCTTGAATAACGATAACCCCTTACATCATTTCGCGACGTCATGTGGCAAATTCTAGGGCGCTGCCGTCCTGAATATAACGGCATATGTAGACCGCAAAACCAGCCGACCGTCGACGTCAGGCGAAAACAGCCCCTCTGCACACAAGTATGGAATTTGCAGCACCCGCGTTCGCTCCCGAGCGCGTCGGGATCGTCGCCATCGTCCCGGAGTCTTGGATTTGGACATCCGGAGATCAAGCATCCGTGTCCCGCACAGAACGTTCCCGTCGACGCGACTCCGAGCAAACACCCATCCTCAGCACAAGTATGACAGCAACAGTAATCCGCAACCCAGTCGCCAGTTGACACGGCCTTGGACACGCAGCCTTCCTTGCCGCAGACGTGAAAGTCGCAGTATCGGGCGCCCTTGGAGGGCGGCATATCGCAATTCTTCCACTGACATAAGTGCTGCCTACACCAACCTTGATCTGGTTCCTTGCCGTGGAAACAAGAAGGGACGCCGCACTTATGCGCTTCGCAGTAGCTGTTCTTTGTCTTAGCTTTGGCGTTGCAGGAGCGGCATTTGTGTCGACGACAATGCAGGGAGCCTATGGCTCGTATATCGCCGCATCTATTGGTGTGGCAGATGTGCCGTCCACAGTATGTTTTGCCGGAAAGTCGTGGGCGATCACAATATCCGACATCGCATAGAGGATATTCATCGTCATCGTTCAGAACTTCATAATTCCGCTGATTGGCGTGGTATTGGGGGATGGGGCTATCGTCTTTTACAAGTCTGATCGACGTATGATTGTAATTGCTTTCACCACTGGGGCCTAAGCAAATGAATGAGAGTGCTGTTTTCCAACATGATGCTAATGCCCGCCGGAATTTGCGAGGCCGTGGACGGGCGACGGACGAACTGTTGCTGCGCTCCATGTATTACAGTACTAGCGTCGTCGTGGTCCTATGAAATCGATATGGTCTTATAAGCGACTACAAAGATGTGTGGTACCCTGGAAGATCGAGTTATTTCTTTGGTGATGTTTTGTGACGAAAGCTAGTGGCACGGAATTCGACTGCGAGCCTGCTCAAAAGTCGCGCTCGAAGCCAGGGAGGACTCGTTGCGAGCCACATGATTTTACGTATAGAGAAGGAATCCCGCGAGCGTATGACCCGATGGTGCGGTTAAGGGTTGGTTCTGAGTTGTTTGTAACTGCGCATCCTAGTATACTTCAGACTCATTGTCTAATAGGGGGTGTCACAAACATCATCCCTTGCTGGCATCTCCCCAGATCTGCTCACGTGTTAACGAATTGAGAGCCCACTTAAAAATTACCTATGTATGTCGATCAATGGACCTGTAGAAAAGAGAATAAAGCTATTTATTCTTGGTGAAATTCATAATAGTGACCGCCATCTACGAACTGATGACTTTGATTCGAATGTAGAGCGCGTGCGTCTCTATTTCGGGGAAGCTAGGCAAGCAACTTATTTCCAGTGGGATTGACAGCTATAGACAATGTACTGCAAGGGAGTGTGTGAGTAGTAAAATTGGTTAAGTGGTGTGCAACAAATTGCGTTAGAAATGACCATTGTAGCCACTTTTGGGTGCCACAGAACGGGTAAAAGTTTTAATTACCTAGGTAAGTATACCAGAAATCGTCTTTCGGGTTTGTTTTGTACCAGCTCAAATAAACAAACTTGCTTAACTTCAATACAAGTATTATCGTTCCTAAGGTTAAGGACTTTATTAGGTTTCTCCCATTCAGTTAATTCTAAGAACTGTCTGTACGCCTAGAAAAGACTAGACACAAAGGGAATATTCGTAGACTACATAGTAATTCCTTCCTTCACCCATTTGACCTGGCTCGATGGTGCTCGACTTTCCCTTAGCTATATTCACCCCTCGAGCCCCTCTAAATTTCACCTCGCTCGACACGGCTCGATGCCAATACACACTGAGCTCCTTCAAGCCCCGTAAGTCCTTGTGGCTTTTCTTAAGGTTCGCGTACCTACGGAACACCCCATAACATGAGCTTGACATGCTTTCCAACACAGAAAGACCAACAATGAAGAAGTCACAATTCAACCCCCCAATGACTGAATTGCTCACTTCTGGCAAAACAATGCAGCTAAAGTAGCCAATCGTGCACTACGGAAGACTTACGCTAGTCGACCTATCCCGCTTCTTACTGGGCATAGGCATCGAGTCTTCCCACGTCCCGATGGCTGACTCATTTCATCCTCGACTCTGCGGGGGAAATGTAGTTGATTCGGTTGGAGGTGAACGTCGAAGAAGAACCAGTGGCCCTCCCACTCATCTGTTTGGGGGAAGGGGTACCGTGTATAGGATAGTAGCACTGTTGTTTCAGACGCTCAAGGTAGGCGACGATTCAGTCACTCCTTATGCTGTAGGCAAATTGTAGGCATATTCTGCGAGTTTGGGATATTTCCGCTCACAAACACTACAAGGACGGCGGCGTACCTAAGATTTAATCAGCTTCATATTGCCGAAAACAGCGACATAACTTACGCTGCAGTAGCCGCGAATACTTCGGCTCGTCTCGCACTCGTCATCGAACTGACGCTCAAAGCAAACGCAGCCGTGAAAGCTGCAATCATGCCAAGCTGAGCGGCATTGTTGGTGACGAAATAGAGGCCTGTGATGGAGCCAACCAAGAGGACAGCAGCTACAAGGACATTAATGACGGCAACTGCGATAGAGATAGATTTCTCGTTGAACCGTCCTATGCGGTGAAATCCATCCCGAGAGAGCTCTTCCTGTGGCATGTCAGCAGATCATATGAGTTTCAGTAATCGGGGTGCTTGCCTTAGTTGGCCAGTATCGCCTCACGAGGAGGGATAGAGGGTCAGTCTCCGATGTTTTGAGGGCAACGAGGTCATTTGAATCATCCAGGAATGTCTTCGCCTGTCCACCGAGCGCCGGGTACGGCTTCTTAAACCATTGCCTGTAAGCATCAAGTACGCGTTTATTGGGCCGCTTCAGATTTGCGAGCTCACTTTGTAATAAGAGAGCCTCATCTGATTAAGTCAGCCTCGAGTACAAGATGACATGCGAGTGCCAACATACGATATTCCTTCAATATCGCGCGCAACCTTATGATCAGGTCTATACGGACTTGCGCTTCTTCATTGCCGGTATCATACCGCTGCGTTAGCGTCTCCCACGTCCTGCTGGCATCCTTTACGTCCATGTCCTCGTTATCAGCATCATTTTTATCCAGCTCATTAAGTTGCTTTTCGAGAACAAGCAACTCGGATTGCAGATATAGCAGATTTCGAGCAGCAAGTTCATCAAACTTCCGATAGATAAACGTCTCATTGTCGCTGTCGAGACTTATCCATCTCGCGACATCGGCAAAGCCCTCTTTCCGATGATTTGGAAGGGTTAAACCTCGGTCGACTAGATTTGTGGTTTTCATTTATGCGTCAGGGCGAGAGAGCAGCCCTCAAAGGAATGGATCTAGAGATTCAAGATAGTTCTTGATCCAGGACCACGGAAAGATGGGATGAATGACTTTTCTCGTTTGAATAACGCAAGTTTCTTGTTCAACCAAATAGAGCGGCCATCAGGGCTACGGTCTGATTCAATGCCCCCAAAAACGAATTTGTAACGCTGAAAATGGCACTTACCCTGTTTGAGTAGCAATATCGAACCAATCATTTAGGGCGGGGATGCTTTCGGAAATGCATAGCTAGACGATGGGTGCCTAACAGAGAGCCTCACGTGGCAGTGCAGGGTTTCTCACGACAGAGGCTGTGAGGCACTGACAGGTAGGTCATATTCTCTCGTAAGCCCTGATTTTTCTCTTCCATTACCCATCACCAAGTTCTCCAAACCGACTTACAATTGCAAGACTGAAGTTCAGTAACGAGTCAAGGAGAAAGACACTGCCTTACCTCAGGGTCTTTAGATATAACATCAGCATTCCCTTTATCGCATCTCGTTTCTTTGCTTGCTGCTTACAGTATATAAACACATATACTCGCGGCTGTCGGGCCTCTTTCCCTCCTTAACACCTTCAGCGTTATTTTTCTGGCGGGTTGAATAGACCTGCCTCTTATAAATCATCTCTGCTTCCTTTGTCTTTTTTATTCGCTTTTTTAAAACAATCTTTAGATTTTTGGAGGGCAATGCCGGACTTTGAGGGACTGCTCACTTTGCCTTCTCGAGCGCCGCGGGCGATTGATCCTGCGGATGATATAATGCGCAATCCTTTCACGGAGTATTACGTTGATTTTGTTGAAGAGAAAGATATAAATGCTCTCGAAAGTGTTGTGAAAAGGGACCGGTGTGTACTCATTCTGTACCCTTCAAGATCGTTATATATAGCTGATACGTATACATTCTTAAGACTACGTGCAGCTACGCTTCTGTTTTTCGGACGAGCAGGTTATTCATCTGCGAATAATGCTGACTCGAGTTTACGTATATCCGATATTGGCTTTCCACCACAACAAACCAGACTCATCAAGCGACCCGAGACCCGCGCCGAAGTTTCGGACTTTTCTTCAGGGGCGAAACAATATTTTGCAAATGGAGATGTGAATGGCATCTCTGTACAAGCCCTCCCTGATAGCGGTGCGGATATGTGCTTCATATCCCCGAATCTAGCCTCTCGTCTCAGCCTACGCCCCACTCCTGGGGAGCAGAAGAGGATACTCCTCGCCAATAAGAAGTCGATCCAATCTCCTGGAATGGTCAAGGTCCCATGGAGATTCAATGGGGAGCAAAAGGCACACATCCTAGACTGCTGGATTCTCCCAGGATGTGTTCACGATCTTGTCCTGGGAAACTGCTTTCTAAAGTTAACAGAAACGTTCACGACATTTCGTCACCGCATCAAGTCTAAACTAGCCGAATTGCCAAAGCGATTGCGGTTAAGGCTTTTAGGTGAGGAGAAACAGCGCTTGTGGGGCACCCTTGATGGTCATCATACTGCAGCACTCCCGGACACGGGCTCGGATGTCATGCTCATCTCCAGCGCACATGCTCAGAAGATTCGGTTGACCATCGATCAGGATTTCGAGAACCAGCTCGAGGTCGAATTCGCGGACGGAACCACCGCCTGGACAAGTGGTGTCATACGAGATGTGCCATGGAGCGTTGGCGGGAAGACGGTTCGATGCGACTTCTACGTTCTCAATGACCTTTGCGTGGATGTTATCCTGAGTAAGAACTATCTGTTCGAGCTGAATGTGTTCTCTGAACACCAGGGTTGCTTCTTCGATACCTATTCGGAGGAGGACCTCTCTCAACTCTGCAACATCCGTCTCATTGGCCGGTATGGTGACAACCTAAACGTTTTGGAGGAAAAGTATTTGGAAGATAGTAAGTGTCATCTATCAGACCTAAGAGCTTCGGCTGATGGAAACAGTGACTTCCCCTGATGCTTTCAGTCCCGAAATGATCCAGAGAGAGCTAGCAAGACGAGACCAAATCCGTGACGAGATATTGAATTTGCCCGAGAACCAACGAGAAGCGGCTACCCAAGCGGAGGCTGAGAGGCAAAGTCGATGGCAGGACTTAAGGCAAGCGCATAGAACAAGGGGCGTGATTGATTCATCAGTGTCACAATCATTGAATTGGCGTAACACCATCCACAGAACCGAGGCATATAGGAATCGAACGCAGCCTTCGCAAGGCCCTCCCACCGGGCAGGTGGCAGAGGACGGTCTCCAAGGAGCTGCCGTCCGGAAGGCGTGGTGGGAGGAAAAGGTCAAAGTATACATTCCTTTGCAATTCCTGAGGAGAACGGCTGTTTCAAAGCTTGAAGTAATAGGGTTGAAATTACTCAAGAAGCTCCACGGCGACGACAAGATTGTATAAGCTGCCCTTGTCGCGCAGTTCATATGCCCACTACCTAGGTAGCTATGATTCCAATGCTATTAGGCGATACCTACACAGGGCTTCACAAGACAAGCGCTTGTGTCAGACTTATTCTTTCCCAAGGCAAACGCCTTGCTTCTCAAGCTCGTTCCGAAAAGGCATTGACACACCCCGTAGGGGACTGGTGTCAGGGAACTAGTGGATTCTGTGTATATAAGTGACTGAACCCCCCTTGGATTTGGGTGGTTCAGGAATAATTGATCACTCTATTGAGCCCTAACTACGACCTCCTGGCTGTAGACAGGTCTCTCTATTCACTCTGGGCATCTATTCTCGGACAACTGGTCTCCTGTGAAATTACGTAGGTACCAGTACACTAGAGAGATCTCATACCAGTACGACCGCCGACCAGTTCGAGTCTGCAAGCAAACTGATATTATACCACCCCTGTTAACATGAGTAGTTCGACATGCGCCTCTCGAAGTGTAAAACTATGTAAAACTATAAACGTAAGCTCGTACCTGATGTGAAACACAATCAATCCCGCAATCAACGTAAAGCACGGGAATGGTACACCGAGAACCGAGAACTGGCCGATAAACTGTCATTCGCGCAAACTTTAGCTTCGTGTATTGGAGCAAGCAAGTAACGCGCGTCCAATTCTGTTTGTGATCGGGGCTGAGCGAGCTAATGACAAACGGTATCACCAGCTGCGGCCATGAGTCAACCAGCATTCATCCAGCTGAAGGCGACCGACTCCCTACGTAAGTAGATGGACTTCTACAAACAGCAATAAATAAAAGAGCTCATCATTCCTGAAAATTAACTGACCAGAGCGAGCCCCCAGTCATCTATCTATCTCCCCGAAATACCTAAGTAGCAATAAGCACGCTAATCCCGACACGGATGACAAAAACATCAATCACAATGCCGTCGCCATCAACACCGAACCCGCTATCTTCGGAAAGCGGACCCCTCTACTTCTGGCGTCCGGGCGAACCCACAACGGGGTTTCTCTCGCAATGGTACGCCTCGGCGCCCTTCGGGGACCGGGACCCCAGCTCCTCCAAGATCTACGCCACCGCCGAGCACTACATGATGCACCACAAGGCCCTTCTCTTCGGCGACGCAGAGATCGCAGAGGCCATACTAGCCGTTCCCGCACCATCTCCCAAAGAGGTGAGGAGCCTAGGCCGCGCCGTCCGGAATTTCGACCAGGCCGTCTGGGAGCGCGAGCGCGTGAGGATTGTGAGGGAGGGGAGTTGGTGCAAGTTCAACTTGCCCGTTGAAAAAGAAGATGGGAAGTCGGAGGGCAAGGAAGGGGAAAGGGAAAGGGCCTGGAGTCTCGGAGATGGCAGGGATGCTCCCGTGATGCGCGCCGCTAGCTTCCGCGACGTCTTGCTTGCTACGGGCACCCGTGAGCTTGTCGAGGCGAGCCCGTTCGATCGCATCTGGGGTATCGGCTTCGGGGCCAAGGATGCCGGAAATAGGCGCGGAAAGTGGGGATTGAATCTCTTAGGCAGATGTCTTATGGAAGTTCGTGAAGAGCTCCGGAGAGAGGCTGAGGCGGCAAAGGTCAAGAGTGGTGAGCAATTGTAATGGCGGGCCGTGTTTAGGATGAATATAAGCTGTAATGGATTGTTTTAACGTCACTTTGTTAGTAACTTCGCTGGAGACAAAATCATGAATTGATCACATAACGGTAGCTACTCGACTTGAGTGCATTAGTGAAGTTGATTTCGTTTTAGAGCGGCTGTACAGACACAACCGGCTCCGAGGTATATACTACATGATGATGTCGTTCCGTTGCGTGGCCGACCACGGCGCCTCCTTTTTGTCTAATCATACAAATTCGACCGGGACATGATGCAAGTCGTGATACACAACGCCTGTAATCCAATGCACAAGAGTGGTGTTTTGAGGTTCCGCCCCATTGAGACCCTCGCTCGACTCCTTCCTCCCGCTTACTGATGATAGATACTGTACAGCTATTAAAATAATCGTGTATCGTATAACCACATGAGAAATGATTTAATCCGCTCGTGTTTCTTATATGTAATCTCTGCCGCTCTTCTGCATCTCGATCAACCTCCATCCCCTAGTCTCGGGGTTGTTAACGTCCTCTGGAGTGCGGGTGATGCCGATGACGTAGGTGACGAGCTGAACGCGGTCTTCCATGCCGGCGGCGAGCTCGCTCGTCTTAGCGTTGCGGTATACATGAACCTCTTGGGTTCGGCAGGTAATAATGAATACGGGAATCTCGCCGGGCTCGAGCATGCGAGCCTTTAAGATATCCACATGTCTGATGTCTAGAATCCGTCCGTCCGACTTCATACCAGCTTGTAGGTATTGTTTAGTCAGAGCTTCGTAGACAGAGTATTGAGCAGCTGAAAGCCATAGTTTGAGCGTTTCAGTATCACCCTTTACATAGGCATCAAGGACTTCGGGTAAGATATAATCGCGAAGCTCTTGTTGAAAGGGCTCGAGTTGAAAGTTAGGGTCCATTGCTCTGATCTTCTTGATGACCATAGCGGTCTCGTTCTCGGCGAAGAACCCAGCAACTCGGTCAGTGATGCCTCGGGCGGTCGAGATTAAAGGGTTTTCTGATTCCTGGTAGACGTTCTTCATACTGAATACACCCTGAACAAATTTGTTTTGGTCGCGGAAGTCGCGCCACGCTTCTTTCCAGGCAGCGTCCTTGTGAAGGGTAACGTTAGTTCCGGCGCTGGGGAGCGTTAGTTAGCATGAGTCGCGAAGAATAACGTAATCATATACATACTTTGGATCCTCAACCATATCCTCGATGTTCCCGTGAATCGCGGCGGCTTTCTTCTGACGCAGCTCGCGCGCTTTTCTCCGTTCTTCCTTCTCAACCCAGCCACCATATCGTGAGCTGCTGCCATCGTCGATGACATCTTTCACGCTTTTGTAGGCATCAGTATCGCGGATCGGCTTAGTCGCCTTGTCAAGGGCTTCTCCGGTGATGTTGGCGCCCTTCCGGACACCTTTCATGACGTTGGTATCCCAAGTCCAGGCTGCACCCTTTCCAACGGCGTCAGCAGAGGTTTTCAGGACTTTCCCAGCTGTTGATGATACGGCGCCGGTCGTCGACTCGTAGGCCTGCCTGGCGCGTCGAACGGATTCACTCTCAGTGAACTGATGGGCCGAGTCGGACAGCTGCTTTGTCGACTCGTTCCACTCTTTCGAAGCCTTAAACTCAGTCTGCATTGTCTCCATGAACACCTGCCACGGAGTCTTGTCGCCGTGGGGCGGGGGTGGCGGAAGATCCTCCTTTTTCTCCTCCTTCTTGCCCTCTTCTGACTCCTCGCTGTCTTGTTCCTTTTTCTGCTCTTCAGCCTCCGGTTTGGCTTCTGATTCGGAACTAGGAGCGCTCTGTTCCGACTTTTTTTCGGGCTTTGGTGCCTTGTCTGATTGCGGGGGTTGCTCCTGGAGCCATCGTGGTGACCCGTGGAAGCCGCGCGATTGTATTGCGGCTACGGTCTCTGGAAGGAAGGGAGATCGGAGGAGGATGAGAGGAGTGGTAGAGATCTGCGAAGGCGTGGAAAGAGAAGCATTGCTTCGCGCGGAGGCGGGTGTGCTAGATATTAACCTCCTGTAGGCAGGGGCTCTTCCGTATGAATGGACAGCCAGCGAAGGCGTCCTGGCGATCGAAGCGGGAGTCGTGCCCCGGGCGACATGTCGTAGAGAGCTCATATTCGACCCAGAGTTTGTGAAGCCCAGCGGCGAGAAAAGAGCCGCAAAAAGGTATTGTTGGGAGGTATGGGGAGAAGAGGCAAAGTCCTCGTTGAGTACAACCTTGCTTGCTGATTAGAACTAAAGGAATCGGGCGACACCGGCAGATAGAAAAAAATAGCACCGACCTGGACTACGGTAGAATAATTCAGATGGATAACTTTCTTGGCATAGAGATTTAAAGTGGCCCGCTATAAATGCAACTATGCGACTCTCTAGTACCGCATTAGCCAATACAAGCCTGGACATGTTTAGTCTTGGCTAAAATTTCCAACTTGCGAACATCAATTGATTGGATAGGTGCTGCTTCGCTGCAACGCCTGCTTCGAGATACATATTACTTTGGGCGGAATTGAATTATCACGAGATCGTTCAGTGCCCCCACGAACTAGACGAGGACGAGCTATCCGCCCCGAGAACCGAAAAGACTGCCTATTCGTGCCTGAACATCGATGCCTCGAAGATGACCCCGTCGACAAGTCGCCTGTTGGCGAAGACCACCTCCAAACTCTCCTCCATATCCATCCGCCCGAATTCACAATCCGTAAGGGCCTTCTCACAAACATGTCTGCAGCAACAAGATGAGCAGCCACCGGCCCCCAGGCAATCAATTCTCAGTAGACTATCAGCCAATTCACAGCCGCGGACCGCAGCGCCCCGTCCAGACCTCATGTCCGATCTCAAACAGGTGTTAGCGACGAACACCATCTCGCGGGCGATGGGCCAGCCGAACACCGGTGACTCGATTCTCGGCGACTCAAGAAGTAAGGAGGAGGGCTGGGGCCCGGAGCACGAGCCCTTCCACTTCCACATCTACGCGCACAAGCACAACACCCACATCACCGTCACGAAACCGAACAGGAGCGCCATCGTCTCCATGTCCACCGGCCAGATCGGCTTCAAGAAGTCGAAGCGCGGCACGTACGACGCCGCCTACCAGCTGTGCGCCTACGTCCTCGACAAGTTGAACCAGGGCGGCTGGCACCGCAAGATCAACGCCCTCGAGGTCGTGCTCCGCGGCTTCGGCTCCGGTCGTGAGGCCGCTACCAAAGTGCTGCTGGGTAATGAGGGACGCTTGCTACGGCCGAATATCAAGAGAGTGTCTGACAGTACGAGGTTGAAGTTTGGTGGTACGAGGAGTCAAAGACCCAAGAGATTGGGCTAGAGTGTGGCTATCTAGTCATCAAGTACAGAGGAGACGAGCGGACAACCAATATGACCGCAGGATTTGTATCATATGTTATAAGCATCAAGCATGTAAAATTCCCTGTACAATGCGAATCCAACCCAGTTGTGACATGCATTCCAAGTTACCAAAGCAAAAAAAAACAAAAACGAGTACACGTAATGCTGCCATGCGCCCCGAAAAAATGAAATTGAGTTTGGTATCAGTCAGACGGGTGACCATTCCGTAACGCCCATGCATGAACCTACTCTCTTGTTGCCCAAAAACGCCAGTCTACCACCTACTATAAATCGAAAACGGTATGAGGACCACGCCCGGGTACACGCTTAATCACCTTCCAGGTGCTCTTTCTGCAGCAGGCAGGCGCCTACCGCTGCTGTCTCTAAACGAATTCTTCTGCTTCCCCTTTGACCTGTTACTGCGCTGGTGGCCTTCGTCGAAATCTGAGTCGTCATCATGGCCGTGCGACGAGGTCGCCAGGGTCCTCCGACTTTCGGAACGGAGCATCCTCGAGCCCTCGTGGGCATCGGTGTCGCTATCATCGCCGAGTAACTCGCCTTCAGCCGTCTCGTAATCCGGGGGTTCGATCCAGTCGCGGGGTACGATGCAAGGAAACGTGATACCGATGCTGGCGGCACGGTTCAACCACCCGGGACCGGGTCGTCCCGTCAGCTTTTGACAGAGGTAGCTGGTAAAATGGTTGCAGTTCCTGGTGAGGATATTGTAGGCGGAGCCGTCGAATTCGACTGAGGCTCGCTGGATGATGGAGTCAATCTCGGCCTGGGTGGCGAACGTGACGCCTTGCAGGATCTCGGTTCGAAACGTGCCGCCAGGTGGCTCGGTTTTGGGCTGCGTCCAGTAGACGCCCGTCACGCCCGGCCTGTCATGTCCTCCGTATGCGTATTCCTTGCCGTTTATCGCCACGCCGGAATGGAGAAGGGACGTGCCGACGGTCCATAAGACAGATGAGAGACGGCCGGGCTAGAGATACACGGTCAGTTAGAATGTATTCGAGCGCAACAATGGTGCTAATGGCAATAGTGACATACGGGAAGAAGATCGTAGACATTGATGACGATTTCGGTCCTTGTTAGCGACAAAGTCGATCTATGCGACTGCCTTGAGGTTCTACTAGATGAGAATTTCTTGGATGACATGGTGGCAACTTGAAGGTGTAGATCTGCCAGATGTCGAACACGACGGAATGGACGCCAGCGGAACGAGGGGCTGAGCTGGTATGAGGGAGGGAATATGGTGACAAGAGTGCCTAGTCAGAAGCCGGTGCTACTATTAGGCAGACTAACACAAAGCTAGGATAGGGGTTGTTCAAAGCAGCTGGCAGCTACCTAAGTATGTAGTTTATACGAGAATTATCATGGACACAATGGACACAGAGTAGATAGTGCTTGATGCACAACTGTGCAACCGTTGTAGACACAGGAATGCATGTGCTCAAACCTGGGCTTAATTCACGAAACAACAAATAAATCACGTTACGAGTCGTGTAAGCCAGTCAGCTCGCGAAAGGACATGGGGCTGCCTGGCTGTGGCAAGGGCCTCACTGTTTCAGATGCTTCAGCGCCTGAAGCTGCTGTTTAAAGAGCGCCTGTTGGTTACGTTGACAGTGGGGGGTCTCGGGGGTACCCTGGCAAAACCCCAGCAAAGACCCCAGGTTACGTCGGGAGGCTGAAAGCGGGGCTAGGCTAGCAGATAAGAAGAAAACAGAAGGAATTCATCAAGCGGGGTGTGTCGGTGAAACTCTACTCCCGACCTCTTGGCACTCGAGATCCATGATCTGGGAACGGAACCCAGCCCGAGGCAGGCGGGGCAATATTGGACGAAGTGGGAAATGCAATTTCTGAGAATCCACTTTGCGCCTCAAGCTTTTTTTTTCTCTTCCAGCCCCTCATGCAAAAGGACATCACAAAAACCCAATCCCAAACCCCCAATCCAATCACCACCTCCAACTCCTCTTTCTCTCACAAGGTCTTCCTTCGACCACATTCCGAAGCGAAAAAAAACTTGGTCATTGACTCGAACAAACGTCATATTGTTTGTTTGACGAGACCTTGAGGCTGGTCCACAGCCAAAATCCTCCACCACGTCTCCCTCTACCCTCATTCCTCCCTCCTTCGTTTCTCTCTCCCGCATTTTTCGACCTATCGCAGCTAGCTCTGCGTTTCCCTCCCTGCCCATCTCTACTCGAGTGCTTAGTTGCACTGCAGTACACATCACCACTCGCACCTACGCTAAGCGACGCTCAGCCCCCAAGATGCCTCCCAAGAAGGGTGCGGTCGAGGAGAAGGTCCTTCTGGGCCGTCCCGGCAACAACTTGAAGGCTGGTATCGTTGGTCTTGCCAACGTCGGCAAGTCCACGCTCTTCCAGGCCATCACCAAGTGCAGCCTTGGCAACCCCGCTGTAAGCCTTCTGCTGCTCTGCGCGTCTGCTTCGTCTCTGACATAGGTATGATAGAACTTCCCCTACGCCACTATTGATCCTGAAGAATCCCGTGTCATCGTGCCAGACGACCGTTATGACTGGCTGTGCTCAAAGTACAACCCAAAGTCCCGGGTGCCAGCTCATTTAACCGTCTATGATATCGCCGGTCTCACCAGGGGTGCTTCCACCGGTGCTGGTCTCGGTAACGCTTTCTTATCGCACATCCGCGCCGTCGATGCCATCTTCCAGGTCGTTCGGTGTTTCGATGACGCTGAGATTATTCACGTCGAAGGTGACGTCAATCCTGTCAGAGATCTAGACATTATTGCAGATGAGCTGCGAACAAAAGATATCGAGTTTGCCGAGAAGGCGATAGAGAACCAGAAGAAAAAGACACGTGTCGGTGGTCAAAGTCTGGAGGTGAAGAAGGCCAAGGAAGAAGAGTCCATCATGGAAAAGGTCCTTGCTTGGTTGAAAGACGGCAAGGATGTCCGAAAGGGCAACTGGACACCTAAGGAGGTAAGATTACCACTTTACTTTTTATCCACCGTCCTAGACTTCCACCTTTTATGATGACAAAGGGCCATAGCGCCTGATCTAATCCCAGCTCTTCGAGTGCCTCACTTATACAACGCAGAGTGCGCACTGAGATAAAAAACATGCTCTGATCTTTGGATCACATTCTCTTTCATATAGCATAACACGCCGTAAAGAATACATGCTGATTCATGCGAACAGGTTGAGGTCATCAACACCCTATTTTTACTCTCCGCAAAACCAGTTGTATACCTTGTTAATCTTTCAGAGAAGGATTATACAAGGAAGAAGAATAAGCATCTCGCCAAGATCGCAGAATGGATGAAGGAACATGCTGCTGGCGACCCTATTCTTCCTATCTCTGTCTGCTTCGAAGAGCGTTTGACACACTTCGAAACTGACGCAGAAGCTGAAGAGGAATGCAAGAAGTGTGGAATTGAGTCCGCGCTCCCCAAAATCGTCACAACTATGCGGAAAGCATTGCACCTGCGTAGTTTTTTCACTGTTGGTACTGATGAGGTCCGACAATGGACTATTAGAGAAGGCACTAAGGCGCCTCAGGCCGCCGGTGTCATTCACACAGACTTTGAGAAGACATTCATCCAAGCCATTGTGTACAATTATAGTGTACTAAAGGAGCTTGGGGATGAGTCCGAAGTTAAAGCCAAGGGTAAGGTCATGACCAAGGGCAAAGATTACGTAGTCGAGGACGGTGACGTCCTCCTGATTAAGGCTGGTGCCGCCAAGGGTTAAGGCCATCGTGGTCCAGCTCAGACTTCTTAGATACGATGCTTTCGTGTTAGTCTTACGATAGACAATCCACCAAAGAATTCTGAAATGACCACAAACCAACTAATCGTACATTGGGGTGGTAACATGGTTTACCTGGTGAGGGATGTGAATCCGGTATTGTCTAGTGAGGCGTGCCAGCGCTAATATGTCGCTTAACTGTGGATTCTTGCATGAAGACAAAGCAGTTACTACCGTTCCATGAAATGTTGAAAGCAGTATCCAGAATGGCTATTGTCTCAGCTAAAGAAGGCCTAGAACAATGAGACAAGACTAAAGGCCGGAAACAGCAATTAATAATGTCAAAGACTATCAGCCAGCACAATTCCCATCATGATGGAGATCTTCACGCATCGCTTCGCACATGCTTGTCAACTTGCAACGTACCGTAAGATGGGAATAAAACTGAGTTTTGTTGACCGAATTGATCGTTCGTTTCGTGAAGTCTTGCGATACAGTCAGTCATGGCGTCCCCAAAAAGACCTGCCCAGGATCATGCCCAAGATGAGCAGACGAAGCAGAGCACTACAAAGCGAGTACGTATAGTCGCCGATGCGTCCTCCAACAAGAAAAGCCCGAAAGACCGAGTGAAGGCCCTTCGGGCGTCGAGCAGGAGCAGCGACGCCATGGATACCACTTCTTCGAATCCCAGCACACTCGGCCTCGGCGAGTTCAACAACCTCGAACTCACCGATGACATGGATATACAAGAAGGCGGGGGCGTACAAATAAGAGAGAACGTAGAAGTAGAAATGGAAGACGTGGAACCTCGAGGCTACTCTGGCTTGTCGCTGCCCGTGAACCCGTTCGATCAGCCGTTCGATAAGTTCGATAACTCATACGCTGACCTGTTCAATAACCTGTTCACCAAGCCGTCGGATGATTTCAAGAAACATCATGAGCCATCGAATGATTACAAGGAGGATGTTGAGCCATTGATTGATTTCAAGGAGCATATTGAGCCGCTGGATGATTTCATGGATGAAGTTAAGCTGTCTAAGTTTGAGCCTATTCTTCCGTCGATGCGAGAGGTACGCGCTGCTAGACGGGCTGCTGAGAAAGCTCATAACGTAGATCTTACCGACGATGAGGAGCCGGAACACGACGTAGGTGTCAAGGAGGTATATCCTAATCTGCCTAAGCGGCTGCGCATCGACGGCAAGACACCGCGAGAGATGCGCGCGGAGAGACGACGTGCTGAGAAAGCTCGTCGAGTCCATTTTACTGAGGAGGAGGAGGACGACGAGGAGGAGGAGAGAGTGGTGAAGCTGAAGTTGGTGGAAATTCAAGACGCCCCTGAGACTGCGAAAACGAATTCAAACACAGATACTAAAGGCGAAGAGGAAACCGAGGGTGGGTGGCCGAAGCGTCAAGTCGTTCGAACCCGGGGTTCTTCCTACAAAACGACTGTCAGCGAAGAGAAAGACGAAAGCGTCCGGAGCAAATCGGTAGGAGACGATGATGCGATAATCCGGCGGGAGCCTCGAAAGGTGGAAGTATTAGGCTCCGACGCGGATGCCGAGGGCGAAACCGACGTGGAGGAGCCGGCAGCAAGCGTCAGCAAGGAAATCCAAGACGATTCAAAAAGGATATCACTAACAGTTAACGTTAACGTTAACGGCGAGAGTAACAAGAAGCCCGTGAAACTCGAGGACATCGACTTCAGCACTGGGGCTGCGGCTCGGTACATCGATTTCATGGCGCGGCAGGGACGCGATGTTTCTAAGCTCTTCCGTCCCGGACCGGCGTCTGATTCCTCCTCAGAAGAAGAAGAAGAAGAAGAGGAGGAGGAGGAGAAGGAGGAGGAGGAGGAAGAGGAAGAAGATGATGAAGATGGAGATGAAGACGAAGACGAAGACGAAGACGAATATGGAGAGTCAGAGGAGTCAGACGATTTTGATGAGCCTTCTACGAATGCTGGAGATAACAATAGCGTCAGCGATCCCGACTCCCCCTTCCTCATATTCCCACGCAACAAGTCAATAGACAAGCTACTAAGCAGTCTCATAAAGAGGATTGCGCGCGTGTTGAACTTCATGGCGCGGGCGCGGGAGAGCGGGATCGAGATCGGGGATTACCAGTCTCTGGAGGCCGTGAAGCAAGAGAGATGGGCCGAGCTCGTCGACTCCCCCGAACACGCTGCCGATTTCGTCGTCGGGGCTCTCCTCCAACTGCCCCTCTTGGATATAATCCCCCTTTCCCAGCGCGCTGCGGAACTACAGAACGAGATGAAGCACTTGGGGGTTATCATTTGATTGGACAAAGGATGAATACACAGGGGAATACTCACACTATTGAGAGAGTCGGCGAGCGAGAAATTTGGCTTGTTCGATGTGGGAGGCACATATTATTTTGGAGGTTGAGTCATATTGAGTTTTTGTGATATAATCTTGTCACTGCTAGCAAATAGATCTGTCTTATCTATGAGGTATATTTAAGATGAATTGCGAACGAATCTCTTAGAACTTCTAGAGTACTGGTCTTGGGTATACAACAAGCTCAAGTAGACTCAACTGCTATTTGTAGTTAAGTACCCCGTCTCTCTATCTTCATCTAAAAAACCTAGGGATATCACTTGCTCCCATGACACCGGTCATCAGTTGATCTCGAAAGTCTCGATCTACGTGCCAGTATTATTAAATTGTTTGGCGACCCACCTGCCCCCTTCAAAGAGGAGCACACCTCCCCTGGTCAAGGTATTCATAACGGCAACTCCATAACCGCCAGCTCCAGCGCTCTGAAGAAGGGCGAAAGGGGATCGAGCTGCCACTGTGCCTGCTACAGAGTGCGCGGCTGCTGCTGCGGTACCTAGTCATAACGTCAGGGTTTCGAGCCGATGGAGAGATCAATCACACCGACCTTGTCCGATGCCTCCCATTCCAAACCCCAGTAAGTTCAAAGCTGGTCCCCAGAGGAGGCCAGGAGCTATCACGATTCCGAACTTGGTAACATCCCATGCGGCCCTAAGTATCGTTCCGCCGGGATCCCTGTGAAGATCTTCATCTGCCTGTGCGGCCCATGCTCTGACCGCGTTCAGGATGTCATTTGCAGCAATGTTCAAGTGGAACTCGGGTGCTTCGAAGATGGTCGGCCAGCGAGGTCCTAATGTGTTTTCATCACCCTTCAAGACGCGCCCTACGTCTCTTTTCACAGCATCAAGATGAAAACCCGGTGCCTCGGGGATCGTCGGCCACCGCGGGCCCGGGGCATCGTCTTCAGGCTTGAAAGCTTCCTCGATGTCTCTTTTCGCAATATTCAAATGAAATCCAGGCGCTTCGAAGAATGATGGCCATCGCGGGCCTGCTACTTCAGGGGGCAAATTCGCAGTACACGTTGTGAAGTGTATCGCAAAGACTAGAAATAGCAGTGTACACTGAGTCGCGAGTGTCATTGCGGTTAATTGCGACATCCGCGACCCCGATGCTGACAAGAAACGCGCACGGAGTTGCTCTGGTTTGCGAGCGGGGAAATGATGAGCTGGCACGCACCCGGGAAACTGGTCGATGTGGTTGATGGTGAGATTTCATCGGAGGTATCGGGAAGTTTTGTTACATGTTCTTACGTGTTTCGGAATAAGCCAGTTAGTTACCTGATGTTGATGATGGTAGGTATCTGCATGCTGCCTAATTTGGAGTACTGAAGTTTGGTGCCCGTAGGAGCCTCCAATCAAACCCTTGATCATTCAAGTGACCTATAACCAAATAAACAAGCTATTCGTTCTACATATAAAACTAAATTATCACATGCTATAGAAAACTCAATTCGAAAATTTGAGAAATTCTAGCATCTTGTAACTGTGAGCTCTTTCAATCCGCGAAGGCGGCTTGCTGTCTTTATTTGCTCTAAGCTGGGGTTGAAACTTCCCCGGTTATACATAAACTACTATTCTTACGCGAAGGGTCAAAACGTCTTTGTAGGCAAAACCTAGCTATATGGATACGTGCGATTGGTTCTGGGCGAGCTTTGCAATTCTCACCTAAGGCACCGGAACTGGTTTGCATATCCGAGACCGCGGGTCAGAGCCGCCGATATCATGTAAATAATTATATAAGCGGCAGATCGCAGACTGAGTACCCATATTGGCCTGATCATAAGGACGGGCAATGCGGAGCGAGATGGGCAAGATCAAGCAAACGAAAGCGAGGAGTAAAAGTGAGACATTCGTATATACTCCTTGATGCCTTGGGAGGTTACTGCAATTCGAGTATTCTTCTAAGCCTTGGAGTTCTAGTCCCTATTAGGGCAATGACCGGGGAATGGAGAAGCAGATATATAGTGGTTCTATGATATGGGTTTCAAAAGTATGCAAGCCATATCAATAAAAAGTGTCTACTACATTTCCTATCATATGCAGAGCATTGGAATCGCCTGCACAGGGGCTGATTTTCCCGAGATTCAATAATATCCAGATATGTTGGCAATTTCCTACTCTCAGTTGTTGGATCTTTATTGACATATATCTTCATTTCAATGTTTTCGTGAATCGGAAGCTCGCAGTATTACCCTGAATGCCCTGAATGCCATGAGACGTAAGTCCAGCTATCTAGCTGCCTCATAGATTAGTGAGAAATTCGCGAGAAGGACATGTCAGGATCTCTGGTATGGGGTGCCTATAAGCCTCGTTGTTTCGTGAAGAGGTCTATCATCCTTCACATGCTCTTTGTTTGAGGTGATCATTACAGAACAGGACTCACTTGGCCAATCCGTGAAGTATCCATTTTTAGAAAAACAAGCCACATTGGAGTAGATTATTGATGCACATCATACTTCGCCGTCTAGATCCTGGCCAAGAGCGCACAGCTGGAGTGATAAACCGCCACCTATTGTTATTATCTCCAGGGTGTGCAGAATGTGCTCGGTCACGATCTTATGCCCAGTATCAAGCCTCGGGGGAGCCTCTTTCTGAGCCCAATCAGCAGCTTCATTCGTTATCTTTGAGAATTCGTCCGTTACCAAAGTTCCACATAGCTTGACCTAGTTGTTGGTCGTTTGCATCGACCAGGGGAGGGATCATACAGGAAGTGAGGAGTGTGTAAGTCGCGCTCGAACATGTGTGGCAAATTCCGGTGTTTTTCACTGTCGCACAATGAGCACTCTATCAATCGTATCACACTTTTATGTCTCGTGAATGGTTTTTGAAACGACCGGAAGAGTCATCCGTGTAGGGATGACAGTATTCACGATCCTAGCGGGCGATGATAATTAGGGAAAAGCTACAATCAATGGTCTCCCACCAAATATCAACACGCCATCCCTAACCATGTTTTATTATAGAAACGCATATGACTAATGGCCATAAAAGTTTCAAGCCTTGTGACCAGCCTTGGAGCATCCTGGCGTGGGTTCAGTAGGGGCCTAGAAGACTCTAGTGTATAGCTCCGAAGATGCTTACCAACGTCTCCCAATTTGCTTAATACAAAGCAGGAAGTTTGCACTATCACTGAAGTGGTGTGAGCGGAAGGCAAAAGAAACATGGCCAATAAGAGCACACAAAATGACCACAAGGGGTAAAGGGTAGAAGGCTAGAGGAATACTAATCAATCGCTTTTCTGTGTTCTTATCTACACTTATTTCACGCGTCAAAGGTTTTGATAATGTCTAGTTCCGTAGAATAAATGAATAATATATGATATAGGGCGTCTTGAAAGGCATTTTTGGGCGTACGGCAGGTCTATTTCCATATGCGAATTAGAGAGTCTCTTTACGCTGAATAGGACAATCTATCGATCTCATGATATTCCATGTGTTCGCTAAAGAGGAACCGGCTAATCTCTTCGATATCGTATCAAGTTAACGGTTGATGGGGTACGTAAAAGAGAGTGAAGACCCAGTAGAGAACACCGCAGTTACTAAAATTTACATCTATCTGCAAGATAGAAGACTCTTAATACGGCTCTAGTGGGATACAACTCTGGGTTGGTACAATTAAGGGGTAGCATGAGGTATATCTTTCATGAAGCTAGCACTGCTCATGTTGTTAGGTTTCCGGGCCGGACATGGCGGCAGTCTACGCCACTTCATTGCGTACATTCACAGAACGGCACAAACTAAAGTTCGAAACTTGGGCCTTAAAAAAGGGTCAGACAACACGTGTAAGCTAGTGAACTACTAGATCTGGAAAAGGCGGCAGCGACTGAGGAATAAGCAGCGTCAGCTGAAGTACATAGAAACATTTAGGAACACGGCTTTATTCTTCCTTGAACGTATCCGATTGACTCGTGCGAGATAATCCAACAAATCGCCACGGCTATGTCGGTCCTATGATCAGCCTCCCTTCAAACGTGTTGGTGCAGCACCATCGTTTTGCAGATATTTATGTGAACCTAGTGTGAACCTAGCGTGAGGAGGGGAAAAGAGGCGGCTTAGTGGCTTTTTCTAGGCTTCGGAGACAGTCTCGGTACCGAAATACCGACAATATGTGTGTGATGGCGGGGGCGAAGCAACCAATAGCATAGCACAACACCGGTAGCGTGACAACTACTCGGGCTGATGTCTGATACAAATGCAGGGTGCAATCGTCAGTAACAAAGGGCAATGAACCAATTGTGGAGAATCAATGGCTTACAAACTTCCCAAAAACGTCACACCTAACTCACATTTGTTGGGAAGAGCGAGCCAAATCGGGGTAATGGGCCGGAGCGGTGATACGGAAAGGGTACCAACAATGGTGGCGGAACCCTTGAAAATAAACCTTCTCACCGAGTTAGTTTTAGTATAGACCTTACTAGATTATGGTAGTATAACAAACGTAGGACTGACATCTATGTTGATCACCTGTTTGTCAAAGGGATGTTTAATTCGAAAAGCGAAATCAAAAAAGCAGCGTTATCAACCAGAGCTCAATTGTAACCGGAAGTGATAAACATATAAGCACCTATGGTATCATGGCTTGGAAGTTGTAACAGTAGATCGTGAAGTTATTTACACCGGTGAGAAAGGACAAGGGGGAAATCGTGGGCCTAGGACGGACTAATGTGATGTGATTGGCAATTCTTGAGTTATTGTGGCAGCAAGCTCTCACTCGGATCCGGCTGATGACCACCATGACAAGCGATACAACTGATCTCTATGCTACACAAGCAATGTAGTCAGCTCTGCCTAAGATGCCACATGGTTGGAGTGAGGCGCAGGGCTAATGCCACCTCTTGAGATCGGCGAATTAGCCTAGACGTTACCATTAGCTCAGCATCAAGAAAACTGCGTACAAGTGTCTATGTTCAAGCAGCGATGTAACCATGGCTAATTTCATCGCTGTTAGGGTCGGTCACCGGTTTGAGAAATAACAACTAGTATGCTAATTCATAGGTCGAGCCAGGACGTGTCCAGCAATCCGTTGGAGATAAATAATTCAAGATTACCGCGCTATTGGTATCCGGTGTGGTGATGCTTACTACTTAGTTGAGGATACCCTGGAGGATCGAGAAGGTGATCCGAGAAGGCCGAGAGATGTCCACGCAGTTAGAACACACCAGGATTTAGCCCGGAGAAAGAGATACGGATGCGGCCGATGATAGAAGAAGCGAGAAGGACGAATCCGAGAGAAGAGAGCACGCAGCCTAGCCCCGACCCCGGCCGGATGAATCTAATCCTTTGAAGATAAGACCATCTGACCCCACGACCCGGCAATATCTGTCACAATGTGTATAGTACAAGGGACAAGACACCCCGTCATGTATATAATAAGAGATTTCTATTTAGACGCAATCAGGGAGCCGGATGTTCCGTTCATTTCACTCTATGACAGTCACTAGAAACCGGAAGCTTCAATATATTCCCTCATTATTTCTTGGATTGAACTTACCCTCCATATAATTACATCTAAATATCCTACGAACTGACATATGAGTATTCACACAATCTAGAAACTGAGGCGTCAAAAAATGGCGTCCTCCAATTATCACCCTCATCTCAGTCCTCCATCACATAACGCAGTCATTGTTAGGTCTCTGATATCATCCACGCCACTTGAGCGTGAGAAGATTCTTCAGGATGTCGAGTATAACGTATTCGCCTTTCCTGCTGGTCTCGTCACTTGTGATTTCCTCTCGGATTCGGGTACATCGGCTATGACAGACCTGCAGTGGGCTGCATGTGAGAGATTTCATGTTCATATTCCCAACCTTCCAGTTTTCACGAGTTTCCATTACAATGATTTTGCCCCCTGATAAATCTGAGAGAAAACTGTTCGAGATTAGTAAACCATAATATGATGATACACAACTAACCGGGAGTACACAATAGTAATAAGAGCTGATGAAAGCTACGGGCGTAACTGGGGATACTATTGCTTGTTAGACGCATTCCGTGATATATTCGAGCGCGGCAGCAGAAACAGGCAGCATGTCTTTCGTAACATTATTGTTGGGATGGCTGATGGCGATTTCTATCGTAAAAAGCTTCTGCTACCGCATGAGGACGGCTTCGTCAACGGGGGCCAACATCAACTTGAACGTCCCAACTTCTTTATTGTTCCACAAGGCCGCTGTGCTGAGTTTCTGTTGTTTTCCACACTTCGAGAGATGATCGTACAAATTCCTCGAGGGACCCTTTCTCCGCCACCAATCGTTATAAGCAATGGTTTCTTTGACACAACGGCAGCCAGTACGCACTACGCTCACACATGCTTCTGCTTTTAACTCCCTAGATACAAGAGCCATGTTCTAACATTTAATTTCATATAGACGCTACGGTTTCAGGATTTGAGATCCATAACTTCGTTCAAGCTATGCCTAAACGGAAGCCTCCGGAAGGACCAAACCCCTTCCTGGGTAACTTCAACGTGGCTGCAGCGGAATCTTTCATGGACAGACATCCAGGGCAAGTGAAGTTGATCCTGATCACAATTACGAACAACTGGGCTGCCGCACAGCCCGTATCAATGGAAAACATCAAACAGACAGCCGACTTAGCGAAACGCAAAGGCGTGCCGTTGTTTTTCGACGCATGTCGATTTGCCGAGAACGCGTGGTTCATACACAACTCCGAAGATGGATATGCCGATAAGCTAGTTGTCGACATTGTACAGGAGATGTTTTCTTATGTGGATGGGTTTACTATCAGTTTGAAAAAAGATGGCCTCTCGAATATGGGCGGCGTATTATGTTTTCGGGACAAATCACTCTTCGCGGAGCAATACCAAGGTATAGGGCAGCGCTTGAAGCAGCGACAAATATTGTGTTACGGAAATGATTCCTATGGCGGAAGTAAGTATCTGAATGAAGAAGCTGAATGGTTGATCGGAACTAATGAAAACAATCTCAGTGAGCGGTCGCGACTTAATGACAGCTGTCGCCGGTTTATATGAGGTTACAAAAGAGAGTTACCTCCGCAACCGAATTTCTCAAGTCCAATCTTTCGCCCAGAAGCTAAGTGCCAGCGATTTACCGGTTGTTCTACCAGCTGGAGGGCATGCAGTCTACCTAGACATGGACGAATTTTTCTACGGTTGCGATAAACAACTTGGAGACTTTCCTGCGGTAGGGTTCACCCTGGAGCTTCTAAAGGAATGCGGGATACGAGCATTTGAATCCGGCCCCTTTGCATGGGAATGGGACAAGAAGTCTGCTGAAGAGCGCAAGATAATACCGAACCTAGTTAGATTTGCTGTACCACGACACGTTCTTTCGGACGCGCATATCAACTACACAGTGGCGGCTATCAAAGCGCTCTATGACCGCAGACACACCCTACCGAACGTAGAGATCACTAGAGGCAAGGATATGGTGCTTCGACATTTCTCATGTGGAATGAAACCTGTTCCCATGGACTGTAACATTGTGGGCACATATCTCAGCGAGGCGAAACGCCAAATAACCTACCTATCTCGAGCGATTGGTCAAGACGGGGTGTCAAGGACGAAATTGCTTAACGCTCTGGTCCTATTAGTCGATGGGTGGGGCCAGACGATGGTCCCGCGATCTACTGATCCATCGCGTTGGACCTCTTTCGTGAGTAACGATGGCTCACCCTTTGAGTACTCAGTTGTGTTAGATCAGGCAACCGGCGAAGCAGAATTACGGCTCTTGGTCGAAGCTCAATCAAAAAGCCAAAGTCTGACGCAGCTTCAAGAAAGAGCATTGCATCTAAACGAAGCCATCACTATGAGACATGGTACGACCGTTTCTCTGGACACGTTCGAGCTCGTTCGAGATATTTTCATGCCAGAAAACCCTGAAGGAGACTTTGCTGCATGGTATAGCTGCGCAGTAAGCAAGACCGGACCTAAGTGGAAGATATATCTTAACCCCTGCGCATCTGGGAAACGCAATGCCCTGTCCTCAGTACGAGTGGCATTTGAACGTCTGGGAATGGCTAGTGAATGGGACCTAGTGGAGAGAAATATGACTCCTACCGACTCAATTGCGTACATCTCACTCGACCTAACTCCTGACCAGGCCAACGCTCGTATTGGAGTATACATGACTCACGAAGCTTCTTCCGCGCGTGCCATCGCGCGCAAGCATGGAGCGATTTGCTCGCATACGTGCGGCTTCGAGATTCTACGGTTCTGCGAGTCTATGGCTGGCTCTCTTGGCCCCTATACGGGAAAACCTCTCCTATCTAGCTTTGCTTTCACGAGCAATACTAGAGGTCGACCTGTGGGCACGGTATATTTCCCAGTCGGCGCCTACGCCAACAATGACAGTGAAATTCAAGAGCGTGTCAAACAGTACATGCTGGCGAAATCGGTGCCGTCTATTTTTGCAGAGCGCTATAGGAGGGCGGTTAGTGCGGTACAACGTAGGCCGCTTGTTGAGAGATGTGGGTTGCATAGCTGGGTGAGCTTGAAGCAATCTACAGAAGGCGCGTTGTCAAACGCTTTCTACTTTTCATCAGAACTCTTCGCTGGAACAGGTACAAATACTGGGTAGATGCTACATATAGTTTTCGTGAGTGGGTGGTTGCTGTTAACGGGTTACAGGGCCGTGGATTATATCTAGATGGGAAGATCGAAAGCTCGAGGATAGCCGGCGCAACAAATAGGGGCTGCAATCTAATCTACTACCGATGAACTCTAGATGCCTAGATGCATTTTCATATCGATTTAGCGGTGGATGTAGTATGCTTTAATTGCATGGCTCTCCAGGACGGTCCAATCGAGTAAAGTGGTCCGTTCACCAATATCTCGTAACATACTGCTGCACTCGACAGTCCCAAACCCCTGATTTATCCTCTCTATGAGGGGAAATGATACATATAGACTTAAATCTGCATAGGAAAACGTATAGGGAATTTCGATGTGTATGAATATTCTGACCGGCCAATGACTCATTGAGACGACGCTAAGTACCTGTGTATCGTGATCTTATAGGCCATAAAACCCTCCTCCCAACGCCGCCTTCAATTGACCAACCTAGAGAATTGTTCAAACAACACTTATACCTTGGCTTAGATGCTGAATTTCTTATATTCTATTTGAAAGTTACCGATAACACGTTACTACTTCACAATGGCGCAATCAGGAACTACAGATCCAGCGTTCAAATCCGTCCGCTATCTTCCCACAAACGAAGCTTATGACAGATGGGCAGAAGTGTATGATAGCGATGGGAACTTTCTGCAGGCACTCGACGATCAAGAACTTAAGACACTTTTTCCGCGTTTCACGACATTGATTAAATCGCCTAAGCCCTGGCGTGTTGTGGACTTGGGTTGCGGTACCGGTCGCAACACAGCGCTTCTGCTCGGAATTCACAAGTGCGAGATCATTGCGCTGGACTCTAGTAAAGGCATGTTGGATGTGGCAAAGAATAGGCTCTCTATCCCGAATCCCGGCACCGAAGTTACGGAGAGCAATCCCAGTCTTCGTTTCGATATTTTTGACATGGTGGCCACCTCTTCATCTCCATCATCCGTGGCACCTCACACAGCGGACGCCGTGATCAGCACCCTAGTCATCGAACACATCCCGCTCCCTGTATTCTTTGCGCATGTAGCACAGCTTCTGCGTCCTGGAGGCGTGCTACTACTTACGAACATGCACTCTGAAATGGGCGGGATCTCACAAGCTGGATTCGTGGACACTGCGACAGGCGAGAAGATACGACCGACCAGCTACGCGCATACTGTCGAAGAAGTGTTGCTGGAAGCGCGAAAGCATGGACTGGAAGTTGAGACTGACGAGGGAGGAACAGGGATCAGAGAGACGGCTGTTACTGAAGATTTGGTGGGAAGACTAGGGCTCAGAAGTGAGAAATGGGTTGGCATTAGATGCTGGTTTGGTGGGATCTTTCGCAAGGTAGCAGTCGACACACAAATTATTTGAGAGACTTTTCTGGCATTCTAAGTTGGAGGAGTCTCTCATTTATTTGCGTGTCGTCTATTGGAGAAGTATGAATGTAATACTTGCATTTAAGAAATAGTATAGGGCAAGGTCCCAAGACCTCGGGCGATGTTCCGTTGGATTTCCGGAACGTCGACGGCGGCCGGCGATATTAGCAATCCGACGCGGTTTCGTGCCTGGCTGTTGCCTAGTGCTTCTAGAGCATTATCTAGTGAAGCAGTGTAAGTGTGGTGGCTTATGTAAAATTGCGATATCGGGGTTCGAAATACACGTGAGGGTCAAGGGGTAAGGGGTGCCACTCGTGTTAATTATTGTACGAACTTCGCGATGGATTCGAAATTTTGGACTTTTACACACCGCAGATTCTAGCAATCAATTCAATCGTTATTTTCTACTTTATCGCTTGAAAAAGCTTCAATTCTACGTGATCACTTAATGCCCCATTGAATTTATTGAAGATTATCAGCCTTGGATGCGTAATTTCTAGATTTCCTCCGTGACTGAGGTTTGCGGGACTTGCATTCACCCGTGGCCGTTTCACTAGTCTCAAAAATTATCGTAAGAGCCATTCCGGACGCATGTAGGCTTTTTCAAGAAAAACTATAACGACTCCCGGGTCCGTGTTGATGTTATGATTAGGTTGTGGAGATGTCTGATGTGGCACTGACATAGATAGGCTGTGGCGCATTGTAGTTGTTGTCGCCCACTCCCTATAAAGTGATGATACAGCAAAATTGGTTATGATATATATCTAGGCACCCTCGCAGTGTAAAAGGATATATCTCCAGCTGCCATGTTAATCTTCTATGTTGACATTTCCATCTGATTGTTTATACACAGAGACCGAATGTCGTACAGAGTACGTAATTCTATGGACAGCCACCGGCAGGGAGTCAGGACGGATGCTGGGTCTACTGTCGCTAACCGCTAGCTAGTGTATCATGAGCACTATTTCAGTCCTAGTCGTGGCCCTCACAGGCCCATTCCTGCAAGGGTAACCCAACCTCGAGCACACATAGGCATGCATCCGCAAGCTAGCAATGTCTCATAGCTGCTATGTAACCCGGTTCGATGTAACAACATAATTAGCATAATAATGTGGAGCTTTGAGACATGTTTACCTTCGTTTTGCAAACAGTAGCAGTCAAGGTGGTCATGGCACACACACTATATCCAAGTTGTTCGCGTACAAACGGCCTGGAGCTCATATTTGCATAGTCCAATATCATCATCACAATCCCTCCTTCGCTCTTACTCAAGCCTCAAACATACATAATATGCCTTCCCCGGCAGCCCTCACGATTTACATTTTTGGTGCTACGGCGTTCTTAGCGGGCGTCGCGTCCCTGATTGACCCGTCCTCGTCGGCTTCGCAGCTCAACTTCCCTCTCGCCTGCACGCCCGTAGCCCGAGGTAACGCGCTCGCTGCTATCGCGATGGGACTATACTATGCATTAGCAGCGTACCAAGAAAACTCGACGTTCTTTGTCGCCACTGTACCTATGCGGTTGCTCACTACTGCCGTGTTCTTTGCTCAAGGTTGGAGCGTGCCCGCGATATGGGAGGGAGCAGGTGCGGTGATTACTGGGATTGCGCTTTTGACACAGCGGCACGAGAGTGAAAAGAGTAAAAGACTTTGAGATCGGAAACTGAGAGAATGCTGTTCTCGAAGTGAGCTGAGAGCTGGATGTGAGGCATATTGGGTCTCGTACACTGATACGAAGAAGACACCGTGAGTCAAGGAACGGGAGATGGCAAAGGGATCTGATATGAGATCCAAAAAATTGAGCGTTGTCTGACTGGATGAAGAGAATGTCGTTGCGAATTTACGAGATCATGACTAATAGGCCGCTTGATTACTGTTACTTGACGTTCCGCGCAATCAATTGGACGTGACTAATGGCGTTTTATATCTTGCTTTCTGATTGGAATTGATTTATATCAATTCGGCCTCGATCACGCTCTCTAGCGACGAAGGATGACACCATATCTTGCACACCCTGAAGCCGGCAGCCTGAAGTAGTTCCCTCCATCTTCCTTCTGTTCGCTCAGCTGCTGATATAAGGTGCATGATGCTGACGTCTGCGACAGTTTGATACATCGTCGCGCCTTGACTCACGAGAACACTCTCGTAAAGCAGAAGCTTTGAATAGTTCTTTGTCATCGCTGCAGCGATATTGTTGAGAATGCGACCAGCATCAGAGTCGTCCCAGTCGTGGATGATTGCATGCATGAAGTAGGCCCGAGCCCCTAGGCCATTAAAGATATGTTAACAACACGATCATGCCCTCCAAGTTGGTTGAATGACTGGCAGTGTAAGACTATACGAAAGGTAGGCTACAGGTGATTGAGGGTGGGAGGTCGGGGTCAAGGGTCTCTTGCTCACCTTTCACGGGCTGAGGCGTGAAAAAGTCGTGATCCATGACCTGAATCTTTTCACTCACCGTCGCCATTGCGATGACGTCTGGCGTATCTTGTAATATGAGCTTTCCACTTGGCAAATCGGGATACCGACATAGCAGACGCTCTAAATCTACAGCATGAGCACCTCCTATGTCGACCAGAAGTGCCTCTTCTCCGTAAGCATTGAAATCACGCATAAGAATTTTCGTATCGTAGATCTCAGTCCAGTCCAGCTTGTAGGCCGCGAGCCCACGCATGAATCCGATGAAGCTGGATTGATAGTCCGGGTTTGCGCGGCATCGCTCGAACATACCCAGGCGATCTGGAGTCAGGTCCATATAACTTGTGTTTTTCGGGTCTAAGGGCTCTGCATATCCCGTTCGTGACAAGAATTGAGGTAAGTTCTGACTTGAATCTAGGCCATGATGCGTCCTTTTAAGTGCACATGAACGTTAGAGAAAGCAAAGGGGCGCAACGAGCCTGCTACGTACCCTGACACGATGGTTTGAGCGACAGACTCTTCCCTCTGGCCCAAAGCATCTGAAAAGGTAGTCGCACCGTATCGATCTTCCCCAAGCTCCTGAATGACATGCTCCGCAGTCAAAAGCCGAAGTAAACGGCCTTTCACATGTCATTAGTGGCTGCTCTCATCATTGATACTAAAGCGCACTTTAACACCCGTATTGAATCTGCTTTCTGGTGATATGCGCAGCGAGATCGACCAACTTACGGAGAAGGTTCAAATCGCATGGCTTCTCAGCTAAAGCGTGAAGCTCTAGCACTGAGATTTCACGTTGCTTGCTTAGATACCAACTCTCCCAAATCCCGAGATCCAAGATAATTTGTATTGCTGCATGGACATTGCCGTTGATCCAAGAGAGTCGCCATGCACTATATGTATAGAAATGCGTTAATTAGAGATCAAAACGCAGAACTTGCTAATATATATGAAATAAGGAGAGTATAAGGGACTAAGCACGTGAGGCTTTTATACACACCGCTCAAAAGGTGTCTCTAGACGAGCGAGGAGTCGTCGCGCAGCCTCGGCGACTACGACGCGATCACCATGGCTGCTAGAATCATCTTTATACTCAGATACTTCGATGTTGTCAAGGAGCGTAATAAGCTCTTCGGCCCTACGAGACGGCATCATGATGTTTCAACGACCTCGTAGTGGTATAGAGATCGCAACGACTGCCTCTATTAGCACGAGTATTAAGATACTAGGTACCCTTGCCGGCAGTGCCCACTAGTCTTAAGCCGAGACTCGAATGTTTTCCACCCTTGATCGATTGTTCATGGTCATAATGGGATATCGTGTAAAAAAGTGGATTGCGAGGAAGCGTGGTGACGAATCTCATTGAATCGGATCATTCAACAGATGTGGTCTCGCGACTCGCCGCTATTCGTATCACATAGTTTCGACACCACATCATAGAAAGTCATGGATTAAGAAACTAGACTTCGTTCGCGCAACTCTTGGTTCTCGGTCGCACTGAAGTTATCGCTATTTCCTACCTCATATTCACCAATGCCGTGTTTTCCGGATTTTTGGGACATGTCCAAGGCTTTGCTGTCTTTTGGGAGAAAGTGACCCCCACTTCGGGCTTTGGAACCTGATCGTCGTGGACCACATACTTTTGTCGCTGAACAAGTCACCACGGCGTGTAGCCCAGGGCGTAGTAGATGTGAAGCGCTTGTGTCGTCTACTTGCCAAGATGTATTAAGTAAGATGAATTAAGTAAGACGAAAGGTATGTACGTTGTGTTGCTCAGCTTATTGTTAGGGTGGGCGAGGTACGGAAAACTTCAACAAACGCGACGCAGAATTCACTTGATCAAGCCGGAGGAAAGATAACTAGGTACTTAAATCATCTCCCTTTTCATATGTATTGGTACCATGTCATCGCATTATCTGATGATAAGAGGGCATATTGTTTCACTGAATGGATCACTATTGCGTAGTAAAAAGTCAGTGGTAAGTTTGGTAGCTGTAGAAATACAAAGGTAGCTCGCCAGGATACCCCGCAGCTAGGCCCCTCATTTGGGTCATAGACCCATGTTGAACCACCTTCTTTCATGATTAATCGGCCTCGTGGCCCAATGGCAAGGCGTCTGACTACGAGATAGAGTCAATATCCACGATTGACTCTGCATGATAATCAGGAGATTCTGGGTTCGACCCCCAGCGAGGTCAATGAATTTTTCTTTTTTTTTTGGTTTGATTATCACTTATAAATTGATATTCAATTCCAAGGTTAACAACATCAATGATCCAAATCAAGCACCACCTGTACCCCAGCTAAAACAACTCCCCGAGGTACAGGTAAGATCAAACCAAGACATAACCACCGCCTCCTGGTTCTGGATATTATGTGACACGCCTCCAGCACTATAGGCCTCAAACCAATCCTTGTTACCATATGTGTACTTCGTCCAGTTGCTGACAGGTGTGTTGGCTGTCGTGGTGGTGGGCGTCTGGCTGTAGCCCAAGACAGCATTCCATTCTTTGACCTCTTCCCCGAAGTTCGTGTAATTCAGCGTCTCATCCACGGTGCCGTGAAAAATCTGCATCTTAGGCCTCCAACCGCTGTATCCGGGATAGGCTGACTTGACCAATGCCGCCCACTCCGCCGGCGTGTGTGTGATTTTCCCCTTTGCACACGCGTCGCTCCAAACGCCGTACCCATTCCCGGCAAAACAGCCGAAAGGAACACCGGCAAATGCAGAGCCGGCAGCGAAGACGTCCGGGTACGCCCCGATCAGCGTGCTTGTCATCATCGCGCCCGAAGAAACACCTGTGACGAATACTCGTTTGGGATCGCCCTTGTATTTGTTCAGTGTCCAGCGGACCATACTGACTATCCCCAAGCTGTCGCCGCCCGCATTGTGTGCTAAGGTGGCATTCGACGACACGTCCCAACACTTATCAGCAGTGTTAGGACTATCGGGATATATGACTATGAAGCCATATTTCGATGCCATAGTCGCGTACTGCGATCCGGCGTAGCATGCGTTTGCATCGCCGTGGCACCAGTGTGGGTTGACTAAGATCGGAGGGTTCGCCGCAAGCTTATCGGGCACGTAAATATAAAATCCCACGTTTCTCGGGTTTGCACCGAAGTTTTCAGTGACTTTGGTTAGCGCGGCTGCATTCGCCCCGCCGACGATGCCGATCGCTAACAGTGCCCAAGATGCCCACCGCATATTGATTATCTCTGATCTGCACCAAAATGTTAAAGCCAAGCAACAACTTCGATACCCATGTTTTCATGACCTAGTTGGAGGCGACATTTATACTCGTCGAAGACGGACAGTCGCTCAGCGACTCCGTGGCTTTCATGATCCGTTGCGGACTGGCGTGTTGGTCGGAGACGGAGACTAGTGCTCCGTCACCATTCTGGGCTACGATCGGTAGGGCCGTTCCGTCCGAAGATGTGCTAAGATTCTAGATCGAGCAGATGATATCTGATTGTTACAGGAAAAGAATGAAGGAGGCGCTAATCGACCTGACACCTGTTTCCCGTCAGTGATTTGCCAACTCCGAGAGTTAATTCTGTCCCAGATGCTTAATCTAAGTTGGTGTTATTCTAGGGACTAGCCAATCGAAATTGGGCCACTTTCCTAATCTGGTATTCGGGCTAGTATACGATCCTGTCTGACACATCAGTTGCCTTCAATAAATCATTAAGTCTTGAATACTTGTTGTCGCACAAGGAGACCTATATAGAAATGCTTTCTTTGTTCTGTCACTCTAAGGGTCTGACAGTATGCTGAGGGCTAGGTGCTCTACGAGATGAGGCAGGCAATGATCAATTATCCAAAGAGTCTACCCACGCAAAGCCAAAGACATTCGTTCAGAATATAAGGGCTAGTATTGGTATCTATTAAGCTAAGCTGAGTTTTCCTACATTCGTCAAGGCGCCCGTTATCAACCTGCCACGATACCGAAATGTGGTAGTAAGCCAATTCAAATTGCGACTCAGATAGCAGTCGCATGGGGATCATGCAGAGCTGCGGCTTGAACAAGAGCATCAAACTTAACGATGGCTGGCCATTGTTCTTGGGGAGGTTTCGGTTCTTCGACGACAACTAGTATATTTGAGGCATCGACCCCAGGGAGAGCGGGTGTTGTAGAGATCCTGTTAGCTGAAGTTGGAGCCATCGAAAGCGTGTGAGAGAAATGTTCGTGCTAGCCGTTAATCCAATTGTTCTCCATTACGGGTGCTTGTAGAGCCAGAGTTAGGAAATGAAAAAGGCATAATCAGAGACAAGGGGTATGAATGACGCCACTTATCAGCGTAATCAAACAACTTGATTCTATGGTTGATCGCCTGTTGAGTCTCTTTGAGGTTGTTCATCAGATGAGGGCGAAGATGCATTGCTGCGATCTGGTCGATTGAATAGTCACGATTCTTATTCTTATTCGAACCATGGTGTCTGCCGGGTGGTACGACGTTGAGTTTGAGTCCTTGTTGTTTCACCTGGGGCATCGACCCCAGAAGAATAGCAGGACTGTAATCCATAGTGTCGGCTAGGCAGTACGACGTTAAGGCCTTGCTGCTTCACCTGGGAGCCACCCATCCCCAACATGGTGCCGATGATCTCTGGCGCCGATAATTGAATCTGATCCCATATCCTGACGACTGGGGTAACGCGGATGTCGGGAACTAGATCCCGGTTTTGCATTAGACTCATGAGCAGCCAGTGTGTATAGTTGCCCTTGTTCTTACTGCACTCCAGAGGAGGTTTGTGATTCTTGCCGCAGAACTCAATCGAGTAATCCGAGCACCCATGATAGCTCAACAGCTGTGCCACGGGATCGCTGACGCCTGCATTAGTTCCCATATCGGCATCGACCTGAGGGATTTCACACTGCCATATTGTGCGTCTGCTTGGACGTATTGGGCTGTCCCATCCTTCGCCTACCATGCCGGCCCTTGACAGCAATGTTGGCAGCATAAGTGCCCGGTCCGTCACACGCGTAGGTTCCCGTCGAAACGTGTAGTTGGTCGTTGGTGGGGCATCGACCCCAGAAGAATAATAAAGGGCATCGACCCGAGTATAGCCGCTCTTAGCAATGGCTTGGGCATGCTGTGAATGAGCCAGAAGCAATTTCTCGTAGTCTTTTCTTCTTCGAGCACCCTAAGACATTCGAAAGTTAGTTATAATTATCTTGCGTATAATGGTCAATAACTCAGAGGCGTATGGGAAGCATCTTGCCCTTGACAGAATGGCTGTGCTCTGAAAGTTGTCAAGTCAAGATATGAAATGCCAAGATGGATAGGCCCGAGGATTTCTTACTTCTCTAGGTACGTCGACTGTCTGTTTTCATTATGCTCTGCTTCAGCCAGATGCATTAGATTGTCGTACAAACCATGCATGACTCCTTGGTCGACGGCCAAGAGCAATCTCATTCCACCCAATGGCAACACATACCTAGGATAATAGGGGCATCAACCCCAGAGGAATAATAAAGGGCATCAACCCGAAAAATATAATAAGGGGCATCGACCCCAGAGGAATAATAAAGGGCATCGACCCGAAAAATATAATAAGGGGCATCGACCCCAGAGGAATGATAAAGGGCCACATCGGGAGGGATCATGAAGGGCTGGGATGTTGGAGCCACGATACAGGGCTATGTCGGCTCCGATACGGCCCCGTGGGACAGGAGATTCATCGTCAGATCTTGTATCCCCACTGTCTTCGTCACTCTCTTCATCATCACGGTTCTCGTCATCTTCATAGTCCTCATCTTCATGATCGTCTTCAATGTCTTGATAGTCCTTGTCGTCTTCGTCATCCTGACTTTGCATTTTGGAACTGTCCATGCCGGCAAATCTTCCTGGCACTCGGTACCTCAACCTGCTGGCCACCGAACTGGTGTTCCCCAGTGCTGAGGGTGAAGAGATATGGTCATGGTCGGAATACGCTGAGCTATGCTCGCCATTGCGTGTACGTCGGGAGCTTCTTCTGGTAGCCATGGGGCCAACAGGGCGTGATACGCCTCCCTTAAGCAGTGACGTTAGTGCTGTTGACCACGGGCGTTAGATTGAAACTCACAGCTGTAGTCAGGCTTGGTTTGGGAAGGGAAGACGTCCGGGATGTTGTGACTAACTCACGATTAAAGAAGGCAATGGTAACAAAGATAGAGAGATAGGTTATCGCTATAAAATGAAACCTAAGATGTTGTTGAATATAGAAAATGATGAAACTAGAGGAAAAGGGAGGGGGACGGATTGCTTTACAATCGGTGGTGATGAGGGAAGACACGCGTGCGGGGGTGAACAGACGTAAATCTACGCGTGAAGCATTGATTGCGGCTTCCGATCTTCTTGCCAGACTGGCAATCTCATACCTAAGCGCAACTGCGACCCGTACACCGGACAAACGTAAATCTCAACGTAGGGTATCAACGGCGGCTTCCGATCTTCTACTAGCAATCTCATAGCGCAACTACGACTGGTGCCCCAAGAAAAGAGCTAGCATGAACTCCTGGAAGCCTCCCCGCTGTAGCATAAGCGCTAACAAGCATGCATGAACGTGGGATCATTCAGCAATGGGAGAGGTACGTATTACAGGGCAGTAGATTAGATAGAGTCTCGCGTCAATATGTTTACTGGATAGTGTAATGTGTCTTGATGCGCGGTAAGAGCCTTGAAAAATCTCTAGAAGCTTTCGCTGCTCTGTTTGTCAACGCCAGTCAGTGCTGGAAGCCAGTTGCTCGAGTTTATCTCAAGCCGGTGCGGTCTCGGTACTTCTATTGTGTGTTAGAATCGGGCTGACCAGTAGGTAGTTTGGCGAGGGAAATTCTTGCCTCGTCGGTCTCAGTCAATGTAGAAGATATCGCCTTAATCTTGGGGCCTCGAGCCGCATTGCCCTTGTCTTTAGAAACCACCTCATCTAGGGAAAGATCAGTACATAATATTCATAGCAAGGAGCTTGCTTATAGAGTTCGGGGTATGCTTTGAGTTGAGATGTATAAAGTGAGGGACATGTTCTAATGAAATAATCGGAGAATGATAGGAGGGTGCTGTATTGTTCTCGATAAATATCGAGCGGCGAAGTATAATCTGGCCAGCCGTCTTCTAGTCGAGGCGCGCTGGACGTCGAGCTTGCGGCTTGGTAGCCACTGGCGCTATCGGTAGGAGTATAATTTGAGCAGCCATCTTCTGGTTGAGACCCGCCAGAGTCAAGAGGATGAGTTCCAAGAGAGAATGGCATACTTCTAATACGCCGAATGCCGAGAGAGTCAATGCGACTGGGATCGGGATACTTGAAATCTCTCGCCTGATCGGAGGATGTGCGTCAACTAGTGTCTCCAAGTCGCCAGTTAGAAGAGCTGGGTAGAAGGCAAGCAAGACACAGTGAAATATACCTTTAAAGACTTACTTTTGACAAACATCCAGGGCACCCATCATCACGCAAAGGACTTGCCGTAGGGATCCGACCCAGACAAGGACATTGTGAGCAAGTGCATCTTCGATGGCGCGGGACCAGGCTCACTCACAAGTAATGCAGACATATGGCAGCATAATCCGGAACTTACTCGGACAACATGATTCACATGGCAGACTTGATACCATTTGGCTGTAACAATTTAGCTGTGCTGGGGAGCGCACTATGGTCTGGGCTCCGTTCTGCAGCAAATCGGTGTCAGTAGGCAGGTTGCAGAAAAGCCAAATAGAAGATTGATTTGAATGAGTATACGGTATTCGATGACATTCCTGTCATCTGGACTGAGACAACGTCGTCAAGTGCAGCTTGGTGTCTTGCTGTTTTTCTTCTGGTTATAACTAGATACTACCTTTAGTGACAGATCGTGAGGAGATTAAAACATGGGTAAGAGCTATACCTACCTGTATTATGGTAGGAAGCAGAGGCAAGTAGCTAGGTACGTTTGTGCTTTCATTATAAGACAAGGTGTATCGTGGGCGGTGTAGTATCTACTCTATCTAGATGGCACATATGAGAAATCACGCGAATGTCGTTCGAAGGAGCAGGTGTCGTCTCTCAGAATGCGAAAATGCTCTGTGGCAAGAGCCGACGAGAACAGTTTCGTGAAATAGCTTTCCGATGAGAAGCAAGCAGGTTAGAACATCACATGTAAAAGAAAATATCAATAGTTATAAGTCGCGTACCGTATGTGCTAATGAGGATTCATCACAGGAATGCGACACAAGTCAAGATGCCAAGGAGGTGAAAAAATGTCATTGACAATATCGACAACAGATGAAGCGAAGCCAGACTAAGGTATGAATACTACTGAACTAAACTTCGACAAGCTCAGACTGCTCAGCTCCTATGGCTCATGTCCTCGAAATCAGACTGCATCTAATCAATAGTAATGATTGACTCTACCTTAACTTCCTCGAAAGGGTGACTGGGAACCCAGCTAAGGTAAGTGGTTTCACCTTCACCATCGATTTTCAAGACCCTCAGGCAAACCTCTCGATGATGTTGCTTGCAAAAAGTACAGCCCATTCCCCCTCCATTCATCTCTTGACATCCACGACAGATAAAGCTGATGCATACCGATGTGCCTGTCGAATAAGATGAGATGTCACCCTTTACAAAGCGGAAAAAACGATCGACCGACTGATCTCCATCGGAGCTCAACAGCTTGAAAAAATTCGTCACGCACTCCTTCACTTCGGGAACAGGGCCTCCGTACTGACCATTGTAGCCTGTGATTACCAAATTGTCCATGATACAGGAAATTTTGGCGTTAACGTCAAGGAACGTCTGGAGTGAGTTTGCATGGATTGGGTCAGAGGACCCCTGTGCCATGGCAAGGGCGTTCTCCTGTATTGAACGAACCATGCCGTCGCGTCTTATTTTTTCATCGAGAAGTCTGTTCCCAGACGGTTCCCCATCCGCTGATGTCCTGGTCGCCAGAACGCTTCCTGGTGATTTCTCATTGATATCAGACAGCTGAACACAACTCTGCTGTTGAGATACCAATGTCGATGTGAGCTGAGTGTTGGTGACATTGGCTCCGAGCGACTGAGTGATCAACAGGAGAAACTCGATTTGTTTTCGCAGTTGTTGATTTTCAGCTCGAAGAGTCTCAAACTGTCGTTCCGATCTCTCGTCGGTTGTCGGCGGAGGGGTCTCGACGTGCCATTTCCCCTCGTAGTTCTCTGCCCGAAACGTAGAAATAGGCAACGACAATGCTCGATTGATTATCTGGCTGATGGCAGCACTGTCATTTTCGTGATCTTGAGAACTAGTATGTTGTAAGTAAGGTTTTTAAGAGGCGGTTTAAGAAGGCTGAGCATACTCATTATCCCGTTTCTCGTCTGTGGATGCGTTTCTCGCCGCGCTGGCATAATGTGAGTAAAGTCTTCATGCATCAAAGTGCAAGATTTCAACATACGCCTCAATAGTTCGCTCCATGACACTCGAATTGACAGCGAAGGTATCCGCATAGAAGGCTCCCGGAAAAGGATGCAAAATGGAAGATAAGGGGTGAGCAGAGACGTGTTTCAAAGAGGCGAAGATTACAATCCGCAAAGGCAGGCGTATCAGATGGGACAATGTCATAACGTTCCTTCTCTGTCAGCCGGCCAAGCAACAGAGCTACCTAGGTAGCATGTACCTACCAGTCTGTACTTAATCTCACAGCATACAGAAGGTACATATCTGATGGATCCTATTGGCACCTTCTATCACATGAAGGAGTCCATACCAAGTACTTGGTATACCAATGTAGGTAGGTACCTAGGTATACCCTCCTCTATGTAGATAAGAACATTTATACATACATCTCTCTCATCTAAGTAGATAGACACCTAAGCGCCTACATACATCTACCTGATAGCATTACTTAGGTCCCGGCGTACATGCGGCTGGTCGAAATCTCTCATGGAGAGCTACATACTTACTAATGCAGTTACCTGAAACCACACAAGTCAGATAACCTTACCTACCAGGCAAGTACTTACGTAACTCTGACTGACCTCGGGAAGGCAGAGCTCGAGAAGTTATCCGGAACCCCCTCGAAGTCTAAAGGCCTCTGGAGGGTCAGTTCAGTGTCTGCAGCTTTCCATTTAGTGACAACTTGACGCTACCGGGCATTGTATAGAAGTAGGGGGTCTCCTAAGAACGGGCTGAAAGAGGATCAAGTATCCGAGTACATACTTAAAGATATAACAAGTTCTCATTTCAAGATCAGGGCACGAGGTAGAATAATAATAAGGGGAAAAAGATCGGGTCCTGATGCGCTTGCGCGATGTGATTGTTGGCACCACCTAGGATTCTGATTGGTAAGATATCAGAGTGATTCTTTTCTCATGTAACCGTTTGAAAGGACAATTCATCATCAGACTGCTCGCATATTATACTTGTTTTCGGCTGTGTATTGAGGAACGTATGAGTTTAGGTGAGCAGACAATCTTGTCGCGGCAAAGTCTTTGCGCATGACCCACCTGACAGTCTCCTCTATTACTTTGTTGGCCATCCTTTGACATTCCTGTTCTGTCGATCCTTGACATGTGACATTTGCGCTTCATCCTAATATTGCGTTATACATCCTGTATATCTTTGATTGGCTCTTCTTCAAGCTTCATTGGATCGTTGATATGGTTTGCATTCCATCAGGGGCTGCTAGGTCTAGCTTACGCTTCCCCTTGGACGTGCCAATTGAGTGTATTTCTCGCGAGCGGCACGCTTGTTACCTGCGAAAAGCCAGTCTACTATAACCGCGAACGGAATACTTTCCGATGTGGCAAGCCAGCCTATATTGGTCGATAAGTGTCGCGGAGATGTAGAGCCCAGTCCAGTTATTCTATCATATCCTCTTCAGCGCGCCAGAAGAGCTTATTTCTCGCTAGTTCATCGGTGTGTTTCACGGATGAAAACCCTTACATTTTTCCCTGGATTCTATCTATCATGAAGACATTCATGCTCAATAGTGACTGAGCTTTGTGCGGTCAGTGTCACCATTGTCCACATCAAGAGGGAAAGGAACAAAGCTGCAGATGCTCTGTCCAGACCGATATTCCCCAATGATAATGTGAAGATGATATAGAATTAAGGAACCCGGCGCCACGGACAACGATGGCGTATGGATCTAGAAAGATGGATCCGACTGCAGGTACAGAATATACCCTCTGGCAAGAAACGCCGTTCGTATTCTGGTATTCCTTCTTGGTTGGTGGCATGACTGCGACTTGCTTATGTAAATGAGCGGAGGTATTAAGAATAGCCCGTTGTAGCAAGGTGTTCTGTGCCTTAAGAGTTATTGAGCACCAACTACCAAGAACTCCTTAGCAGTCAAGTGATGAAACTAAGTGGTGTTTTGAATTCCAACTCAACCCAACTGCTCCCAGTCGTGTGGACTAATGAGCTAAGGTCAGCCGACTCCATCTTGGGGAAATATATGCAGATCACCTTGAGTATCTGTCATTCGACTCTCTAATGACAACCATGGCAACCCCAGACCTACAGAAGTACCTAGATAAACCATGCATACCGCTACAAGCTCCTGAGCACCGGCCTTTTAGATTCATATGAAGGAATTGGCAACAGTACCGCCTAGTGGGAGACAGGCTTGAACATTATCGCAAGGGGATCTGGCGACGTTGTCTATGCAGAGATGAAGTCGCTGAGGCTCTAAACCTAGCCCATAATCAGTCCGGCCACTTCTCTCCCTAGGCTCAATCTCCATCGCCTGAACTAGTCAGTCCATTGGCCCACTACGGCAGCTGATGCTCACAGCCATTATCTCGGGCGCCGGCAAATCCATGGCCCCATCTCTACCGATCACAGTACATGGCCCCTTTCAAGTCATCGTGGACGACTTTGTCGGACCGTTCCCTGCCACCTGTCGTGGAAGTCGCCGTTTCCTGTTAAAGGTGGACACTTGGACCAACCTAACACAAGACCCCACTGCTGGAATGGCGATACCGAATAGGCGCTACCCGGCTCAACTTTTACCTTGACCCAGGTGGTGTATTCATCTCTGGGGAACTCAAATCACTTGTGCGGCGTATAGGCTCCAGCGTCGTCAATTGCCCCTACGGCTCTAATAAATCTGCTGACATAGTAGAAGTTCACTGCAAAACATCTCAATCTATCCTGTCTAAGCTTGCCCGCAGACGGCGGCGCTCGGGTCATGAAGCCCTGTCTATCAAAGCGGGATACCCTCCTCTCTCGGGCCGTTATGCAGATGATTTTTTCCTGTTCCCTTCCTGAAGCACCATGACAAAATTCCCAACTGCCAATTTCGGGTTCCTCGCAGCATAGAAATTCTTGCGTAGTTCCCTTTCCATAGTCATATCTTCACTTATTTCCTTATGGCAACTCTGCATTCGGAGTGCATGATCTAGTTAGAGTTCTTCAAGCTAATCACCCTGTAGGAGCTTGAAAGCGCCCTTAGCCAAGGCCGACTTTAAATCCACGTGGTATTGTTGTTGTGCATAGTCGAGTTGGACGCTCGTCCTTCCGCATCGGCAACCTGGACGGTTGAGTGGTTCCGATCTATATTTACTATGAGGATTCCCGTAACATTTTATATCGGAACAGTTATGTCCCCCAGCTAGATGACCTAGCACTCATGTTTAGATAGTTAGTATGATACTAGCTTGAATAGCAATACCGCCTGGGCTATGTCTGTGGTTTGCCTGGTCACGTCTTCGGATAAAATCTCCCGTCCTACCTACTATTGAGATATTTAGTGTTATTAAGATATCGATCCTTTGGCCTGCCGGATAGCTTGTTTTGAAGTCCTGCCTCTTCCTACCTATAATTGGCGCTCTCACTTATATGACCCTTATTTCTGGAGGTGCATGACACTTAACTTGCTTGACAGATGGCTCTGTCTGGGTACCTTAGATCATACCACTATCAAGCCTTACCAGAAGAAGTATCTCGAGGGCAAAATTGGATGGGACAGTCATGCTTTCGAGCGCATTAACCCCTTCAGCCACGAGGCCCATCGGAGAAGATGATTTTTATTTGTTGAAAGCTTTATCCTACTAATCCCAAGGATATCCCCTTTAAACGTGTTTTCGAAGTGCATACGGGATATGGGTACTTTGTAGCGCCAGGCAAGCTGTCACTAAAATAGAAAGCTTTGCCGGCGAAGCTGCATTTTAATACCTTGTAAATCAAACTGCTGAAGCACTTCAATTTAACCTACAATACGTAGAATATTCCCATACACATTCCATACCCAGAGTGGCTCCGCCCGGGAGGGTTAGACCTCCGGGAACTCGGCCGCCGTCCCTCACGGTCCGGCCCTCGCCCCAGCTGGCCCTGTTGCAACGCGTATCTTCAACCGTGTTGGCTTCGCTTCGTATTCATATTCAGCTATAGTGGCTATGCAATCAGCGATACAGTCAATTTCAATCCGAATGCGTTTGTATTATTTAGGGTTTGACCAATCAGCTTGTTGCACAGTCTATACGGAACAATGCAGACAAGATTTAAACTTTCGGGGGTCACCGTCAGAAATTCTTCTCAGACTTTAGTCTCCTTCACACTTAATTGTCGTTGCCAGTACGTATTCGGGCAAGGTGAAGCTTTCCACTCATATGGCTGCTCGTCTCGATCAGGCGAGTCAATTCATCAATATTGATACTGCTAACACAGGCTTTTGACAACTTCGAACCGTTGCGCTTTGCGTATGTTCAATAAACACAGGACTGAGTGGAAAGATGTGGGTTTCGCGGAGTTTTGTCAGGAACTCAAGCCTATACTGACTAAAGACGAACAGGGAAGAACTGTGCCTGGATAATCAGGGGTTTTCCCCCATTGAAGCTTCATAAACCGAAGTTTACTATTAAGCATCGCGGAAACATGATCGGGGAGCTCGACAAGAAGATGCCAGATGGAAGTCTTCGACCGACTACTGTGTATCAAAAGGCGTCTTAGTCCCGACTGCAGTACCCCAAACCCCTTAAAATTAAATCGCCTCGTAGAGGCTTGTTTCCAATGGATCTGTGTAATGTAGATGATTTTCAGCGTTATCTATTTGAACTCAGTCCTGATTAGACTACGTATATAATCAAACTTGCATTTAAACGTCTAAAGGATTGCATGGCTCAGATCCAGCAAGGCGTGCAATGCTAAACTATACCTATAACCCGTACCTCGCATTTGGCATGAAGGTATCTCGCGAGATGCCAACGGCCGGCGCTCGTCCATTGAAGAACTATCCCAATCCTTACCTAGACCTACCGCCCGAAAAGCAACATTGCGGCGCCTTAGTTCTTTCACGATGTAGGAAGCACAGGCGTTTGCCTCGAAGATTGCCCAGACCTACCCCCTGGATCTGCAATGAGGCCCCGAACACGATTGGAGCTCATTTCAAGGCTTCCCAGGAACGCTCTTATGGACGGGTGGATCAAGAAGAACATGGATTATCGCTTTCGCCTGCCAACCCTCTCACCCACTTCATTTTGATTTCTACCTGTACTCAGGTGGTAGGCACAGCGAGACCACTCCTATGTGACAACTTCGACTTCTCGGTGGTGGCTACTCACCCACACTCCTTCGATTTCTCGATGGATTCCTTTCCTTCTCACGGAGCGAGTAGATCTGGCTGCGGATGCGCACTTGGAGAGCACTGACAAAACTCGATTTATATGCCATCCCAGATAGACAGGAGAGAAAGCTATCCAAGTTAAGTTTGACATTTTCCCCGCATTATTCTCGGATATTGCCATCTACTGGTATGATATATCGATCAGCCCTGAACCGAAAAAGGAATCCAAGGCGTTTTTCAACAAGATTTGGAACTCTGAGGTAGCTCAGAAAGCGAGGGCTATCAGTGTCAGACTCTCGCGAAGCCTCGCGATACCTACAGCTGCATACCGCCTCCCTAGAGTGACAGAACAAAGAGGGCATTTTGCATATAGATCTCTAGCTTGTAGATGTAGATGTTGGAGCTCCTTGTGCGACAACAAGTATTCAAGACTTACCCCTACGTTGCCTTCAGTATCCAGAGGTCGTGACAATCAGCATGAAGCTGGCTTGGCCTGACAAGCAAATCAAGAACAGTGAGTTTCGAGTGATGGTTGGTCTTGATGTCAAAGCACCACCCCCTTTTCACTTCGTCCATAGATCTTAGTCATACTATAGTACATCATAAGAATTTTACTCTACAATTAATACATAAATTAGTTCAACCCATTCCTATACCCTTGCAGACTTTGCCTCGTGACCTCTACATGTCCAGATCCTTCCAAGTTCGTACCCCGCCTACGATTCTGCCACCTGAGGAGATGTATGTTGCTGTCTCTGTTGATGTGTCCATGCGTTTTTGTCGTCAGTTGAACGCATGTATTTACTTCGCATAATGAGAACTTTTTCTCTGTGATATGTACCATTGTCAAAATATATGATGTAGAGCTCCCTGCTTGGGGATATTACCTGTCACACAGGTTAGATCATGAGGGACTAGATCCACTCGTACTATAAGGCTATTGGCTATCTACAACCAACGTACATATCCCTATATGCATGTTGGTTGTGTCACAAGGGCTAGTATTTAGGGCTTGGAATAATATTCAGATTTGCAATAATCTTCTTGGGCATCAAGGAGGCATACAGGTCTGCTTTCCTTTTGCCCTTCGCGGCGAACCTAGGTCTATATATACACGAATCGTTCGCATTTACTTGCCTAGATAATTCAAGTCCGTTTCCCAGCATTTAGCAAACACGGGTAGTTGAATTGTTCAAACCCCGAACTACAGCCCAAATGCCGAACCGCAGCCCAAACACCGACTTGCAGGTTTGGTGTCACGATATTGCCGACCAAGCCCTGGTAGGCGGGTAGTTGCATACCCCTACCTGGGCTGTCTCCGTGTAACAGGTTGTTAGTGCTCAACTTGAAGGCCTAAGGCATACTTAAAAGGTATATTAATACTGAGGATACCTCCTTGTAATTCTAGGAATCTTCTCCTTTTAGATATAGGAATCCTTAGTGTCCTAGAGAATTATTACATGAGTTGAAGCCATCCCAAGCTCCAAAATACTGGCCCTTGTCACATTACCGGACATGACGCTCTCTATATTTCTGTAGAGGCTACAAATATGGGTCGCGAGGGGATATGCATCGTGCTTGCTCAAGACAACGCAATCTCGGTCTTTTCTTAAGAGATTGAGCGCATAGTCCGCTCGCTCACAAGACACGATGAAGCTTTCAATCGACGTGCCTACGGTGTTTGTGGCAGCTCTCATCTACTACGGGACTCAGGTCTTCTATCGCCTGTTTCTCCACCCACTAGCACGCTTCCCCGGCCCTAGACTGGCCGCTATCTCGCGCTGGTACGAAGCCTACTACGATGTGGTTCGTGGTGGTGGCGGACAATACACTACAAAGATTGCAGAGCTGCACCGGATCTATGGTAAAGCGTTGTTCTACGTTATTTGGGCTTAATATTTTGTCTGACTCCTTCACCTTCCCTAGAACAGGCCCCATCATTCGTATTAGTCCGTACGAGCTGCATGTCGCCGACCCAGCATTCTTCAAGGCCCTCTACCGCACAGACGGCCGTTGGGATAAATACAGTTGGGCCTACGACGCTTTTGGAGCGAAAGGCTCGACTGTCTTCGGCTCCAGTACAACATCCATTATCTGTCTCTAATCAATTTTGATCGTGGCCACTGAAACCCGTTACAGAGCATGATGCCCACAGGGCCCACCGCCGGGCTATAGCGCCCTTGTTCTCCAAGACGAACGTTGTGTCTCGTGTAGATCTTGTGTCGCGGAATGTCGATAAGCTTAGCCAGCGCATCTCCAAGCTCTCTCATACTGCCCCCACCTTTGATCTTGGCGCCGCTGTCAGCGCTTTCACCCGAGACACTGCAAATGAATTCATCATTGGTAAAGCTTATGATGAACTTAGCCTCGATGACTTTGGCGTCGAACTATCCATTGCATCTTCGGGTGCCGGCCCATTCTGGCGCATAACGAAGCACGTTCGATGGTTCGGTCCCGCAGTAAAGGCGATGCCCGTTTCCTGGGCTATGAAAATGGCGGATGCAGGCACGAAAGCCTTTCTGCGTTATCTTCAGGTGAGTGATTGTAGATAGATGCAATAGACCACCCAAAGTGATACATACCGTCGCTATGGACTCCTCTGCTAACTTTTGGTTGGCTTTCTTAGCAAACTGAACAAGATACACGAGAAGCCATGGTCGCCGCTGCAAAATGTTCCTTGCCTGACGACCAAGTTGGTAGCACGTTAGTACATCAGATCATTCGCTCAAACCTACCAGCCGGTGACAAGACGTTTAAGCGTGTTCTTGAGGAAGTCGCTACCGTGACTGGTGCAGGATACGAGACCACAGCCAACACCCTGCGGCTTGTCCTTTATCACGTTTACGCAGACGAGGAGATTCTTCGGCAACTTAGGGAAGAACTGGCCTTGGTGACTGCTACTAAAACTAAGGACAAGCCTCTAGCTCTGAATGAACTTGAACGGTTACCGTATCTTACCGGTGTCTTGATGGAAGGCCTCCGCCTGAGTCCTGGAATCGCTAGTCGAGCAGCACGTGTCACGGACAAAGATATCTTCTACTCCGACTGGCGTATTCCTGCTGGTACACCAGTCGGGATGACCACGATACTGATACACACTGATGAGAAACTTTACCCTAATCCTATGCGCTTTCAACCAGCGCGATGGTTGGATCCTACCGCTCGTGAGCGTGCCAATGTCCCGTTCGCTCCATTCTCACGAGGTACAAGAATATGCCTCGGCATGCAGTAAGTCCATGTGTTTTGTGAATCAGGCTATTACTACCCCACAATATGAGCTCACTGACACATGCAATACAGCCTGGCTTGGGCCGAAATGTATCTACTACTGTCCTCGCTAGTCCAGGAGTTCGACTTCACATTTGAAGGTGTTCAATCTGGTGATTTTGAGCTCGAAAGGGACAACTTTGGGATTGGTACTAAAGCGGGGTGCAACTTGATCGCCCGTGTTGCCCCATTCATGGGGTAATAGAGACTGAGATGTATTGGTTAATTTATAGATAATAAGTGCGAGAAAGTAATCGAGATTTTAGTTTATAAACAGAAGAAATGGTGCTTAATCATCAGCCCCTCTTGGTCTGTACCAAGCATAGCCCACGCGTCGGGGGAGAGCCCGCTGGTAGCTAAATACCTAGTTTACGCAACATGCTATAATTAAATTTCCGGTCCAATTTTGCTGTAATTATCGCTAAGGACCTTCTGGAACTCATGCTAAACGGAGGCGTTTGCTTATATACCCTCTGAATTCGAATAGTTATACCCAAAACCGGGATAGACCGACCTAGGACTGATGGCCTTCAGGCCGAATATATGGTCCTCGTAGAAATGCCTGAAAAGGGGAAGGCACGTACTCTGCAGGCCTCCCTTTCTATGATCGCGATTTGATTGCTCCAACTACGATTCATAGCAAGCACTGCCACTACAGGGTGGCAAGTGGGAAAGCCTAGTTCTTTGAACGGAACGGAACGTTGCTTGTAGTTTGAGACACTAGTACAGGTGTCGTGGTGATAGGAGGAAATTCCAATCCTTTATAGAAGTACTGAGAGAAGAGTATAGACTTTAAATGGGGGCCCTAAGCACCCCGCGCTGGCCTCTTACAGTCTGGTTCGCGGGGGTGGGAGGCGGCTCAAAATGCAGGCTTCTCTCACGCAACATCTATATATTAGGTACTACTAGGACGTAGCAACTGTATAGTTGATACAATAATTCAAGAATGCGGGGAATAGATATTACAATTAAAATATTATGGCGTACGAACTCTTGAAGTCTGACATTGCCCCATCTTCAAAAAAATATTCATAAATAGTCAACGAACAGCGCGGTAAACAGCAAGAAGCAGGGTTGTCCACGATGGTTTCGGTTCAGGCATGACCAATCCATGGTCCACCGGGTAGTGCAGCTAATTCAATATCGATCTATCGACTCAGTCGACGAAGGCAGCCGGCGAGATATCTCAGAGCTGATGCTGTCACTATTCACCAAAGTTAACGCAAATCAAACCCATCCCACCGTATGCATAAGCCATAAATTGTCCAAGCGATATCATTGCATTCGAAACGCTGTCGGTAAAGAAGCGTCAGAACACCGAGAACTATCAGTGCGCCCCCCATGATTCTAAGGCTGCGATAAATGAAGGTCCGAGGCACGTATGTGGGTCGTCGACGATCTTGAAGGCGGCCCAGCCGTCTCAATCCCCCTTCTACATGGCACCCTTCAGTAAATGCCTACCTGGTGATCAACTGCATGTGATACATGTATATAGCATAGGTCGAGAGATCTGGACAGCAATGAAGGGCACCTACTGAACCTGTCCTTACAAGATGGTAGGTGCGTTACGTGTATGTTAGCTACCTGCATACTAGCATCGAAGCTCCTGCTTCCAAGTAGATTGGTGGTAAGCACCTGCTGTACATAGTAGGTACCTTAGATACTGTCACTGCCTACCTCTCAGTTATTCTACAGTGGAGGTAGGAGTTGGGTAGGAGATGAGCAGGAAGTTGCCACAAGTCAAGTAAGCACATCCTAAATTTTGACGGCAAACCAAGCGAGTCTTTTTCTGCCTAACATGATCCTCCAGAGTACCCCTCTGGATGTCTCATCTACTTTTCTCACAACAGCACAGATTAGACCATCTCTAGACCCACACGCCGCGCACACAAAGATCTTTATCCTGCTACAACACATATCTATCCAAAACGTTTCATGATCATGTCTTCGGGAAATTCACTTATGATGGACTCAAAGGACGTTGAGGTTTGTTTGGCCCCTTTATTCACCTGAACATAAGCTCGGACCTCGCTCAAGCCCACCAAAAATGAGCAACAGAGCCCTTTGACGAACCTTTACCTAAATCGGACATACGGGATAGTCGCTTACATCTTTTCGTTTAGCAGTCTCGTGTACTCGACGGCAGCGACAGCGGCAGCGGTAAACAGACTCAAGCCCACACGGAACGGAAGACTACACAGCCACCATCACTAGAGACCCCGGAAAACCCACAGCCTTTTGCGGATGAAAATGAAGGGCGACAAACCAAGGAACGCCCCATAGGTCGACCAATTAATCACGAGCTGGCTACCATACGAAACAACACAACTCTTCGCAAGAACGCGCGACTGCAAGCACTAGAGAACATTACCGGACGCAAATGGTACTTCGACGAGTGTCAGCCCGGAGATGACCCTGGAAAACTCTCATACCATTCCTCCTCAACGTTCAAGCAGCTGGATGTCCGAGTTGTATATAACAACGATGAAATACGGACCACGAAGGCTTCAAAAGTCTTAACGAAGAACACAACATCTGCCGTCTCGCACAACAGTCAACCTAAAAGTTCAAAGTGCTCAAAAGTCGTGGCGAGTGCATTGCCTAGGATAGATGGCCTCGATGGCATGACCGCTAAAGAGTTCGACATCGCCTTGGAAGAATGGTCTCGGGCGGGTCAACAGGAAGATGCCACCGCCGCCGACCCGTTTCTATCGATTGACCGCTCGACGAACCTGACCATTGATGAGGATTATCTACGTTTGTGGAAGTACTCTCTCTTACTATACGGGACAGGCCCCAATGACCTATTCAGGTGGGCGCTCTATCTCAACGACAAAGAACGCCATGCTATCATCCCTGTCTTGAACGATATCTTACCCCATCCCGCGTGGGAGCGCGATCTATCGAAGCTCCGGTATGTCCTGCAAATGGCGGTCTATTATCGTGTGCATAATCACATACTGCCTGTCGGCCCTATCAACGACGAGGAATCGGCCAATATAGAGAAGTTCTTCGACCGGGGAAATGTTGGTGTAGTCTCTCTGGCGCTATCTGAGTGGAAGCGATTCATCAGCGACCAAACTACGTTTACCTCGCAGGTGGTGTCAGAAATTTGCGAGTTGACGAATGGACAACCCCGTATGAAAGCTGATGACGAGAAGGATGAGAGATTGTTTTCACTGTCCCTAGTCGACGTTCTGGTAGTGAGGAGAGCACTCGACTCTCTGTGGCATAAGGGCACATTTACTCATAAGGTCTCGACGTTTAGCCTCGGCTTCGCCTGTCAAATAGAGCCTCAGTGGACAAGCTTACCGCCTGTTGACGGCACGATTCTCATGGAGTGGGAGGACACGTGTTTTCTGAACACAGCAAGGGACGCCGTAATGGGGCTGCCTGATATACCACATCATCAACAAGCAACCTATAAGAAGCTGCTCTACTGGAAGACTCCTGAATGCGATAACCGTGTCCAGATAGCCTTGTTTGACGACCATCGTCGTTATTACTGCTCCACCATCACTCGCAGTCGCTCCCCAACCCCAAGAGCTGTTATTCCAGTCTTATCTCCGATTCCGGGATCGGCTGACCACCAGCGCAAGTCTCCATCATTGCTCACCTAACCTGACGACGAAACTCCGGGGGACGCATCGTGGCTATCATCTCCTATCTCTACTCGGGTTCGACAACCAGACATTCCTCCCAGGGTATCCATAGAGACACCTAGTTGGCTTGCATTATGTTCACTTGCTAGAAGGGAATTTCAACGCTATCATTGAGGACGTCTTGGCCCTAGTTACCGGGATAATAATGCCACCCACTATTATATTTTCTGGTAGCAACTATTCTGTCAACGTCGAAACTAAACGTTAGCTGCCTTAACTAGAGTAGACGCTAGCGACTTCACCTGCATATTTAGTCAATTAACATTAATATTTCTTTCATCTCGCGGTCGTAGGAATGTGTGCAATCGTATATAATTGCTATGATGCTTAGGTAAGTGAGGCTATGTTACACTATCATAGTCATGTTAAGCCTCACAACAGCCAAAAACTGATCTGCAAGACACTGTTGACCTCAAGAGGCTATCTGGCATCTCTGAAACAACTGCCTCGATTATAACAAAGTCTGTCCTGAGCTCTCCCGAGTGTAGAAATGTCGTCGACACGGCACATGAAATTACTCATCGTTTCATCGGGCTAGCTCGAAGATCTCACAGCATAGGTAATGTTGTATTAAAATCTATTTAAACAGATTAGATCGCAAAAATCCGGGAATTTTAGACTTATATATTATATGTTTTATAACGATCGTTGTCGAGAGCTGAAGCCTCGGTGCTCTCGACTATAGGAAGATAACTCTCGAACGTCTTGCGTACGGTGCGATCGTGCTGGGGTCCTATGTGTTACTAACGCATCGCAGCCTTTGGGGCGACCATATTTTAATACCTCAATCTCACCGTCCGTCGGCGTCCGACGAGCGCCGCAAACGTCTAGTCGGGCGTTGGCACGAGATAAGGCACAAGTACGACAGGTGAAGTAAGGCGGACGGGGAACATATGAATTTGGCTCAGGGTCACTATCATTGCTGAAATCACCACCACTGCCTGGCAGTAGAGAGCGGCGAATTTGAGTAGTTTAACTGCGGTCTAGTAATGAATCTATGTGGTACAGAAACTCCCGTTCTTCGTTATTTAGGACTATTGTTGGAGACATAGAGTGATACAAAGTCGGCTGGAGGACATCAAGCTTAAGTTGGCGTGGTCCAGGCGCGGGTCGGAATAGGAACCTTCACGGCGTGGGGCGTGACATAGGACGTCATAGTAGCCCCAGTGTAGAGGTTATAGTAGCGAAGCGAATGGAGGGCTAAAGTTAGAAGCAATGGCAATACTTCGAGCAGCTAGGATCTCAAATCGAAGAGATGGGGACAAAATTAGGCAGCCAGGTAGGTATCGAGTCAATTGCTACCAACACCCGTCCAACAACTCCTACCAGCGGGCAGTAAAACAAACTGCAGAAAGATCAGTGACCTTCGTTTTCACTCGGCCGTGGGGCATCTAGTGTTAGAGGGTAAGTGCCCAGAGTGAAGAGAGACTTTTCTGCAGCCAGGGGGGACCTGTTCCCTGACATCTATGCAACGCCGACGTAACACCTGACGATCAGGGGGGTTGGCTTGCCCTTTCCAGCCCGGCCTGGGGTCGAGAAAGGATTAACTGGCTCAAGCTTGCCTTCAGCGTCGGCGAATCCACGTCTAGCTTTTTTCTGGTTGGTGGCCCCTTTACACATCCAGAGGGGCTCCGCCCGGGAGGGTTGGACCTCTGGGAACTCGGCCGCCGTCCCTCACGGTCCGGCCCTCGCCCCAGCCGGCCCTTCGCGGCGCCTATCTTTAACTGTGTTAAAAGCGGATTTACTTCCTCGGCGATGCAAGACTTTCTACGACGGCACCGGCGAGCATAATAATGCCTGGGCGAAGTGGATGCATACTCAACGATTCACACTGGAGCGCCTTACATTCAATACAAACACTTACCTAGGTAGAGTTACTTGGAGCACCTTTGCGGGTGCCCAACATAGCTACGCTTAACCAGGAGGTAACCACCAGAAATAGTATGTACGCCTAGGTAATTGGATAGACTCTCAGGTAGGTGCTCTATGATCCTCGTTTATGGTAGATCATAGCTTAAATGTATCGAGCCTGCCAGATACTTATGTTAGGTCATATGAGGTAGTCAGGTCCGTGGTATCTTGCTCAACAAACCTTAAACTGTTTGATTCCTCCCTTGCAAATTTACAGTTAAATAATATGTGTAGATCACTTCTCCCACCCTCCAACTTTCTCTCTTCTTTCTTGAAGCTAGATCACCACATCACACCATAGATTTCTACACTTCTCAACACCAAGTCCTGGCCACTCAGCTATAAACTACACCACCTAATACCATCACCAACTTACTCACTCTTCTATATTCATAACATTCAGCTTTTCAGCCTCCGCCATCATTCTATTGCCTGATGGTATAGAAGCCAAACAAGGGCTATAGTTAGGTCACGCCGATCAACGGGTAAGTTGAACCAAACAGCTCCATTAAGTACTCACCCTGCATATTCATACGTTAACAGCTGTGCTCTCGCAAACCAAACATCAGATGAGAATGTATTCGGATGTGGCGCTGCTGGTACACAGCTATACTAGCATCTTGAGCATTGTCGGAATAGCATCGCTGACCTTGACAGCATGAGATCAAACGCTACCTATCCATCAGGTTTCCTGCTCAAGCTTTTATCATGTTGGGTCGATGCCCTTCCTCAGCCTCAATCTCAGAACATTGGTTCTACCATCATTACGCCTTTAACGGCCATCATCCAAAGCGACTTCCAAGGCTTGGGTCGATGCCCATCCTGGAGTCCTGGAAACTGAATGGGGTAAGCTTAACTACATTGACAGAAGCTGCTAAGTCCTAACAATTGAATCAAGGCACCTAGACCTCGCAATAATTCAAGATTACACACATCGCCCGCATCTTCTCTCAGTCTCGATCTCAGAACATTGGTTCTACCATCACCCAAAGCGAGTCCCCAAGGTTGGGTTGATGCCCCCTTCGACTATTCGGAAGTTGATGATACCTCATTCTAACACCTGTTCCCAATCCGCTCTAACATTTGGTGCATACGATGTGAGAGGACTCATGATCCTGCAATATGCCGACGAGGGTCGATGCCCATACTCGGGAATATACCATACGCCATGGCACTACCCATGGCAAGTCGTCGAAAAGTAGCATTGCCACAGTTAGTATAAGATTTGTATCCCAAACAGCCTCTGCGACGCGACTCTGATTTGATCTTAGGTTAAACCCACCCGCCTATACCCCAGCCGTCCTACCTTCATCATGCCGATCTTCCGGGGTCGATGCCCTTTATCATTCTTCTGGGGTCGATGCCCCTTATCATTTTTTGTGGTCGATGCCTTTTATTATTACTCTAGGGTCAATGCCCCTTATTTTTTTTCGGGTTGATGCCCTTTATTATTCCTCTGGGGTTGATGCCGGTCCCGGGTGGATAGCAGGGGATCTGTGACGACCGAGCTATCCACACCTACATCTCAGACATCGGGAGATAAAATCAGAGGATTTGAGTGCATGGCGGCCGCTATCAAGTCCGTGGTCGGCCAATACAATTCCGAACACGAGCGCATATGCAGCATTCTCAGGATGTCAATTTATGACTCCCAAGCGATCATTCGCTACGAGCGATATGTATTGTGGGTGACGGAGCAGGTCTCAAAGGTCTCAAAAATCAATGATGACGTCTCAGTTGACGTCAAGCGTTGCGGGCAACTGTTGGAGAAGTTTACCGAATGGGGAATCAAGAACAAATCATCGTCTATCGCAGTAGACAACGTCAAGATGAAACTGCCGGAAGCCTTGATTCGCAAGCTAGTTGACGTCGCATTATCGGTGTTTAAGGACCGCGAAAACATATCCTCCATTGAAAAGGCCAAGCTTTCATCACTTGTGCGAGTTCTGTCAAGAGTCGTGGTGTCACAAGGGCTAGTGTTTAGGGCTTGGAATAATATGCAGAGTTGCGATAATCTTCTTGGGCATCAAAGAGGCATACAAGTCTGCTTTCCTTCTGCCCTTCCCGGCGAACCTAGGTCTATATATACACGAATCGTTCTTATTTACTTGCCTAGATAATTCAAGTCCGTTTCGCAGCATTTAGCAAACACGGGTAGTTGAATTGTTCAAATCCCGAACCACAGCCCAAATGCCGAACCGTAGCCCAAACATCGATTTGTAGGTTGGTGTTACGATATTGCCGACCAAGCCCTGGTAGGCGGGTAGTTGCATACCCCTACCTGGGCTGTCTCCGTGTAACACGTGGGCACTCATCCTCGGAACGCCAGCTTAGAGTCCGACTCTACGATAGTACGTGAGTTGAAACACTATCAGCAAGCGAATAGCAATTTGAAGAACACTATAACGGCGCTCCATTCCGATCTCGACGTGAAACCGTCGAGCTTCAAGCGGAAGTCGATGTGTTGAGGCAAATCGTCGATGACAAAACGGAAACAATAGAAGCCACCCGGGATATCGCATCTTTCGACATCGAGCCTCGGTCGGTCGAGACGTTACAGCTTGTTAAGGAACGACATGATCTTACCTGCGAGGTGGTATAATCGAAAAGCCTCTTGACGTAGCTGCTGAGTAAATATAACTACATTGGCGGAGAAGTGGCAGGAAATGCAGTTGGATAGAATGTCTTAGTCTCAAGAACATCATTCAACGGTGGAAAGGCATCGCGAATACAAATCGAGGAGAATACGATAGCGCTCCATAATGCATACAATTGAGGGTCTCCAGAAAGATCACTTACCTAGGATTCAGTACATCGAGGTGGACCAAGGAATCATTGTCGTATCGTGACCCCCGCTTGCATACCGTATAGGTGCCCGTGAGAAGTCAGTTCGGCGAATCAGTACTTCGTGGCAAAAATTGGCACCTATGTATTTCCCTGTCGAACATTTGTCAGTGAAGTCAAGAGATTATGAGAACGCCAAAAATCATGTAGCAGGTCGGGATAACGTGAGCAGATTGCTCATCCCAAGTTTCGTTCCCAGAGGTCCACCCTACAGGTATCCAAGATATCGACGTCGGTAGCCAGCGCTGGCTTGTAGCGACATGCGAGGATGAGTCCCCTCGCTGTGTTAGATTTCGTCGTTTATGTGTTCATGAGGGTGATCTGAGACTCGGATGGGGCTAATTGGTGGCAGTGATCGACCGTAACTGTCCAGTGGTGCTGGCTCGAGGTGGTCAATAGACAAGTGTGCAAATTCACCCGAGTGCACGGAAAGGGGCGGCGTATCGTTGCGATCGCCTTAGTCTCACGAATGAGCTGTACCATACGTTTAGGTCTGAACCGGTGCGCATGAAAGGTATCAGCCGGGGGGATTAGCCCTAGAAGAAACGTGATATCTCGCGGAATCGAAATCGTTGCCCCCGTGCTGTCGTTCCACCATGTCGGCGTTGCTGATCAAGTCCACCCTTTAGCGGCGAGGCTCCTTGAGCGATCCTCCGAGGCGGATTATAATCATCCGCCTTGCCAAGTTGGAATGGCCGCTTCGGTGAGTTCAGGTTGCCTGCGTTAGCTGGCAGGACCTATATTCGTGGGCTCCGTTCAGCTTGCGGTACCTGGGGCGTCGGTGGTGGGAAGAGACATCGTTCATCGCTGGATAACGACCAAAGCAGATTCTCCGGGATAACCTCCGGAGCAGTGTCTTCCCTATAATTGGGGGGAAAAGCATCCTTGGACGTCCATTATTGCGTCAGACCCCTTGCTGTGGTGTAGGTTAAGATATGGAACTGGCTTTTTGACAGCGAACTCTTATAAGTCGAGTGTCTGGTATTACTTCATACCGACAACCATGTATCGCAGAGCAGAAGGCTTCAGCAATGCCGTCATTTATCCACGAATGACAGCGTGCATGCAAATAGTCCTGAGACCGTCTGCGGCTTAAGTCCGGCTCCCAGATACAATTGATGATGATACCCGCAAATATTTCAGATAAATCCCAACGCTGGCACAGTTTTCCTCGTCTCCGTCAGCTCTTCATCGCAATCGGCCATCGGGTAACAGCTCATGGAGCTTATTGTCGCGTATTTCATGATTTACCCGAGAGTAAAACTTTCGGGAGCAGCGAAAGCAACGCGACCCTCTCCAATTCGCAACTCCTGAGTATCTCGCAGAGCGGCCACGTTCGAAGCGCAAGTCTTAACCACCAAAGACGATCCCTTCTTGCCTGGTCATGGAAGAGGGACGATGCTGAAGTCGATACAACGCCGTTGGCCCGTATGCAACACTTGCAACGCCCGATGCATTCTTCGAGATAAGTCGCTTTGCCATTTCCTGCAATGTGAGTATGGGTTAGGGAATTCCAAGATGCGTACGAAACACCCACACATACATCAGTACCGGAAGTCCAAAGTCTTTCGATAGTTAGCGTCACTGCGCTCTTGAAACCTGTTCCGAAGAGACAGAGGTCTTTATCGTACGCTGTCGATCTTGTAAAAAGATCGTTTCTATAGTGCTGAGTGCAATGGCCTCTTTTATGAAGCCGAGGAGGGCTGGCGACACTGCGTCAGTCGATATGCGCTTCAATGACAAACGATATCGTGTTGACGTGCCTTTGTGGGATCTGAGGCTGGATTCCTCTCCACGATTCGGATCGACTGGTGCAGGCTTTGGCTAGTATACGTCGGGGAAGCTGTTGGTAACCGCTTCTGGGGCATCATGCCACTATGGCCGTCGCTTCTGGTGTCTGTTTTGGAGGCTAATATAACATAAAGAGGGTAGAGAGGAGTTGAAAGACGAGACTTTATTTATTCATTGAATGCGCCGGATTCGCTGCCAACCTGGGAAGAGAAAAGAACTGGGGAATGGGAGACACAAAGCCAGTAACAGTCGATAGAATATCGCTAAAAAAATCTTGAGACTTCTTCACAACGTTATTGATTGGTTTGTCAAGCCTTTCAGGAGGGTCTCAGGGGATAGTAGATCATTAAGATCGATAGTCCGCCGTCTGCTCGAGGCAAACTTCAAATAGCAGCTCATGATAGATGCACAACATCGAGCCGAACGTTGGTACCGCACCATTTTTGTTTCCAGAATATGGCTTGTGTCAATTTCCTAGGGACATGTTATCCCCCTTGCGTCGCCTCGCCCGCATTTAGTGACGACGAGAGGTGGCTGAGTTCCTCACCAAGAAGATGATTGCCCTAGTCAGCCCTGAAGAGCAGACGGTACCGCTAGCGAATCTGCAGAATAGGGAGTTGATCTCATCTTATGCTTTTCGGTCGGCACAGCAACAAGTTAACACGACGGCAGTTTGGGTATCTGGTTGGAGGCGGTTTTCGGTGTAACTGGGAGTTTCTTGTCGGCAGAAAAAGCCTCAGGGACAGAACGAAAGTGACACGGAATAATCTGGGAGGCATTCGGCAGGTTATCCCAGGTTTCAGCGTGAACAGGTAATCGTCCGGGCGACAGTACGATATAAGGGCTTATAGGTGCAACACACAAGAATAAATGGGTCGGGTCTATAGACATGGATTGTTAGCTAGGCTCGGAAGGTAGGGCGACGGCGGAATAGCAAAGGGCAGATACCGCCATCTCGGCGGTGTTACTCACAACCATGCTTAAGAAGGTCTGACCTCACAGAAACCTCCAAGCCATGTATAACGAACTCATGATTGTTTCGATAAGCGCAGGTTGGTGATGCTGGCTGCGGTGGCCTGAAGAGTATAGACTATCTCCGAGCAAACCTCGCTTATTTCCTGCATCGGCCGGAGGTTGGCATCAATCTTCTGACTTGATAGACTCTTGGGGCAATGAAGTATCCGGGGGTAATAGTGAGTCTGCGGTTTTCAATAGTCTGGGATGACCTTTTCCTCGTCCTCTTCCATGCCCTCGGCCAACGTTTCCATTGCCTTCGAGATTAATTCCGATTTTTGACGAGGAAACGGATTGGCGGATCGCTGGTGTTGGCCTCCAAATTATAGATCGATGTGAATCTGCTAATTATGCGGGTGGAACGCTGCCTTGACTGATAATGATTGCGAACGGTATTCTTATACCTTCGATGATGGAGATACATCGTCTGCTCTGTATCCTCCACGGAGGCGACGGACTGGCTCAGATGCTATGCTTGAGATACTGTAGGTCCGTGTGTCCAAAGGGCTAATTGGGATGGCTTTGCATCCTCCAAAACGTCGGATGGGGCGTCGATAGTCGCTACGTAAACTCATCTCAGTTCGAGGAATTTAATTATGCTAGAAAATATGGGTGCTTCACTATCCGTGTTCTTGATAAAGTAAGGAACTTAGGTACGTCTGGAACCAACCGTCATACTAGCGCGCGGATCGGCCCGTGAGCCCACTCATTTAGATGGGTGCCCCCACTGTATGCTAGCCGACCCACCGGGTTACAGGCCACAGGTAGGTTACAAGGCACTTGAGCCACTAGGAAGTGCTCTGCTCAGGTACAACAGTAGTGGCCTTGATAGTGGAGATAGCGCGGATGTGAAATCAGATGAGTGGTGGCAACAAAGATGTAAAATGCTCAAAAAGTCTCAACTCAGATCTTATGCTGACGTTGTTCCTACTACTCTGGATGAGTGTGCCTTAGACTTAATGCCCGCTGGGTTCTGGGGCAGCAATGCCTAGGTTGTGGAGCGCAGGCAGATATCTCATGGCATATCATAGATAACAAACTGCATGCCCCTCGCTCAATGCCGATGTATCAATGTGTCTTAGCCTGACTAGCATACATGCTTATGTAGGCAGGGGATCGTAACTTATACCTGAGCGAACGGGTTGGAGTGTGGCCGAGATGCGCAGCCATGAATACTTGAATATACTGCAAGTTCCATTCCAATTATACATTGGATACTTATTCAACCAGAAGCAGATTCGAGTGTCTGTAGAGAGTTACGCACGAATTCTTCGTGTCCCCTGGGGGTTCAAAAGTGGAAGAGACGGCACGGAACAATATATCTGACGATAGCATGGACAGTATACTGAAAAGCATAACTGAAAGTGCCTACCTGCAACGACTGCTTCAGGATTCAACTATAAGAGAAGAAATGCGTAACGTCTCACTGTCCTTCGCGTCCTAGTGAAAAAAAACAGCACGAGGAGTTCATATAGTCCATGGCTAGAAACCGGATAGTGTCCCTTGGAGTACTCAACGACTCTATTGCGATATTTTATGAGGCACTTCAGTGACCTATTGATTTTTTTTAACTATTTTTATTAAAGTTTAAAGTGTTGCTTAATTAGCTATGAATACTACTAACACAGCAGCGTAGGCTGCTGTAGCTGCTAATAGATTCTCCGGGGCTGCTGAGGAGAACAGTGCTATTGCTAGAGCAAAGACTATAATTGAGACGCCAACTATGATCAGCGTTTTCTGCGACGCCATTGGAGCTGAGATCAGCGAGAGCGGAATGATGATTAAAAGCCCGCCTAGAACAGCAAATACCAATCGATACAATGTCATCGCCATATTAACTCTTTTCTTCAGCGCTGCTAGCTGCATGCGGCGCTTGGTTCCTCGAGTCGGCACATGTGGTTTCAAATGGCCATTGAAGGTATTGAGCAGATCGTTGTCGGAGTACATAACGCGCTGTTGGTTGTCCAGTACAAGTTTAAGTTCCTCCAGTAGAACAGCTTGAAATTTTGATCCTGGGCCATTATCAATCCTAGAAGCAGCAATGTCTTTCACAAACTCTGTATGCCAACGATTTGCATGGATGTACTCAAAATCCCGGAGACAGTCGGCTAGGTTTCAAATGAAATATTAGGTGAAAGATTCGAACGAGATAGGGACAAAGACATACTGTACTTTCTAGTTATTTGACAGATAACATCGAGCTGGCTATCTGTAACATGATGGTTCGAGATATCGTGGACCTGCTTCGCGAGCTGACGTTGGATGTGATGAATAGCAACTGCGTATAGGGGCCTGAAGTCAAGCACTGTAATGCCTTCGGATGAGTGCCTCGTGGAACCACGAATGAATTGAGTTATACGTTCGTAGTAGTTAAGAGACACCAAGCTATCTAGCTCGTTATCTTTCTCTACACCGTTCATATTGTTTGCGGCGTAACAAAACAAAAAGCAAAAGTTGGAACACTGATAAATCTAGCTTGATAAGGTGGTTGAGTAGAAGAAGCGCGCTTAGTTTTACATCTCGCCATTACCAACCCCGCTAAGAGTATATAAGTAGCGATTCCAAGGCCACGAGAGGGCTGTGAGAAGACTGTGAGATGGCTGTGAAAATGGCTGTGAGCAGGCTGTAAGAGGGCTGCGAGGGGAGTGTGATCAATCCCCCCCTGGACCATGTGTCTCTATTCTATTGGCTCAAACCTTTTCCACTTGAGAGAAATAGCTGCCGTCAAGTGCTGATAGGGCGCCGTGAGGGTAAAGGAGTATTTGAACTTATTATACAGGGAAGGCGAGTTGACAATTCTAAAAGTCCCTTTATACGTTGTGTAATCTCTACGTCCTGTGTGACATGTCCTGAGTGATTTCCAATCATGATTTTCCTCAGCCCCGTTTCCCCGATATTAGTGTTAGCAGTCATGCTCTTTCTCTCAGTTTATTTCAAAGCAGCACTACCAGCCTAACGTGTTTTTCCTAAACTACTCAATATACTGAAGAGCAATACTGTCACGGAACCATACAGAATAGGCAACTCCGGGAGACTAGGATATAAGGCACGGGCCTCTGGCCCGTGTATATACTAGCCAAACAATCTCTGCTATATAGATAGAAACCTTCCTTCTTCGTGCAATAACAATAAGTCAATACTGGAACCACCAGCGGTGTAGACCGCGACAAATAGTTAATCAAGGTGAAATAATACGCCCGGATAAACGCGAGATAATACACTTTCGATAGTTCTAGCCTCGTTGTGCCGGGTTTCGTTCAGCGCCAGGTTCATTCCAAGAGGTTCCGCTTAATGACCGAAGGAAGCAGTTAGTTGTGTATTGGCCAAGTGGATTCGGTTCCATGTCTTTTCATCAAATTTTGCGTTTCATGAACACCTAGGCAATCCTCGTATAGTTCTGACAAACTAGCAAAATACAGCTTTTCTTATAGCACCACTTCGGTAATGCAAGTCTCCCTACTGAACATAGTGTTCGCACTACACGCAGAGAACTCTGAAACGAAATAAAGCTGACATATTTGCTTCGCGGAAGGCAGTAGAGACCTGCGAGTGCTGTGAAAATTAATGTCGCTTCACTGCCCCTACACCCGGAGACCTCTGTCAAATAAAAAATGATCTTCGTCTACGGAGAAAATTATACTTCCATTCAAAGGCAGTCCAAAGGGTCCCCCTTTTAATAATATCTAGAAGACTTCAGTTCCGTCTAGTCATAACAAAGTTTAGATGATGGTAAGCCTTTCCGCAACTAAAGTCCATACACAAATCTGATTGTCTATAGGGCAAGACCCTATGGCGTTGAAAGAATTAAAAGTTCGCCCTCTTTATTTGGCTGGGGTCTGATAGGTTGAGGGTTGTGGCAAGGGGCGAACCTCCTTTGGCGCGATACGAGACTCGGGGTATGCAAAGATAGGTTCCTATATCTTTCGTATTACTCTTGGTCAGATATTTCAACTGCACTAGTCCGCCATAGGCACACCCAAAGCTTTAGCCTCCCTTTTTAGCTTGAGCTCCTTGTGGAGGTCAAGACAAGCTCGAATAGTATCTCCGCAGAGTAGCCCATATTTGACAGGCTGAGAAATAACGCGAAGTTATCACAGGAAAAGTTGTGAGCGTACCGTTTGAATCATTGGATCGACGAGGCTTCCTCAGGAGAAATGGCGTCGCGTGTTCTTTTACTTCATATGACAAAGTATCGTGCAGATGGTTGGCTGTCAAGTAGTTCGTATGCTTACTATACGTCCCAAGCTCAATACTTGAACGGATTTACTAAGTTATAGTTCTCATGTCAGTCGATGTGAGTGAAGGCAGTACAGGTAGTATCATCGTCATCCCCGAGAATAGAAAACAATCCGGGGAATATAAGAGAATCAGAATCGCAAACTGTAAGTGGGACAAATGGAGTTCCGAAGACTCTCGGCCTCTCACTTTGATTATCTTATAGTCGGGCTAGTTAATAATAACGTACTAAATTTATATGTCTAGTTGGTGTGATTGTCTTCATCTTTGAGTATGCTAGATAGAATGAGATTATTATAAATTTAGTTTAAGCCAACTATGAGGGTACGATAGAAATAACTTGATGATAGCAGTCATTGAATTCACGATAGTTGCATAATTGTCTCGTAGCGGATCATGGTTACCTGTATGTGTGGAAGATTTTGCTATAAAGCAAATACCTATCGATACCTAAAGGTAAAAGGGAGCTTCGAACCCCAGCCTTGGAATGATTGAGCTTCTACCACTATTTCCTCTAGCCACGAGATACTATGCCTTCGTTCCCATACTGCGCATCCGAGCCTGCCTCAGCACTTCTATGGCCTGATCTATATCCATTTGTATTTGGTCAAGATCTGGAATCAGATCGCGACGAAGCTTCTGCTCTGTCTGTTCGGTATCCGTATTGGTTGATGTGTCCATACACTTTATTCGTTAGTTGGATCTATATATTTACATTGCATCGCATGGGGTTTTGCTCACGAAGTCTGCAATGTCCACTACAGTGCGGTCGATGTATATAACGTAAAGCTCTCTCCTGAGGGATACCCTAACATGTGGTTCTCCATATTTCTGTAGTAGCCACGAATGCAGATCCTGAGGGGGTATGCGGTCGGGGTGCTCGGTTAAGACAACGCGATGTTGGTCTTTTCTCACGAATTTCAGTGCGCACGGCAACATTGGTACGACCTCGCAAATTCTTAGAAAAAATGAAATAATGTGATATGACAATTCGGTCTCCACTAGATTAAGGGAGTTTATTTTGTTGTTTTCGAACCACCTAAGTCAATTATGACCGAAGAGAAAGCCTCAAGGCACATCAGCAAGCACAGAAGCCATGGTTCAAGCAACGTTGCATTGCAGATTTTCCCACTTTCTATCCCGTGGCGGTGGCAGTGCTTGTCATGCATCTTGATCAAGAATCTGCCGGGCCACTTTACCCACATACCACTCAATTCTTATCACCCCCTAAAGAATGCCACTTGCGTCTGCCACCCTTTTTGGCTGGGAATGCTACTAACTTCTCATTGATAGTCAAACATACGCCGCTTTAGCCGTGTACAGTTAGCTATGTCTCTACGTGACTTACGTATAAGTGCTTGGGCATCTGACTGCTTATATGTAGCAACTTAAAGAATAAATTAACAGCGTTGTTTTTTTACTATGATTAGTATGCTACCTAGTAGTTCAAGGACTATACGAGTATTTCTCTAAATATTTGACTCTATAAATGGAAACGTTTTCTATATAACTTCATGCCACTGAGTATATGGCACTTGGAAGGCACTTGGGTTGGCTACTTTGGCTGCTGAATTATACATATATCATCGGTACAGGGGGATAATTGGTGGCATCCCCAGCCAAAAATGGTGGCAGACGCAGGTGGGCTACCCAAAAGCATACAAATCACGCTCACCGAAAGGGAAGCCCACGGGGCGCGTGTTTTTGCATTTTTAGGACCTTTCTCGGCTGAGCAATGCTAGAATCGTATGAATAGAATCTAAAATTAGGGCGCAAATGGCATGATAAGTGCGCTCAGCCTGAAAGTCATCGTCCGTATATCGGAGTTCCACTGCCAATCGTACCCTATCTTTTAAACTATAATGACACCTGTGTTGGTCACAACAGCATTGGCGAGGTGAGATAGCACAGATACCATCCCCCTTCATTTACGTACAAGCTGTGATTGCATTTGGCTTCGAATATGAGTGGTTCTACAGGCCTAGGGGGATCCACCGCACAACTTAACCATCTACATTACACCTTCATTGGGCAGAAAACGCGTAGTTTTCGTTTCGAGATTTACCCCCCCACCTCCCTTGCATTGGATCGATAGTTAGATAGCTTGTGTTTTGTTCGTTTTTGTTTTCGTTTTTAGCATTAGGCAGGTATTGGCTTGTCAGTGATACGTTTGAACGCCAAAAACACCTCGCCGGTCGGCCGGCCTTGGTGCGCGAACTAGCCTTTACCGCTCACGCTCCCCCAATATAGGTACTGCATTACTACCTATTCTGCCCTAAAGTGTGCTATAGATGGAGGGTTATATAAGCGGGCGCTTCTTCTCAGCATCCGAAAATGAGTCCCAGAAGGCCTTTGAAGGCCGCAATGGCAAAATACGATCAGAAAATAATAGCAACCACTTACCGAAACCAGCTGAAGCTTCTTGGGCCCGGGATAGTAACGGCAGATCCTCAGTTATCAACGTGGATGACTTAGGCTTCAGTGAGTCAGGGCCTCTGATTCAACCCATTACTGGACCCCGGGATCGAGAATTCATGAGTGTTGAAATGCTTCGTGAGAATCTCAATTTGGCACCTAAAAATGACACTAGTGTCAAAGAATCAATTAGGGAGAAGATTAAGCTGAGTCTGGTCCGCAGTCATTCTGACTATTATGGCGCAAAAGATAGGAGATTCCTACCTATTGATAAACTAAACACAATACTCAGCGATGAGTCGATCAAGGCGTTGTTACTAGAAGAATACTCCCAAATAGCAGAACAAGACCTTAACTGCAAGCTGGGTGACTATACATCCCGGCGACGGATCTTGGGCATTCTACTTTTCATGTATCCGGCGCATTTGCGGCTTTTCGAGTGTTTCATCAATGAAAAGATTGCAGATAAGGATTTGCCACTCACGCCGAATGGCGGTACAGATGAAATCGGCTTTCAAACCAGACTTGGGATAAAAAATACAACTATGCTGATGAAGTGGGAAGACAACGATATCACCCTTTTCTATAACTACCAGCCAATATTTCTTGCCCCGTTCTTCTACATACAGGAGGATAGGCTATGCAATTATTCACTGGACGAGACCATACGATTGCCGTGGTTGAAGTATACGTTTATAAACAGGGGTGGCAATGGAAAGGTGCACAAGGTTGAGATACACCCAAGCCATCACAACTTTATAAACCACCAAGTAAGGAGCAGCTCGTGTGATATTCATTGAACAATAATTGAACTGACAATTGAAAGTCTTCAAGCAGCCCTGTCTGCTTTGCGCTGAAGGAGATCCCCACTCTCGACGTCGACACGTATCAGCAGGAGCTGTTAGCTTTGGAGAAGACATGCGTGCAAATGCGGAAAGAAAGGCATCTTATTAAACTTCTTCTTACTTTTCAGCATGGGCAAAAGTACTACCTTCTTTTTGAGTGTGCTGACTCCAATCTATGGGATTATTGGTCTAAGTACTCTAACGGGCCAAAAGATGCTGGCGTGAGCTCGTTATGGATGGCCGAGCAGTGCCTTGGGTTGGCCACTGCGGTCAAACGAATCCATGGACTCGCCACATGGCAGAAGAAGAGAAGAGATGAATCAGGAGCCGTGAATGAAGATGAAAGAGAATGGGGTCGACATGGTGATATAAAGCCGCAAAACATATTATGCTTCTCATCCAGTATGAAGGATGACGGCCTTCTGGTGCTCTCTGACCTTGGTCTTACCAGATATCATTCAAGTGTCACAAGATCTCAGGTCTCCCCTACCAGTATCGACGGGTGTACAAAGTTGTATCGACCCCCCGAAATGGACATGCCTGGCCAGCATATTTGCTCAAAATATGATATCTGGTCTCTTGGGTGCGTCTTCTTGGAGCTTTGTACGTGGTGGTTGAGAGGACTCCGATCAGTACAAGAGTTTGAGTCCAGAAGAGACAATTCAGATAGAATATTTGCCAACCTCGAATATTTCTTCATATCCGAGACGGATGGGGTCGCGGAACCGAGAGTTAAAGACACTGTTCTAGAGGTATGATTAATAAAGTGATGTGTCAATCAGGTTGCTAATCAATTGTATAGTGGATCACAGAACTTCGAGTTGATGCAAAAGATGACCTCTTTGCGGAACAAATGTTAAATCTGATTGAAACCCAAATGCTCGTCGTTGATAAGAAACGCAGATCTCCAGCTGATCGTGTATGCATGGAAATCTTGAGTATGGTTGATCAGTTGCGAAAGGCCAGTCGTACTTCATTGCTCACCAGTCATGGCTGCGTGGTCAATAGCAATCATAACGACCTATATAACATCAGCACAAAAGAAAGTGGTGATATAGGACTTTCAAAACGGCAGAAGAAATGGGAAACCCAAGCGAGCAGTCTGACTGTGGATACGTCAAAACGGGGGTTAGGGTCGTCGATAGGAAATTCAAGCGACGACGATACCGCTAATGAAGCGCCCGACAGCCCAATGACAATAGTCACCATCTCCTCAGATGGCAATCCTGTCTCAAAACACGAAACCGGTATTGAAAATCTAGAGAGTTGTTTGCACGTAATTCCTACGAGCGTGAATCATTCTTTATCCGGGTCATCCAATATTAAATCGAACGCAAATTCTGACTTAATCAGTTTACATAACATACCTAGGTCGCCATATTCGATCGATACCTTGCCACTCCAAGACAATCGCCAGATCTCTGACCTAGAACAAAACTGGGCTGATGAGTTTCAAGATCGGCGCGAGGCGTTTCATGAGCTGAAGATTATCGCTGGTCAAGAAACAGGAGTTGCGATGATGCAGGACAATTTCAATTCAAAGGTCTCGAGAAATTGCCACGGGCAAAGCTATACATCAACACCTGCTATTACTGACGAAAACATATTAATTCCAAAGTCGTCCCAAATCGATACATCACGATTAAATGAGCAGAAACTGCGTCGCCATGGTTCTACTACGCGAGAATTGCTTGGGTCAATGTGGACTCGCATTAGGCATCCGGCCAGTTTGATTGCACGTGCGTCTCGTAAGTTGAGAACCTAACTAGCTGTCGAACCATATGTGGAGCTAGTGACAATCGAAGAAAGTGTCTTAGGATGGTCCAAGTTGTTAACCAGGCCACGATACTTTGTGAAGCGTATGGCGCTATGACCAGTAAGATGGGGAAACTTACCATAATAGTTTTTTACTGTTAGTTATGATAGGGCACACAAGTATATAGTCCAAGATAATAGACACACGCGCAAAGAGACTTTTGTGTATAGTGACATAGTGTCCATCAAGGCGTTTAAAACTCATCTTTGCTACCTCAAGCATAGAGTTCCCAACAATAGTAATGAGGCATTCACGTGTGCGTGAAATTGCGAGATTGCACCGTGACAGACAATTGCATGTACTGTTAGTAGATATGACTAATAGATCGCCATGGTGAATCGTATTCACAGTTCACCTTAATCTTTTTTTTTTGTTAAAAAAGAAAAAAGGAAAAAAAAAAAAGGCACAGCTCCCTTAATTGCAACGACTCGCTTGAGTGCACAACATGGGGTTTGCTTGTGCACCACATTCGCAAGAAGCGAGCCGGACACAGAATGAAAAGCTCGGGGGGTGCCTTTGACCCTGAAAATTGAGGCTCAATCGGCTCGGCTGCGGTAATTGACCTTCAGTAATAGATCGCGATCGGTGCCCCAAGCGCTACATGTCTGTAGAGACCATGTCGTAGCTTTGATTAGCTGTAATTGCATCTTTGTATCATACCTTCCCCTTTTGGTGTCAATAGCCGCCGCTTTAGCATGCAGGAGCCTAGAGCGCCAACATAATCTGGGGAGTGGCAGCTCGGTAGATACTCAACGCTTATTAGAATCAAAGATAGGTACCCAATCAGATGATCATCTTCGACAGACCGACTATTTGCCAGCCATTTATTGACTACCATGCCTTCCCGTCATGCAGTCCGGTCTCAGCCTCATAGATAGTATCCTGGTACACGGGCGGGGAACCCTTAGTTCAGCGGCTTATAGGAGTGTTAGGGGTTTGGTTGACCCCTCGTTTTTTCTCGAGTGAACATTCTGGACCTTCTAGGACGTAAGCATTAGAAGCTATGACTGGTGGGTACATTATTGCTTCCCTGAGCAGAGCCTCATCAGTCTCCCTATATAATAATTCAGTTGCTTTGATGCTTAGAGCATCAAGAGTTTCCGTAGGAATCTAGGTGCCCACCTTTGCTCTTTACAAAACCACCCTCTCGAGCCTGAGGCATTATTCTATTCGTTCATAACGAATTGTGCATTAAGATCTTAAGCATGTCTCCGTGTCCTTCTCTCAAATGGCGCCGCGGAAGGGTGTCCTCAACCAAGTCTCCGGTATCACCCCCTAATAACCCTAACGGATCATCCATGACCGCCTCAGCACCAGCATGGGAAAACTCCTCTGCCATGTATTACCCGCAGCTGATCAAAATAAAGAATGACGTCAAAGACAAGTGGATACCCGCGGAGAGCAAAAAGAAGTTTCTACCTGCCAATGCCATTGAGGGTTTAGTGACTAACCACACTGTTTCGATGGCTTTCAGGGAGATTGGGGTGGCTGAGGAAGGTGAGCGTCAGCGCCTCACCCAGAGCGTGGTAGGGGGACGCCAACGCTTGTTTTTGATTCTGGTTTTAATGACATCCAATTCAAATGAGAAGCTTTCATCTCTAAGAGGTAAAGAGTGGAATGAAATCAGCGACCTCTCATTGCCCCTAGTTGCATCCGAACTAGAATTTACACACGAGACAAATAGTGGCAAAGCACAGTTCACACCCAACAACTGGATTGATATCGACTTAACGCTTTTTCAGGCACTCCAATGGCATTTGCTCTCGCCAGTATTCGGGACCGCCGATAAGTTCATTCATAATTTGGATGGATCGCACATTTTGCCATACTTGCAGATGTCAGCAGGTCCAAAAAGTAGTGGATTTTTTGGTGAAGTATATCGAGCCGAGATCCACGTAGCACACATTGATCCAGAACATATACCAGCAGAAAATGCAGTAAGATAACCATCAGTTGCCTCGTGGAATGTGTTTCACTGAATTACATTAGAATATTGACAGCAATAGCAACAGTGTTGCTGTAGCTATCAAGAGGGCCAAGGATGACAGAGAACTTATTGATTTCTTTGACAAAGAGGCGCAAAATCTCCAAAGAGTACAGAAGGTTGAATCCAAACACATCATCAAGCCTATCGCCGCCTACAAATGGGGTATCGCACGATGTCTGCTTTTCCCTTGGGCCCATGGCGGGAATCTTGCTACCTATTGGAAAGAACACGATCAGACTCGCCATGAACTAGGGAATCTTCGGTGGATCATGGAGCAGCTCGTAGGTATGTTCTCTGCTCTCGCTGTTTTGCATGAAGATAATAGGTACGTGATATTATGAATAATTTGCTACCTAATTATGTACGTAACTAATATCAACTAGTAAGTTTCCTGTCCTTTCCGGCGGGAAAAACATGGTCAACCTTTGGAAAGTTTGCAGTTTAACGATTAATCATTCCGAATGAAATACTGACATCTAATAGGCCGGCACGGCGATCTAAAGCCCGAGAACATTCTATGGTTCAAAGACAACAATGAAGAGGGATGCCTTAAAATTGCAGATATGGGTCTTGCCACGTTCCACGATGAGAATGCCAATACCATGCAGCGAAACATGGCAGGTATAATAACAAAGACCCCCTCTGGTACATTTCGATACGAACCACCGGAGATGGATCAAGACCGAGCAAGCGGAAAACCGCGTTCGAGACAATACGATGTTTGGTCCATGGGATGCATTATCATCGATTTGCTCGTCTGGCTTTTATATGGTTTTGATGCTTTGGAGAAATTCCGAAAGGATACAACCCAAATTTGGGAGAGAACGCCCACCCGTTATTACGTTTCTTCTTATATTGATGCATGTTTGGACGTGATGGAGGAGGCATTGGGAGAGGATCGTGTTTACAGAAAAGTTTTAAACCTTGTGCGGAGCAGGGTACTTATCATCGATGTATCAGAGGTCTATAAGAGCTCCGTACACCATCGTGAAATCGCGTCGGTGCTACATGGAAGCTTGAAGGAAATTCAGCAGCAGCCCGACTCCCTCTACAAGATTCCTGACAACCTAAGTTATCCTCATGCTGACATTGAAGCTCGAAAAATAAAATATTTTCGGCCTCACAGTGAAGGAGGAAGACTCGCAGCTGGACCTCCGACAGTGCCAGCACGCGTACCGACAAATTCCCAGGATCTACCCACGGTTCCGACTACCGGTCCAGGAGAGATCACATTTGCTCTCCGCAGAGCTACTATCCCATCCGATTCACATTTACCTATACCAGAACCGACGGACAGACAAGAAGTGAGTAGCGCCACCCACTTATTGTGCGAGATTCGTACTAACTTGCTTAATTAAGTACGTTAGTACCTTTGGCTCAAAATTTGATGTATGAACTAAATTGACTAATTCTGTACTTCTTGTAATAGAATGTCAGTAATGCAGATAACTAGTCGCCTGATTCTGTCACTTACACCAAATCTTTCAAGCTAGTAAATCCAACCCCCATACTATTGACATGAAGCATTGTTGACTTGATTAGTTTGTAAGTTTGCCTGGGTCTTTACCCTTATCATTAGGGCTAATAACATATTTCTCAAGGAACCTACGAAACTTGACGATGTTTGGGAATCTATTCCGGACAATAATTTTGCAAGTATGCTATTCAATTCCCTTTCATGGGATACAGTTAAGCCTCCTACTGCGCGCGGACATGACACTTTGTGCTCCAACTGCAATACAATCAACTCAGCATACTTATTCAAACCCGAAATCCATCGGGACGAACTTGAGTCATCTTCTCAGGGCTGCGCTCTCTGCAGGCTACTTTATGACGCCTTAGTGAGCGAAGAGAATGAGTTGCCCGTATTGATCTCTTTGCGCCAAAATGGATCGGTCGTGAGCATTAACAACGGACCAAATTTGCTATCCGTCTACTGTGATCCAGGTATAAGAGTCTATTCACGTATTGAAGCGAGGTACTGATCGTCGTAATCTAGGTCAAAATATATTTCCAGGGGCACAACTTGGATTGCCGAAGCTTCCCGATCATGGCAGTCGAGAGCAATTTTTATTACTAAAAGAATGGATCCGAGTCTGCGATACGAGTCATAGATCTTGCTATCGCTTCGATACGGAGGAAGCAGACGAGAAACCGATATCCACTCTGCCAACTCGTCTTGTAGAGCTAGGCAATCCCTTGCGATTAGTAAAGTCAGAGTACATGAAAATATCTTCATACGTGGCTCTTAGTCACTGCTGGGGTACAACAAAAACATTGTGTACTACCAGTGAAAATATCACTCAGTTCATGGAATCCATTGACTTTACCAGCCTGCCAAAAACCTTTCGCGATGCTATCCAAGTTACTCGCGGAATCGGAATCAAATACCTCTGGATTGACTCACTCTGCATCATCCAGGATGATGATGATGACTGGGAACATGAATCAACCCAAATGGAGAAGGTTTTTAGTTTCGCCTACTGTACTATCGGTGTTAGCTCGTCCAAGTCCTCTGTGGAAGGTTTTCTCCATAAGCGGTGCCCTCGGTCTTGCATTCAGTTAGAAACAGCTGAAAATGGGACGCTCTACGTGTGCCGGAATATTGACAATTTTCATCGCGATGTTGATCTAGGGGAGCTCAACAGCCGAGGGTGGGTGCTGCAAGAGAGGGCACTCTCGCGGCGCTCTATTTTCTATACTACAACACAGGTATACTGGGAGTGTGGGGCAGGAATTCACTGCGAGACACTAGCCCGTCTTAAAAAGTAAGACTTTATTTTTTTATATACGTTAATGAACAGAGTTCGGAGACGTTAACCTATCGAATTAAATTCAGTGCTAAGGCTGCTCTTCTTGGAGACGCTAAATTTCCCAACTCGGCTTTGGAATATTACCGTGACGGACGGCAGATGCTTGTTCAAGATCTGTATGAGCGATACTCGAGACTCGATTTTACCCATTACTGGGATCGCCCGGTGGCAATCCTGGGTTTACAAGAGCGGTTGGCCAAAGCATTCAAAACGAAAGGTGCCTACGGCTTATTTGCTACGTACTTCCCACGCTTGCTCTTGTGGAAGAGGTTTGATACTCACTATATGACACGTATCAAACAGGGCTCCGGAACACACCGTTGTGCTCCCACTTGGTCGTGGTTTTCGAAAGTGGGCGCGATCAAGTACCTGGAACTTAAATTTCAAGAAATTGACTGGGCGACGAATGACTTCATTAATCCATTGGAGTCTTCGTTTTCCTCATCCTGGAGGATGGCAGATGCTAATGGAGTTGCCATAACATTGAGAGGGCAAGCGAGGAAGCTAAATTTGCCGAAGATTGAATTAGCGAGATACGCCACACTAGACGAGCGCGAAGACGCTGACGCCGCCGTCAATGACTTGAGATGCGTAGTCATTGGGAGAGATAAGGGTTGGAGCAATCCCGGGGATATCAGATATCATACACTAATTATTCGCCGAGTGAACAGTGGATGTGGAAGTGATGTGTATGAAAGGGCGGGAGTGGCATCTTTGAAGCCAGAACATGTTGCAAGGGAAGGGCTATGGACCACCATCCAATAATCATTATACTGTTCTCATTCGTAATTCTCTATATGAAGGAGAACCATAACCCAGAAGAATATCAAATCGGTTACAGGTAACCAACTAGCAATGCGGAGACATTATCAGATTTGACGCCTCCTGAATGCCATAATCCCACAACTTGATGCCTTAATAGTTAATTTCTAAGGCTAATCATTAGGCATACCCAGCTACTACGTACCGAAACTGACGTGGAAATTTCTGACCGAACCAGACGCATTGAGGCTGTTCAGAATCTCTAATGTGCGATTATATATAATCTTAGCTCGGATTGATACACGAGCCTACCGTGATTTAATGGATTCGGCAAGTTTATATACTCGAGACTGCGCTGTATTAAACCACCAGTTCCCAACCTATCAACACGTCCGTGTCTAGTTGCATGCTTGGAATTTCCACCCATGAAATCCAATCAAAACTCGGACGAGGCAATCGAGGAGGATAATGTGTTAGAAGGGCTTGCTTTATTACCATACCATGAGCGCTTGACAAAATTCATTCGTGGCTCCACAAAGCATTGGGTTGCAGGCGATGTGCCTATTGTCGACTTCCGACCCTTGTATGCAGTCACAATCCATCATCTCCAGCACGGATTGGCTACAGAGCCCTCCAAGATCGAGAAAACTATTGCCATAGATGAACAACTAAAAGGCATAAGAGACATTCTCTACAAATATAGTAAGACTCCTCCTTCGATAATACCGAAAAAGCAAATAGGACGAATCACTAAATAACACATAGCTAACTCTCTTCGCGACTTTGAGTTCATTCAGACGAATCGCTGGGACACCCAATTTGTAAAAGATATCGCAGCGTCTCGGTTAGATAATAGGAAAGGGTCAAGGCTCTTGGCTGCACTTCTCGCTGAACATGGACTTCAGGTTAACGAATCGTAACGAAGCTTATTCAAGGATTTGGACCTTCTTGGTTCGTTTGATGACGAACTTATGCGGCAGAGTAATGCGATCGGGCGGAGTTTAGGTACTGAGCGCACCCACGTTGTCACCAATGAAGAGCGACCTAAACAGACACGTATCGCTAGCAGGCGGTTTTTGTTTGCTATGGTTGGCGGACTAATCATTATAGTACCGTTGCTCGTATTACTCGTTGGGGAAGGGTTATCAAAGTCGCTAGCAGTTATTTTAACATCTATTTTGATTTTTGCAACTATTACGGCGTCCTTTACCAAGTCGGAACCCGAGAGCCTTCTCGCTAGCACTACGGTATATAGCTATATTAGTAGGGATTATTAAAAACAAATAGAAGGTCACCTAGCCGAATCGCAATTTAAAAACCAGAGGTACAGCGGCAAGGAAGCCTTCGTTTTTAGGGGTAGCGAGATCGAAAACGAGGCGGGTGGGTAGGTGGGCGCGAGGGTTCCCCGCAGCTGTTAGCAGTTGGTCTAAGTAGCTTGGGTGGCCTTGGAATGGCCGGCTACAGCCGCGTGCAGGCGAGGTAGAAAAGTGGTGACAAGGAAAAACCCTCCGCGCGCGTTCGGCGGCGAAGGAGCCCTTAAATAGGGGCCCCCTGCCGGGGGCCCTGCGCGGGCTAGGCTTTGTTGAGTAATAAAACCAATCAAAGGTTTTGCTTACCAAAAAAGGGTGGCCGACGCAGGTCGGCTATACCTTCCCACGCTCTGACAGGGGGGTAAAGTTATGGGGCTATGTACATAGGGTATACCCTCAAAGTGGCGAAGGAAATAGTGACATAGTATTTCTCGGGTGTATCGGAATTGGTGTATCACTATTTTTCTTTTGCCACCTTGCCTCCCTTTAGTGTGCAGAAATATGCGGGCACTACCATACCAATTCAATCAACGTGTCATTTTGAGGTGCCCCGTGTGCCTAGCCAACCACCGCCACTAAGAAGGCAGTGAAGTGGCGTGCAAATGGAAAAACGTCAGCTTTCCAACCCCTAATCAATTCGGCAGATGGCAATTAGTGCTAGGAGATGCGATCTTTTGGAAGGTGCGGATGGTAGGTCTAACGGCTAACTTGGTTCTTGAGTTACTCTAATCTTGATAGTCAATTCAATCAATATGGAAAAAGACGCGCCACGTGCCGTGGCCAGTAAGCTCAGCAGGCCACGTCATTTCTACCTGATCAAGGTATGTGTTTCGTTAGCCACAATAGGCTGACAGCCGTAAATGCCTACTGTAGGCACAACCGGCGTTCCCGATCACGAGGACTGTCTCAATCTTTCTATATAGCGGAACGTGCTGCTCGTGGTCATATTAGATCTAGGAGGTCTATCTCGTCTCATATCTCCAACATAACAAATTCAATCAATAGCTCATTCGCTCACCGCTCGTGCCAGACGCACCTAACAATATCTGAGCAGAACATGGAGCTTTGTGTTCTTAGAGTCCGGCAGATGAAAACGCCATATTTTCTTCGAAGAAAGAGCCTTGGTTTCGTCGAAGGGGTTCCCCGCAAAAACAGCACCCAAGTCGAACTTGTATCTCCTCAAAGGAGCCTACAGAGATACTCTCGGCTCCTGAAACTAGCAAGCGATGTAAAGGCGAACTGGGTAAAAGGCGGGACGACGAGCAACGAACGCTTTCTACCAAATGACAAATTGGAATACCTGGTGACGAAAGAGAACGTGTTGTTGACTCTTCAGGAGACTACAATCGAGCAAAAAGACCATGATGACCTCGCAACATGGGTTCTTGAGTGCGGCAAGCGGTTGTTCTTGATCCTCGTCTTGCTGACCCGAGACTCAGAAGAGCAACTTTCTAGGCTAAAGGATTTGAGGAATGATGGCATCAATGACAGCGCATTGCCCCTCTGCTTTTCAGAAGCAGAACATTGTTATGGATATTCGTTGGCAGCAGAGTCAGACGGCCTACAGAAATTCCACTCATTTAAGGATTGGGAAGATAACAACTTGGTTCTCTTCAGAGTTTTTCAGTGGATATTCTTAGCACCTGTATTCGGTTGTGGCACCAAGTTTCGACATCAGCTACACAGCGAACAACCATTGCCTCTTTTGAATGTGGCGAAGCCAGCGAAGCATGGCAATCTTGGGGAAGTTCAATATGGAGAGATTCATCCAGCCCATATTGACTCGCAATGTCTCTCAACATTAGGAGTGGTAAGTATTGTTGCTCTATACTCTGTATTGTTGCTCTATACTCTTTATAACATCTAGCCAACCACTTACTAGGGGAATAATTCTGGAGTGCAGAATATACCGGTTTTTACCAAGATGGTCCAACCTTCTGATAACCTCCACCAATTTTTCGATATAGACACCGGAAATTTCAAAGCTAGGCATCCCATCATTTCACCTCGCAGAATCAAACCGATCGGGGCCTATAAAAAGAATGACGAGAACTTCATTATATTTCGATTAGTTAGTGACGGGAAATTAAGCAGTGTGAAGTGATTTCGAGAGTTTTTTAGGATAGGAAAGGTTCATCAATGCAGTTTTAATTTCAGTCTCACGCTGTATTCATGTGTTTTGGTCCCCATAATACCTGTCAATGCAGCTGCTTCTTGGTACACTGCCTTTTCCTAAAACTTTGACTTGTCACGAATCTGACCATAAATGACCATAAATCGTACCTCTAAGAACTGATTCCCAGTTCGTAAGATTTGCTCCTTGAGTAAAAAGGCTAACCTAACTGATGCCATAGGGGCTAAAGTAATAGGGCCTAGAAGGGTATTCAGTTTTGCAATAATCTTCTTGGCCGTCAAGGAGGTCATATAGGTCTAAGTTCCTCCGTTCAGCCCAGGCGGCGGATCTGGGTTTGTGTGCGCGAATAGTTTCATTTTCACTGGTACAGATAATCCCAGTCCGTATCGCTAATATCGTGGGCTACGATAATAACGACCATGATAACCAATAATAGGCACTGGTAGCTGAATATACGAGAAGCCGCCTTGCATACCAGTAACATGATATCATCGACCTACCATGGTAAATCTCCTATGATCCCACGGTAGCTTATGCGTTACTCCTAACAGTCACGCCGAAATACGCAAACCGGAAATGCTCTGACCTACCGGAGTGGACAAGCAAGCATCTTTCGACTTTTGGGAGTAATGCATTTTTATTCAGTAACACTGGGTAGCCCAAGCTAAGACATTGTATGTCATGAGGAATCAAGGAAGAGTGTCTCGCGGATATAGAAGCGAGAGGATATTTTAAGCTGCATAAAATTTACTAGACCTGCAGTTGAAATATGCTAAGTATAAGTGTAATGAGTTATTTAACAAGATCTTGGTGAGCGCAGATGGAAAACCTTCCATCAATGCTCATTCGATGTGAATTTGCTTCACAGCTACCAAATCAATCTCATCATCATAGTTATGACTCGGAGTATGCCGTATGTCTGATGCTCCATGCCAAGAATTTCCAGATTCCTCCGTGTTGTTGTGTTTAGAGCTTGAGGAAAATCGCCCCTTCTTGAATGAAACAACAGAGGGAAGGGACCGGAATTTTGATACAAAGGGTGCGATATGAATCTTATGGATGAGCGAGCTGCAGGGCAAAAGACATACAACCTGAAATCCCACTCCAATCTCCACATACGTCCAAAATAATATAATGGACACAATTCCTTCCGTCACATAATTGGATGAGCTGGTAGAAACAAACAACCAGCAGCTGCTTTCTCATAGCCATATTTTCATGAGTATCTCACAATGACTTCCTCTTCCTACTTAAACTCGCCGGTCACCGGCGACGCCGAATTAGCTACGGCGGATACGTCCTTCCTGAAAGTGAAGTGCACACGGTCATTCTATATTTTAGTGTATTAGTTTTAATTTACTGCGGAAATACTGTCTCGTCCTCTGCTTCCCCATTGCTGCTGTAGTAACACCACCCAGCCTTTCTCTGAATTCATCATTGGTTTCTACCAATCTACTCAATTGTCTCACATACTACTTAATCAAGAAGTTTGTCGAGTCTCAATCTCAAGTTCCCAATGCCACGTCTTTCTGCAATGCCATTATTCCACTCTAAACACATTACAAAGAAGGAGGACACGCCAGGCGTCTGATGCTCCCGAGGTGTCTACCCTAGGAAAATGAATTCAAAACGCCCTGTGCTGTCAAAGAATTCCGTTTCCTCAAAGCTATCTATGTATAAAGAACCAAGCACTTTGCCTTTGCGATTGATGACCTCTGCGCAAGCCCTTAAAACATCAACATCTGATAGTTTATTGTATACTGACAAAGTCCAGAACCGAAGAAGTGGGTATGAAGGAAGTATGGAGTCTTCAATGGTAACGTCGGAGGGAGAAGTCCTAGATGTGGGAAAGCTGAGTGTGTATTGGCTTGTGAAGCTCCTCCTTTGCCTGTAGCCAGGATGGTCGATGGACTCCTCTGAAAACAATTCGTTTGCCATAGTATCCCACACTAGACTTGTCACACCAGAGGGATTTCTCTTATACCAAATAATCCGAGTACGCCCACCAAGCCAATTACTTTCCTCTGCGCTTGAAATTGCTAAACTTGTAGCCCAGACCGCGGGATCTGCCCCCCAGAAAGCTAAAGGACCGACCCACCCCATCCAAGAATAGCCGAGGAATCAGCTAGAAGGTGGAAAGGCTCAGCGGTCGCGAATTGCAACCTACCATAACATATCCTAGAAGTCATTATAGAATATCAAGCTAGAGATAGACAATTAAAGCACGAGTAGTGAAAAGACGTTCCACAGTTCAAGTTTGACATATAATACTTAATTAAATGTATGAAGCACAAGTGACCAGGAGGAGCCATCCTCATAGTGTATAGTTAGTGCTCCAATTTTAGTTAATTTACCCCAGAAAAGCTTCTGTATTGCTGTAGTGCGTAAGATTTTACTGTTGCAATGGCTCCTACCGCTTCGCGACGACCCACAAGAAAGAGGAATCATCTACCACATCGTCGGCAGTTTCCGCAATGACAACGTCGAATCCCGCATCTTTCATCTGAGCAAGGGTCTTCTCCTTGCCCCATGCGCTCCAGAACATCCACCCCTTATCATCATCTAGCCACTTTTCCATAACCGCAGACTCCTTTTCTTCCTTTGAGAAGTTTGCGACGAAGTATCCACCCGGCTTGAGCCATTTTGCGATGCGCCCAAGCAACGTGGTCTGTTCGGAGCGCGGGAGGTGAATGATACTGTAAAATCCAGCAACCAAGTCTAAGGACGCGTCAGGAAACTCAAGACCATTCATGTCGCCTTGAATGAGCTCCAAACGCTGCGCCACCTCATCCTCGGGCCCCTTAATAAGGTTCTCTTTCGCTAGAGCTATCTGAGTTTCAGAGAGATCGTTTGCAATCACTTTTGCCTCGGGGTAGGAGAGCAGCTTCTTTGTGATTGGAAGCCCGCAGCCACAGCCTAGTTCGAGGAATGCCAGTTTTTCCGGCTTCTTCGATTGGTTTAGATATTCGAGAGCCTTTTCCAAGTATTCAAGCCGCTGTTTGGAATGCGGAATTGTCCATTCATTGTACGTAGATGCCACTGCAATATCATGGGTAAGTTATTGCCATTTCAACTGTAGTTCGGAAGCTTCTAGACACTCTCTTAAACTAAAACAAAAGCTTTTAACCCGAAAGAGATGCGAAATTGGAAAGAAAAAAACTCTGGGGATTACTGACTAGCATCATATGATGCCTTCAGGCGCTCCTTCATGTTGTCGGGTGTCTCGTCGATCTGGGTGGCCATTGCGACTTTAGTGTTTTTTCGTTGAGATACTTCTAAAGGTGTTCAATCGATAGTCAATATATATTGAATGATGCCGGGTATGTACTTTAGTGTTGTGTCCGTATAAGTAAAACGACCTGATCATCAAGTTTTTGGCGGAGAGTTGGGGAATACTTATATGCAGAATAGCGCGCACGTGATCCGATCCTCGGGCGTGACTCTGCTTAGATGACTCGACGCCGATGCAAGCAAACCAACATTTACACACCTGCAGCTTTGAAAATAACTGACGAATGAGATAATACATGTGTAATAGAATTACCAAATAATCTAAGTCGATCAATAGGGTTGAAGACTATTTGGTATAAAGTCGAGAAGATCAATGACTCCTCAATTGAACTATAAACTGTCACACGAACTAGAATGGTACAAGCTTGCCAAAACCGCTAGAAGCGTGTTGGTTAGTGGCTCGCGCAGTTGGATTAGTTGGCGATAGTTCAGGAAGGCAACTAAAGACCTGCAACTAGGAGCCAACAATAAAGCAACGGAGCCTAACGATATGAGACTGAACACGTTAGGCGCTTAAAGAGTAAGTATAAATAGACGGCCAGTCTCCTGACTGAAAGAATGGAAGACCATGGACCTTGCCAGACCCTAAAGACTATGTGTCGAGCCCTTGTCACAAAACTCCCATACTAACAAACATGCAATTTACGCTGCTTGCATTGAACATTGTATGACGTTCTGAATGGAACGCATTCGCGGATTTGATTCCTACGAGAAGTCGTCAAGTTCCCATGGTTGTCGAGATCTCTATACTGTGGAGGGCCAGTCGACCATAGATGAGGCGTTCTGCAGCTCGATATCTCTTCCGGTGATCTAATTGGTATTCCTGTCGATCCTGATAATGTCTTGCATCCCAAGCCTAGGCACATCTCCCATCACTGCTTGTACCAGGGATTGCACCGTTATTGTCAGATGCCGCATCGTTGTTACCTTCGTCTTCAGGAGGGCAAGGGTAGCTGGGCGTATTTTCAGCTGACATCAATTCGGAGTAGTAGTTCCAGTCGCTGGTAATAGTCGGAAAACGATGGTATGCACCATCAAACCCGACGGAGAACTTGGTCGTCTGGGATACCTTGGTCTCGTTTAACCCGAACTGGGCTGTTGGGTCACTTGCAGCCAGTCGATAAACGCCATTTACGGCTTCGTCCCCGCAAGGATCATCGACCCATGGCCAAGTGGTGAAATCTTTTCGAAAGGCGCGTTTTTCTATCTGGTAACGAGATATGATGTGATCTGGTGGCGGGACGTAGTCATCCGGGAAGTTCGTTCGTTACCCATCCAGATGGGATAGGGCCCCCATAGAGGGTATCCATTTCCTTGTCGATTTCGTCAAAGACAATCAATTTACCACAGCCAATAGGGACGTATTGACAATAGACAGAGTAGCCTTGTTGTAAACCGTTATCTACAACTAGATCTGCTAGTCTCCAAGTCCCCTCGGAATAAAGCTGGTAGCCCTTCTCGCCGTCGCCAACAATGACATCACTGGAAAGGTCCTTCGCCACTTGTAGCTTTGAGTCTTTTGTATTAGCATTAATAGAGTTTCTAGAGAAGTCAAGAACGTACAAATTGTTTTATTGTGGCTTCTGAAGGCGGCTGAGATGTGAGGAATGAAGAATTCATTGTAGACATCTACAAACTTGAAGATATAATAGGAGATCTTTGAAGAGAAGAAGTGATAAATGGTGTTATCAAGCTATATACCTTTATAACTAAATAAGGGCTATATATATCCAAAGAGAAGGCAGTATAAGGGCTTCTGAACGGGTTTTTAGGAAGCTCACAGACGAGAAAAGATACTGTTTGTGCCATGTCAAATAGGTTGCCGCGTCGGACAATAGGAGTTAGGCAGGGCGCCAGCCAGTTGGTACGATCCACGAGGGAGGACGGAAGGCGACAAACAAAAGCAAGGATGGATGCGCAAATATAAATGCGCTTCAAAATACCGTAATGCTTAATATCAATCTTCAAGACTATGAACATTCAGTCGTAGCCAATGAATAAATCCCCACTTTACGGTTCGTTCCTCTCGTACCACTATGAGTTACATGGATCATGAACTCTCGCTACATAAGAAGGGAAGGTAACAGTTATGCTCGCTTAAGAGATAAAATTAATATACGATTAAAAGCAATTCTGACACATGCGTGAGATAGGTCAGCGCCTATGTTGCCGTGTTTGATTGACATCATTGGAAAGGGGGATCTCCCTCGTCTTATGTCAGCGGGAGTTTTTCGTAACTAAAGACAATAGTGAGGTCTAATAATATCTGGAAGCAAAAAGAAGAGAATACCTTTCGTGTCTGACATGTTTCAACACTGTCAAGGATTTAAATATTACCATAGACGAAGATCGTGATTGCTGGGAAAGAGGCAAAAGAAACAGGTCTTCTTCCCTTTCACTGTCGAATGTTCAGAGATATTGCGCTATCGTTCCACAGGTTTTGTATACATGAGTTGTGTTATGATACTTTAAGAGAATGTTGATTGCGATTGACATGTCAAGTCTGATAACGATTTCTTGCTTAATAATACAAGGGAGTCTCGGCTATCTACATGTAATGCTAAGGGTGAGGGAGGCAAGCCTCAAGAAGAACTTGTTGGAGGGGAGGATTTTGGGTGTATCCATCTATGTTGTACAATGGGAATCTTTCTGAGACCAAAACTGACTGGAACTTAGACAGTGTGCAATGAGACTCCGGAAGCAGAAGAATCCCCCAAGTTTGGTTTCAGCGTTAGGGTCGGAATCTCATAGTCGCCGCCGTTTTGAGGACGGTAAGCGATAGGCTTCGCAGTCGAAAGGGTTCGTAGTCTCTGACGGAGTTCGTCGGCCGTTGCCTGGAATACCACTTCATCCGATCGATCCGCCTGAAAGATAACAAACGATGGCAGAACTTCAAACCCGGTGTAGAAGAGCAAGCCGTGATTTATCGGGAACAGCAGGTCGTCAATAGGGCCACTGATTCCTCGAGCCGAAAAATGTTCTTTCCAGCCTCCGGCGGTCACGACTAGAAGGGCCCTTTTCCCGAGCATTTTCCCTTCTCCATATCGGTCGCCCCATTTTTTGTCGTTGTATTCCCCAAGGCCGTACGCAAACCCTAAGGAATATACCCTTTCAAACCACCCTTTTAGAATTGCAGGCATTCCCATCCACCACATCGGAAATTGGAAGATGACGGTATCCGCCCACAAAAGCTTTTCTTGTTCGCGTTTCACGTCGTCAGTGAGAGCACCTAACGCTGTGGCTTCTGCAGAAGCGTAGGCCACCTTGAGGCGCGCATCAGGTGAAAGGTGTGGGAAGTCTGCACGATCGATTTGACTCTTCCATTGCATAGCATACAAGTCGGACACCTTCACCTCATGACCCTGTGCTTTTAATTCATCGACGGTAGTTCTTAGGAGGGCGCCATTCAGAGATTGCGGCTCGGGGTGAGCGAAAACGATGAAGACCTTCATTGTGAAAAGAGAGACACAAGGAATTGCTGGCTGTGTGTGAAGGAGAAGTAAACAGCCTCTCACCTGCCGGGCAGCTCTCTCTTATGAACAGCAAAACCGCAGAACAGGCGCTTCGACTACATACAAGGCACGATGCGGCGCTCGGTCTGCTGAAACTATCCGAGTATTGGGACACGAGACAAGATGGCCAGTTTCAAGGATATTTTTCGATTCAGACGGGCAATCTAATCATTCCATCGAATGGAGAACCCTAGGATGCAGAGCAGGCGATAATTAGTCAGCTCCACAGGTATTCGGAAACATTTCGCTTTGTTTTCGGACTGATAGACCCACGAATTACTTCATGGGGTCGACAACTCTAGGCGAGCGGCCTGAAGCTGCTCTTTTCACCACATCGTTGTGTTTATGTGTCAATTATCTGAGCTACCAATTATTAATTCAGCGAGAACCCATCCAAATTATCCTTTGATGTAAAATCACATAAACATGTCAAAACAACGGTTGAAACACCAAAGACATGATCACCATACCCTCTCAGTATCTTGTGGTAAATACTCACCGTTGCAGTGATTATGTCATGTTGGTAAGTTGCGTCGAGGACAGCACATTCATCGATTATGAGTCTAATCTCGAAGAACCTTTGTTGATTCTTGTTATAGAGGTTAGCATGCGGCACCTTATTCCAGCATCAATCGGGAGCCTCTGTATCTCCGCGCCACCAAGCATTCATGTATTGGTAATAAAGCATATTGCCGTGGGAGCTGAGTTTGCATCATTAGAGATGAAGTTTCCAAGTGCCGAGAATCTCAGTCGTTCTTCGAGCGCATCCACGATTGCGTAATCTACAACCGAATTCAAACAAGGCCAAACCTCACGCGTGATCTGATTGATTGTCCGCGGGCCCAGACCTAATAAACCAGAGTCCGCATTGACGTCATCAGCTGCGATGATATGGAAATATGAATGCTCATAAATCGTATTCATGCTATCTGCCAACGACTATCTCTCCTACATCATCCTGGACGAGGCACATTGCATCCATACTAAGGGTTCATTCCACGAGCCAGCTTGATAGCATCCTAACTTGTGTCGACTGGAGTGCTAGGCAATAGAAGGAGCATGACAGTCCCCGCTTTACATCGTTGTGTTCAACTGCTCCTAATCTATCGGTCCGGATTCTCTTGGATCTCTCAAAATGGAATTATTTGAAAGTGAACTTAACTCCTATATCGTAAAACTAGGTATATGTATATTGCTCTCAAATTGCACACAAATATGAAGCCAAGGCATCATTTAGCGAGTTCTCATAGATTGTGTAGACATCGGTACTTAAATAAAAGAATGAAAGAGGTCAATAGTCACATGACGAATGATAGCGCAGAAAGATGCAAGCGACAGCCCTAAGAATGACGGCGGAAGTGAAGGAAACTAGGTGTTATGACGATAATATATAGTAAACGAGGGTTTCATTCATAATGGACCAACTCATGCACATTGCGCTCCCATCAGTTATGACTGGTGGCGCTCATCTGCATAGAGATTGGGAGGGAGGGGTATGATGCCCTCTTCCTTGGGGCTAAAAATGCAGTGAAAACTGCAGTGAAATTTCTCAGCTGCAGAGCCGCAGTTCTCTGACAGTTTCGATAGCCCACCTGCGTCTACCACCCTTTTTAGCCGGCGATGCAACCAATTTCCATTTATATAGTCAAGATACGCCATTTTAGCCGTGTACAATTAGATTTACGGCAAGGGCTATACCTCTGGGTGAGTTCTTGGGCATCTAGCTGCTTGTATAGCAACTCGACTAATAGATCAATAGCGTTGTTTTTTTACTATGATCAGATTATCGGTATGAAGAGTATGCTGCCTAGTAGTTGAAAGGTTATACAAGGCCTTCATTGTACGCTTGAATTTGTAAATACACACGCTTTCTACGTCGTATGACATGGTCCTACGGAATACAGGACCTAGCAAAGCACTTGGGCTGGCTGCCGAGCTGCTTCAGCTGGAAATTGTATGTAAGAATATCATCTATACAGGCGGAAATTGGTGGCATCCATAGCCAAAAGGACGGCAGACGCAGGTGGGCAAAGTTTCACTTATAAAGCCTCTGAGAAAATATAGTAAGGGAATCAATAGTACGACGAAAAGAGTTCGACGGGATCAACAAGCAGGCATGGTAAGAAACATCGAGCGTGCTTGATAAACATCTAGTTTTCATCTTGAAATTCTGCGCGAGCTATAATCTAAGCAAAGCAAGTTTTTGGACCGAGTGAAGTTCCAGCCTTCAACGTATTCTCATTTCCCCCGCACAATCCAACATGATGTGATCTTCCTTCTCTCTGTTATTTTATGCATAGATGCACGAGATCACTTCTCAATCCTCCCATCGGTCACACAACGCGCATTAGATGTAGGCGTCGGCACCATTCGCCGGCGAAAACTAATGGCCATCTACATCATATGCGCTGAATCTTCAATGCCGTTGCCCGTCCCATGCATCCAAATCATGACCTGAGACTTCTCGCGGAATAGCAGGCCGCGCCAATATTCATCTAATTCTCCTCAATTGCACCGCCATCTCCAGTAGCGTCAGTGATCATCTCTTCGTCACTCACTTTCGGAACAGTGGAGAGATCAGGTAACATATTACCGCCTCCTTCCGCAGTGGAAGCGCCCCGGATGGCTTCCAGAAGAGGACCAATAGGCTTTCGTTCAGGCGCAGCCCGGCGCGGAGGGATTTCGGTCGACGGCTGACCAATGTTAATACTAGCGGAACGAGATCCACGCTTTTCCATTTGTGATTGTGACGCCGGCGCTCGGGTGCGGCGGCTCAGACGTCCAGGTGTCGACTGAGGGCTCTCGATGTCGTCGGCGGACGGCGCTTGTGACTTTCTTGGCGTTGGGGCAGTTCTGGGCTTCCTGGCTCCCGTTGGGCGAGATGTCGTCGGTTGATAATCTTCGTCTTCATCGTCATCGACACGCTTACGTCTTGTCGCACCAGAAGGTCTGCCCCGTCTCGGAGGCGCCTTATCCTGAGGAGCAGCAGCGTTGGTTGACTCGATGGGCCATTGCTCTTGCTGTCCGGTGTCTACAGGCTGAAAATCGTAGTCAGAGCTCTGTTTCTTTCTTCCTCTACGACTCTTTACGCTTTGCGATACGGTTCCATCCTCGAGAGTTGTGGCATCGAGTCTGGCTTGCTCTTGAGCCTCGCGCTCGCGCGCCTTCGCCGCCTGCTGGCGAGATTGTCGCTCTTCGATGACAAGATCTCGGCGGGCCTTTTCTCTCGCATTTCGGGCTTCAAGCCGCGCTCGTTCTTGTATTTCATGCTCGAGCTGTCGTGTCTTGGCTTCTTGGCGATTGAGCCATTCCCTATGGGGTGCCAATGTCTTTTGAGAGCTCTAAAGTCAGCGATTTTCCACTGCCCCAGTGATAGCTTTGGAATCTTGGAAGACGCAAGACATTCGGTAGCTAGGGTCTACTCCCAGGCCCAGTGGAGAGATGAAAAACACGAGAGCTTACCTTGAAAGCTTCTCCAATTAGCGGCGAGATCTCGGCTGCATGTTGACCTTGCTGCCTATACGCTTCATTATACGCCACTTGGTCGGACTCCGGGAGAACGTTGTCGCGACCGTCCATGCTAACAATGTTATAGCATCCACGCCCATTGTAGAAATCGAGCCGACCACTCCGCGTGCTCCATTCATGGACTCCTGGTTCAACAAAGCCAGGCAGTACCAGGCCATTGCGAATGAATACCAAGCTCTCCGTAGTCTTCAAGCGAAAAGGAACGTCGGCAGGCAGGTCGTCCATTTTGAAGCTCACAGCTCTATCGGTTTTCTGGAACTGTACAACAAAATAGGTACCTCCAATTCCATGCGGATTGCCCGCCTCGTCGTATCTTTCGTGCTCAGGCGGATCGAAGGTGAGTATGTGCCCCAGCGGTCCTGAAACGGTGTAGCCACGAGGCAACCGAAACTGGAAGATCTGACCCGGCCAGCCACTCCACATCTGCTGTAGCTGTGGGTTTTCTAACTTCTTCGACGGACCCTGCGGTTCATCTTGCCGATGGAACGGACCCGCGTTCCTATAATTGGAGCTGTAAGTATCCGGTGTACTGGCGCCGAAAATAGCCTTGGGATTAACGGTCAAGTCTGCCGGTCGTGTTACGTCTGCTATTGCAGGTCCTTGGTCTGTGTTCGAGGTCTCGAGTTGAGCTTTCCAGTCCTCATCCGTATCTTGGTCGCCTCTAGGTTTGGACTGAGTAGGTCGCTCAGCGTCGTCTTCAGATTCATCATGAGTATTCTTTGCTAGGACAAAGTCGTTATATTCGTTACCTGAGAGACTACCGGTTCGCCAACAAACAGAGTAGCGACCGGGTTCGAGGAGTTCCCTTGAACCACGAGGCCCAAATGCCACACTACCTTCCGGCACAGTGATGAAGGACATGCGGGTATCCGGGCTTCCGTCTTCGTTCGGTCGCCAATCACCGACAAAACCAACCATTGCTCGGCTGTCGTCCCCTAGCGCGCCAGTATACCTTGAATATGCCTTTCTCTTTCGGGGTGCGGGAAATTCGATGTCTATTTGATCGAGCCTTGTGGTATCAAGGTCATTTATGTTGATGTGTGGAGGCCACGTAATAATTCGTTGGCCCCAGGCTTTCACTGCTTGAACGTGTTCTTGATATCCCATTGATTCGAGGAAGTTGCAGGCTGGCGCAATTGACGAGGGAAGTAGAAGCAGAGGTCGCTGTTGAGGGATGTCTTGATCGTCATCTGCTGGCACTGCTTGATCTCGACCCCATTGCTCTGCTATCAATCTGCCTCGCTCAGCAGCTTGTTGATACTGTAGGTGACTTAAAAGAAAGCTTTCGACTTCGTTGGACTGTAGTTTCAGAGCTGCGCACACGTTTTGAAACGATCCAAAATGGGGTAAGAGCTCTGCCAAAATGATCGTTTGGCCGATAATATCAAGCTTAGACCAATCTGGGGAGATGAGTCTTAGGAATGAAGCGCCTTTCCGGGAAGGGAGCTTACAAGTGTATGCTCTCTCGAGTTGAGAAGCCATGTTGGCAGGCGGTTAGAGTGTGTGAGTAACTGTTCTTGAAGGTAGGCAATTGCGAGCGAAAAAGGCGTTGTAGGCAACAGTGTTTGTTCTTGAAGCCGAAGATAAGTTTGTTGATGAATCGGAAGGGCGTGAAGACAGGTAAATAGTACCTAAGTACCATTGCACACATCCGGAACAATCATGTCGTGCTTGTGAGCTTTGTTGTTCGTCTCGCGTACCCAGCCTTGGATGGCATAATGAACCAGTGAGTTGTTAGGTATTAATGAAAGCAAGTTGAGTCCTGCTACCTAGACTCTCGATCCAGAAGTGAGGTCATCCATACCAGTGTTCCAAGGTCATCTTGGCTCTCACACCAAGTGGCTATGTCTTTCTGTATTAGAGAGTCTGCAGCATCATTCTTTCCAGGCTGTTCAGCTTCCAAAGCATGATATAAATCGTTAATAATCAACCCTCTATCAGCAACCAGTCTACTTTTGTACCTGTGCAGCCGTATCCCAAAGGTTTCAGTGGCCTCAGGATCCCAAAGCTCCCGTCCACATGGCAACGGAGTTTCTAATATACCACAACAGCCAGTTTGTTGAGCACCACCAATTCGAATAATCGTTACTATTCCGATGACGTAAAATAGGTTAACGGTCCTAAGCATCTTAATCAGCACTTGAACCCGCCGCATCCCTCATGATTTTCAAACAGAGCAGGGGCTCACCTTCGTACGCTCTCATGAATTACCCAGGTTTTTAAGCCTAAATTGGGATTCTGCAAGATACCTATTTGATATTGGCTTCGATAGTGGAGAGTTTTTGCCATCTCCTATCAAGCAGATTAGCATCATATTCTGATTTTCCTTGTTTGAAGAATATAGGCGGAAGAGACACACAGCAAGCGTTATCGCCATGGAGGCAACGTCGTTCTTAGCCATGGATTCGGTATCCTGTGCTTGAATCAAAACTGTAACAACCACCCTTAGTACTTTTGTTTGAAAGATGTTCCCAGGTATACATTTATCTCTCAGTGTAACTTTTGATTGGAAATCGCAGACATGAAAAGCCTGATTTACTATTACTCACTATATATTACCACAGCCTGGACGGCTGCTAGGAGTGTTGGAACGTCGAATGTGCTAAACTGCATTCTAGTTAGGACATTGGCAATGGATGCTTGACAATCCTCTCTCTCAGGCCCTGAGTCGCAATTCAATAGTATACACGTAAGAGATTGACTGCTCACTTCTTTATATAATCGCTTTTGTTCATTATAGATCATTTTCCAAACGAACGGGGTATTGTGAGAGTTACAGCTGTAGTACATTCGGACCAAGGTGGCACAGTTCGCTAGAGGCTCTGATAGACACTGATGCGATCCATTATCTGCAACGCATTGATGGTAAAGGATATTGTTCAATGCACACTGAGGATATATGAAAGGTGGCAGCCTGCTTCCTTGGATCAACATTTTCGGATAGTTCTCAATTTGGCCGCTGAGCATTTTAGCCATCAACGATTGTTGTGTGCTCACACCCCGTCGTAAAGCCTGGGAACGTCCGTAGGGTTTGCCTTTGAACACGAGGGTCGTACCATCCTTCAGTTCAGTAGTTACTACGCTTTCGTCCACAGGTGATGATGGACCGTCAGGTTGCCTTGGGCTTCTTGCAGTTGCCATAGATTCGGCAGACTTTTCAGCTCTAGACGTGGAAGATTGGTTGAGTCGCGTATCCGAGAATAGGGAATTCTCTGTAAGCCCCCAAGGCGACATAGGAGTGAACAACCCACTCAAAGCGGGATTGCTATGCGCTTCTGCCTCGCTATTGTTTAAGGTAGCTTGTGTCAATGTTACCCCTCGAGTTTCATTGATCTGACAGGGGTTCCAATTAGCTAATTGAATGTTGTTTAGCACAGTGTCCTCGCGAAGAAAGTCCCCAGGCCCAAAGTCTGAAACCCCTAAACCTGGAGAGCAGAACAAGCTCGAGAGGGGCTCTACGTTAACGGCGGGGCCGGCGGAGGACAGGCGGCATTCCGATTCAAGGGGATGCGGGCGTGTGTAAGGCCCTACCCGGGACGGGCCTCCGGCATATTCGCAAGTCGAGCCTCTACTCAAGCATCGGGAGCAAACACTTTCAAGGGAGCACTTGGCCTTAGCGAGCCTGCATTGCTCACATGCTTTCTTGCGGGAGATCGGCATTGGATCAGAAAGACTCGGAAAACTTCATGTGTATCCGATTCAAGCAGGGACAAATAGCGTTCGAGTAAGTATGAGGTTCATGGTACCAGAGTTGCATTCGAGTTCACACTCTAAGTTTAACTGTACCAGTTCGTCACGTCACTGGCTTAGAGAATTTGTAAGCGCCGGAGTTCCAGCTTTAGCGCCGGGATTTGACCCACCACCCCCGGAGTTCAAGTGGATCTTCCTATTATGCTGGAGGTATTTCGTACAAACCTAAATTATCTCCGGCATCTTAGCTCCCGTATCATGAACCTCGCTTTATCGGAGTCGCAGCGAATGGGATATCTCATCAGAGTTGGAGAAGATTAGCAATGGTTAATTCGCTACGGAGTAACCTTGATGCATGTTGTAGCCATCCTATTAGCGAACGTGTTCGGACGCGGGTGGGGTTCGATAGTATCGTATCATCTAGGTATGCTTTATGACCACATGGATCAATCATAGTACCGTAAATATGCTTATGAATAAGGCTTGATCATCCAAGTGAGAACAACTGTTAGCAACGCCTCTTCAAAGTGACCATACTACCGGCCTTAACGTTATACCGCCGGATTTCGAGTGGACACTACAGAAAGAATGCAAAAGATGCCGCAGTAGAGGAACAGCGTGAGCAGAGACATATAAAAGTAAGTCTGCGCATCTAGAAACTCAACTGTTTTCTCCGAGAATCAACTGTACACCCTTATCCAGAATATCGTTTCGACTGCCAATAACTACTTTACTGTTTCCACTACCCAAGATGGCCCCAATTCGTGTTGGTATCATTGGTCTGCGACCCAAGCCTGAGGACAACCCCAATATTTCAGGCCAGCCTGGTTATTGGGCTGCGAATGCCCATCTTCCAGGGCTTCAAGCAATGCCAGAAGACTACAAGATAGTTGCTGTTTGTAACTCAAACCTAAACTCTTCGACAAGAGCGAGTAAGTATAGATTGCTCCCTTTGTGAACCATTGGACGTCGATGCTGACCTAAACATCAAAGTCAAACAGTATGGTCTGCCGGAATCTACGAAAGCATATGCGGATCCCAAAGATCTTGCAAACGATCCAAATGTGGATCTTGTGGTGGTGTCCGTGAACGTCGGAAAACACTTGGAGTTGGCGAAGCCGGCACTGGAGAAGAAAAAGCATGTATTCGTGGAATGGCCTTTAGGCGCTGGTATGGCCGCAACTGAAGAGCTAGTTAAACTAGCCGACACCGCGGGCGTACGCACATCTGTAGGCGTACAAGCCAGGGCGGATCCTCTAATCCTCAAAACCAAGGAAATCGTGAAGTCGGGGAAGCTTGGCAAAGTTACGAGCTCCTCAGCATGGATCTCGTCGAGCATTTACGGCTTGGATGCGTGGATGGAAGGTGCGGAATACTATCTCGACCACAAGTCCGGTGGTAATATTTTCTTCATCTACTTTGGCCACTGTGAGTACATTGCTTCAACAAACTGTCTTCGGTGTCCTTGGAAAAGCTAACCCTACTTGTTAGTCCTCGACAGTTTCATCCACGTACTTGGTGACTTCACCGAGGTGCAGGCGATCCTAAAGAAAACAGTCAACGAGGTCCCGGTCTTCAACCCACAAGGCAAGCTAGTCAACCCCGGTTATCCCAAGACAAGCCCAGACCAGATGCTCGTGCAGGGAGTCCTGGAGAGTGATGCTGTAGCTTCTATCCAAGTCAGAAAGCCAAAGAACGAAGTTGACGGCGTGGCCTTCCGTTGGTTGATCTCAGGAACCGAGGGCGAGCTCGAGGTTATCGTCCCCCACACCCAGTTTACCTCAAATTGGCAATTCGGTGATACTCAGCGGTCTCTAAGATTAAGAGTTGGAAACGACGAAGCCCAGAATGTGGATTTCCTGGCCGGTGACGAGTTCGAGGGCAAGGTGCCGCTCTTCGCTGCCAACGTAGCTCGTCAATATCGAGCCTTCGCAAAAGGTGGCGAGCAAGAAGCCGTCGCGACTTTCCAGTCAGCCTTGAAGAGCCACAAGCTGCTCGACAGGATCATCAGAGCTGCCGGCTGGGAATCTGTTTAATGTCACGCAGTAGCATGCCAGGAGGTGGTGTTCACTCGCGGCAGGTAGATGAGATTGTAGAGAATAGCAAGCAATTTTCAATTCACGAGATATTTCCATATTCTTAAGCTTTGCGTAATTCCGCGACCGGCGTATTAGTTATAGAGAAGTCATAATTGAATGATAGCAAAGGTGCGGTTCGAGTGTCGTCTTGATGTTATTGCTCTTTAGCGCGTTTTTTGTGTATTTTATATCTTGCTGTCGGATTGTGCTAGTGACAGCTGCAACTTTTTATTAGAAGAAATATTGTTCTTCTTTGCGATGGAACGAATGATGCTGGGCTAGCTGTTGGAACCTTGTTGGAACTTGTCAAGCCACAAGGTCTGCAAATGAGGCTGATGGAAATGTGGCTCTAGCTTCCTGTATCACCGACCCACCGGTACTGCTATGCAGGGACGCTTGCGCCTGAAGCAGTAAGTATCACACTTATAAGCGTATTCAAGCCCGTATTCTACACCACATTAATTCCCATCGTCTTCGATATATCAACTCAACCGTCCGACGCCCCATATCAGCTAAGAAGCTCCGATATCTGCCAATAACCAAGGGACGGAAACGCAATTGGCGACAACCCGATACGCCCCCAAGATGGCTCCGCGCATCGAACCCCAGGAGATCGAGACATACTGGAATATCTTCACGACGAGGACTAATGGCGGCCAGTTTCTGACAGGCGAACAAGCTGCGCCGCTTCTGAAAAACAGCGGCCTGCGAGATGACCAACTTGAGCGAGTCTGGGACGTGGCCGACGTCGACAATGACGGCAATCTAGATTTCGAGGAGTTCTGTGTGGCTATGCGCATCATCTTCGACATAGTGAATGGGGTGCGTCGCCTTACTTCTGCTTTCACTCTATGGTCGAAGAGGCCTATCTAATGTGACATACAGGAGTATGCCGACGTTCCTGCGACGCTACCAGACTGGCTAGTCCCCGAATCGAAATCACATCTCGTACAAGCGAACCGAGCGCTCACGGGCAAGCAAGTGCAATTTGAGCAGGTAGATGACGATTCCGATACGCCGGGTCTGAAGGATGGCTTCGATTGGTACATGAGTCCCCAAGACAAGGCCAAGTATGAGTCAATATACCAGGAGAATAGAGACATGCGTGGTGAAATATCATGTGCGTATTTACTACCCAGTTGCCACCCGGAACACCAACATGGACACAACTAACTTCTTTCGTTGGGTAGTTAATTCCCTCGAAGACTTATACGAATCACTCGATGTGCCCGACACCGACATCAGATCAGCATGGAACCTCATCAACCCATCAGCCGGATCCTCCATCAACAAAGACGCCTGCCTCGCCTTCCTCCACATCCTAAACAACCGACACGAAGGGTTCCGGATTCCCCGGACGGTCCCAGCCTCCCTGCGCTCGTCGTTCGAGCGGAATCAGATCGACTACCAGATCGACAGCGAGCGGAACGCGTCGGCGGCCTCGCGGTGGGCCGCCAAGGCGGACGACAGCACGACGACGGGGCGCAAGGCCAAGTTCGGCGACCAGTACCTGACGCGGCTGGGGCGCAGCAGCTTCAAGACGGCGGGCACGGACTTCAGCACGGCCAAGTCGGACGCCGAGTGGGAGGAGGTGCGGCTGAAGAAGCAGCTGGCGGAGCTCGAGGCCAAGATGGAGAGGGTCGAGGCCGACGCGAACCGGCGGCGCGGCGGCAAGCGGGAGAGCAAGCCCGCCCTCGTCAAGCGCGAGCTGGAGCAGCTCCTGGACTACAAGCGCAAGGAGCTGCGGGAGCTCGAGGAGGGCGGCGGCAAGGCCAAGGTCGGGGGCAGTCTGCGCGGCGTGGCGGACGACTTGCAGACGGTCAAGGAGCAGGTCGACGGGTTGGAGACGCACCTCTCTTCGCGCATGCAGGTTCTCGAGCAGTTGAGGAGGGAGATCGATGATGAGAAAACAGGGAGATAGAGTCTATGTCGAATAAAGCGAGGCGCATTACGTATTATAGGGCAAAGACGGAGTTAACTCAGTTGGGTACGATTCGGAAGTGTAAATGGATACCTATCAATTACCCCTAAGAATGTAGTATGATTTTTTCCTCGTATGATAGTGCTCTCATTCCTCACGGCTCTACCGATCTGATAGACTACCTGCAGGAGTAATCGAAATGTATTCATTAAAGGTAAGCCCAACGTGGGCGAGGTATTTCGGGTATCAACTATCTAGCTCTTGGTCTCCTGTCTTCTGATGATTTTCTCAGTATGATCCTTTGTTGAATTGAAGAGCAGATGGGAGAAAACGGAAATCCGAATGGCCTCCAAATCATCCCGTTTTTCCCTCTCTGCATAAGTAAGATCTTGCATGATAAGATCTAGCCGTTTCTGTGAAGATTTATCGACTTTATGGTATTCCTAGATCTAAATCACCCCTCAGGTGAAGAGAATCGGAATCCCAAGTCGTTGCTTAAAATTGACTACCATTGACCCATGCGGACAATTTCTCAACACCGAGCGTCTTGCCCTTGATCAAGTATACCATCAGACTGAAAGTTTTGACAGAGCCCATTCGACCGGCTCCTCGAGACCGACCCGTGGCGACCATGAGTACGTCGAAGGGGATGGTCTTGACGGGAGACTGGCTCTTTCCTCTCAACACGGCATCGATGTTCTTAGCGACGCCCGCAGCCTGTTTGTCGGTATAGACAAAGCTACCACGTGGCTCCCAGACAACGTCGCCCGCAGCCCAGATGTTGTTCGTGCCCTCCACGACATAGTTTGCATCGACCCTGACAAACTTGCTCTTCGTCAGGAGAAGGTCCGGCATGAATTCGGTGTTGGGCGTCAATCCCACCGTCGGCAGATACAGATCTGTGGAGATCCTGTCGCCGTTCTCCAGCAAAACCACCGTCTTGCCATCGTCGGGTGACGTGGTAGTGTTTGCGACGCGCGCGAGCCCGCGGACCTCGACGTTGAGCTTCTTCAGCTCCGATGCCACATTGCCGGCGATGCTGTCCCCGCCCAGCACCTCCTTTTGCGCGGACAGCAGGACGATCTCTTTCTTGTTGGCCGGGTCCTTCGGGTTGCCATATTCGAACCCCAGCTCTGCTGCCACCTCGACACCCGTCGTGCCTGCGCCAGCCACTACGATGTGCTTGGCCGCCTTGACCTCTTGCTGCGTTTTGGCAATCAGGGCTGTGATCTCCTCGTGTGTGCCGTTGTTCTTCCAAGGCACATTGGAGGTCCCGGCGTTGCGTGCACCCGTGGCAACTACTAGGTAATCGTAGCTGAGCACGCGTTCGGTAGCTTCTGCGCCCACATCCACCTGGACTGTGTTGCTGTGGTGATCGACGGCCTTGGCCGTGCCGACGATAAACTCAAAAGCTTCCGCGGGATATTTGGCGAAGCCCGGTGCGATGGGTTGTGTATATTCTTTCTCTTTTAGGACACCCGGGATAATGGCGCGGACCGAGGCCAAATTCCAATAGAAGTTACTGTTCTATGCCCGTATGTCAGCAATTTTTCTGGACACGACGGAATATTCGAGATGCGTCAGTATTAGGCAAGACGTGACCGGCAGCAGTCTGCATGATAGCCGTCGAGCCCGTCCAGCCATGCCCGTCTTGAAATAGAAAAACCAGGCTCTCGAATACTTCAATCGCCTAAGTATCTTAGCCTTACCTTTGAAACGAGAATGACTTTGAGATCCTTCACCGAAGGCAGTGTGGATTTGAGCAATCGATGGGCAATCTGCACGCCAGCATATGCGCCGCCCAGAATCACAACTGTCTTTGTCATTTTGCTTAGGCCGGCCGTTGAGGCACTGTGTATGAATGGGACGAAACGTTGGCGAAGTCCGGCGGACGTGACAAGTACCTCGGGGTGTTGAGAGGTAGGTAAGGTGTTGTTGTGACAGGCGTTAAGCCGTTTTTTATCACAGATAAAAGAGAAAGAATGAATTGGGGATACAAACGAAGAATCAGGAAAGACAGAAAATAAATAGAGGAATGAGGGTGGTCGTCAATCAACCGAAATTTGGCTGGTAACTTGTGTTACCGTGATGCCGGACTCATTTAAGTATTTATACAGCAAGTTGCACGGATCGGAGCCCCACCACAGGTCCAGATTCAAAGACAGCAGGTATACAGACGAGACGGGATCACTGGTGGCAAGACATTACCGGTGTGTATCAACATCGAGGTTTCAGAATGTCATATTTGCAAGGTGTGACGCGTCTTTGTGCCTTGGAAACAGCTTGCAATGCCACCTACTTCTGTGCAAGAGGCGGCACTGATGACACTTATGGTACCTTGATCTGGTTTGTGATTGGGGAGATTATGCCGACTGATTTGAAAATCCGAGGAAGAGTCCGGCGCCCGATTGATATCAGCCTCGCGAGGTCAAACTTACGTGGCAGGAAGTGGTTGAAGCCGATTATATGGGTTGTCAGGTTTCATGTTGGAGGTGCCCTTCGGTCCCGACAAGTTCAGCTTCTCCCCTGTTCGGGTTCGCGACGGGATCATTTGACCCCGACCATCCAAGAAACTTACCTGGCCCTCCACTCCATTCACGGCGGACAGCTACAAAAGTTCTTACAGCTCGGCCGATAAGCTCACCAATTCACGACAGAATCAGTTATCTGTAAATGATTCAGTAAGTCAAGTTATTATAGTACGATTAGTGCTTATAGAAGACCTAGGCATTTAGAAACAAAAGCAATTGGAAATGTTTAACGGCTTGTCTTATTGTAAGTGGGCTGGCTAATTCAACGTTCACAGGGTCCATACCTAATCCGGGGACAAGGTAGGAGAAAGTCAAAATGTTCGACTATATCTTGACTATGTCGTCATGAATAGATCTCCGTTAAATGCGTCGAATACTCGAACCAGTGCCTTGTCAAAAGTCGGCTTATTCTGGCTTCGGAGTCTAACCTCGGATATGAATCTATATCTTCGTGATTGGATGACTGTTACTAGTAGTGGGCATTGTGTTGTTTAGGCACCTAGCAAGGATGCACTATGGGGGGGTAGCTGTACAGGCAGCTTGTTCCATTGAGCCTGTCTTATTATTTTGCATGTGACTTTCTGCGGACACAGAAATCGTCTGAAACAAGTAGGTAGACTAAGAGCTAATCCAGACAACGGAAACCCCCTGATTTAAGTGCATAGCTGATGCCTTAAGTCGATGCAAGCAAGATCAAACTATGCAGTTGACTAGACCAGCAAAGACTATACCTCGTTGGGTCTCCTGGTGGGCACTATAGAGCCAATTAGCAGAGGCAAACAGGTGCGCTTCCTTCCTAACTAAGAGGGAGAAGTCCCCGCCGGCAGGCACGTTGCCGACGTAGAGAAGGGAGCGCGGAGCATATGACGATGGCGCGCTAAGACAACCCCGCCAGCATGCCCACATATCATCGACACAGTCCCCTCTTCGCGGTTTATACAATAGCTGACTTCTCACGATACAAACGACCTGTTCATTCTCTCCCCTATAAGAAATACTTCAATTACCTAAGGTACAACAGATAAACCGTCATAATGCCCAGAGAACTTTCACCAAAGGAGAAGGCAGCTTTCGCTGCGAACCCAGCTTTCGAGAAAGCCGCGGAGCGCGAGTCCAAACAGCTCCTGAAGAAGCCCGACAACAATGAACTGCTTGAATTATACGGTTCGTCACTCTTCCATTCGACTCCAGTTGTTCGGAAAATTCCTTGTTAGAGAACATATCGCGACGCAGTACTTTGGCTCCCCTGCGAACTGCGCTCCTCAACAAATCCTCAACAAATCAATTGCTAACTATTCTTCTTCATCCGTCAGGTCTCTACAAGGTGGCCTGTGATGAAGACGTCACAGAGTATCAGAAGGGTCCTAAAGCTCCTGGCATGTTCGACTTGAAGGTTCGTCGTATCCCTGACTGAATACCCCCCCAGCTCGTCCCACTGTGGTCAGAACCAGGTCGTCAAACTGGCGCAACCTCGCCCCAAGTCCCTCTAGGGCTTTGGATACAGTTCAAAGCAGGCAATACAAACGTGGGACCATTAAGCTAATCATCTCTCAACAATAACAGGGCAAAGCCAAGCTGAGGGCCTGGGAAGGCATCATCGACGAGAACATCACCGCCGAGCAAGCGCAAGAACGCTACATCGCCCTCGTCGAGCAACTGAAGGCCAAGCACGGCTTCGACCCCTCAAAGGAGCCCGAGGTCGTCGGCAGCAGCTAGTTGTTGTTCAATGCCGCTTCTTATGCTTGTCGGCTCGGCTCTGCTGCTGGTTCTGCCTGCTACCTCTAGATACCGCATGAAAGTCGAATGATATCAGTTTCAATTAGCTTCATACCTATTTTCCGGGATTGGCCAGGCGCTATTCGAGTTGTATGCACTGCTGTATCGAAGCCAGACGGGGACATCGAGATGAATGAACACACAGAAAGATAGAATGTTATCGATTAAACCTCCACATTGTTTAGTAGTATGTATAAATCGTGGCACATTTGGGTACACAACGTGCCGGTTCTATTCCGATAGGTCATTGTCGCTAGAGTTAGTTTACACCTCTAAATCACAGGTAAACATTGCTAGCCATGCCTGATCATGGACGTTGCGTATGATTACTTCGATACGTGGCTATTGAACCTGGATATTCGCTATTAGTAGCCCGGCCATACCTGTCCCATCCAGTCGGGTTGCCTATGGCCCATCGTCGCGACCCACGGAACCTCTGAGTCCCCGTACTTTCGCAACGGTAGACTATACGGGATTCTAAGCCCGACTACAGGCGAGCTCTCGTCGTCGGGATCGTCTTCTTTCCCCGGTTGATCCGTCTTAAACGTGCCTATCATCTTGGCTTCCGCATCTTTCGTTAGGAGTTCCGGCCAGACCAAAACCCCGATCTCCCAGGACGCGACGCGAACCTCGCCGGCTTTGTTGGTCGCCTCGCCCCATGCTTGCTTTGAGACGTTCGCGGACGTGAGCATGGCCCAATCAATCGATTTCTCGCCGTACCGGATGTAGGTTTTGATATGTGGCGCCGCTCGCTTGCGGCCTGCTTCCCCGGGGCGTATGCTACTGCCTCCTGGAGCTGACGTAGATGCTGATACACCATTGGGGCTGTCATTTGCCCAGTGATGGAATAGCGGACGCAGATACTCCAGTTGCTTCGCTTGGGCGGCCGATTGGATCTTGGTATGGATCGAGGCGCCTGATGCATAACCATCTAGTGAGCTAGCGATCTCGTCCCTCGTGGGGAAAACTATTTTGAAGCTCGGCCTGGAAGTTTGGTTCCTTGAAGATGGGGGCAGTTCTCGGGTTGGGTGGCGGGATCCCGAGAGTGAGTCGAATAGTGTCTTTTGAAGCCATGTATCACTCGCTCCGAGTGTTGCGATAGATGAAATCTGCACGACGATTTCTGACGTCCCTGTCTGCGTTGGAACTCCTTTTAAAGTCTCCTTCAGCCCTTGCCATCCCCAGCGTGTTTTCCCCCGCTCATGTTGGACGTCGTGCTTCCCTGGCACGCTAGCAACAAGTGCTCCACGGACCGCAGAGAAGTCGTATTGTGTGATATCTTCGACTAATGAGCTGCAGACGTTCCGCATTGTATTGTATGCGCGTAAGTAACTCAGTAGATCGAATTTGAACCGAGACCCACTACCCATACTCCCACATGTCTCGGTACCTTGTTGAGGTTGTTGGAGTTTCGGGAGTAGTGGCGATATCCAGACCCCATTTGTCAAGTTTGTCCAGTCTTTCGCAATCATATTTGCCGTGTGGATGATCACCTGCGCCGTGTCGTCGTGCCTGATAAGCAAGAGCATCTTAGAGTGGTGAGTGCCGAACATCTCGGGCATATAAGCTGTGTGAAGAGTGACATTGCCGAACCGTCCTGCTTGTTCCTAATCTCATCGTTAATAACGTTTAGCGAAGTCATCTCTAAGGAGCATCATCTTGGCCTCAGGCGTTCACTACCTGCTAGTAATATCGGCTCAATTAAGGCTCATTGTTACGCAAAGACTGGGAGAGAAATCAAGGTAACAATCAAGACAGAGAGAAAAGGGCTTACCTGCAGCAACAACCGATTTGGATCCTCTCGTTTCCAAAACCCATGGACGACGTGCACTTTGGTTAGCGCCCGCGTGTCCTCGTCAAGGCGTCCCATCAGAAACTCAATATCATGCAGATAATTGAAGTCCCAGAGCTCCGCGATAAGAGGATCCCCGATTAGGTCATTTAATGACACTGCACCAATATTGAGAGCATCAGAGAGATCCCTAATAGTTGTGAGCCTGAACGGAGACGCGACTCTCATTCTCTCCTTCGTCTTTCTCTTCCTTGGCGGACTGATGGGATGAGAAAGAGAAGAAGGAATCACACGTTCAATGCCTCCAGCAGCTGTCGCAACATCTCCTTCATCGGTACACGCGCGTCGGCGCTTCATTGGAGGTTCAGCCATTCCAACGCAAAGTGATGAGCTGGTTATACGACAGGTAAGCTTTGAGCCTCGGAACCTGCGATAACAACGCATGCGTCGTATGAGATGTATGTGATCCGATCAAGGTCCGGAATACTGGGGGTTACCAGATATCAATACTTTACATCCTTGGTAATCTGATCAGGCAGTCACGGCGTTGTGGCATTCCGACTCGGGACTACTTGCTCTGAAGTGTTGAAATGTGTTATTGGTATGCAGCTCAGGCACAGGCACATTTTTATTGGGAATAATCACACACAGTGAATGATCTGATTATCTACATCAGATTAGAAGTAACTTCAAGTGTCTGGTTATTAAAAACAACCATACCTATTGCGCCTATCTCACCCTTATTCCCTTCGTATTTAATAATAGGTATGCTGAAGTTCTACATATGTAAGTACCTAACTTATCAAGGCTTGGCTCGTCAGCAATTTAACCTTTCTTCATTTGGTATAGTCATCTTATCTAAGTACACATGTAGGTTATCCGTGATAGCAGTTGTCTACAGCGCATGACCCACCTAAATCACCACTAAACCACTGGATAGCCACCTAAACACTCCTAGGCACAAGGTTGTTTCATCGGACAGACTTCGCCCCCATAACCTTAGAGGGCTGAACTATCTCCCTGAAAGGAGACACGAATACAACTAATTTTCCCACGCTTTCTTTGACTTCGACCTGCTGATTACCTACACGTTGCGCTGGTGGACTTCGACGTCTACTTTCCCTTCTCTTTTTTGCTCTCACTTATTAAAGATTTAATACCGATTCGCGAATCGCGATTCGCAATTCCCGATAAAGCGATACCTCGTTGAGCCCCTAATCCATCGCTACAAATCCAACATCGTCGTCCACGAGATTCGCCCGTCGCCCATTCGATCGCTCGTTCAACATAAGTCTTTGCCATCGCAATCCCGTGTTGCGCTTGCAACCCGTCAGCTCCGACGGCTCGCATGTGTTTTAGAGTAGACTGGCTTCTGCCGTCATCTTAGCCATTGTTTAGACTATCCGATCCTCCCCCAGTTCGATAGATCGCAGCCATGAGGCTCGCACCGCTCGCACTGCTCTTCAGCGCAGTGACGTCTGGCCTCGCACAGGCCATCGGCGCCGAAACAAAAGACGACCCTGAGAGGGAAAACACATATTTTAACGGCAAAAGAGTTCCCCCGTTACTCGAGTTGACCGCCGAAAATTTCGACGACGAGGTCCAAGCATCTAAATTCTTGGTAGTGAAATATTTCAAGTAGGACGCGCCCCTTTCCCATGGCTGTCTTCATATAAATTGTACCTGGTAGTTCATCACGGCCTGCTGAACCACCAGGGGCCTGAACACGAGCAATTGAATATGGCATTAACATTCCTGATCGTTAGTCCTTGGTGTCCCCATTGTCAGTTATTTGCTCCGACATACCAGACCTTGTACGAATTCTACTACACATCGACCGTACCTGATCCCGATTCCCCCACGTCGACTGTCCCTTTTGAAAAGGCCTATGACATCCGGTTTGGTACTCTTGATTGTCTGGCCCAAGGAGACCTTTGTACCAAACATGACATTGCTGCTTACCCGCGCACTGTCTTGTACAAAGATGGCAAGCACCTGAATTACGTTGGGGGTGCGAAGTCGATGGAGACAGTTGCCACTATGATTGAAGAAGCCTTAGAAAATGAGAAGCCCGGCACGAGACCCAAGAAACTCGCTTTGCCGGAACCCGAAGCAACAAGTTCGCCAGAAACCTCAGAGAAGTCAGAGAAGTCAGAGCTCCGAAGTGAGAAGTCTTCAGACAAGGAAGACGAAGACGAAGAAGATGATGATGCCCCTTCCAAGACAACTAAAACTCAACTTGACAAACCAGAGGTTCCTGACAAGACAAAACCTACCAAGCCGAGCGTTACTCCGAACAAAGAAGGAAACTCAGTGCCTCTCACCGCCGAGAGCTTCCAGAATCTTGTGACTATGACGCAGGAGCCATGGTTCATCAAGTTCTATGCCCCCTGGTGCCATCACTGCCAGGCGATGGCTCCCAACTGGCAACAAATGGCTAAGGAGATGAAGGGCAAACTGAATGTGGGTGAGGTGAATTGCGACATCGAGACTAGACTTTGTAAAGATGTTCGTCTCAAGGGATACCCGACGATCCTTTTCTTCAAGGGTGGCGAACGGGTCGAGTATGATGGTTTGCGAGGTTTTGGTGATCTCCTTCACTACGCTGAGAAGGCTCTCGACATTTGCGATGGCATCAAAGATGTTGACGCCGCCTCATTCGCCGAGCTAGAGAAGAAGGAGGAAGTCCTCTTTGTCTATTTTTACGATCATGCCACTGCTACCGAAGATTTCCAAGCCTTGGAGAGGTTGCCTCTCAGCTTAGTTGGCCGTGCCAAACTTGTGAAGACCAAGGATCCAGAGCTGTACGAACGATTTAAGATCACGACTTGGCCTAGGCTACTTGTGTCGCGTGAAGGTCGACCTACATATTATACGCCTTTAACTCCACGGGAGATGCGTGACACGCACTTGGTTCTGTCATGGATGAAATCGGTCTGGTTGCCTATTGTGCCAGAGCTCACAGCATCGAATGCTCGGGAAATAATGGATGGCAAGATGGTAGTGCTCGGTATGCTGAACCGAGACGACAAAGACGCATTCACCACCGCCTTGCACGAAATGAAAGAGGCTGCCAACGACTGGATGGATAAGCAGATTCAAGCTTTCCAACTGGAGAGGCAGAACCTCCGTGACGCTAAGCAGCTGCGCTTAGAAGAAGCAGAGGATCGAGGCGATCAGCGAGGCGTCCGGGCAGCCAAGAACATTCGCATCAACATGGATTGGTCCGACCGCAAGGAAGTTGCTTTTGCTTGGGTTGATGGCACATTTTGGCAGAGGTGGATTCGAACTACTTACGGAATTGACACTAAGGACGGCGATCGGGTAATCATTAATGATGAAGATGTAAGTTATCCAGATCCAATTCCGAAGTTACATGCTGACTCGAACTTAGAACCGAAGATACTGGGACCAGACCATCAGCGGATACAACATTGTGCCTTCGCGTGTCTCCATCCTCGAGACCCTATCAAAAGTCACTTCCAATCCCCCCGCTATCAAGCCTAAACTCACCATTTCGAGCATTGAGAAAATCTTCTTCGATATTAAGATGAACTTCGTCGAACACCCTTATCTCACATTTGGCTGCATTGCTGGCGTACTTTTCGGTGTTTTATCTTGGTACAGGGGTGGCCAGCGAAGAAATCGTTCGGCCTTCAGGTTAGACGAGACCCTCCCGATCAAAGAGTTGAAGGACGGCTTCCTCGGCAACACCGCCAACGGTAAGAACGACTGAGCGCATTATTCATCTTCAGGAATATAATCGAAAAAAACTCATCAATCACGATGGCACCTCGAAGGTTCATTTGCTGCTGCTGTTGACCACGGTGGCGGGAGTTCTGTATATCACCTTTTTTGTCACGTCATGCCGCTTATGTCACCCCCCTGGTCGGCAAGTTCTCGGATGGAAACTTATTGGGGTGTTGGTTATGAACGGGTTTATAGCGGCGCTGGATTTCCCATATTGCGAGTGACTTGTTGGCACGATCGAATGGGCCTAACATAGAGGAACGATGAAGGAGGCTGGCTGAGACGAGATATTGCTAGAACCGATGACTCTTGTGTACATGGATGTGGCATAGCTAGTGCAGTTATCGGGTATCGTAATAATCAATTCATTTGCGACATCTATACTTCAAGCCATTATGTATCGTGATGGAACATTGGTAGGTGATGTGTTGCGTTGATTAGAATACGCCTACTTTGCTTAGACCTTCCAGGTTTACGCGACTTGGGAAGCTCGCAGCGTCATGTCAATTTAAGATGACCCATCTCTCAAGATTAATTTGATCCCCTTAATGAACCAAAATAAATAAGGGATCATGGCAGACGATCAACATCTGCAAAGAGATATAAAGTGCAATTCAAGATATATATCCTAACAAGGCTATCTACTCAGGAGATCGACCCAACGCACCGCTTTCCACGCTATATCTTTGGTACTAGATCAAGTACCCAAGGCTTACGTATAGAGCTCGTCCGTAAAGGCATTCAAGCTCAACCCCTCCTTGGCCAGATCTTCAACTTCGATGAGGAAATCAAGCGGCATCTCGACGAGCGTGCCACGGACGCGCGAGAGCCACTCCTTGACCTCGCCCACGCCGCCCTCGAACTCCTCGCGCACGACATGTCCGTAGTCGACGCGGCCCTCCCTATCTTCGTCGTCCTTCTTCTCCCCGCCCGGGATGACGAAGTGTCGGCTGAAGAAGTTCTCATAGTCATCCCAGTTGCGCACATTGTCGTTCGGCACATTGTGGAACACCTTGCTGAAAACCTCGGTGTTCGTGCGCGCCGTCTCGAACCACGAGTTCCAGAAGTCCTCGGACAGCGGGTCTTCGACCGCGCGGTCGGCGCGCGAGCCCCAGTCGTAGTCTTGCGGGTCGCGGGTGACGGGCGTCCAGTTGCTCGTGGGCTGGTCCCAGCGCTGGTCGGGGATCCAGCCGAGATGCTTGCGCCAGAGCTGGCGGCGCAGGGACGTCGCGAAGCGCGAGGCCTGGTACGGATTCCCGTCCATCATGCTGTCGACGAGGTCCTGGTCTTCTATGACGACGGCGATCTCCGAGTCGTGCGTGCCGAGCTGCGAGCGGTCGTTCAGGTTGGCCGAGCCGCAGATCACCAGCCGGTCGTCGGCGATCAGCACTTTCGAGTGGATGTAGAGTTCCTCGGAGACGAAGGCGTTCATCTCGGATTCCTCGTCGCCGTCCCATGGGACGCTGCGGATGTCGGGCCCGCCGTCCATGTAGCATGAGCTAACGGTATCCCACGTGTTGTCCGAGACACCGGACGCCGCGGATTGGTACCGGTCGTATTGGTCGCGGTATCCTCCGTCATCTCCTCGGCCCACGAGGTCATCATGCTGGCGACGGGCATCGTCGTAGCGGACGCCACTCCTGTCCTCGGCTTCACGCATAGTCGACGAGATGTTAATACGATCGTAATTACGCAGATTGTAGAATCCGATATAGCGTCGCCAGTCGTCGATACCACTTCGTCGCAAGCATTCAATAATGCTGTGACCGCCTCTGTTTATGGAGTTGTATTGGTATTCCATTATGGCGCGGGTTCCGAGCGCACCGTCGGATTTCAAATCGCCGGCGAATGCTGGGACAGCGGGCATAAGGACTATGACGCGAAAGTTCTCGCCATTCGAGTGCGCGCGAACAATGCGTGATACGATGCTAGCCCCGATCGTATTCTCCACGGGATACTGCTTGTCCCCAGTCGCAGTGATAAAGAACTGTTCACATTAGGTACAAGATTAAAGAGGCAGGAAACGGATTGTGATGCTTACTTGATTTTCAATATATACATAATGCTGAGCGTTCTCGATGGCATGTACGTCTATAACACTCGGATCAGTCATCGCAATTTAAAACGTGATAGATGTCCAAACACTTGCGTATCCTGGAAAGGAAAGCTTGGACTTGCGAGGTGCCAAAACAAGAAGTCCGAGAAATACTCACATGCATTAGCGATGGAATGCTCCGTTGGATGGCCAGCGGACCAGTCACAGGCGCTTGATGATAAGTCAGCGAGGTCCCCTGCTAAGCCCAAGGCATTTCTGTACTCACCTACGACAGAGTTGAATATTTACTCCTCCTCCAAAGTCGTCTCCTTGCTCGCGGCTCCCGCCGTGATGCCCCCTATGATGATGGCTTCCCTCGCCCATAAAGTGCCTGACCCCCCGATTAAAACGATCTCCAAGCCCATCAAAGTCGGGATGAGGGAATTGACGACTGTCATCCTCTCCCGACGACTGTTCAAACCTCCGATATTTGCCTGGGTCTTTCTCATTGTACTTTTCATCAAATATGAAGTTCCTAAAAAAGAGTTAGTGATCATACCAGGCCCTAGAAAATAGGAAAAGAACAGACCAGCGATCGGTAAAGTGATTGATGAGGCTGTGAACAATGGGCCCGCTCAAAGATATGGCGATATCTGACCAACCCATTCTAGAATTCTGTGCTCGATCCACTACAGACTGATGTTAGAGAGCCCATGGTATCATCTCTGCTCATACCACGTACGCTGATTATGATCCCAATTGTCCACACCCTCGAAATCGAATACTCGAGCATTGTTAAAATCCTGACCAGGGAACACGATAGCGTCCAAGTTCCCTGGATGAGCATCCGCGATTGGGTGGCCTGTTTTTTGATCGTTAGCCTTCTTCAACTCATAGGTCTGACCTGAAGTGATCCCCATGTCTAGGGATAGGGGGGAACAATATAAGAAATACTAGGTGAACGTGTTTCACGCATTCTTTATGATGAAAATGGGATGTGCGACATAATTTTACAGATCGTAGGCTAAGGCTCAAGCCAGAATGGTTGGAACTTAGGCACTTACTATTCGTGTCGTATCTTCCGAAGCCTATAGGGATGTTAGACTGCTAGAAATAACGAGATGGGGAGGGATAGCGGAAGTAGGCATACACATATCCAAGCCACCCATAAACACGAGATGGCGATCAACAACACAGAGTTTCTCATGGTGAGCCCAATATAACACGGTGTCGCCAAACGAGCCATATAATTCTTTGAGTGAATCTTTCGGCATTTTGGATAGCCCAAAAGCATTCATTTTTAGACTATCCAAAGACAGCCCGGAAAAGGCCTGCTCGAGTCGAGCGCGGCTGGTGGGTAGATGATCGGGGTGCCGAAACACCTTGATGTTTGGGTGCAGAGCTTCTAGAGCATGTTTGGTATGCTATGAATCAGATCAGCACCCGAGACTCTAAGAAAGTACCAACTTTTATCTCATACCGCTGAGTCCACTGTGAGGCAGATAATTAGCGCCATTTTTTTATCTCATGACGCGCATACTTACAAGTCAGGGCTTGAGTGACCTCCTTGTAGACAATGATATTGACGTCTACGCCTCGCTCGGCAGCTGCTCGCAGCATGTTGTCAAGACGATACTCCTCGTTGCGAGAGGGTGGGCGTCGCAGGTACAGCTCAGGGCTTAGCCACCAATCAAGGATGTAGATACTCTCTCGCGCCTCTGTTTCTCTAGTCAGCTCGCGTGATCAACCTCCATGCGGGAGACAGGTCTTTTTACTCACCTTCGAGGGCCATGGAAACCGCCCAGAAATATGAAGCTCCATCAACGTCTATATTCGCCAGTATCAATAAAAGTCCATTTTGAACGGGTTCAATTTGAAGTGATTTGAGAGCGGAAACATTCTAGAGGCTCCCTGACAATAATAGGAATAAAGAGAAATGGGTTGGAGTGTCACTTACACCATTTGGCATTACCAGAAGTCTGGGGCGAGAAGGATTGGAAGCGATGTGAGGTGTCGACAGGTTGGACATTGGCCTGATCGCTGTGAACTTGCTCCTCGGGGGGGTCTTCGTTATCGTCGACGCCCAAGACATCTTTGAGGATGTGGTCCTTTACCACATGCTCAGCCTTGCGTAGAAATCGGTCCATCTTGACTGTCGATGTCTCACGTGCCGATGCTAAGTTACCGATACCAATCGCGGGGTTGGGACCCAATCACAACCAGAAACTGAAGTTATAAACCGCAAAAAACTACGTTTAAGAAGCAATAATGATGAGTATGTTAGGATTAGTAGCACTTCAGAAAGCAAAGACAAACTACCTCCTAAAGTATGACAGGAAAAGGATGCTCATGTCATCCGACACCAACTGTTTATCTCAATAGGCTATTGAGGGGCCGTTTCGGATTATATTCTTGGAACGTGTACTACGTACGTACCTAACGCAGCCCTATGTGCCCCTGGTTGGATGCGCCACTATCTTGGCGCCCTCAGCTGAGCTATACTTGGAGCAAGCAAATGTCACTTGTATCCCGTTTTCGGGGGATGGAACATCATTTCAGCTAATAGTAAATAATGCACGGCTAACATAGAAGACACTCGCAACATAGTCCACCAACATGACAAGAAACTTACTTCGTACGCAATATAGGCACTTATAATGACTGGTATTTAGGCCCTCAAGATATGTTGTCGCATTGTAGACATTTGTAGCGCTGAGATGCCGGCATCCGTGGTCAACGACGGTTACAATTGTGTGTCGTACGGCGTAATGCAGCCAAGCTGCAACCCCCCCAATCGGCCCTAAAACATTATCTAGGTACCGAATCTACCCCCACTATCAATGCTAGTCTTTATGTGGTAGGCGGTCGAAGTGGCATTTCGCGGCTTTTCCCTCTTGCGAATGGCAGAAAAAGTTCGACCCACTTAAATTTTCAATTGAACGGTTTGAACTCGTCGCTCCGTCGCATTCGTGGAAATAGAGCCGTAACAGTTCGTTTCTTACCTCCATGGCTTGAAATAAACCGTCGAATGTAAAGACTTTCGCGAAAATGCCTAAAAGCCAGAAAAATCGAGGCGACGCCTCGCCTGCCGCGAAGAAGGACTCCCGCTTTGCCAGTTTCGAGACCAATCCTCGTTACCGCCTACCATCCAAGGGTCGGGTCAAGACAAAGATCGACAAGCGATTCCAGCGAGTATTCGAAGATGAAGATTTCACAGCCACCGCCAAGTTAGACAGATATGGCCGGAAGCTAAAATCAGACAACAAGAAGAAGGCTTTGCGGGACATCTACGAACCCGAGGACGAGGAAGATGTCGACGATGACGACACGGTTCGGAAAGAACTTCAGAAAGCCGACGAAAACTACGATCCAGCCCGGGGCGGTGGCTTTTCGTCCTCCGAGAGCGAATCCGATTCCGAAGACGACGAGGATGATCAGGGCGATGAGGAAGACAAGGATGACGGAGGAGCCGATGTGTCAAAGCCCGCCAGCATGCAGCGGTTACGTGATGAGCAAGCCGAGATCGAAGCTGGCGAGATCACCAAAAGAATTGCTGTGGTGAATTTGGACTGGGACAATATCAAGGCCGTTGATCTAATGGCACTCTTCTCTTCCTTTGTGCCACAGGGCGGCCGTATCGAAAAAGTCTCGATATACCCATCCGAGTTTGGTAAAGAGCGTATGAAACGAGAAGAGGTAGAAGGACCTCCTAAAGAAATCTTCAAAAAGGCTGCCCAGGACGAGGATGAACCGGATCGCGACTCGGAAGACAGCAGTGACAGCGAGGACGAAGAAGAGAAAATAAAAAAGGACATGTTGGAGGAAGGGGACGACCAAGACTTCGATAGTGATGCTCTAAGGTCATACCAGCTTGACAGATTACGATACTACTATGCAGTCGTCATCTGCTCGGACGTGTCAACCGCTGAGAAACTATACAATGCGTGCGATGGTACGGAATACCTTGCATCGTCAAACTTTGTCGACCTGCGCTTTGTTCCCGACGATGTCACATTTGATGATGAGCCGAGAGAGGAATGCGACTCAGTTGTCCCCAATTACCAACCTACCGAATTCGTCACAGACGCTCTGCAACATTCGCGCGTCAAGCTTACTTGGGATGTAGCCCCGGATGAGGCTGCGCGGAAGGAAAATATCAGAAAGGCCTTCAGCGGCAGCAGAGCGGAACTAGAAGAGAATGACTTCCGCGCTTATCTTGCGAGTGATAGCGAGGAAGAGGATGACGGCGGAGTTGAGGTTGTGGAAGCGGAGGAGCAAGTAGAAGCAGCCGGCGCCGAAGAGGAGCCCAAGTTAAGCAAGAAGGAGTTGAAAGCAAGGAAATTGCGAGAAGCTCTTGGCCTCAGTGCGGAACCAACGACTAAGTCATCTAGGAATATTGGGCCGGTCGGAGACATGCAAGTCACTTTTACCCCGGCCTTGATGGGCGATGACAAGAAGAAGAAGGACCCCCAGGCAGAGGAGACAACGGTTGAAAAATACATAAGAAAGGAACGCGAGCGGAAGGCTCGCAAGAAAGAGCAGGCTGTGTCGAAACGAAATGGAGGTCAGCCCGAAGATGAAGAAGAACCCGCAGAGCCCGAGGAAGATCTCGGATTCGATGATCCTTTCTTCATGACCGACGAGCCCGTAAAACCCTCCAAATCAGCCGAGAGGAAAGAGGAGAGACGGAGAAGACGTGAGGAAAAGGAAGCCGCAGCGGCCGAAAACGCTGCTCAGAAGGCGCAGTTGGAGAAGATCATGGCGGATGACTCCAAGAACCAGGCCGAACATCTTGACCATTTCAATATGGATGAGATAACAAAAGCCGAGAAGAAGAAATCGAAGAAGGGTAAGAAGAAGGGCAAGAACCAAGTCGAGGACCACGGTGGCTTGCAAGAGGGTTTCGAGATGGATGTCAACGATGACCGATTCAAGGCTGTGTTCGAGAGTCATGAGTTTGCTATCGATCCCTCGAATCCTAAGTACAAATCGACTCCTGGTATGAAGAAACTGCTAGAAGAAGGCCGCAAAAAGCGAAAGAACAAGTCGGACGATTTCGATGCGCCACCCGAGAAGAACATCAAGGCTAAGAAGCAGAAGATAAAAGCTGCTGATGATGATCTTAGCAGCCTCGTTGAGTCGATACGACAGAAAGCTCAAGCGAGGAAATAGTAGATTACCTTTAGACGGACGTTCAATATACCCGACTTTGCTTGTCAACTCTTTGCGATCGTATATTCATATGCCGTCTCTATTCTAGTAAAGTGATTAGGAATACCTTCATTCATGAATTGTGGCGTTGAATTAATAGCCTGACCTTCCGACGGCGGCCTCATAAGTGTACTTGTTTTATATTTCCCCATCGATCTAGGAAATCATCATGAACTTTACTCTCCTCCACCATTCTCATCAGTCCTGTTTCTATCATCCGAGTGGCTAATCGTCTTTCTAAGTACGGTCGTGTCCATGACCACATCATGGACGTGTTCCCTAGGAACCCAGACAAGCTGCAATATTCCTAAAACAGCCACACCGGCACAGCTAAACCAGGCAGCAGCAGAGCCTCCAGCCGCATATATGATCCCAACTACGGGCGGCGAAACGGTCCTGGCAAGACAACACCCAGACATGGCCAGACCATTAACACGACCCAAGATCGTGGAACTCGGAGTCGCATTCTTCAAGAGAATAAGGGCGGTGGGAATGACTATGATGCCGAAGAAACTCTGCAGGACCATGGCTAGATAGATACCCGGCGACTGCAAGGACGCAGACAACGCACTGATAAATGGCATTACCACATAGCACGAGGGATAGAGTACGACCATCCAGATGAAGGAGTACCACACGCCAACGCGATCGACGAAGAGAGGGAATATCAGTCCCTGGATCAGTAGTCCTAGGATGCCGTTCACGGCTAGGTAGGTCCCGACGTCGTGAACAGTGTAGCCCAGCCCGCCGATTAGGTCGAGCTGTCCGCGGGGTGCTGCTGGATGGTCTAGGAGATGAGTTGGCAGCAGGGTTGCAAATGCCATTTGGTGGTAAGACACCTGGACTCCAAGTCAATTACTGCCCCTTTTGAGGGTGATTTGGGAGAGTTTCATAAGCTTATAGACACTATTATGACCCGAAAATATAGCACGTCCCCGACATTTGCTCAAATAAGAAGGAAATCGCTCTGAGAATGACTTACTAGAACTAAGGCGACAGTGAGCATGATAATTGTGAAGTTAAATGCTGGACCCGTGTATTCCTCAATCTTATTCTGCGAAGGCGTGAAGCTGCTTCGGGCTTCGGGGGTGAACTGGATGGAGTGGACCGTGCCGAATGAGGTACGGCGCAGATCGAAGCTCTGTTCCACAGCTACGGGGAGACTCTCTTCAAGGATGACGGGGCGCTCGCTCACAGCTGATATCATAGGGTGTTTGATTCGTTGATCGCGTGTTAGAGGCGTTCTCTCATCCGCCCTGCTGTCATCATCATCCTCAACAACGGCTACATTTGCTTCGGGAGCCTCCTTGGTGTCGCCATGGAACAGTTTTCCCCGCGGGTTCGTCTCTTCTAAGAATATCATGCCTTGGAGAATGGCAATCACGATTGCGACAACTGAGACCAAGTTTGGTAGCAGATATGGGTACCGCCCAAAGATGCCATCGGCCGGAAATAACGAAGGGTAAAATGTTGCGGGTTGTGCAAGGAAGCCGCCCATTGCTGACCCGATAATGCCACCTAGCGTCCAAACGAACGGTTGCGAGGCATATGCTGCAGCTATTTCCGAGAAGCTTGTCAGTTACATCACGCTGAAAGGGGGGGTTAGAGGGGTCAGCGTACGCTCATGCTCAGGCACTTTTACCATCTCGGCGACCATGGTTTGCATCACCTGCTCATCAACATCAGTTCATACTCGCCCAACGAACTTTGATCACTGGGCTTATTGGACTGAGACCATTATGGCCCCATGTTTAATATCCATTGCATAAGTCCTCTTTATCTCGCAAGGCAATTTTGCAATAGCCAAAACAAGCGAAGCCCAATACCGGTCGTCAACTTACGGCAACGTTCCCATTCAGTGCGCCACCAACAAAGCGAGCCAGAAGCGCAACCCAGTAGTTCTTGGCGAGGCCAAATATCAGACTGGATATCGCAACACCGCCAAGACCAAAGAGCACTACAGGCTTCCGACCATATCGGTCGGATAGCGCACCCCAGCCAATGGCTGTCAACGCCTCAGCAACGGCATACGCTGACACTAAGAGTCCGGCATAGAATGCTGTATCGGGATCCTCGCCGCCCCTAAGGTCCTTCACCATGACGTATGTATACGCCAGGATAGAATTGAAGGCGATAGGCTCCGAGAAGCGACATATTGCTAAATTCGAGAGGCAAGGTCAGTGGTGCCCTCATTGTTATGTTCTCATGTGGTGTTCTCATTGGAGTAAATTCCCCATGACGAGATCAGTTGGGGAAGCTTATATGAGGGGAATAGGCAGGGGACAGGGCTGTCGTTGAAATAGGTGGGGAAAACGAAGGCATACCGAGTATCGTGAGCTGTTTCAAAGGAAAAGGGGGTGTAACTCCGTTTTCAGGTGATGCCGACGCCATGAGCGATTAACCTAGGAGCAAGACGGGAAGAAGGACAAAACATTCAACTTTTATCTTTTAAGGACCTTGAGAGAAAGTGACGAGTCGTTGTGATAAGAGGTAGCCAAGCGTGACCAGCAACTGTGTTACCCAAGTTGGTATCTTCTTCCTTGACAATGAGCGGGGCGCATGTGCGAAATCGGCGCGGCTTTACAGGATCCCAGGAACAAGAGTTCTCCTTCTCTGTGATCTCCTCCCTGAAGAATGAATCAAGGGATTATAAGTCATCTCGCAAAGTCGCAAGTGAGACCTAAATACACAATGGGGCTGAGAAAGTCGCCGGTCCCCATAACCGCTTTAGGCGCGGGTGAGTTGCCTCCGTGACGATAACAGAATGGGCGGCCAATTAGAAGTCGGTCGTGAAACTGATGCATGCTTCGTCTATCTCAGCTGCTTACCTATCTGATTCCCGTCGCGACCATTGGGAATCGATCCTGTGTTGCCGTCTGGAATCGCCTGCAGGGTCACTGGTTCGTACACGATAATTGACTTCCATATATGTACTATTCATTAAATCTTATCCAGCCAGCATATTCTTACATTCTCAATTTGCTGTGGCTCTATTTGATGCGAGACTTATTGGACCCCGATAGCACATTGGAAACCTGCATTATCTTTGACTGATTCATTGGTCTTCAACATCACAGATAGATAACTCGATCATTCATATATGCTGCATCGTCATTTTAGTTACAAATTACTTGTAAGTCTTCTGTTAATATTGGCTGGACTAGTCTATCTACAGATACTTCCAAGTTTAAGTATGGAAATTAGAATCTCAAACCCAATCATAAGCTGGGATGGTAAACATTATGGTCAAGCGGGATGCAAACGAATGGTAATATTGCTAAGCAGTGTTATTTTAATATATGATATGTCGCACTCACTCGTCGTGGAAGTATACGTAGTTATGTGAAACTCCTGGGTAACTACTATGGCAAAGGTAGACAAACAGAATACGGAGGAAAGATGCAATTGAAATCGATTTACAATCGTCATATTAGATATGCTAATCCTTGATAGCCTAGTTGAACAGTTTGTGTGCCGGCAGAAGTATGTCCTAGTCAAAACATCGCTGGGTAAAGTCTAGGCATAAACTTTGCTTTTCTAGCGTCTGTCCTCATCCCATCAAGAGGAGATTTTCGCAACAGCGGCACTCAATGCATTGAACAACGGTATTTTGCTGAAAACGGCGCCCAATCCTTTAGCACTGGTACCCAATCTCTTAACAAGGAAACTCAATCTCTTAACAATGGAACCCAAACTAGTAATAGAGGCAGTCAATTCCTCAAGATGACTCCCCAATTCCACAAAGGTGGTATCCAATTCCTTAGCAGTGATATTAAGCTCATCGATGCCTTTTTGAACATCGGTCAACTTGCTGTCGTACTTGTCGACCCTCGCATTCACCTCGCCGAACGCCTCCGTGGTTGTATTCTGGCTAGTAATGAAGTGGCGGCTGAGTTGTTGGTCGAGGCTGTTGGCCATCTCCTCTTTGAAGATTCTGAGCTTTTCGTCAAGCTTGCGATCGAATTCCTCAATGAGGTGAGTGATATGTGCCTCAGACGCGGATGATGACATGATGAAAAATTGAATGAAATGGATCTTGATCAAGTGGATGGTGGAGGACAAGTGGACAAGAGAAATGGAAGACGAGTGAGTGGAAAGGAGATTTAGGATCTGGAGAAATATGGATTTTTCATATTATATTTCCTGATTGCTACACCTGCTAAGTTTGTTTATCGACAAGGTTTGGTAATAAATAAGCAAAGGCCGAGAGCAAACATGACAAGGGCAGTTTGCGAGGGTGGCAAATCTGTTCAAAGACCACAGGGAGATCATCAAGTATCGAGGGACTAACACAGTTTTAGGTTGTCTGATCATGAAACCCCATGCTTACTTTGTACAATCGCCTTTCTTTTTCCCTGGATCCTCTTAACACCGCCCCGTCTCCTGATTGGCCTGCTAGTTACTTCACATAGTTACACGTCCACCGTGTTGTCGCGCGGTCTAGTCGCGAGACCAATCGCCCGTTCCACAAAACTCCACCCTGAAAGAGAAGCAAAGGGGTCGCTCATCGTCTCTTGTTAAGCGGCATTTCTTGTTCTGGGTAATCTTCTATATATCGCTTACGCTTTTGTTGCTGAGCCGGAGCAGCAAGTGTTGTATTATGAGTTGGCGCGTCAGCATCAACGAAGTTCATGCAGGGCTTTTTGCCAGTAAAAGCAGCTATTTCGGGGCTCTTCGAGTGATCAGGGATTTCAGATCTTCTCGCGACCTGATCGCGTCCGGCGCGTGGCGGAAGACCCGCTCTGTTTCCACTGTCTCGGGTCCAGCCGCAAGCTTGGAATAAATCGCGGGGGGCGTTTGTTCTTTGTGGTCCTGGACGTGTTGTTGGGCTTGGTAACTTGAATGGTATTGCCATGCACTCCTTCTTGGCCTGACTTGCCGCAAAGAGTTTCCTCGCGAGAGGCGAGTACCCGCCCGTCGGGCCGTTGGCTGTGACTTGTTGTAGCAGGCGGGATGCGCGTCGTATTCTTTGCCCAGCTTCTTTTGCTTCTTTTATTTTGCGCTGTCGAACCAACTCGTCGTATGTGATGTTTGTGTTGGCGGGTCCCTGACGGATATGTTGGTTCAAGCTTGGCTGCCTTGTTGCAGCTGCGGCTCTGAGTTGTTGATTGACTCTAACAACGGTGGGTGATTCCCATTTGCCGACCCACTCCTCATTTCTGGTAATGATAAAGTTACGGTGCTGTTGGACATAGAGGTGTGGGCTATGGTCCAGCTTCTCGGGTCTCACCCTGATAACTCGCGGCGCTATGACGGCAGACATATTCGTGAATAGCTAAGTAACAATAAGTCATGGTGTCGATAGAAGAAACAGCGAGTAATCTATAATCGACAAACTAGATGGAGGACTGTCTGGAAACTTATGAAGAGCCTGGAAATAGCTTACCTAGACTCCCTTCCTGTGTTTAAGTCCTTGGTTTGTAGTAACGTAGACTCCAATGTTGACTTCAGTCTCGCGCGATTGAGCAGTAATATCTTGACAGATATTTTAGTCGAAGTTGAAAAACGCAGAGCAGGAAATATATTTGGAGGAGAGTGATGCGAAGTTGGTTTTTTAGTGATAGAGAGAGCCAGTCACAGGGTCGTATCGATACAAGCGCTTTATGGTCAACCCTTGGAACACCTAGCGGGGTCAAAGGGACGTGTGGCTGCATAAATACCGACGCGGGCTACTCAAGGTGTTTCTTTTTATATAGGTGTTGCTGTGTTTGCTTAGCATGTGACTGCACGGACAGGAGAACAAGGGTGTATTCATCTCTAGTATACAGTGTACTAGGCAGCAAATTTAGTCATGCTGAATTATTTAATACCAAGGAGGGAGACCGAATGGCGGGAAAACAAGTGAATAATCCCTAAAGAATACAACCAAATGTTGCCACCAAGTGCTCTGGCTAGTTAATCTATAATTGTCTACCAACACCATTAAATGCATAAGAATACGCCACTCAACACAACAGTTAATGAGATCTAACGCGAAACATGTGAAAGGCAGTATCGATGACCATTTCAGTAGGACGCCATTTGATACTTCGACTTGCTCGTAATGACCCTTCCGAATTTGAACAGTAGCCATGGTAAAGGGAGAAGAACGATGGAAATGAATCCTAGCAGACTGGAAGCCCAACCCACTCCAAGATTTTGGTATACTAAGTAAATGCATTAGCTCAACCATTTCGAAGCTGGTGGGTGGCACAAGTTGCTCACGTGGGAGAGAAAATAAGGGAAACACAGCGGCCAATCCGTAACGAGCGAGGTTGTTGGCGCTAACAGCACTGGCAATATTCGTTCGGTGATAGATGTCGCCCGTGTATTGGAGACCGCTGACGAATAGACAAATATTTCCCGCGCCAAAGATCGCAATTGCTAGGATAGGCACAGCTGGCGAGATGCTCGGCCGAGTAGTCCATGCGAATATGAAGATGCTGATAGGCAGGGCAAGACTACCCATCAATGCTGGAAGCAGCCTATACTCCGGTGGCACCTTGTGAGGCGGGAACCGACGGATTTGAGGTTTGTAAAATAGTTCCTCAGAAAGCCTGATGATGATTGCGCCAACCACGCAACCAAATGCAATAGCTAAGAACACCAACCCAGACTGCACTAGGGTGTAGTGATAGACCGATTGGAAGACGAAGAAAAAGGCGCCGAAGAAATTGAAGAGTACGCCGAAAATGAAAGCCAGGTATAAACACAAAGCGCCCACGATGGGCTCGGTGAACATCATATGAAGTGGCCGAAGGAGCCCAACGGTCAAGAACTGTCGTAATGTAACGCTAAACGGGATTCTCTCTGGCGGCTCCAAGCCCCGTTTCTTCATTTGGCGTCGTTGGATGATGGAGTGGTAGGATTCGCTTCCGAGTATGGCCCATATCAAACCAAAGACAGCAAAGAACACGAGCGTATATTGGGTCCATCGCCACCCCTTTCGATCTACGAGGAAGACGCCGATAACAGGACTATTTTTGGATGATCCAGTTAGCTTCATTGGATGATACGCCAGATTGATATGCTTGACTTACCCAAGGCCAGGACCCAGAAACGGAGTTAGAATAAACAAGAGCGAAGGTGTGCCTCTTTCCGCCGGTGTGCTATAAACATTGTTCTGTTAGAACCTGTTGCTGTTGACAAATATTGGACTGATCATAAATGATTTAGGATCATATAGTGCCACATAGAAGCAGAAACATTGCCAAAAATAAAAGAACGAAGTAGTAGCGTCGAGGATACTTACTACGTCTCGGCAAGAAATCCGCTAGCAATAGACAAGCCGGGGCCGAAGGCAAAGCCAGCAAAGAACCGCAAGACAGCGAAACCCGCAAAGGAAGTGGTGAAACCAGCTCCGAGAGTAAAGAGACCGCCGATAGCTGCGGATCCGATATAGATTGGCTTTCGGCCGGCTGTCTCAGACAGTGGCCCTCCAACGACAGGTCCCAGGGCTAGTCCTAGTACGCTACGCACTCGAAGTTAGTTGCCGCGGCTTTGAAGCTTGTCTTATAAATATTTAGGGAGAGTGAAAAGCTGATCTAACTGTAAGAAAGGCCCTAGTGCTTAGAGGTATACTCACTATGTTGTCAGGGGTAAGAAGGCAACTGTACTGGAAACCCCAAACTCATCGATCAGTTGTTGATGTGCCGGACTGATAATTGACGACCCGAGAGATCTATCGAGTAAATCTAGGTTAACAATGGTAAGGCAACTTAAAGAGCTATCTAGGACTCGCTTACCCAGTAAACGCAATAATGGCAGTAGTTGCGAGTTGAGTATTCTTCCTCCATTTCGGCCAGTTGTAGGGGTTTTCGGGGTCATCGTTCCAGTTCAATTCCGTCGACACTGCGTCGTTGACCTTTTCGACCGTGGAATCCCCCGCCTGGGCAGCATCATCTGAATCTGATATCTCTTGCTTCATATCTCCTTCCATTGCTCGGCGCGGCTGACTACCTTAACGAATGCCTCCGATGCCTGACTGTTATACTTCATTATTGGCTTGGTGGTGTAGATAACCCATTTAGCAGACAGTGGAGTAACAACATAGTTATGTGTATTTGCCTTTATATATGCTACGCTTCTGTCTTACGTATACGAGGCCCGGGTATTAATGATAAATCATCTAAGCTCATGGCGCAATTTTTCTCCTAGCCCGGACAATCTGAATAGATTAGACGCATACTATGAATATCATCATCAGCTTAACACGCTATTGGCTACCCAGCCTTTATTTTCTTGGACATTGCGCATGTTTGTAGATATTCCCCATCCGGCCTCGGCTGGTAGTATTTTATGATTATTCATCGGTGAACACGTCTCTAGGATCTGTGAATCGCTTATTATTAATTCTCCCGCCATCGAATATTTTAAGAGAAACTTAATTCTATCTTCTAAGAGCCATGTAATAGGCGATATGGGTTGAATAAGTGTGAATCACAAGGCAGTTGAGTTGAAGTTGCAACATTCAGACAATAGGAGAATACTGTTTAGTTGAATGTTCACTTCGTGGAGAAGGGATAGATGAATAATCGGATAGAAAAAAGGGTGCATCTAACAGATTTAGATTGACGCTAACCTGGAACAAGCTAACAGCTACAATATCCCAAAATGAAACCTGGGAAGCCAATTCCCACGCATTCATTCTGCGAATCGCCATGTCAGAGCCGGTACAGTCGGCGGCGGGACCTCTACTGAACATCAATGGCCTCCTAGAAAACCCCGTGTTTGCCGGAGGCTTCGGCCTGGCGTCATTGGGCGCCATCTTGGCGTTTGCGCGGCGCGGGGCACTCACGACGGCTGGCTTAATGAGGCGACGTCTGCTGGTCAACGTCGAGATCAGTAGACAGGACCCTGCATATCCTTGGGTGCTGGCCTGGCTGTCCGAGCCTCGCCCACAAACCTCCTTCCTCGCCAAGCGCCTCACACGTATCAACAAGCTGTCCGTGACGACGACGACGAGCACCACCCCGAACGGACCAACGCAGGCCAGCTTCTTCCTGCAGCCAGGCTACGGTCGCCACATCGTCAAGTACAAGCATGCCTACATCGCCGTCAATAGAGAGAAGCAGGCCACCGCCAAGACGAATACCGGCGAGCCCCACGAGACCCTGGAGCTCACTACCCTCTATGCGCACCGCCATATCTTCGAGGACGTCTTCACCGAAGCACGAGCGCTTGCGCTGCAGGCTAACGAGGGAAAGACGGTCGTATACTCGGTGAGGAACTTCGACTGGGTGCCTCTCGGCGTGCCGCGCAGGAAACGCCCTCTAGCCAGCGTCGTCTTGGATAAGGGGGTAAAAGAAGACATAGTGAATGACGCGAAAGACTTTCTGGCTCGTCGCCAGTGGTACGTCGATCGGGGCATACCCTACCGTCGAGGTTATCTTCTCTATGGCCCGCCAGGTAGTGGCAAGAGCTCTTTCATTCAAGCGCTCGCCGGCGAATTGGATTATAGTGTGGCCATGATAAATCTCAGCGAGATCGGCGTAACTGATGACAAGCTCGCCTTTCTCCTTACCAAGCTCCCGGAACGCTCTATCGTACTATTAGAGGATGCTGACTCTGCATTTGTGAATCGACGGAGGCGTGATTCTGATGGTTACAGCGGCGGAACTGTGACATTCTCTGGACTCTTGAATGCCCTGGATGGTCTATCTGCTAGCGAGGAGAGAATCGCATTCTTGACCACAAATCATATTGAGTTGCTCGACCCTGCTCTGATCAGGCCTGGTCGAGTCGACATGATGGTGCGTATCGGGGAAGCTACGCGATATCAAGCTGCTCAGATGTGGGATCGATTCTACGGAGACGTCGATCCCGATGGCGCCAATAGAGAACGATTTTTGGCTCGCCTCGATGAGTTAGGGCTTTTCCGGGAGCCTGCAGAAGGGGTACCCCCAGTCCGGACTAGCACCGCCGCAATTCAGGGCCTTTTCCTCTTCAACAAGAACGACATGGAGGGTGCCATCAATATGGCGGAGGGCTTGATACCACACAAGTTGGAAGCAGAGCCGTAAAAAAATGTATATCACCTGTACCACACCTGTATCATATGAGATACCCAAAAGTACACATAGAGGGAGCTTCGGCACTTGAACATTTCACCATTTTCAAAACAGCCATTATGTTGAACGAGGAGTACATGTGTGCGGAATATTGGAACCATTACAGTTAGATAGGCTACAATAAAATATTCCGCGCAAGCAAGCACAGTTATGCAGTATCCAAATTGCCATGTCCAAATTATCTAAAGATACGGATGCCAGCAACTCGCGAATTCCAGATCTGGGCGTACTGGATCCTTTTGCAGCATCGCGCAATCGGTGAACCCCTTTACATAGACATACCCGGGAGTTCTGACAGCCCTGTCATAACGTCAACATCTATCATTGTAGATCACTAAACATTATTAGAAATGTGGCAACCAGCTTACAGCCTTCTACATCCTCGCCGACTGTGTTCTGGACGCCACACTGGTTAGCAGCAGCGAAAGTCTGTGTCTTGAGGGCGCTACAAGTCGCTCCAAAGCAACTGGAACGCGATCTGCTTCCGGTGCTTCAACAAGATGAACTTTGGCGGCGATAACCTCGCCCCTTGCTCAGATCTTGGTGGTGACGCCCGATAAGTTCTGCCCGGGCAGAATCCGCACAACGATCCGGTTCCCGACGTGAGTGTTTATTCCAAAGTGCTTATTATGTTGCGTGTTTATTCTAAAGGGATTATTACGTCGCTAACGCAGCGTTAATACTCTTAGATGCTGGGACAGAACAAACCTCGAGATTCCAGATCACATGAACCACGTGTTGTACCCTGTATCGGGGGCCTTCGAGAACAGCGTGCCTTGTCCAGCCACTCACCCCGTAAAGCTCCCGCAGCTAATGTTCGAGGTAGTGTGGGACACGGCGCCTTTCAATGAAAAGTCCCTGTGGCCCGAAGACGGCTCGCAGCCTTTCATCTTCAACTAGGGCGATAAGCCATCGAGTGTCTTCTGAAGGCTTCTGGCCCTCCTTGCTTACAACTAATATCGCCGGTTCAAGGCTAAAGAGGACCATGAATATTTTCTGGACCTTATTCATGTCTACGGCTTGATCAAAGCTCAGCAACTAACTAAAAGGGTGGGGAAACCCCTTCGACGCCTCTCCCAGCCTCTTCACTCTCCATTATACCATCGTACGGACATCCCGAGACAGCCCCGGTCGCATGCGAGACAACGATTGCTCCACGAAAGTACCAGAGCGAAGACCGAAGCGACTACCAGGGCGTCCAGAGCTTCCCCGCGACGGGGGTGCGATTGTCGAAACCAGACCCGAGTCCTCACAAAACGCATCCTCCCTTATGGACACGGCCACGCCTATAGCCGAGCGAACATGAGTAAGCTCTTGAATACATAGTCAATAAATGCAACGATTATTGAGCGCACGAAAGAACTCACCCGAGGCGATGGATCTTCTTGTTCCAAGATATCCGCAAGCATAAGAGCAAACGGGATGACGTGCATATAACTGTGATTATAGCTAGCATATAGATGAAACCAAGCACGGCTCAATTATATACAGAGGCGTACAAGAATGCCCGGACGCACAACGCCAGCAACGCGTGCCGCTACTAGCAATGTCGTAGCAGAAGGCAAGGGAACTCTCCCTTATACTATCGTTTAAACGCCCACATGATGTTGAGTTGCCTGCTGCTTGTATATGTACTAACGGACATTGAAGTATTCGAGACTTCGTCTTCGCGGATATCTACAACCGTTGGCTCAGGCGGGCGTGGATAACTTGTGACATGCGAACCGCCCCATTATATAGCGGCCCATCTGCCCCAATTTCTAAGCATTTCAATCTCCCGTGCACGATTTTTGTCTTCTTGTAGTTGTGCTGAAGCATTTATACTGCTATCCAGACGAGCATATAAGGAAGACATGCTAGTTCTGCAGGCGCGTTGTTTCTATTATAATCTGGCCACAAGAAAAGCCGAACGACTGGGGGGGAGCAGCTGTGCTAATGTAAATCGGAGTCCGTTGATCTCTAACCTAGCGATATTATCGAAAGCAGATTTATCCGGGTGTTTTCTATACGCATTGCTCGGCCAGAAGGGTATGCGTCGAAATAAATAGCAGTTAGGGATCGTAAATTGAGAATTACCGAGCTCTAATGCTGCCCATAGGTGGTCGAGTGTACAGGGAACACAACGTATCGAATCTCTCTTCGTTCTCCTCCTAGGATGCCAAGAATCTTGAATCGGAACTGCGAAAGGCGCTCTAATCCTTGAAATACAGTGCCGTGTTTTTACTGACTGGCACGCCCGCACATAACACGATGAGCGACCTATATGGCCAGATGTCTCTTTTGCCGTGGTACCCGCTTTGTGATATAGATCATTTCGACCTTGTCTTTGCGTGCGGCCAACATGGAGACTATGTTTTCGGCTGGGAAGGCCAATCTCTCCAGAATGCCATGGACGCCACTTCGTCATTCCGCCTGGCTCTCGTTGCTCTTGGTGGCCGGCGAGCATGCGGAAGTCCTGATATGTAAGGTACTGAACGCAGAACCAAAAGGGGGAGGGTAATGTGACGTACGGGCTTGAAGGCTGTCACTTTTGATCCGTCGTATGGAGAGGTGTAGTATACCATCATACCGCCCTTCTCGCCGTCTAGGAAACGGTTCGGCATTTGGCCTACGCGCTTGTAGGTTCCGTTTCGGGCCTTGAAGTACCTAGTTTATGTGAGCTCGCATATCTATCAAGTGCCTTTAGACAATATGCTGTCGCAATCGCTTACTAAATTAGGAGTCAGTGATACTGACAAGCAATAGTATTCCACAAGGTCTTTTCGCTCAACATGTTCGTCGTCCAGTAATTACTCCTGTCCTCTGAGAATGTGCAGCTTGTGCAATTCGCGATCTCCGAGACGTCAGAATCCGGGATAGACGCTGCGAAGGCATTCTAAGACGAGATCAGTATAACGCTACCGATACAGAATGACTTGCTCTTACGCCTCCAATAACCTTTGCTTAAGCTAGTTGGTTGCAGTCAGTACGGCCGGGATTCTCTCAAATACCTGGTGTACATGTGGCAAGGGGCTGATCTGGGTTCACGAGTCTGATGTTTAAGATTTAGTCACGTCCATCGGTAACGGCGAACACTCACGGGTCGAGATGTTCAACCACGATTTGTGAGCATCCGAAGCGCGAGACGGCAGCGGCGCTAACGTCTCACAAGAAGCGCGAACGCCGTAATAGCATTCAGTTGCATTTTTTGACGATTAATAAATGGCACGAAACCAAAGTATCAGACGGCAAGATGTGAATGATATCGAGCTGTCTTTTGAGACTCATCAGTCAACCATCTATATCTATACTCGAGTAATTGTCAGATTTATAAGATCGAACGCGCCGTGTGAAGTATCTAAACGATGTACAGCAACTATGTAGTTTGTAGTTGAAATCTGGCGGAGATCCGATAATACGCGCTCGACCAACGAGATGCTTTCGCTCGCACCCGGTAAAAGACTTGATGTATTCAACCACCCAACCAGATCTGAGGAGCATATTGTCTTTCTATCAATACTTACGCGGACCTCCAATATGAAGACACCGAGTCGTAGACGCCACATTCAGTGTTGTTATCAATCGTATTGGTTTTTATACTTTACATCTTAGTCTCTATTACTCAAACTTACCGGAACCAACGGCTTCATAGTCTACATGGACGCTGTTCTCAATCTCTCGGCGCCTCGATGACATTTTTTATTCCCTCGCCGCGAGCAGTGGCCTCCCAGGCATCGGTCGCTTTCTCAAATGGAAAAATATTCGTGATGAAATGTTTCAAGTCGATAAAGCCCTTCGCCACCAGACTCAATGCGGTCTCATAGTCGCCCGGACCGTATCGGAATGAGCCCTTGACAACTATTTCTCGATCGCAGATCTCAGATATGGGGAACTGGACATGTCGCCGGCCCATTCCGACTTGGACATACACCCCTCCAGAGCGCAACATATGTATTCCCGTATTGATAGATGCCTCTGCACCTGAGGCATCGATGACGATGTCGGCGCCGTCTACTAGGCCATGAGCTTTGATAAATCGACGTGCGGTCTCCTCTGGTGGATGCGACGGGTCTGGCATGTCCGTTCTTCCGATATCCGTCCCTACGACGGTCCTCGCAAATTCCAACTTATTATATAGGATGTCCACGGATAAGACAAGCGCAGCGCCAAAGTGTTTAGCTACGGCGGCGCAGAAAAGGCCAACCGTGCCAGCACCAAACACAACGACCTTGTGTCCGAAACGAACCCCAGCCAATTTCACGCCATGGACGCCGACAGCTAATGGTTCGATGAGCACCGCCTCTTGCAGCGACATGCTGTCAGGTATCTTATAGCAGAAGTCCGCTGATGTCGCGTAGAATTTTGTGAGTGTCCCAGGATAAGGCGGAGAAGCAGCAAAGACCATTTTGCGGCAGATATTGTATGCGCCGGCCTTACAGTCCCTACACTTCCGACAGGGGATTCCGGGCTCAAGCGCCACCCGGTCGCCAGGAGCTAGATGTGTAACGCCGGGCCCGACTGCATGCACGGTTCCGGCTGCTTCGTGGCCCATGACTAATGGATCATGGGCCCTCGATAAGTGGCCGCCATTGTGCCAGAAGTGGACCTTGAGGCGAATGTCAGCGCTTGTACAAGGACAAGTTGCTTCGAATGTACGTACATCGCTTCCGCATACACCGACATAAGCGATGCGAACAATTATATCAGTTGTCCCTCCGAGGGTTGGAATGGGTCTATCTTCAATAGACGCACTATGTGGACCGTTAAGGAACACTGATGGATTCTCCATGGCGAAAAGATCAATGGAGCTGGGTATTAGAATTGTCGACGCTGAACCGAAAGCGGTGCTTCTTATTTGGAATTATTGGTGCAAAGAAAACCCATCTTCATGGCATACATATCATACGATTCGGTGACAGACCTTGCACCCTTTAACGTGTGAAGAAGCTGCCTTGGTTGCTGAGTTGCCGGCGCACTCTGCTCCGATCTATATACAACTCCGCTTTAGACTCCAGTTCCCCCGCTCCGATTCATGCGCGACGCTAGGCGTGGACGGTCTCCGGCTCACATCATTCCGCTATTGACGATTGTCAATGTCAAACATTAGAATGGGGTGGTTAGATGCGAGAGAATGATAGTCGGAAGTTGTTCGGTGCGCGTTTGCGGACGCGGAAGGAAATCGTTTTAGGGGACGACGTCAGAACCCGAGTCGTTCAACTCCTACCGACTACACTCAACTACTTCACTTTAGACTAGTAGCATCTAGGTCCTAGGTATGAAGTCAAGACTAGCCTCTTAAGTGCCATCCCTTAATCCCGTTAAGGTAGGATTTTGAGATATCTACCCTTCATAATCTCTCCCGCAGTCGGCCGTACGTCTGGCCGTGGATTCAAAACATCAACCAAGAACTGGATATCCTCACCCGAGATTCCCTTCTCACTCATATCGACAGCCCATCCGTATATGTCGTCGGGTCCCGGTCGCTCGCGAGGTAGCAACAAGACCGAGTCCTCTTCGGTATACAGTGGTATTGAGCACAAGTCAAAGTCGGTAGCCATGGCTTTTCGGGCGACTTGAGCCTTATCTTCTAATGGTCCCGTGGAAATAGCATCGTAAAAACCCGGCGACTTGAAATCAACCCGTGCCAGGAGCAATTGGGCGAGCTATTCAGGCAAGATGAGGTCAGACGATAGAAACCGTAATTGACAGAGGCAAATAAACTGCTTACGATTATGCCCCATGACCAGATATCCGTGCTCTGATCCCAAGATTTTCCAAAATAGACCTCTGGGCTCCGGTACGTAAGAGATGAGATTTCTCGTCTACCGGGCTCGCTGACTGACGACGTGTTAGCTCTGGACGAGGCTCTATGGACGACATGACCTGACTTGAGCCACAGTCTGCTATGCGCACGATTATTTCTCGAATGTTCTCATTAGGATTATCGTTATCGAACCCAGTGATACCAATGTTTTCCATCTTGATATCTAGTCATTGTAAGCTTGGGAATGTGCAGATTTGAAGGCAGCATAATTGACAGACCGGTATGCACCAAGCCCCTTTGATGGACTGTCTGGATGCCGAGCAAAACACCTTCCATGATCCACTTAATCTCTGAAGCCGTCATAGGGCGAGCATTCCGGGCATCCCATAATGTCTGCTGAAATGGCTTTAAGACCATCATCGGCTCGTCTGCGGCCGCGCTTGGAATAAAGTCCACCATCGGCCGGATCATCTTATCCTCACTAAATAAGCGCTGCATTCTCAGTTCATGCTGGAAGGCGGGCCAATTTGACGATTTATCATCCTTTGTGGACGGTCCTTTAGCTATAAATTCATTATTACTGTTGCCCTCTTCTTCTACTAGCCATACGTTACTCCGAGAGCCAGCTTGTTTGCCTAGCGGTTGAATAAATGAATAGACCCTGCCACTCTCCCCGCGATGTGTCACAATATTTGCTCGGGGAATGAGGGATATACCTGTCATGAAGATCGAAGGCAATGGTCGTCGTAAATTTCTAAAAGGGTGAGTTAGAATTCTCATATTGACGCGTCTACGCGTAGTTGAGGGCGCTACTAGGCTTATTTCTGATCCCGACGTGGCCTGTGCGCTTATGTTCATCGTAATTGATTGGCGTAAACCACATGCAATTCTAATGACGTTCTCCTAAAATACAATACTTGGCCAATAAATATATAAATGACAGAGATATATGCAGAAGTAGATCTAAAAGAGCCGGCTTTACATCTTCGGTCAAAATAGATTGATGAGCAGCGGGTCATAGGAGACATAATCTCGGTGCGCCACTCAACCTTTCCAAGCTTTAGATATTCTCGAAAGAAAAATTAACCAACAGAGAACACGTCGTCTCGTGCCCTTTCAAGTCGAGCAAGCGAATAAAACTCCACCCCGGTACAACATAAAGTAGCCGTACAGCTGTGACGGCATATATGGGGTTCTCGGCGAAGCTAATATCGTCCTTTATGAATATTCGCAGGAAAACGAGGTCATTGTCGTCGTACTCCCACTCCAGCGTATTGTCCCAGATAGGATCCTTAGGCAATGGGTTCTCGCCTTTATGTAGGAACCCAAGTTTATGCTGCCTGTAATGAGGGGTTTTACGCTTCTGATGCTTGCCGTCAATATCGTCGGGGTGCACGAGCGAGCATGTCACATATGGCTTGATGTCGTTGGGATCTCGATCCTCAGGCACCGGTACATCGGAAGCACCAGCAACGTGTACACGCAGCTTCTTCCGTCGTCCAGTGTTCAAACGACCACTACCTCCCGCCCTCAAGGCTGCTGGTTTCAGCACGTAACCTTCTGTTCCGCTGAACATTGCCTCGTTCAATTGCATACTGCCACCAAATGTCTGCCAATTCATTGCGCATATCTGCGCCCCGACTCCCCAGAAGGGAACCTGCTTAAGGTTCTTCGAGGATATGCGAGTCCCCTTAGGGAATACGCGCATGAGATGCTTCGCATTGTGGCGGGAAATACTCTCATTGTTGGTGGGCAATAATGACTGAAGACCAGTCTCAGAGACGTTGATGAGATGATTATGAGGTCCTTCATGCAGGGTGGTCTCAAACCAGGAGTTGTCCCTTGGCTTTACGGATTGCGCGTAAACTCCAAGAGCCGCCAATTCTGGAATGATTCCGCTCTTCTCTGCTGTCCTCTTTCGTTCTTTGTAGGCAGCACGCCCCTGCTTTTCCGCTTCATCTTCGGAACTGGAGTCATCGTCGCTGTCATCATCGGTATCGTCTTCAACACTCGGGAAGAAATACTCGACGATAAGCACTATCTTCGAACCAAGCTCATTCAGGCATACTCTTTTGTCTTCATTTTCTTGCTCTCTATGACCCTTCTCGCGGATGGCTTTGCTCAGCAGTCTATCTCCCCAGATCTCTTTCATGATTTCGACTAAGCGCATCTGTCCGTAGGGCCCGCAATGATTTTCAAGCGACAGCATGATAGGTGCAGCGCGGTAACCTTGCTTATCCACGGCCTCAGCCGCTTCTTTATCGACCACATCGCGAATAGCTTTGCAGACCGCGCGGAAGGGTATGTTTGATACAAGAGTATAGCCATGTGTGACCTTGGGCTCATCTTTGTTTTCGGGATTATCCCATGCATCGATCTCAACACATCGCGCACCGGTCAGCAAAGCAGACTCGTATGCTGCAGCTGAGGATCTCCCCTGAAGCTGATGTCCAAGGAGGTAGGTGTTGTGGCTGGAGCTTATGAAGTACTCAGGTAATGGGTACGATCGATCCGTCACCTCTGCCGGGACTTGAATATGCGGTTTATCCAGGAATGCCTGCAAAGCCGGACTCAAGCCTTCGGATTCTAGAGCGGCGTCTCGCTCGGACACGACATGATTATCGGCCAAGAATGACTTCAGCGCATGACTGATTCTCAGCTGATGACTTGTGATCTCTGTCCGTCGAGAGCTGTGACCGCCTCCGGCGACAGTGAAATCGTCAATCTCCTGACCTAAATCCTCATCATACTTCCCTCTCACAGATCTTGACAAGGTATGAAGCTTGGCCAGGCTAGCAGTGATAGCATCAGCCATTGTTAGATTGAACAATTTGAGACCGTCGACAGAACAGGACACGAATGTACTGCGGGATCAAGTGGGAAACATTTCTATGCTACTTGAAGCCAGCATTTAAACGTAAGCATTGAGTCGTGAGGGGTGAGACGAAATGGACCCAGCTCAGCCATTCTGTAGGACCTTGGTAGGACCTTGGCTGACGATGAATGCCGTTATCCACCCCTTAACGGCATCGCCAGAGCCGCTATACCCGGATCGTCACGTGCTGTACTTAGTGGAGCATTAGCAGGCATTGTTACCAACTTGCTGGGTTCTGCTTGTGCTTTCATATTTTGACACTACGAAACTGATCTTCGGTCGCAACAACGCTTCCTTCACGGCGGATCCAAAAGAGAAATGGTACTAGGTTAATTTAGCCCTGGATTTTCAGATCATCCCAATCAGCCTTCATGTTAAGTACTGTAGACGCTTAGAACGAATGATGTGCTGCAAATGTGAGCAATGATTCATCAAAGCACTAACTGGACCTTCAGTTTATCTCCCTTCACTATTTCATCTTTCATTCCCACAAGCTCAGGTAGGTCCCATGTGACATTAACATATCGTCCTCCGAGCCACTCTCGCCTTTCCTTGGTCAAGTAGACAATCGAATCTGCAGCCAGCTCAGGTGTTTCGACGAAAACTGCAACTAGTTGTTAGCGTATATGCGGTATTCCACGCTAAAGGAGGAACTGTCAGGATGATGAACTTACTGTGGGCTAGATCTTCTGAAATCCCGTCTGCCATGTCCGTCATCACGTTTCCAGGATGTATGCTGAATGCGATGATTCCCTTGCCGCTGTAATCAGCATCGAGAAACTCGGTGAGCCTCAGCACAGCAAGCTTTGAGGTTTGGTATGCGCTAAGCCCGGGCGAGCGGCAGTGCGCGCCTACACTGCTAACGGTCACGAAAGTCTTCAGACCGTCGGTTTCAAGCATGAGTGGTACGAGAGCCCGCATCACAAGATAAGGTCCCTTAACGTTGACGGTCATCGTATTCCACCACGTTTCGGGATCCGATTCTGCTATGGGGCTTGAGCTGAGGACTCCCGCATTGTTGACCACGATGTCGATACGACCAAATGTCTTTTTGATCTCCGCGGCTGCTTTATCGACGCTCTCCTGACTTGTCACTTCGAGCTTCAATTCGAGGATCTTAGGCTCCGGCTTTCCCACACTAGCTGCGGCTGCCTTTATTGCTTTGGCAGTCTCTCCAAGAGCTGATCTTCCGCCTATGGCGATCATCGAAGCCCCTGCCCTCGCGAAAGAGACACTAATACTCTTGCCTATTCCCCTGGTCGCGCCGCTAATGAAAACCGCTTTCCCAGCCAAGTCGGCCTTAGCCGAGTCGATGGCAGGGTAGGTGTCATTATGAATGACTGAGGTAGTGTCATAGTCACCTACACATCAGTTAGTCTAAGTATTAACAAGATGAGCATCTTTGCGTCTTACCCGGACCCTCAATTGGGTTGAAAGATCCTTTTGGAGGTGGCATTTTTGGGACTGAAACTTTTGTACGCTGTTTGGAAGGGGTTGCTGCTCTCAATGCTGAAGGGAGTAGATGGTTGGTGCTGTAGTGATGCTTCGATCATGGAGAGATCATGGTCGGACCTCGTAGATTATATACTCTCTTCATGAAGCTCCTAGACGCTATCAGCGCATGGAGGCAGAATATAACAATGACCTCACATTTTGTCACTGTGGATCTAAAAACATGTATTTTGTCCGATAAGTTGTAGCTAAAATAGATCTGGTGGGTGAGGTTAGTTGATTACTCAATGCTGTTAACTTTACAAGCTACCTATGGGAGTTAGCATTTGTTTACCGCCGAAGACGCTAAGCTTATAAACCCCGAAGCGCCTTTTTTCTCCGCCTTCAAGCCCCGATCATTCGTATGGGGTTGGATTAGCGTCTTGGCGAGACGGACTTAGTGAATCAAGGACCACGAATAAAGACGCCTCATCTTTCCTATTTCAGTATTTTTTGATTCTTCGATTCTCGTCGCGTTATTCAGCGTGGAAGCTTTGTAATCCTAATCGCATCGGTCTTAACGCAGAGACTATCATGATGGTCTATTCATCAAGCTTTCATACCAATTCTCCCTACAAATTTACGTTGTAGAAACCCGCCGACAGAGCTCCATCAGTATGCCCCGCCTTATGAATCTCTACTCCTCCAACAGCGCAGTTCTCACTCAAAACACGTGCGGGAAACGATTACGGATCACTTTTAATGATAATCATCTCAAAACTTGACTTGAGCATTGGATATTCAACGACCAATCGACTATAAACACGACTGACTTTTTTTTTTCCAGATCTGGAAAATTGCCTCTATGAGTTACATTTACAGAATACGTGTTCTCATACTGATCAATTATTAAGCTCAATACTCCTCAGCATAGCCTTCACTCAAAAATATTCAGAGCAGACAACGTCTCCGTGAAGATCCATGACATCTGCGATCGTGACGTTGGGGTATAGCTCCGCCACATACAGCCTATGGTTCAGTGTTGTCACATTGCCATTGTCACCGAAGTAGTCGACAAACTCGGGGCCCTGTCCACCAAGTACGGAGCCTATACGCAAGCTATTAGCCGCTCGTTGACACTGAGCATTTGCAGAATCAAGGTCACTGGCGATAGTTGTGAAATGCTCTTGCAGTATGGGAGGAAAGGAGTATTGGAGGGGCACTCACCAGCAATAGGCAGGTTTGGCCCTCCCATATCAGTGTATCGCTTTGGCAGATCTCGTTTTTGCCACTCCCACCAGAGCTTATCAAGCCAGGCATGATGCAAGTAGAAGACTGGGTCTCCAGGCGACAAGGTGGCATCACCCATCTAAAGATTCGGATATGTTAGCACCAACTCACCGGAACTGTGATCTCGTCTCCTGCTTCACTCTTGCTGGTGTATAAAATAACTAAATCAGAAAGACGGCGTGGATTATCTTACAACACCACCGACAGCAGCATGACCAGCGGCGTGCGGTCCAGCACTACCGTGAGGCCCGCCAAACCAGCACAACCAAGCATCGGTATAGTCTTGGATAGCGTTACACTGGTCGATGTTGTCCTGATTTGTCATCTGGAGCTCAGCAGTGCTGAACTCCCGGGAGAGACAGTGGTCTTCGACGGTGCCGTTTTGGACCCAGCGTAAAGTCAGATTGCGGAAAGGTCCGGTCTCGATGCAGCCATCTTGTCCAGTCCCGTCACCGCCGAAGTACTCATCTCTCCAAAGGTCAGAGGCGGTCACGTCTGCTAAATCGTGAATCTCATCCCAATATCTGTCAACACCGGGTCAACGTATGTTCTAAGCTGACTGGCGATTGTCTGTGGATTACGTACGGCATTCGTCCCTTGTATCCGCACTCGTCTTTGATCAGGCGTTCGTGAACAGTGAGTAAGTAACGATGGAATGGCAAGAAAGCACCCTATCTTCTCGTTATTACCGGAGTATCCAGCATGCGGTAGATGGTCTCGCCTTACGACTCCATGTACAGTTGCCGTTTGGACAACGTGCGGCCATTGTAGGTCATCCCATCGCGTTGCAGCTAAAGGGTTAACTCCTTTCGACGGCGAGTTCATCAAGCAGAGGTCAGCCGCGATGTAGGATGTCTTTTCTTCTCGTGTCAAGTTGTACCTGGAACAAATTAGTCGACAGGTACGATTCCGTCAGTAAACGTATGATCTAGTCCGTACCATGGCACACGATGTCTAATCTTGGTGCAAACGGACGCATCTCGCTTGCTAGGGGCCGCGAAGACGGTCGCACTCGCGGTCAAGTAAAGGACCGCATACTGAAGGAATGAGGCCATTGTGAGATCACTCAACCAAGGCATCTAAGAAGTCGAATTGGGTTTCTGCGTACTATTGCAGGCCCTCAGCTCATGCGCACTGTCCCTAATTATATTCAATTACGGATATGTTGCATCCGTAGATAATAGATATAATGTTCGGCTCTGATTGGCACGAGAAACGCGCCTCGCCCTCGCAGACGCTGCATATTCGGTGGATCATCGTCATCAGCTAACATAAGACGTGGAATATTTCAAGGAGAATTTCCGTCGTTTGACCGTTATCGTTAAATTGAACCTTCCCGCGGGCTCCCCCGGAACGCGACCTAGATCTGCGACACGCGCGCCTCCTACATACGCGAATTTTCCGCGAAGCTCTATCTAGCGACCTTATGAGTTTAGAAGAATGTTCTTTCTAGGACGAAAGCGTTTGTCGTCTTCCCAACTGTTGCTCATAGCAGTAGGCATGATCTGCGGTAAGGTAGCGAAATATAGATTCATATACCCCGCACAATTGGGCCATTCTGCTGCAACCAATATGAAAGAGATAATACAGTAAGATGCCAAGCCACAGCAGCCAGGTTCAATCAGCTGTACAGGCCCTTCGCAACAATCCAAACAAACCAACGTAAGAGGATAGGGTTCATCTACCCATCCACAACATCGAAACATTATACTCCATAATCTAGGCCCTATGAGTTTAAAATTAAGTGTTCGCCATGTTTACCAACCATTAACTAAATATATGCTTTAGTAAACACAAAGTTGTATAACGTAGAAATAGCTTTCAGTCACTCCTTTTCAGTTACTACCGAGGGGGATTAAGCCTTAAGAGGTCTACCGTAGCACCACCGTAGGGCTAGGCCTCAACCAATCACAGCTCTTGGCCAACGTCTATACCGGACATGATAGAAAGCTTGACAAAACCCCTTGTATATACCAACACCAGATGTGTATTAGTCCCAATAACAAAGAGCGTTACAATGCAGAGCTAACATCTCCTAGTACGATCAGTTATGGTGAAGTGAGACATAATGAAGCTAACTACGATCCAGCCCGTTCGCTTTGGACTTCTACGAACTAACGAAAAAATAGGCATTAACGGCGAAAAAGACTTGATAGCCAAGTGAGGGTAGCTAAGCTCTAAGGCGTTCGTTACAACTAACTATTTAATTAAGGCAAGTCTTTTCACCTGGCGAGACGCCGCTAAAGAAAAGAAAAAAGGAGGAAGAAGTGGGCAATTCAAACAGGCCTACTTAGAACTTGCATTATTCTTCAAGCTCAACCGTGATATATCCTTGGTAAGAGTAGAAGCCAGGGATGTCAACTTCAGCTTGCAGATCACAAGATATCTAAATATTTAGGTGGGCTTTTCACAACTCGAATAAAAATACTTCCCGCTATACTTTTAACCTGTACAAGATAGGGGATCAAATTTCGACGTGTCAAGTGTTCAATACTTAGACGAGTGCTCCTGCAGTGTGATACCTTAGGTAAGCTCTCACGATCGATCAACCTAGCTTGCTAATGCTCAAGTTGTCTAACAAGGGTGGAATGTATACGTAGGGAATATGCTGCTGCCTGCTGTATTGTAACGTTAAGACAGTTGGCCACTACGTAATTCCAATGATTCAAAGCTGAAAAATGGGGAGTGGGGGGAGCAAAGCTATGTGAAGCTCTTAGTAGGATCCTCCAATATGGAGAGCTATACCAAAATAGCTAGAACAGGCAAAAAATAACGAATCGTGCAGAATATACGGGTGCAAAATCCTCACTATCAGATTTTCATCCACACCCCACTTCGGCTAATGGAGGGTTAGAAGTCTTGGAACTATTGGAGCTCTTGGGATCACGCGGAGACATGCCTGCAGCACACAAGCTGCCAACACTTAACAACCTGGCAAGGTCAGAATTCCCAAAAATACAAGGCTAAATAACAGTCGAAGTTGACTGATTAAGACATTGACCATGTTCTATACTTACTAGATCTCGCATCGCGAGATCGCGTGCTAATCACGGAGAGAGACAAAAGACTAGTTAGATCATGAAGTAAAGATCGGGCGGAATTTCCTTTTGTGGCAACTACCGCCATCCCGCTCTCCCGTGTGGGTTGCGGTATGGCCAAATGCATGGTCAAAGTATCGATCAAAGAAGCGGTTAGCTTCCCCGGCCCTCCGCAGGCCGTGAGGGGTCTCGCATGGCGGAGATAAGATCCTTCGTCTCGCCGTATTAATAATGACAAAAAGAAAAACAGGTATAACTTAAACCTTGCGCTGCCGACATCGTTGTCATCGGTTATCATGGTGGAGTGTTTGACAAGAGGTCTCACAGCCCGATCTGTCAGTCCAATCCACGATGATCATTGGCGCACGAGTGTCCTGCCGGACTGGCAGAATCGTCATCTAGTCTAGACCGCCTCAGCACAACGATATGTGGGTGTTTCACCCACCATAATATTATAGTAGGGAGGCATCGTGAAGTATTACTTTAGGTTTGGCTGTACCGGACCACCACAGCCGTCTTTCCTCCGGTCGGCGAAAAGCCATCGAGCATGGGGGTGTCGCTGACTGGATTAAAATCTTCGCACTTTTTCCCACGCCCATCTCCCATCCATTTTCTCTTCATCACACTCTTACCTCTAGTTAGAAGATATATACCTAGCAATAAAATATAGCTAGTACTAGTCAATAAAATTACCACCTCTGTCAGAGGTAGCTGAACAGGTGCCCTCGAAGACCGCTGCTCTCCAAAATAGAGGCGACGATGTTTCAAGCCCTCGTCCAGATCGAGTCCAACTCGCTTCCACAGGCTCCGCAAAGAGCCGTCTCCAGGACCTATCCTGCCGTCCCCCAGCGCGATGAGGACGTAGAATTGAGGCGCCTGACAAAACCGTCAGTGCCGCCGACGCCGGCTCCGTCCGGGCCAACCACACCCCGCGAGGAGCGGGATTTGGAGATGAGTGCCCCAAACACCTCCGGCACGCCCGAACCCACCGAGCCGACCAATGTCGTCGAGGTTCTCCCCAGCCTCACGGATCCGCCAATGAATAAATTTCGGTTCATTGCCGTTTGCGCGCAGACGTTGATCAATGGCCTTACCGACTCTGCACCTGGTGCCTTGATCCCGTACATAGAGAAGTGAGTTGCTAAAACTACAAGTCGACGATTTCATGCTCACTAAGTCGGCAATAGGCACTATCATATCGGATACGCAGTCGTCTCGCTCATCTTCATCGGCAATGCATTGGGTTTCATCGCCGCGGCTCCTTTCGTGGATGCGATCTGCCTACGCCTGGGGCGAGCGAAGACCGGTTGTGTCGCGAATTTCTTGATGGTGCTCGGATACCTCCCCTTTGTACTGGCGGCACCCTTCCCGGTGATTGTGGTAGGATACTTTTTCATCGGCTTTGGCACGGCCGTGACCCTTGCTATTGGTAACGTAAGTAGTTGCCCACTCTGAGAGATCCTCCTCCTGCTAACTTTTGTCACCTGAAGGTGTTCACGGCCAATCTGCAGAATGGAACCATACTCCTAGGTACCATGCACGGGACCTACGGGATAGGCGGCATCATCGGACCTCTAATTGCCACAAGTATCGTATCACATTTGGGCCCTGACGCTTGGAACCGCTACTACTTCCTAACCCTCTCTCTCGGAGCCGTGAACGGGCTGAACTTCCTCTGGTCGTTCTGGAACTACGAGAACGAAGCCACTAGCACCCACGCGAGCTTGACGACCGTGGTTTCAGCCGGCGGTCATAGTACGGCGCCCCGCGCCGAGCTGTCGGCCATGCTGCGGGCGTTCAAGTCGCGCGTCGTGCTGCTGGGCGCCACCTTCATCTTCGCGTACCAGGGTGCCGAGGTGTCCATCTCGAACTGGGTCATCTCGTTCCTGATCGCGACGCGCAACGGCAACCCCACGGCCGTCGGTAACGTCACGTCTGGTTTCTGGGGCGGGATTACGCTCGGACGGTTCGTGCTGTCGCCTATCGGCGCGCGCATTGGCGAGAAGCGATTCGTCTACCTTCTCACAATCGGTGCCGCCATCTTCCAGCTGCTCGTGTGGTTCGTGCCCAACATCATTGGTGAGGCTGTCTCGCTCGCCGTCGTCGGTCTTCTCCTCGGCCCTGTCTACCCCTGCGCCGCTACCGTGTTCACGCGCAACCTCTCGCGCCAGGAACAGGTTAGTGGATTAGGCGTCATCAGTGCGTTCGGTAGCTCTGGCGGTGCTGTTGCCCCGTTCACTACGGGTCTTCTGGCTCAGGCTGCTGGAACCTTCGTCCTCCACCCGATTGCGATTGGATTGTTTGGGGCCATGATGGTTTGCTGGTTTACCATTCCGACTCCTAGGAAGAGAACAGAGTAAAAAGGATTGTTTGAGGAAGCTAATGATGGACTTAATAGAAGATCTCTGTACAGATATGAGGATACCTAGATATTTTCTTTCCGATTGGAATTGCGAAATGATCGCCAAGGGGGTAGAATGAGAGGGATGTTGAAAATGTCAAATGTTACATAAAAACAAAATAAATCTAATGACTAGGTGGTCGTTTATCACCATTTCGACTTGCAACTTCTCTGAAAAAAGTGAACTGGGAAATCTATAATTCAATTCTATCCATCCTTCTAATATCTTGTGCAATGAGTCTGATGCTGTCGTCGTCTATGTCGTGATCTATATATCCCATATTTTACGTATGCAATTCTGGGGCTCTAATGCACCGCCTCTATGTTTACTTCGTACCGGTAGCAGCTTGCTGGACGCTCATCTTCCCTTCGACTACATCTTGTACGATTTTGTGTATGTCTGAGAAATCATGGAATACGGTGAAAGGGACCTTTTCGTTTTCACAGTAGGTGACAAGATCTGCACAAGACTTTAGCAGCAAACTTCAATGGCAAGGGGAGCAAACGTACCTCGACCTTCCTTAGCGAACAGGAGATCTGTCTCCTTGGCCGCAGATAGATCAGAAACACCGTCTCCGGCATAGAACATTACGGGACGGTCAGGGAGGGCAGCGTAAGGTCGGATCTCTAAGCTCTTATCGTGGCCAAATGAACTATTATTGGGGTTAGCTTTTGGTTGGATATGAGTTCGCCCCAGGACTGATGAGCGAGGATATATGGCTTTACCTGTCATCGTGGTATTCAATGTCCCACCCATTCTCCTCATTAATGCTCTTGCCTGGGCGGGCTTTCACATCGTTGCTGACAATCTGCATTACAGCGGCCTCTTTCTCACCAACCAAGTGAGCAAGCAGGGCTCGGATGACAGGCTGCATCCCACCACTGAGGACTACAATGGGTACATTGTTTTCGCGGCACTGTTAGAACCTAGTTAGGATCGTCGGCACTAAACAGTATGAAATTTCTGGTATCATGAAGAGATAGTGCCAAAAGGTGTAAATAAAACTATGGGAAAAGATTGGGCTTACCCAAGCTGCGAACTCCTTGAATGCAGGGTCTAATTTGACATTCTGGAGCAGGAGTTCGATGCATTTATCGAATGGAGTGGTGACACTATCCAGCATCTCCTGGAAAGCATCGCGGAATGGACGACCGCGAAGAAGCACATCCTGATTTCCCTGCTTTCGTAGCTCGACACCGAAGCCAAGGTTATCCGTCATCCAGTCATTGCTGTCATGTAGAGTGATTGTTCCGTCGAAGTCGGTGAAGAAGATAGCCTTGGGCTTGGTGCGCAAAGCTGGTAGAGGGTGAGCCGAGACAGTCATGATGTCGCGTTGCCGTATATCCAACTATACTCTAGAGTCCAACTTCGTCACCCGGTCGCGTGTTGGTAGTAGTCTATATGCTGTATCAATGAAAGTAAAAGAGAGTGACGTCACAAGATGATTTCTGCTGCACTTCGTGTAATCTCCTTTCTAGTACGTTCTACCCAAAAAGCGGAAAGAAAGATGAAATGGAAATAGAGAAAAATATAGAGAAAAATGAATCAGCAACCTCAAAGGGTCCGTAGTAAAGAGAGTGAACCAGAGCAAATAGTGGTTCCCACGTTGATAGACAATTCGTCAATCCGTCGCGGGGTTATTTTTTTGCCCCTCCATCCAAGATCGGCGGATTCGACGCTAGAGAGAGCAGTATTGCAGCCCCTGAGCGGCATATAAGTGACCCGTCACAGCGATAACGGTATCGTGTCTGTGACAAGGTATCCATGAACCTTGAATAGCATATCCCGGAAGACTTAAGCATCTATAATGCGTCCATAATTCATCTAGTATAACAATCATGCTTAGCATTCATTGCAAACTATTGGACAATCTTAATTGCGGCATTGGCAATCATGAAGGAACATGTTGGTGAACTTTCACTGTAAGCCGACATGTCAAAGATTTGGATGACGACTCCACAAAAGAGTTCCTTTCAGTGAGACAAACCCGCTGATCTACATGTTTCATCCGTCGGAATAGCAGAAACATTTTGGTGATAGAGGCTTGTAATCTAGTGGGCACTATTCATAGCAGTTAACGTTATCTGTCAAGTCTGTTAGTGGATATGATAATACTGCAGGTGGCCATAGTAAAGAATAAGATCTTATCGCTAACCACTTCTACCAGCGTCCAAGCGTCACAATAGACAGAGCAGCAATTGTAGAAATCTGCCTTTTGATACTTAACAAGGACATTCTAGGAGTGTTATAACTGAGAACAGCATATTATCATTTTTAACCAGCGTATATAGGTACCTAAGTAGGCAAGACTCTATAGGTATGTTATGTCTTTCCTAGATCGGCAATTCCTCAGAATCCCGTTGCCGAACTTTCTCTACCTAGGCACTGCGACGCTAATTACGGGTGATTGCCCTCCCACGCATACGGCCGCCTTAGGGCCTGGTACTAAGTATCTTACGTGGTACCTTACAGAGCGTGAAATTATCGTGTAGACTTCCACGAGGTAAAACTTAATGTGGTGCAACCCTGACATATAATCGCAAATGCAGTAGAAAGAACTTGTACGACTAGGGACTCCAATACTGACATGTCATTATCAAAATTTTCATCTTGGTAGAAGTTATGTTAGGGATCCATGTATGTACATACTTCGTGGACAGCCATGTGCCTGCCTCCACGTGTAGCACTAATACTGAGGTGCTATTATCCATTGTCGCTTACCAGGTACCCTAGCGAGCCTCTATATCACTCCACACCTCATTGCAACTCCACCAGCAGTTTCTTCTTGCGAGTCGCCCGAAGTCCGGGGCGTTGGTCCCGGAGCATCGGGGTCCTTTTTGGGACCGTAAACCAGCCCTCATTACTCAGACACAGACTCAAGCATTTCAAATTCACCCTGTCCACTTCCACATGAGCAACCATTGTTTGTACATGAATTGCCTATTGCCTGTCTGCCTGTCTAGTCTACTTTGGTCGGTACTTACGGGATAAGTGCAGACTACTGACGGACCACGTGCATGCCTCGCAACCATCGTATTTGTGTATCCAGGCTCCAACCGTTTGTTTGGCATCTTCATTTCAGCTTCTTCCTCTACCTCTCATAGACCGACCTCGCCGTGCTCAGCGGTCAGCATTATCACATCAACATCAACATGTTGCACAATTCGTGATACAACAGTCGCCTACCTACATACCTGCCTGCCTGCCTGCGTGTACTTGTCTATATGCGACACTTCGATATTATTACCAAAGAAGGCTTGTCTCCCACCTGCTTTGCCCAACACGAATGACAGCTGTCTGTGAATGTCTTGTTTTTGTCTTGCATCTTCTTGTTACCACTACTGCAGCATTAGACAGTGCCACTGGGCATTAGCATTTGGCATATCGCAATCGTTGGCATCTGCTCACTCAACACCAATTGTGACCTCCACGAACAGTCCCTCGGCAGATAAGCAAGTCGTGCAGCTATGAACGCAGGCAACCTCACCGTTGTCGACCCATTCTAGCCAACCTCTCGTCCCTTCGACCTGACTTGCTCAACTATACTGTACCTCCAAACTCTACTCGAACACCGATCCCCCAGGATACAAAGCGAGCATGCCCGACAAACCTCTTACCATTGCTACCTATGCCGCCGGCGCCTCTCTAGCTGCCATAACCCTCGTTTACGTCTTTGCGCCCACCTATTTGATCGATAGCGACTCCAACTCGGCAAGGAAAAAGGGTGTAGTTGGCCTGCTGAACCCAGCCAACGATTGCTTCATCAATTCGGTTCTTCAGGCGCTGGCCGGACTGACTGATCTCCGAATCTACCTTATTCGAGAAGTCCACCGCCGGAATATCGACGAAGCATGGGTTTATGAGGAGATTGTGGTGGATCCAGCCCGCAAGTCCAATCCCGAGTGGAAGAACCAGAGCCTACAGTCAGGCATTGTTACCAAGGGCCTCAAGAGCATCCTCGATGCCCTCAATGAGCGGCCCATATACCGGAAAACAATATCAGCCTCAGGGTTCGTCAAGGTGCTGGAGACAGCATTCCGTCAGAGGATTAGTAGGCAGCAGCAAGATGCGCAGGAATTCTTACAGATTGTAGCTGAGAGATTGTGCGACGAATATCATGCGGGGCGCAGGGCAAGGGAGGCGGCTAAGAACAAAGGTGCGAGAATAAGAAGCCTGTCGAGTGATCCCTCACCCTTGGATGGGGGTGCGGTAGAAGAACGTCTGGCGGGCCTGGCCCTCAGCGGAGACGGGGTCGATGAAAGGAGACAATCGGAGATTGTGCCAACAATCCAAGCTGAGCCGCCAGCAACTGATGACGGAGAGGAAGAGGGGTTTCCTATGGAGGGCGCCTATGAAAGCCAGATTGAATGCCAAGTTTGCGGATTCAAGACAAAGCCTATTCAGAGCACGTTCTGCACACTGACTTTGAGTGTGCCCCAATCCAAATCCAGCTCGCTCAACACCTGTCTTGACGGGTTCTTTAAGACTGAATATGTGGACGATTACAGATGTGAACGGTGCAGGCTCGTGCATGCAAAGAAGCTGCTTGAGACGCAGCTGTCGCAATTGAAGTCTGAAAGCGACAAGAAGGCAGCAAGGGAGTCTATCGAGAAAATCCAACTGCAGATCGACACCGACCCCGAAAACCCACCACCGGGTGTTGTACTGCCGGAACTGCGTGACGCCCCAACGTGTCGCATTGCTAAACACACACGCCTCACCGATTTTCCCAAGGTTCTAGCCATCCATTTGTCGAGGTCCATTTATGACAGCCATGTTTCACAGAAAAACTTGGCTAAAGTATCGTTTCCCGAACGTTTGCCCATAGGAGGTCTGCTTTCCCAGAAAAAATACAAACTACTCGGCGCTGTCACACACAAGGGCAGCCACCACAGCGGCCACTACGAGTCATTCCGACGGCAGAATACAAATCTGCCATACTCAACCACAAATGCATTTCAGCCCTCCGGCATCTACACACCATCAGCAATTCCAACGCCCATTGCAACACCAAGCCCATCTGCGACTCCTTTGCATAAGTCGACTGCCCCAAGTCCGGTAGCATCCACGTCCGACTTGCTACCGAGATTATCTGCTGATGCCTCGTCAAGAGTTTCCACTCCCTCAGTAGCCACAGCAGAGTCCGCAACGATTCCTCGCTCGTCTGACCAACCCACCCCTACGCTTTCTCGAAAAGATCGTGACATCGACGCCGGGAGCCTGAGATCCGTTGCGGCGTCAGCTCGTTCTACGATGTCTCGGCTATCGCAATCAGCTAAGAACAGCCGCAGCGACAGTATGTTCGGGAAACCTAAGACATCTACTTCTACAGCAGAGTCGACATCCACGTCGAAGCCCGATGGGGTGCGACACCGTCGTCGGAAGCCCAATAACCGGTGGTGGCGTATTAGTGATGACAAAGTAAAGGAGGCGAAGACGAGCGAGCTACTAGGTATGCAGCGAGAGATATATATGCTCTTCTACGAGTTGGAACGCGAGGACACGGCGGAACCGTAGGGGGACATTCGCCGGCTCTTTGATGATATCGTGCAAGCGGCAGGCTATGACCCAGCACTAGACCCAGAGCTTGACGATGACCTCCACTCTCCCTCTTGGCTCGGCCCGTGGGCAAGCCATGGGGTTTGTGGCTGGCTCAAAGTGGCGTTTATACGCATACGATCTATTCTAGTAACGGTCAGAGATAAAATTGAAGGTCTAGTGAGAGGAGCGTGGAATCGCTCTAAGGGTTATCGTGGTGTCGCTACAGACCCCGAGAGCGCATGTGGCGATGCTGCATCCGGTCTATCCAAATCGTCTCTCTAATACAATTGCACAGACAGACAACAACATCAAAAGTACAGACTTCCAACAGAACTGGCGCCAAGATATCAAGGGCCAGCTTCTTATTTTGCATCATTATCACAGGAATTACAGTACATAAATTATCGGCATAAGGACTTGGCGTTCAAGAAATCATATCATGGTCATGGCGTAGGCACATAAAGGATATCATTTTGCTTCGCTTCTTTTCAAGCTGGATGCTACATTACTTTTTCAGTCGCTAAACTTGAATTTATCTTGGCCGTGCTTGTACATTACATCAGTTCCGATATGGATCAACGGGCCCCCACAAAATTACGGTGCTAGACGGAAGAGCTCAACTTTCTGGCCGAGACATTGTGCGTTGTGGGATGAGGGCACCACTATCATTCATAGTTTGTGTGCCGCTCACCGTCTATTCAGTCTGTACACGTTCGGTTAGATACAGCTGTAAAAGTCACTACATACGTAGTTGTGACGATAGAAACATGTAATTCTAGCGCTACCTAAGTACCTAAGGTAGGGTAGTACACGGCACGCGGTAGCCCAATTAAACTTCAAATTATCGGCTCGGCCCGCGGCCCTCCTTGATCAGGTTTTAGTCGTATCAGCTGAATTGATAATATTGCAAGGTGGGTATTTGGTCGGTTGAAAAGTCCCGATGTTGTAGAACGCGACTTGTTTCCTTAGTGCGCGTTCGGGTTCGGGGAAGTATTGCCATTGACGTGTGAAAGTGCGGAGATGGAGGCGGGGTCTCTCTTCTCTCTTCCCTTCGTCCATCTAGTATCAAAGTTCAGTTTAAGTGTCACGGCACACCGCAGGATTTCAAAATTGTCACGATTTCTTATAGGTATCAGTAACCTTATATAAGACAATCATCATGGGAGAAAAGCCATTAATCGATGTAACTAATATAACAAACCCAATCATGAGTATAGCTGACATAGAGACTACTAGCTGAAGTTGAAGGACCCGGACTTGTTCCGCAACAAGGCCTATGTCAACGGGCAATGGATTGAGGCCAAGTCGGGGAACAGATTCGATATCATTGGTACGTGAACTGACTAGATATAAAAAATCATGTGCTGCCCCTGTACTGACCCCTTATCTCATACAAGATCCGGGTACCAATCAACCATTCGCAACATGCCCGGACATGAGCGCTGAGGATGTGGACAATGCGGTCCAAGCAGCGGGCGCGGCGTTCGCCACGTACCGAAAATTCACTCCCCTCGCACGATCGCAGCTGCTCGCGAAGTGGGACGCTCTGATCCGCGAGAACAAGGAAGATCTCGCGCGGATCCTAGTACACGAGACGGGAAAGCCGCTCGCCGAGGCGCGGGGAGAGATCGACTATGCGACGGGCTTCACGCGATGGTTCGCGGGCGAGGCAGAGCGCATCCAAGGCGCGACTTACCCGGCGGCGCTCCCCGGGCGCCGCATCTTCACCATCAAGCAGCCGATCGGCGTCGTCGCGGCCCTGGTCCCCTGGAACTTCCCCGTGGCCATGATCCTGCGGAAGGCGAGCACGGCGTTCGCGGCGGGCTGCACCATGGTCGCCAAGCCGTCGCCCGAGACGCCCCTCACCACGCTCTCGCTGGCCTACCTGGCCGAGAAGGCGGGGTTCCCCGAGGGCGTGTTCAATGTCCTCCCCACCACGCTGCATAACACGCCTGCGCTCAGCGAGGCGCTGTGTAAACATCCTACTGTCAAGAAGGTGTCGTTCACGGGCTCGGTATGTTATGTCTTTCAACTCTGAGATGTGCTGTGCTGTTTGACTGATGGTTGAAGACTCGCGTGGGAAAGATTCTGTCTGCACATTGCGCGGAAGGCTTGAAGAAGCTCACGCTCGAGCTGGGCGGCAATTGTCCATTCTTAGTCTTTGAAGATGCGAATTTGGAACAAGCTTGTGATGGTAAGCTGTATCCTCAAGGAAGGAGAAATGAGACATGATATAATACTGACTAAACCCCCACAGCGCTCATGCCCCTGAAATTCAGACACGCAGGCCAAGCATGCATCACAGCAAACAGAGTCTACGTACAGCGCGACGTCATCGACAAGTTCGCAAGCCTATTAGTAGAGAAGACTCGCGCTCTACGCGTCGGGCACGGGCTGGACGAGGGGACGACGATGGGCGCGCTAACGGTGCCGCAGGGCGTTGACAAGACGGCCAGCCAGGTCGAGGACGCCAAATCCAAGGGCGGCGTCATCCTCACGGGCGGACAACGTCTGGACTTGAATAATGGGTACTTCTTTGAGCCTACTATCATCACGAATGCTACGGCGGACATGAAGATTGCGCAGGAGGAGACTTTTGGACCCCTGTTGGCGTTGTTTCCGTTCGATACTGAGGAGACTGCCGTCAAGCTTGCCAATAATACGAGTGTGAGTTCTCAGCCATTAAACTTTTCTCGCATCTCTTCGTTAAAGTCAAGATGTCGATATGGAATGCTAATACAACGTTACTGGTCAGATGGGCCTCGCGTCGTATTGTTTCACGAAAAATATTGATCGCATGTGGCGTCTGTTTGAGAACTTGGAAGCGGGTATGATCGGCATGAATAGCGGTAAGTCATGCAGGAGTCTTCTAGCGAGGTGATGCTGACGTGCTCGCAGGAAATTCATCTGCAGCGGAGTCACCATTTGGTGGCATTAAGGACTCGGGATATGGCAAAGAGTCCGGCAAGGATGTTGCGATTAACGAGTACCTAATCACTAAGACGGGAACCCTCTCACTAGAGGGCCAGTACTAATGTGTGGGATGGTTTGAAAACAATCCAGGCGAGTGAGCTGGTACGGTATAGTAATTGAATGACAAAACATCTACGGCCGCTCTATTAAGTTAATACATCACGCTTAGGCGGGAAAAGGGGGTGGCTAAAGGAAATTGTACTACGGAAATCATCCCAATATGACTATGCTTATTCAAAATCATAAATGCCTAATCTATTTCATAGTAATGCACGAATTTCACTTTGCTAGGTCTTAAGAGGCGTATCTCATACCTTAGGGACCAAGCATCATAAGATGCGCGTGCTTCTCATTCTTTTTCGCCTTCAGAAATGCCTCCACGGGGCTCATTGCCTCCTTCTCTTCTCCTTCGCTCGACGACTTGAGGCTTGCCTCGTCAATATGCTTCATGCAATCGTTATATTTCTCGTCCAGATGCTGTCGCAGCTCTGCCATTTTGCTCTTCACCTCTGAGAGACGACTGTCTTGTGCGACCTTCTTGTCATCGCATTGTTGACATAACTGCCGGACTCTTACGGTGCTGCAGGTGTGGATTTGTGCTATATTACAGGGCTCGCTGGTTGCTCCGGATATATAGTCTTGTTGCGCTGAACACACGACGAAGGGTTCGACGGAGAGTTGTGTGTGATTACACAAGTAGATAGATCGGCGGTATCGACACATGTTTAGTCGGATTAGGATCGAGTGGTAATTGATTGTGAACTTGTTGAGAGAGTGGGCTTATTCAGTGAAAGTTGAATGCCTTGTAGAACTTATATGATCCTTGATTATTTCTACGAAGTTCTGGTGTTGTAGAGCTTTGTATTCAAGTGGTGACAACGGCATTGTTTCATTTCTTTGTTGGTCACATCGTAGGCGATGCATCTACTAACTAGTTCTTTCATGAATCATCGAACTTGTTCGAGGAATCATCGTTGGGATAGTCATTGTTGTCGAGTTATCTGGATTGCGCCTCGAGTCGGTCAAAGAGAGTAATCGGGCATCCGATTGTGATCATTCCCAATAGGGGGAGTTAAAGGTTAGATAATTACCTGGTCATTGCATAGGCAAAGGTCTCTCTACTTCTCGAGGCGCGTAGTAGTTAGTAGTTAGATAATAAATAGTCCTCTTTGTTCGAATGTTTACTAGTTCGCCACAATATGTCCCTTGATATTTCCTATATCATCCAGAGTATTCTCCAAAGTTAGTCGCATTAGGCCATATAACTTCTACTCTTGTCACCCGTTTTACAATTCCTCAGAGACTCTTAACTTAATCTTAACGATAACAGCAGAAGTCGTTTTGCTGTGAGCGGGGGAGTTCATCGTGAACTCCTATTCACTTTTTACAATGGAAAATATATTCTTACAAACCTGTTCTTTGTTTCGAACAATCTGCTTATGGATGCAAGTCTACCACTGTTCCAAAACACTCTCTTTTATACTAGAGAGCCCCTTTTTAGTTCAAATAGAAATCATAAACTTCCAACTCTGCCAATTCTTTCATCAGATAACGCAATTATTCCCATGAATACTATCAAAACCGAAGAAATGTCGCAGAACATGCAAAATCAGAATACTCAAGATTCAAATCCTATTGAGCTTTCGTCTGCTCTAAGAAATCCCTCGACTACGACACTGCCTCTATCAATGAATTCCTGTACTCGAAATCTCACCTCTTATAATCGGGCTCAAAGCGCCAACCGGCTTACAAACGGTATGTGCTGTGTTAAAGACTGTAAAACTGAAAGAGGTCAACACTCAGATCGATGCCATTATCATCAGGTCTGCTTAAAATGGGGTAGATTGAGACGAGAGCGGCGTAAAAACCAGTTTAATAAGCAACCTGTTGAACCGTGTACCAGGAGCGACTGCTGTGTTGTTAAAGGCTGCAGCGCTAAACGAACTAAAAATGACCGATGCGATTGGCATTATATTTCGTTAAAGTGGTCTAGGTTAAACAGCGATAAGTATAAGAGCAAAGGTCTATGCGCCAATTGCGGTAACCGATCGGCTGTTGAGGGTAAATTCCTTTGCCAACGTTGTGCTGAGAAAAATCACCAAAGTCACAAGTTGTGGGACACGAAGCGAAGGCAACAAAGGCGGCAAGAAGGAAATGAGTGCTGTCTCGATTGTGACGTTCCATCCGTGGAATACTTGAGGTGCAAAAATTGCCGCAAACGCAACCGAGGATACAGTACAAGTAAGCAGCGGACGAAAGCCATGACGTCGACCCAGTCTAAAGGTGAGCCGGACAGATGCGCGCAAATTGGTGACAGGCCCGGGTCCGAATATCAGCAGACTATTTGAGACGCGGCTCATGCGCAATGCTGCCAAAAGTTGGTAGGAAAGCTGTTGTGGCCAGCGCTACTTAGCTAAGAATCCGTATATATTGCTGAATAGCTGTTTAAGTTGTTACTTCAAATCTAGACATAGTTTCTAATTGATTGTAATCTAACATTGTTACTGTAATGTTCTAAAGCTAGCTGTACACCTGACAGTAAAAGGGCCTTTTTCAGAGCACTCAAAGACAATCATACCGATAGTCTTCCCAATAGATATTGATACTACTGCATCTAACAACGAGAGCTTTTTTGCTTGTAAAGTCTTATATCGTAATTAATGATGGAATAATGAGTCTCCTTTATTCAAGTTTCTACTGTTTTGTCAGAGTATTTGCTATAACCTGCTCCTCGTCTTCCCTCTAGGATATCTTCTAGTCAAGCTAGATTATTTAGTATATGTGGCTCCTAACTGCTCTATAACTACTTAAACATTAAAATCTCCACTTGAATGCTGATGGCAAATTGTTCGTCTGTTAGTAGGTGTTACACGGAAGAACCCCAGGTAGGGGTATGCAACTACCCGCCTACCAGGGCTTGGTCGGCAATATCGTGACACCAATCTGCAAGTCGGTGGTTGGGCTACGGTTCGGGGTTTGAACAATTCAACTACCCGTGTTTGCTAAATGCTGCGAAACGAACCTGAATTATCTAGGCAAATAAATGCGAACGATATTTGTATATATAGACCTAGGTTCACCGCGAAGGGCGGAAGGAAAGCAGACTGGTATGCCTCCTTGATGCCCAAGAAGATTATCGCAATTCTGACTATTATTCCAAGCCCTTGTGACAGTAGGGAAGATCGGAAATATCCTTTTGTAATAGCAAGCATGGTCATGTAAACAATATCTTTGTTATATATTATATTAAGAAGGCCAGGCCCATACTATGATCCGTAGGGCATTCACGGCCTTCAGGTCTCTTTATGGAAGCGAACTTCAAAGTCGTCTGAACAATATTTTCTCTTTGTGCTGGAGATAGTCATTTAATACAAATAGAAGTCACAGGCGCTCAACACTTGCGTTACTCCAGCAAGACCTTCATTATTCAGATCACCATAGGAGAAATGTCGCAGAAAAAGCAGGACCAAGATACTCGGGATTCAACCGAAGGCGAGCTCTCGTTAGCTCAGCAGAGCCCATCGAGTAGTGCCTCATCTCCATCCACAGATCCTTGCAAACTCACTTTTGATAATCAGACAGATGTGGGAGATGTTAAATCAACACCCATGTCTGTTACGAATATTTGCCGTGTGAAAGGCTGCAAAACGGAACGAACAGAATCAAAGCGGTGCAACTATCATCAATTTCAGTTGGAATTCAAAAGATTGGAGCAGCATAGACCTAGAAAATCGAGTTGGCAAAAATATGAACCGCGTACCGGCGACAAATGCTGTGTTAAAGATTGCAGCGCCGTACGAAATGAATCAGAGCGATGCCGTTATCATGAACTTTCGTTGCAATTTTATAGACTCAGAAATGAGCGGCGTAAGAATCAGCGCAAGGAAGCGGCATTGGCCCAGTCTAAGCAAGATGACCAAATGATTGAACACCCCGAGACCAAATCTAAATAGGCGTGAGAAACTCACGTGGAGAAGCTGCCGTGGCCAGTGCCACGTATCATACATTTTCAATAAAATAAAGCTGTTTTGAAACACGCCGTTCTACTTTATTTCAGACGCTGATTATTTTTGTTTCCTCGGTAATAGAATCTGCTAGGTTAGGTCATGTCGTAGATCGTTGATGACCAAGGTCTTGGAATTTGAATACTACGCCACGTATGTGATTTCTTGGCCAGTTCTCCCTCGTCATTACCACCACGGCAATACGCACCGCACGGTGGGTGGTATTTCATGCTGCTTAGGTCTCAGTCACCGGATAAGTGATATGCCCCCCACTATTACAATCGTATTAATCGACCGTATGGAATGAATATTAAGATAAAATCACACATCTGCTATGAGATGTCTATCCCGAGTAAGTAAGTTATACCTCACTGTCCAAGCATAGTTAGGTCTTATAACGTTATAATACAAAGTGGAGATCATTGAGCCGCGTCTACCGGCCAACCCCTGCCGGTAACTACCTGCCGGTCAGACGTCCACCGATCAAAAATAAAATCCAGTTTTCCGGGACCGCAAAACTTGGGGGGTATATCTCGCGAGGACTACACCTATAAGTCTCCAGATCGGAAAGATGGATCGGCTGTTAGTAAAATTATTGTTTAATCGTTGCTCATTACTGGAAACATGCAGAAGCATGCTTCTGCATGCAGTCAAAACAGGGGGCAGAGGAGTCAGGGATGAGGTGGCCAACCTGGTATAAGTAATTGGGGGGTTCATCTGAATCGGGACATCCGTACAACGCCACAGGATAGGCAGTAAATGCCGCGAGCCAAACCGATAACAAATACATTCTACCGCCAATGAACGTGCGGCTTGTGAGTATACATTAGCCATTGTTGCAATGAATCTGTGCCTAGCTCAAGAAGTTTATGCAATACGACTCTCTTTCAGTTTCATTCGCTAAGGGCGGTCTTGGAGTACATACATCATACATTGGCCTAGAGCCAAGCATGTCAATGAGCTCTCCATTTGACCGCCGAGCCTCTTGAACAAGATATACCATGTCATCGGCTCAAACCCAGCACTAAAGAATTGACGTGCATGACGATCCAGGCAAAGTAGAGTACTACAAAAACCACACATGGAAGACTAATATTGATCTTAGAAAGTATACTATAGTCTCAAGACGTAAAGATTTTTGATCTTCCTTTGCTTAAATATGCGGGGGAACTGAAATATAATACATACTACAGATGTAATACTAAGCATTATACATGTCAAAGTAACAGGGAGTCGATTGAAGTCCCACTGTATGTTTTCTTTTGCTTCTCGCAATTTCCTTGTAGGGTTGCAAAATACGCTCGTGATCTTATCATACACGTCACTTTGCGTCAATACGTTGACATGGATGGAAACCAGGGAACATGAAAACCCCATGTCTTGACCTGAACCTGGTGGCGTCCAGGATATTTAGTATCTTCTCCCACCCGAAGAATTTGCTTTCTGCCTTCTTCTTTCCAGGATCATTTCCAATTGACCACTGTACTACATGGTATTAGCCGTGATTGCTACCTTTTTCAAGCCACTATGTTATTCATTACCGCCTTAAGTGCTATCGAGAGACTTCGTTGGCCCCAGGCCATTTTGGCCATTATAGGTTTGCTCTCTCTATGGTATATCGTTAGTTCTATTTTGGCGTGGTATAAACTTCGACATATTCCAGGCCCTTTCTTCGCCTCATTCTCCTACGTATGGGGCTTCTGGGTTGCGTATAGTGGCAATAGTCACATGGTCTTGGACGCAGAAACGAAGAAACAGTTAGTATATATGGGTCATTTATTCTCAATATGGCACAGATTCTCTCTCATGTACTCATTGCTCATGCATGCTCCCGTAATATCCGCTGAACACCTTGCTATCTTGTTATTAAGGGTAGTTTTTAACTCTCATCTTATAGCGGCAATCTCTTCAGAGTCGGGCCGGACGCCGTCGCAGTCTCTGACGGCGATGCTTGGAATCAAATCAACTCAGCCCGCTCACTTTATACCAGAGGCTTGTGGTATGGAAGCGCTCGATTTGATTACAGAGGTCCAAGCATCATTACTGAACTCGACATGTCCAAGCATGGCAAGAGGAAATCAAAGCTTATTACCGCTTTCAGTGGAAAGCATTTGGCAATACTAGAGGCCAAGACTGATAAATGGATCGCGGCTCTCATAACCACCATTCGGGACAAAATAGCTAATGGAAATGGGACTATGGACATCGGCCGAGTGATACAGTACTTCCAAGTGGACTTAATTACCGATCTCTCGGTGGGAAAGGCCTGGAAAGACTTGGAAGAGGATAAAGATCAGTTTGGATATTTGGAAATGAGCGATTCGGTCATTCCAGCTGTACAGTCGTTTGGCTTTTTGCCCTTGGCCCGTGCGCTTTACGGCTCAATATGGTTCATGAAGCTATTTGGCCCAAGGACCACCGACACTAGCGGTCTTGGATTGTTCCTGGGGTTAGTAATATTACAATTCATCATGTTTCTATTCTGGGAGCGTGTGCTGACATTTTGAACCCAATGTAGAACCCTCGAAAAGGAGGTTATAAGTCGTTTCAATTGCAATACGCAGAAATCCGATGAAAGCTTCGACATTTTGGTACGTATATAGTCCAGAAGCTTTTTTCGTTCTCATTTCCCCGTGAAGATTACTCATTACTCCCAGGATCAATGGATTAGACATAGCGTGCCCGCAAATGAATGTCAGTTTGACCTATCGCTATTGGTTCCAGCTGGGACCGAGACTAGTGCCATGATGATAAGGGGTACCCTCCTCCATCTGATGTCCTCACCGATGATCTACCAAAAGCTGAAGCAGGAGATCAAGAATGGGATTGCAGCTGGCCATATTTCGAACCCCGTTACTAACGAGGAAGCCAAGAGCCTGGAGTATAGTGAGTAATTCTTGGACCCTCCTCCTTATTCTGGCGACTTTCAGAGTACAACCTTCCCTTCGCGCCAGAAATGCTTCTTGTCTCTCATAAAGCACGCCCATAACAGATATAGCTGACTTCGAATGTTCCAGTGCAAGCTGTAGTGCGAGAAGGTCTGCGAATTATGGTACCTGTGAACTTTGGATTTCCCAAGCGAGTGCCTGACTCAGGCGATACTCTCTGTGGCACCTTTCTTCCGGGGGGTACTGACGTCTACGTAAACTATCATTCCATGATGCGCAACAAAGAAGTCTTTGGCGAAGATGCTGACACGTTCCGTCCTGAACGTTTCCTTGGCGGCGGACCAAACGTTGCACATATGGTAAAGGTTGTTGAATTAGCGTTTGGCAATGGTCGTTTCATGTGTTTGGGAAAGGTTTTAGCATGGATCGAAATGAATAAGCTATTTATTGAGGTAAGAAACATCCTACGGGTTAACAGTGATATACTTCCCTCCAGCAAGGTGGTTCCGTCTTACGCAGCGATAAAATGGTGTGCTGATACTCCTATCACAGCTGTTTAGGAACTTCGACTTCCAGATCACCAACCCGGAAAAGCCTTGGAATCGATCATCATATTCGACATGGCTAGTCTATGATTTTTGGGCACGAGTTACAGAAGATACAACCATGGGTGATACTAAGCACCTATAGCGATGATCTGGACTGTGCAGTATGCTTGACGTTATGGATTGGATTAGGTAAAATAATGAAGTAATGATCAACTACTTTGACAGTAATATAATGGATAAGGCCCCAAGTATCTTATAGTTTAACTTTTCATGTGATTCACTATTTCAGTACGCATATACTAGCTACAGACGGTTGAGCTGCTTGATCCGGCAACATTCGAATATGCTTTAATAGTGTCATGGTTTAGGGCTGTGGTTCTGTTCCATAACATTTACAGCCTAAAACGCAACACCATCAAGAGCTCAATCGTGAACATTGGGTATCTCTCCTTATTAGTACTCACGGTCACATAGGTTGTGAGTAACATGCTCGAGGGACGTGGACAAGTGGCAACTATTTCAATTAATGCAAACTGGGCTATTGAGTTCAATGACAATACTTATCTCGGTTGCCAACGATGCAGCAATAGAGTAATTCGTGTTTGCTAGAGCAAAACAACATGCTATCTTACACCACACTGGTTCATAGGTTAGAATCCGCAGGCTGACGACCGCTAATTCTATAGACCTCCCACATTCGCTGAGGCATAGCAGCCCCTGGCCGATTGGTTTGAATTCATATGTTTGTTGATCGGTAAGTATCCTCGCGTTTGTTGGGCGAAGAGGTCTTAGCTATACACAAACATGCCCTTTGTCCATGGTAATCGCCATGTAAATAAGGCCATAAAATCGAGAGGCATTGGAATAGAAAAAGATGGCAATAGGCCTTCATACTCCGCAGATTATTATTATATTACTTAAACGAATTTCATTTAACTTTAAACCCCTACAGTCGACTTTATAATTTCCGCTATCAATGCCTCTCTATGACAATTGAGTTTACCTTTTTGAGGAAATATGCTTCAGGGACTACCATGCGTCTGACGCATAACAATAGGTTTTCAAATAATAGGTTTTAATTAAGCCTTACAAACTCTATGTTTGAAGGCTTGCGTGGCCGAAGCAAAAGGTATTTAAACCCTCCATAGCTCCTAGGCTACTCGTCCCATCCTGCTGTCGAGTTCCAGGAATGCTTCACTCTATGCTAATAGGTTAACAACCGATACTCATGAATGACAAAAGACACTCAATATCTTCATAAGAGTCCGGCAAGCTATCCTTTCACACTCCCATCTAAAAATACCTTTTCTATTGCATCATTCGCCATGAGTACTCCCATTGCCGGATCTAAAGAGCCGCCTCCTTACTCTTCTGCGGCTTCGCCAAGCAATCCGGGTTTGAATCACCATCAGCACCCCCCACTGGCCCAATGGCAGAGACGCTGGAACCTCGAATGGCTGAACAAGGCGATGATTCCATGCCTGAAATACAGACTTTTACGCGCTCAGCGGTCGCTTAATAGAAAGAAGGGTTGTACTAGGGAGCAACTCGATTCTCAAGAAGCTAATATCAGCGGCATGATAGCGGAAGCGATCGAGGCAGGACTTGTGAGTAAAGAGAACGCGCTTAAACGAACACGGATTTCCTATGCGCTTCGCCGATTTACATGGCCTCTAAAGCTTATGGCCCATGAAGTCAAGGCATTTAAAGAATGCTGGTACGAGTTCAAAAACAAGGACAAGCTGTGGAGGGTTACGGCGGTTATGGAAGAGCAAGGAGAGAACCCTAGGTGGCAAGCTGAGATGACGTTTTCTTTTCAGCCAAGGCTGTTTGAGCAAATGATACAGGCAGGGCAGTGGATTGAATTCCCTTCGCCAGAAGACATCAAGTGGCTTTATGTCACTGGGCCCGACGGCGTGAAGAGGCTTTATGCAACCGATCAAAGACACTGGGGCCCCTGTCCACACTACTTGGCGGCAAGCCTACCTTTCGGCCAGCGGGATGGTTGTATCGTGCGGCATCCTCCTTCAGCGTTTCCTTTGCCTCAAGACTTCCACCTATTCGTTGAACAGACAGGGTCTCGGCGATGTAACCAATGCGGCTGCCTAACATAGCTTTCCTTTAACACCACGCACATGTCCTTCGAATAATCGAGTCGCCGATTAATTTAGTAAATTACTTAGGTTGATCAATTTAAGGGCGTGTAAGGATTATCAGCAAACTACTCCAAGGTTAATGACCGGTTGCACTTGACTGCGAAGACACAAAACAACAATTCTGCCATGAGGCACGGGCGTAGAACAAAGAGATCTCCTGTATATAGCTAGATATCGCTTACAGAAGTGTTTGGAGTCCTTCGCGCTACAACGAGTGCCTATTGCCTGCCCTAGACACCGAGTCCTGACACAGTATTGCTATAGGTTATGTTTAATGCGTGTCACGACCTCTGGATACTGAAGGCAACGTAGGGGTAAGTCTTGAATACTTATTGTCGCACAAAGCTCCAACATCTACATCTACAAGCTAGAGATCTATATACAAAATTCCTTCTTTGTTCTGTAACTCTAGGGAGGCGGTATGCAGCTGTAGGTATCGCGAGACTTTGCGAGTGTCTGACAATGCGACTTTGCAGCAAATACAGTATCCAAAATCTGCTTGAGTAAGCTCAAGCCGCCGATCCCCCCAACGATATTCCAGACCAGAGACCACTCCGCAGTTGTCACTTGCCAGTCAGCCCTTTGATCCCTTCCCCAGATGTTTGCAATTGCTCTCCGCCAGAGTCTCGGCCGTTGGCGGCCCACGTCCCTATTAATTAATAGCTCGTTAATTTAGATGACTTTTACATTGTTTCCTAATACGTAACATGCGCGCTGTTAATCAACAAAGACTAAATATCGGAAGAACTTACGCGTCACCATTCGTCGATGACATTGGTTCCCCCGGCCCCCTTGCTGCCTCGGTGTCGCTATAATACTGTCGGTTGTATGGCTACGGCCTGCTAGGAGACTAGCTCACTAAGGATGATTGTGCGGGGTGCCGGGGTTCGCGGAAGTGGATCGGCGGGAGTTGAGATCGGGCCGGTTGGTTGTCTGGCGGCGGCGTCTAGCTGGAGAGTGGGTGTAGGGGAACGAAAGATAGTTGCCTAGGCTGGCTGGGGCGAAGTGATTCTGTATCATCATGAGGTTAATTACTTCTTTCTGGATTGTGTGGTATAAAGGGCAAAATCGACTTTTTATCCACGGACTATATGGCCGTTAAGCACCAAGCCAAAGCTTAGATGGTCATTACTCGACGCGTATACGAGACCACTTGTAGTTGGGACGGAAGTATAAGAATTAACGCGTCTCGAGAGGGGAAAGTGGCCCTAGTGGTAGCAGTAGTATTAGTGCAGCACTTACGGGATATAGCGGCAGCACGAACGGGTCGAGGCCGTAAGTAAAAGAGGCTTTATCCGGCTACGGCACGGATTTCACTCGTATAATAACGCTAGGTCCGGTATAGCCGTTAGTCCGAGTAATACAATATGTGTTATTGAGGGACCGGCTTACATTTTGGGTGAGGACCAGCCGCTTGTTGCTGTTGCTGTTGCTTCTGCTGATGCTGTGGATTTTGATGCCGCTGAGGATGTTGTCGATATCGATTAATGTTGGTGTTGATTAATTTTGATGATATTGATGGTAATGATATTGATGTTAATGTTCACGTTAGGAACAACAATGAGAAAAGAATGAAACTAAAATCACCTTCGAAGATACTTCTAGCTTGGTCCTTCTCATTTGGTATTAAAAGCTTCTAAACCATAATCTAAAGCCCGGAAAGAACTACGCGGTAGCCTCGAGCTCAAGGGAGACGCGAAGCAACAGCGATTCGAGCTACAGCGTTGGAAGGTACAAGGCATTGGCCAAATCCGCTATAAGACAAAGAGTCAAAGACACGGTGAAGAAGGGCTTATCTGAGAGATGATCTACCGTACCTGTGGCTGCAAACACAAGTTATGGCAAACCACCATCATAAGGTTTGTTTGCAGGAGGCTTAGACCAATCTTCAGATTTCCCGTCAATGTACTTTACTCCTAGCTTGCTCAGTTCCAACATTTTGCTACCATCAGCTTTACCGTCGAGAGTGCCCGCGTTGACAAACACATCTCGAACCGCTTTCTCTCCAGCCATCACTGATAAAAAACAACGAACGCCGCAACGGGGGCAAAAGTAGTGATGCAATGACTTGGAGTGGAATGTATAGTCAGAAAGCGCAGCAAAACCCTCTGTAGGCGAGATAATCTTAAAGGTAGAGGTTGGCGTAGGAGTCAGGAGTGTATAGCCCGCTTTACGGCAGATTGAGCAGTTGCATTTCTGGAGAAATGTTGATGAGTCCGATAGAGGAAAAGATGCTGAGTATTTTATATGGCCGCAATGACAAGAGCCCACGTATGTCTCTGTCTGATCTTTGTTTGATTGTTGGGTAGACATGCTGCGATTGGAAATTCTTGTCGAGAGATTCCAAGGATAAATACTTTCAGCAGTACTTAACCGAGACGGAGCCTATTGAGGGCATTGTAATTAGCACAAGTAGTAAGAATTAAAAGTGAAAAAGACGAACCCCACCAGAATGTACTTACAATGGGAGAAGGTATTCTCAAAGCAAATCTCGTTGACGACGAGAAAAGATAGCTACGGGAAGAACAGAAACTTCTGGACAAGACCCCACCGGAAGCAATTGAAGGGATGATTCTCAACATGGCGAATGCTACCAGCACTGACTTCAGGATCGCAGTGCAATATATAATCTTGGGCGTTAATGATAGAACGTGTTAGTATGGCTCTATATCAACTCCTCCTTGACGACGAAAGCTTTTTACGATGAGAAATCCCTCTCCCGCGTCACGTTGGAAGGGCAGAATGAAATGACTGAGGTTACCCCTCCGAAGCTGGCTTATATGGTCTTACTACCCGACCAGGACAATTGTTTGGACTGGCTGGGCAAATTTGATCAAGCATACGTAACGTCTTGCTTGGTGGCTTATTGCCCAATGTGGGTTAGCCTCGAGAACATTATTCAGCCGTACACGATATCTAGCGTAACGACAATGAGTGGCATACCAGACATTGACGTCCGTACTGATATAAGATGGGAGATGGTTCTGGTCTTCATTAGCGACGACATAACCTACAACACGGAAGCTCCATCTTTCACAGACCTATTACAAGACATTTTCCAAATTTCAACGAGTCGGAGATAAATAAGCAATCAAGAGACTCCAACGCAATGGCAGACAAACAAGTCCATGAGATTCTCGTCATTTATTTCAAGGACGGCATCGACTATGATGAGCAGCTCGCAACAATGAAGCAAATAGGCATCAATTCCTCCAAGACGAAAGGGTTCGTTTCCCGCAAGATGTTCTACACCGACGTCGAGAAACGTTGGGTCGATTACTTTATCTGGCGAGACATGGCAGCGGCCGATCTGTCCATAGAGAACGCGAAGGTGATCCCTGGTGCGGACGAGCTCTTCGCCAAGATCGACAGGAAGAAGGCAATCTGGTCGCGCTACTACGAGGTCCCCGAGGGTCGGTTAGGAACGTGATTTTGCAACTGTCCTCCGCTCTGCTTAGGGCTGCCCATGTCATGAACGAACAGGAGAACGGGCTGCTAGGCAGACAAAGCGCAAGGAAGAAAAGACCCAATGACGGAACGCGGGGCTGGACCAGGAGACAAGCCACAGCCAAGAAACGTTCAATATATACAGGTCATGTGATGGATCACGTAGAGCGAATCACTTGGTTCACCAATCTGTCGCTCTAGACATTTGGGTGAAGAAGGAAATACTATATGAAAGCGAAGGTTTCCCATATAGCTAGCTATTAGACTTTCCTTACCTCGCTATTCAATCAAAGTACTTATACAATCGCATGCCTTAACGACTTAGCGACGAACTCATATCAGTGATAAGCCTAACCCTTATCTTTAGGGACATAAACCCACTGTACTCACTATAATAGCACTCCGTGTGGTATAGTCAGGTCGTTATAGCTAGGTAGCAGCTCATAGTCGATGAATAAATTCATATTCTTCAATTCCTAAACTTTCGTTGCTGTTTGTCAGAGGAAAATCCACCACATAATCATGGGCGCCACGGAGATTTACCCTCTGCAGCGGCGTTTTGGGCCACTTTGAGATTGGCTGATTGGTAGTGGAGATCAGTCAATAAGCCATACTATCTTTTCCATTTTAGGCAGTAAGCCAAAACTTTAGCGTCGTGTTGCTACCCCTGCTTGCTATCTTTACCATATACGACATGACTAGGGGAGCCTTCTACATGAGTAGGGCAGGCGTCTTCTAAGGAAAGAATTCCGGCCGATGAGCCTGTACGTTTCAGCGCCTGGATAATGGGGTTAAGTTGAGACCAACACCATAGCTGACAGCCAAATCATGGATCATGCTGAATTGAGAAGATGGTGTAGGATCGTAACATATTACGGGTGGATTTCAGTTCGTAACAGCCCCTGAGTTCACCCACGAGCTCATTTGGGCAATCTCACTAGCATCTTCTCCACGCATTTCCCACCACCATCGGGAAGTCTCTAGCATCTCGTCATCTTCATTACCAACAAGAAACCACCACTTCTTCAGAAACCACGGTTTTGCCTCCCAGCTTCTCATGTCCCAGGGCACTCCATACCCTCGCCCACCGATGCCCCTTTCCGCGTTTCCCCAGCAAGTCAAGCCACCTTGCAGCATGTCATTCATCAATTGCGCCTGATTGAGCATGCCAGGATCTCCAGTAGAGAATAGGAGGGCGCGCTCTCTAAATTTGGGAAAGATGATAAGATCCAAGTATGAAGCGTGAGGCCGAGAGAGTTGGGTATTGCTCGGCCGAAGGTGTGGCTTCACTCTCCCCCGAAAATAATCTGCCGCCAATTGTAAATTTGTCGCTTGGCTTAGTAGGTAGAAAGGGGAAGGGCGGTCGTTGATGTAGTCGTCTGCGGTTACATCAATCGATTCTGCAATCGCCAGAGTAGCAGCTAGAAAGGTCATATCGTGCAGGCGAATGTGATTCCTAAACAAGAACGTTCCAGACGGCAAACTATCCCGTAGATTTGAGGCAGAAGAACTTGCTGCCGTGCCGCGTGCCTCGAGCCGCACTGATGCATTTGTAATACTGTTCTCAGAGAAATCGTTGACGCACCGTTCAGGCAAGGATTGCATATCTGTAATATGAATGCTGTCTACAGGCGTGACGGCTGTCTCGCTCTCAGTTGCCGAATTGACCTCCTCATAAAGTCGATCGAATAATGTATCGGTCCCTAGAATTCCCGGGGTTGATAGATTAAGTGAATGCAGATCAGGTACTAGGAATGAGTCGCTCCAAGTCTCAAGCTGTGGTTCAAATGAAATTGTTTCATTATTTGTAGGAGGGCCGGAAGATGTGGGTTGAAACTGCTCTTGTTGTGGTGAACCGCTGTTGCTAGGTGTTGCACTTTGAGCAAGCGCAGAGTCTTCGGCTTCGGCAATCCGTTTTTGATTCAATCCTGGTAGAATTCACTGATCAGTGAACTGCTAAACAATGTCAAGATAGGCCCGACGCACTATACCTGGACTGGGCTGCTCGGTTCTGCTCTCGTCTAGCTTCAGTTAGTGGTCTATGTCGTCGCTTGGTCACTCTAGTGACTTTCTCCGATGACAATGGTATGATTATCTGTTGATGGTGTGCCATAATATCGGGATCATAGAGGTATTCCAGATAAGGTTAACAAAGATCGGAATGAGAGAGTTGAATGCTTCGCCGTTTTGATCGACTCGTAAGCCACGCTATCACGTGATTGGTTTCTACGGTCTAGGTCTTTAGTCTAACATTGGATAACGAGACGAGTTTAGAGCGTAGAGCCGCATATACACAAGAGACAATCTGTTTGATCGTGTTTATAACTATATGAAAGGAAGTCTGAATTACCAACCAGAAGTATCAGTATTCAGTCATTCGTTAGAAACTCACATACTATTCAGGATATTGAACAATTAATGTTTTCTATTTGAAGGCAAAGAAAGCAAGGGACTACATCGATAGTTTCCATACCTAAATGAGCAGGGCCGATACTGTATTGAGTACTGTCGCCTGTATTATAACCCATGTCCTTTTCAAGAGCGACCGTCAGTGCGCCCCAGACGATCCGGATGAAACGCTTCCGGAGAAAGATACGATGCGATGTCCGTCTCTCCCGACTGCTTGAGCATACAACTCAAGTATGTCTGAATTCCAGTGCGTTTTTCCAATGACCGATGTTGACAGATTTGGTCCAACAAGGAGATGTATCGCTGACAGAACGCCCCTCGCCCTTTGGATTGCATCCACGATGTGACGCCATGGGCAATACTAAGATCATCGCGTGCGTAGCCCCTTACGTGCACGTAATACTTGACCTCGGGAGCTTTTGCGCCAGTAGCAATGTCAAAATAGCAAGTTGAGCCCTGAAGCAGGATGGTAAAACCGGCGAAGTCGTCGTTGCGGGGCTTGCGGTTGGGGTGCGGCAGGTCGGCCGCCTCTGGGAAATCCGCGGGGAGGGATAATACGGATAAGATAAGCTCGCGGAAGTCCTCCAATCGCGTATCTTGGACTTTCAAGCGGCCTCCAAGTGTCATTATCTGACGCACAGATGAGAAGCTCGTGCTGGGGGTCTGGAAATAAAACTTCATGCGGGATTGCGACGGATCCTTGCTGTTGTCGATTCCGACCATGCTGTAGTAACCCGATTAGTATTAGACGAGACTACGACACATGTTACTCGGGGGGTTACTAACTAAGGCGTTAGTAATTTGCCTTCGGGATCATTACAGAGGAAATCCCACAACATCGCACGGGCTTCATTATTCGGGTCGATTGTTCTAAAAGACTCATCCCAAGCCTGAAGCGGGATCGTCGTATCAACTCTCCCAAGCTTGCGAGGCATGAAATAGGTCTTGAACTTGTAGCCAGAACGATCAAGCTCCGCAGCCATCAAGATGGTCGTGCGAGGGCCCGTGACGGACGCGACCTCCTCGGCGTACTTGGAGTTGTCATGGTCAAACAGGGTAGCGAAGAAGTGATCCGCCAAACCAAGACCGATGGATGGGTCTACTGAGCGGAGTCGGTGCAGAAGAAGTCTTGTGGCCTGCTGGTTCAGCGGGTCATAATCCCCACCCGTGAGTTCGTTGATCCCCTCGAAGCAGTACCGGATATCCGGCTCTCCGCCGGCTATGTTCCACTTCCAAGAATATTCGATCGGGGCCCCGCCGAGCGGGACGCACTTCCACTGCACCGTACCGTTGGGACTTGGTGCAGGGCCCAGATAGGGAATCTGATTCACCGTATTAGATAGTGAGAGATGTTCCAATTAAACTCGAGCGCAACTCACAATCCAATTGTAGTAGAATAGCAACGCTTCAAATTGCTTCTCGACAGAATAGCCTGCCGACTCAACCAAGGCTGCCAAGTGTGGTCCGGTAAGCTGCCACCAGTAATCACAGGCGGCGTTTGGTGGAGTGAGCCATCTCGATGCCGATGCCCAGACTTTTGATGACTCCTTCATCTTCGATAGGCCCTTCACGTCAATATCCATTAGCGAAAGCGACTACACACTTCGCAGGGTGAGATAAATGTCTGGATGATGTTGTGTCACTATTTTATATACCGGAACAACACGCTCGAGACAACCGATACCTATCAAGCAAGGCATTCATCAATGAGCCGGCATTGGCATAGACGATGTCTGTGAACTGATTTCTGATAGTTCAGGTGCCGCAAAGCTCTTCGCCGTCTGCCCTCAATTGAAGCCCGCGAGAAGACCACCAGTGAGATGAATCGAGGCGAAGGCTCCAATCAGTGCGTGGCGCCGACACGTGCATTGTGCACAGCATTACACTTCCTCAAGCCACCGGAAGGACGACGCAACGGATGTGATAGGATTCGTGGGATTTCCAACTGTGCGACCCCAGCACGAAAATACGTAAAGTCCCATCCAATTACATATAAATGAATGACCACCTTATCTCTATGCACGCCTTTCGATAGAGTCAGAAGATCCGATAGGCCCTGCAAATAGTCTCCCGGCTGAAGAGTTTTGTCCGACCAACGCGACATGGTCTCTTATCTTAGCTAATGCCGTGTCATTGAAGTTCTACCATGCTGTACTTATTAGAACTTCATAGCGCCTTAGAGAAAGCCAAACAAACAAAGTCCTTACAGTCCAATTCCAGTCACGTCTACGTTCAACCTTTCAACTGAACACCCCTTTTTCATCGCATACACAAAGTCTCATCGGTTAAGGGGTAGTACATAGATTAAAATGCAAGTATAATAAATCTTATTATATATCCTTTTATCGTAATTCTTACGTTTCGTATCGTATTATCTTTTTGTAAATGCTTAAATTAAACACTTCTTTACCTTGCCTCCTTATAAGTCTTTTCGAGTATGTCATATATGGTTACATTCTAAACTTGCCCTCATATGCTTTATAAAGCCATCATACTCTTTGATGCGATTGGTAGGCACTATAAAGGGTTGTAGGACAGATCCTTAAGAGACAGAATGGTAATTTGTAGTTTCCGGTTCTTCAATTTTGAATCCCGCCTTCATCGCTATACCTATGACGTTCGGTCCAGAGTTGCAGAGCCTTGAAATCGTGACATTGATGAATTGATCCCCATCCCGTCACGCCACCAATCGATTCATTTCTAGCTTCTAAAGTGGGATCCGCGGCGCACATGATTGATTGACGAAGGTAATCGAAACAATGTTTCATGTGGTGTAACGGGTTTGGCTGTGAGAACCGTGGAAAGAGGCCAGTAGACGCATAATCGTATCTGCGATACCCAGCCGAATGACATCCGTGTCGAAGCATGTCCTGCAGACCATATCAGCAGTGTCACATAGTGGTTGGACTCCAGGAAGTTCTTCGCCAAGGTCTCCTTACGAGGCAATGCAATTGGTGAAAGACTGATACACAATATCGACCCTTGTGGCCGGAAACACTGATTTCGACAAATCCTCGACCTTCTATTTCGAGCTTATGAGCACTCAACACATTCAATGGAAGCTCATACACTAACTAGGAATCAGCTCCTCCCAGGCTGAATCAGAGGCGGCATTTGGCACATCCGCGTATAGCGGCTGTTCCTGAAAGGAGAGTGGTGTGGTAGCAGCAGCGGGGCCGATAGTTTCTGGTACAGTTAGGTCTCCGGAGCGCACTCTAGTTTCTAACGTACCTCGGATATCCCGTATATGTGCACCGTGCCAAAGATACCCAGACCCGAACCCGACGAGGAATGCAAAAGAAACACTTGCAAGCACGATGAGCTTTACTGGAAAGTCTCGAAATGGTTGAGATTTCCAAAGCTTAGATGAGTCGATGCCGCCAACATATGACTCTTCGCGGTTGTCACTAGCCATAGTAACGGACCTCGGAAAGGAATGAGGCTTAACGACGGCTCTAAGAGGGAAAGCACAAAGAAATATGCTTCGGAAAGTTCAATAGCTAAATTGTCAGAAAATCTCGTAGTGCTCTTTGAATAAAGAATAATTATGACTGGGAGCAGCCAGGTATTCTGCACGAAATGCTTCCGCGTAAGTCTTATATGACCAGTAGTGCTAACAATACCCGATGGCTCTTGTAAAGTCATTCGGTGACATGCAAGATAGGTTTCGAGATAGCAATGCACGAGAAGTAAAAGTCAGTTGGCACAAAATGATCAGTGATATCCAAGGACGATTCGTGACCAAGAGGCCGAATCAGCCGGTGAGGTTATCACGGAGTGTGATTGGCTGGCCTATGACCTATAGGTAATATATGTAGTGATACGACAGCCATGCACGATCTCATATTCAATGCATCGTGGTGATGTGAATTCGGATAGAGAACTGGACGGAGGTATTTGTAGAACTCAAGAGTTGGAGTGCATTGAGGCATGATGTAGCACAGTGTAAAGGTGAGACCTATAAAGATAAAAGCAGCAGCCAATATCAGATAAGTCGCGTTTAACTTCAAGATACTCACAATCCGCAAAGCGACGGTCATCTTCCATATATCACATCATTATCTTAAAGAAGGTTCATTAGTGTTGATAATATGCGTCAGGTCTTTGCTTCGTCAACACTCTTCATCCTACTACGTCATGCCTTCGGCTTCCCGTTAACTCCACGAGGTAAGTCTACTGTCTTTGTCTGACAGTGACAAGTATTGACGTTGGTCCAAGAAGGCTCTACCGACAGGAATGCCCACTCGCTCTCCGGGGCAGCCGGGACTATCTATACTCGCGATGAAAATACTAATTAGTACACTGATTCCGCGTCCGGGATAGCCAATGCCATCGACGCCCGCGAGCATGACACGGACTGGTATACTGATTCAGCATCTGGAGTTGTTAACGCTCTGGACAAGAGAACTAGTCCCACGGCCCAAAAGAAAGAAGAATACGAAATATCCCTGAGGGAACGAGTATACAAAAACATGCGAGAGGAGCCCCTACGTGAAAGCTCTGAGAGAGGTAAGGCACTCTTTGAGTTCACCCCAAAGCCTCGACATGATCTAGTCGATCGTTGGCACGTTCCGACCGAACTTCGAGAGCGCTTTGATACCTCTCAATCGGATGCTGAACGCGTCAGCGTATTGAATTTCTATCTGATGGTCACCGACCGCGAACCCAAGTCCGCGGCAGAGCTGGGCTTTACACCAACATCTGATGTACCTGAACTCCCTGAGAGAAACGAGGTCGGGTATGGATATACACTTGCTGGCCAGCACCAATACCATTGCGTCAATTTCGTCGCCGACGCAGTGGATGTTGGCAAGGAGAACCTCAACGACTTTTATCTGAAGCACACCATTCATTGTTTGGGCCTCATGAAGTGGTTGTCCCCGCAGTTAACCATGAAGCAGCCCTCAGGCTATCTGCTTCCTGCTGCGAATGAAAGACTTCTAGCGAACTATCCCCAAACACTTGAAAGTTCATGAAGGAAATCAATGAAAATGTTCTTGTTCCGGCTTCCACGGGCATTCAGAGGTGCTGGGATCCAATCGCGTCACTGACTGATATTCTACTAATAACGCGGAGTCTTACGTTTCAATTTCCGTATGCAAGAGTTTCTGTTGATAGGTGGTTTGGCCTTATGTCACGATAAATTTAATGAACAAAATGTTATGATTTTCAACTGCCGTGTCACTCGAAAATAAGCGTATCTGAATCACATCAAATACTTAGTTATGGTGCGCGGACTAGTTTTTACCGCTCACACTCTCTCAATACAAATACTATCTATATAATACTACCCTCACTACCCTGAAGTGCACTGTGGATTCTCGGTCGCACTGTAATATTAAAGTACCTACCCCAATAATGGGGGCTGAACTCTACACTAGGCAACACGCTGTCGTGTTTCTGTTGTTCTCGTAATGATTGTTTTATTTCCATATTATAGTGTGTCATTGTAGCTGACTAACTCCGATAACTGTGAATAATGCTATATTCCGCAATTCTATGCAAGATTTGAGATGTGTTGTCGCCACCGGCTAATGACAGTTAAACGACATCACGATTGAATCTCAACTGCCCAGACTCATTCAGTATGCAACGCCAAGCCATTTTTAAGCATAATACAGTTCCCTGATTTTCACCTGTCACCTGTCAGCGCAAACTCATCATACAGTTTGATGTTGTACAGAAGTCAGGGGTACTGCATAGCGCGTATATCATGGCACAGCCACGCGGCCTCCTCAGAAGGATGCGGAAGGCAACTGATCCACAGCATTTTTTTCATACTTTCTTCAACTTGTTTGCTCTCTATCTCTATACAACCCCAAATCATGAAGGTGCCATAATTCGGGAATGGCCCTTTTTGAACGCGATCCTATCAACTCAGCTATGTCGCCTCAAACTTCGAGTGCTGACTATTGGCAAAAAGCCTACGACTCCTTGAGTTCCGAGGTCCAAGCCAATCTTCAACATGCCCAAACAGGAAGACGAGACATTGTAGAGGCTGTGCTGAGAACAGCAGAGGAGAAGCAGGAAATTTGTTTTCGTAAAAGATGGAGATTCACTTTGAGAGGTCAACCTGTCGTTGTTCGCGACGTAATCGAGAAGATTACAATATGGATTCAACGCTTCATTGCCGTGGGTGACACTGCGATACAGTATAATACCGCAAGCGCAGCTATTCCGTGGGCTGCATTCCGCTTCTTGTTACAAGCTGCTATCAGTGATACCCAATTTGAAAGCGCCCTAGTCTCAGATCTCGAGACCATGTCACGCTTGATTACTAGGTATCGTGAGTTTGAGCGCATTCATCTGCAACGAAACTCGACAATAAAACCGCGGATAGAAGAATGTCTCACTCGCCTCTATGCCGATATTCTATCATTTTTATCGATGGCTGTAGGGCATTTCAGCAGTAATGCTCTAGGTAATTGACCCTCACAATCGTGTCACGACAAAGCTAACCCACTCAGCGCGAACTACTAAGAATATGTTCAGATATTCGAGCATCAATCATTCTCAGAAAATATTAGAGCAGGAGGCTGAGGTCTTAAAAATCGCTGGCCTCTCTGATTCCGAAAAACTATTTTACCTCGAAGACTCTGTTGCTTTTCTTGTCGATAGAACCGCAGTATACGATAAGAACATTGAGAAATCTAAGCACTTGAAGCTCGTCCAATGGCTTTCCAAGGTTCCAATCTCAGCCCATCATACACTAAGATCTGAGGAGAGAATGCCAGGTTCGGCCAATTGGATTCTAGATCGCCATGAGTATAAGAGCTGGAAACATACGAATTCATCGGCAGCACTACTCCTGCATGGCATTGCAGGATCTGGCAAATCTATTATCTGCTCTGCAGTGATCGATCAAATGCAACAGGAGACAAACCATCAGATCGCACGTTTTGCGTATTTCTACTGCGCGGATTGTAAATTCGAGCCGGAGCGATCCCAGCCACCTGAGATTCTACGAAGTATCCTGAAACAACTTGCGATTGACCAATCACGCCGGCATTTAGTTCCTGACTTTATTCGTTCAGAGTTTGATCGAAGAGTAACCCAGTCAAATGTTGACGGCCTGGAAGTGCAAACGCTATCCAGTGAGTGCTATCAAATGCAGCTTTCACACCTACCGTACCGGCCAAATCGTAGACAACTGTTGTTTCATTGCAAGTAGTTGCTAACTTTGTTTTTTTTTTTCAAGTTCAAGATAGCGTCAAGTTCATTCAAAATGTCACTGCACAGTACCCAATAACCATCGTGATTGACGCCTTGGACGAGATTGAGGAATTCAACCGGCCCTCATTAGTGGAGGCGCTGAAACAAATCATAGCCGATTCACTCAACATAGTCAAGGTATTTCTTACAACCCGCAGCGATGGTCATATCTTTGCCCTCCTCTCGGATGATCTAGAGGGGTCCACAAAGTCTCCGACACTTGGGAACAACAGTGTGCAGAAAATACGCGTAAGCCGTGAGGACACTCAAGCAGATATGGAAGCCTACGTCAAGCTTCAGTTATCCATTATGAAAAGTGGAAGACACCTTTTGAAAGGAAAGATGTCGTCAGAGCTTTCTCAAGTTCTCGTTAAGAAGTTACTGGATGGAGCGGGTGAGATGTGCGCAGCATCCCCTTATGTCTTCCAAGCCAGTCACTAATGCCCAATCAAGGTTTCAATGGGTCTCCATCCAGCTTCGACACATTTGTATTCAAGACCGTGAAGAAGATATCATGAAAATATTAGATGATGACAAATTCGCGACGTTAGATGATATCTACTCTGCTGTCTTAGAAGGTATCCTACAGAAAGGAGGTGTTTCTTGCGAAATCGCTATCCGCACTTTCTCCTGGCTTCTATTCATGCAAGAATCAGTCCCTTCACAATCACTATTATCAATAGTTACAAGACGACTCTTGTCGATCGGTGTTGAGTTTCAGTCGCCAGATCTAATGAACATCTGCTCGAACTTAGTCTTGCTAGATGAGAAGCGTGACACCTTTCGGTTCTCGCACCAGTCTGTCCAAGAGTTTCTGCGAAAACACGAGCGCCTTAGCGCAGATGCTGCCAATTCGCTTCTTTCCAACAACTGCCTTCAGATCTGCATCGAAGGACCCTCAATCGACGCCGAGGTAGAACAACAGTCTTCCAACGCTGTGTATCGGTACGCGGCGATTTATTGGCCACACCATTTTTCCTCTATCCATGAGAAGCAGAAGTATGATGCAGTCTTTGCTAATGTGCTTTCATTCATCTATGATAGCCCCAATGATAGTATGTTGAAGACTCTATTGCTCGAATCTTTAGTACCTTTTCACCTTTTTCATATAATATAGTAGATTCTGCGATGTAGTGCCCAAGGATCTCGACTGACGTGTTTCTATATATGCAGCCTCCCTCTCGTTCATGGCCTGGATGGATCAAGTCGAGCAGATTGCTGGTACGCTTCCGAATGGTCATCCTATGCAAATCATTCAGGATGCCATACCAAACTCCGACTACTCTCCCCTATTTATGGCTAGTATCTTTGGTCTAGATGGTTTGATCAAGGCTGTCGACGAAAGCTCAGACGATCAAGCGTGGGACCAAGTAAATCACTGCGGTCATACCAGCCTGTACCTATCATGTGCCTACGGACATGCTCCCATTGCGAAAGAACTCATCAAAAACGGTGCAAACCCAAACGTCAAATGTGGAAGATTTGGAACTTGCTTGCAAGCCGCTTGTTTTAACGGTCACGCTGCCGTCGTTTCGCTCTTATTATCACAAGGCGCCCTGATCTACCAACCTGGGACTTTCTCCAACGCTCTAGAAGCGGCTTTTCGAGGCCAACAGGAAGACATTGTGTTGCTTCTCCTTCAGCAAGATCCAGCAATCCGCAACCAAGAAGATTACTTGGAGGTAGTTGGAGGTGCAGCACTATCTGGTTTTCTTCGGGTTCTTGAACATCTGGAAACGTCTCCACTAACTTCGGTATATAATACGCCGGTCGACAAAATGAAATTCAAGATATCAAAGGCCATAAGAGGGGGGCAGCATGGAGTCTTATCTAGATTCTTCAAGAATGCACAAGATATCGCCGCAATCCTTCCCCAAGAGGCAATCTCCCTTGCTGCGGTCTACGGTCATGATGCCGTGGTAAAGCTCTTGGCTAATAAAGGAAGTTTAGAGGGGGGGCAGAACCTCGGGTCTCCGCTCCGTTGCGCCAGCATGATGAATCGAGAATCTACGGTTCGCCTATTGATTAACCTTGGTGCTGATGTTAATATGCTTGACGCTTATGGCTCGGCGTTGCAGGCTGCTTCGATGAATGGACATACGAGGATAGTAAAACTACTACTGGCAGAAGGTGCGAAAGTAAACCAACAGGGCGGGATTTATGGTACCGCTCTTCAAGCTGCAGCCTACCATGGCCATCGTGAGATCGTCGATTTACTACTTGAATCCAGTGCGTCTGCATACATCTCAGGACTAGCTAAAGACGCCTTTCATGCGGCGGTAGAAGGCGGCCATCATGATATCATTCAACATATGCTGGAAAGGGGTTTGCTAGACAAACGCGCTAGATTGAATTTTGCCTCATCACGGTCGATGGCATCGATGGCAGGCCCTCCTATATACAAATCGCTACTGCGAGACAGTTCACCGAGCCGACGATTGGCTAACGGAAGGTCGCAGAGACAGATGCGTTCGCCTTCTTTATCCACTGATAATGTGTTCGAACAACCTGGGACTGAAGGCGAAGATGTTCTTGCTGCTATGGGTGAAATGGGAATCGATAGACCTTCACAGCGCTCAACTAAGAACTTCAAGTTTATCTATTCCCAAGATAAGGGGATCAACTCCAAAATAAGCCCCTTGGCCACGTGTGCTGATATTGGCAATGTTGTGGCAGTTTCGGCTATGCTTGAGCGGAAGAAAAAGTTGGGTTTTAGGAATGAGGATATTTTGCAAGCATTGAAAGTTGCCGCGACAAATGGCTATACCGTTATCATACATCAGCTACTTGAACATACCCCGGTGCCACTTCCAGTGGCTGATGGCTTCGAGATTCTTGAAGAGGCAGTATCTAACTGCCATTTTGAAGCCACCAGTCTGCTCTTGGAGCAAATTAACTCTCACGGATGGGACAGCAAAAGTCTTCAAGATTTAGTAACACGAGCCTGTCGGTCCAACGTTCCTATTATTGAGGCGATTATTACGTTCGTTCAAACGTTCCTGTCTATTGAAGACGTGAACCAAATGCTCGAAAACTCATTTCGTCATTCTGCTGACGAAGGAAAGGATGAAGTCAAGGTCGATGTAATTGACTGGATATACAAACGAATAGGCATTGCATGCCAGAGCCACTGTCGAGACGTATTTAAAGTCGCCTGCAATCGCAACCTACAGACCACAGCTGCACGAATACTTCGGATTGCAGGCAAGAACGGCATCGGAAAGGAGGACGTTCTGCAAGGAGCCATTATTTGCGCTTCTGAAGGCTACCTTGAGCTTCTGGCGTGTTTAAATGACTTCCTACTATTTGAGGGGAAAGTCAGCAACGTTGACCTGATGCGTGCCGCTTGCAAAAATGGACATTTATCAATTGTCGATTGGCTACTAAAGCGGCCACACCAACTAGGCGACATCACGTTAGGTTTGGTCATTGCATCGTCTAACGGACATAGCCAAGTCGTGCAGACGCTTCTCGAAGCTGGCGCTGACGTAAACGCTGCGGTAGCCGTTTCCACCAGCGACCTAGAGCTGTCTCGACTGAACCCTTCGTATTCACGACGTGATAAAGTGATTACCGCACTACAAGCAGTTTTCAATCGTCTCGCATCCAATGCTTCCCATTTTGTTTTCGCGAAGTCAGTTTGTGTTCACGACCTTGAGACTATCATTAGATCGTTGTTAGACCATGGCGCAGACGTCAATTCCTCTTTGGCACACACTACTCCATTTTATGGCAACGCCCTTCATTTGAAAAATGGCTGTTCTACTTCACCTTTATTCGTTGCTGCGCATTGTGGCTCACAACGACTTGTGAGATGGCTGATCGATGTAGGTGCAGATGTCAACGCAATGGTCGATGGCCACGACGTCTTAACGGCTGCTACTAGTAGGGAAGAACTCTGCTTTGAGATTATGCAAATCCTACTAGGATCAGGTGCCCAGTTACGATCAAATGCCGACTCTATTAGACGCATCTTCAAGTCCACGCTACGTTTTTTTGATGAGGGCGAGGGCGAGGGCCGCTTTATAAATACCAACTCGCTCAGCGATGTGTTCACAAGAGGGCCAGGTGCTGTACTCAGGTTTCTCTTGGAAAAGACGCACTGGAATGAATCAAGTCCACAATTCTCCTTGATTCTCCAAATGGTCTGCATTCTTGGCGACGGTGGCTACGTCGACCTTCTTCTGGAACGTGGTGTAGACGTCAACACTGTTTGTTCTTATTACGGTACCGCTTTACAGGCAGCTGCTCGCCATGGGCACACAGATCTTGTCCAAAAACTGCTCAAATTTGGCGCAGATCCAAATGTTACCGGGGGGGCACATTCTACGGCCCTACGAGCAGCAGTCAATGGTGGGCACTCTGGCATAGTGCAAACTCTGCTTTCTTTCAGTGCAAATGTTCATCGACCTTCATTTACCAGTCATCCGGAATCTACTAGCAAAAATGACAGCTCTTTAATTGCTCTAGCCGTTGAGCTTAGTGATAAAGAGATTATATCTCTACTTCCTAAAGCTAGTGTAGATGCAAATGTTACCAGGGGGGCACATTCTGCAGATATTTATCGACCTTCTTTTACCAGTTATCCGGATTATACCAGAAAAAATGGCAGCTCCTTAATTACTCTAGCCGCTGAGCTTGCTGATGAAGAGATTACGTCTCTACTTCTCAAGGCTGGTGTAGATGCAAACACAAGCGCAGCAGAGCAGCAACATGCGTTGATTTTGGCGTGTGCTAGCGGGAACATCATTATGGTTCGGCATCTCTTGGCCGCCGGCACGCGTCCTGATGTTATAGTCGAAGGATCCTGGACAATCGAGGACGGTTGGTACAGCGAAATGACATCGCTCCACATGTGCAGTTATCATGGAAACGAAGAACTGATGCAGCTTCTATTACAAAACGATACCAATCTAGAAATAGAAACTCAATGTTCTGGGACGCCTCTAATTGTCGCTGCAAACCGAGGATTTTCCAGCATCATTTGCCTTCTTGCCGCTGCAGGAGCAGATATAAACCACAAAACATCACGCTTCGGTACTTCATTGTCAGCAGCTGCGGGGGAGGGGCAATTGGATGCGGTTAGGACTCTTTTAGCAGTTGGTGCCTCAGCATATAACCCAGCACGCGATATCAATAGCTTAATATGTAGCTGGAGATCAGATTCTCTACCAGTCCTCGAGCTTCTAGCCAAAGCGGCAGTCAGTGTTCCAAATGGCAAGTTAGCCATCACCAAAGCTATAGAGAGTTGGTGCGATTGGAAGCTGTCTGATCTTGCAGAAAATTGGTCTGAAGCTCATCTCCGTCTTCTCATTGACTACGTAGGCCCATCCACCAAGGGGCTTCTAGCCGCATGTATTCTTGGTTCGGTCTCTATTGTGAAGAGTATGCTTGACAATGGAGTTCCGGCTAACGGAGGAACTATATCTGGATATGGAGCTCTACGTCTAGCTGCTCAATATTTGCACCCAAATGTTGTGCAAATGCTCCTGTATCATGGTGCTGACCCCCACGACCAGAGCACTGAGACTGGCAACATCATAAATGCTGCGATGTTAGGCTGTGTTGAAAATTGTCTACCGGACGAAGCAAAACCAGAAAACCCCAAGAGTCGACACCGTGCACGAATCGCTGGATACTGGACGTGGGGCTCGGATCAAGAATCGAACTCTGAGAAGATTGTGAAACTTCTTGTTGCTTGTGGGATCGAGATCACAGATACTCCTTTCAAGTTCGGAACCAGTTTGCACCTCGCTTGTTTCATGGGGAATGAATCAATCATTACAATGCTACTCTCCAAGGGATCAGACGTAAATTCCCATGCTGGGTATTTCGAAAATCCCTTGTTCGCAGCAATTATTCAGAATCATCACAAAACCATTGAATTACTCCTTAACAATGGCGCTAATCCAAACTCTTGTCATTCAAGATTAGGACCAGCACTAGCATACGCAATTCAAGGGGGAAAGTTTCAAATTATCAATCTTCTACTGCAACACGGGGCCGATCCTAACACGAAGGGTAAACTTGAATGTTCCCTCCTGGTTAGTATTATAATGAAGAAAGGTTTTTCACGCCTTCACAAGATCCAACTCGTTAGTCAGATCTTGAAAAACGATCAACCTCTCAAGATTTGTGACAGTGATTTAGCTGCCGTCATAAAGTCAGAATTCAGCGTCGATGGAAAATCTGCAGTTGAGATACTCCTGGAGCATAACACTCAGATGATCGTCTCAGAGAACACAATTATATCTCTACTCGGGTCAAATCAGTATCCTGGCCAACTTCAATACACCAAGTTCGAGGTATTGTTGAAGCTATTCCTAAAACGCAGCATTAATAATGCTGTAACGCCAGCAATGTTACAGCATGCTCAGAATCTTGCACAGATGAATATCTTGTTGGCACACCAACCACGATGTCCTATCACTACAGATATCGTAGAATCTCAGCCAAGCATAGATCTTATGACATTACTTCTAGAACACGAACCAAATATGAAGTCAACACAAGCCATGGTCACGCAGCTGATAAAGAATAGGAAAAGACACAACAACACACATAAAAAGACGATAGTGGACGTCCTGCAAGAGCTGTGGCGCAGGAACTCCGGGCTAAGAGTCACCGAGGTCATGTTCGAGGACATGGACTCCCTGGATCCCGATACAGTGCAGTTTCTACTCTCCCATAGCCCACTGGACCTACAATTATCACAAAGCGCATTCCTATCCGCTAACGCCAACAATTATCATTCGGTGCAGCTGCTGCGCCTCCTGCTGAAATACAATCCACACGTTCAAATTGAAGAAGAGACGGTGGCCAAGATCATTGAACGGAACAGAAGCGCAGAAAAGTTGGATATATTCATCGAAAGCAAACCGACCATGCTAATAAGCGAACGAATGTTCCTCGCGGCTCTTCGCAGCCAGAAGGAGGCATTCGCCTATAAAAATCCAATCGTCCGCGAAAGGGCCCTTAACGAAGTGAGAGAGGTTGCAGAAGTGCTCAAAAAGCACAGAAAGACGGTCGAGATTACAGATGCGATACGCAAGACGATCGATGAATTTTTCGAAAGGCCTGACCAATCGGCCGAGAAGGAGCTATTCTATAGCCGAATAACAGTGTGATTTCTCAATTTCATCGAGTTTCATGTTTCTCATCGTCGGTTTTTCCAAAATTTCAGATATAACTATTAAGTCTTTTGCTATATGTTTAGCCTTCTCCTTCCATGATCGTACTTTTTTCCCTCGGCCTAGCTTAGACATGTATAAGATGTGCAGAGAAACTGAAATGTAGGCCCGATAATTTCATTCGAATAAATCCCGACGGTCATAAGGGCTAGTATCTAGGGCTTGGAATAGGTATTCGATATTGCGATAATCTTCTTGGGCATCAAGGAGGCATACAAGTCTGCTTTCCCTCTGCTTTTCGCTACGAACCTAGGTCTATATATACATGAATAGCATCGCATTTACTTGCCTAAATAATTCAGGTCCGTTTCGTAGCATCCAGCAAACACGGGCAGCTAAATTATTTCAAACCCCGGACTGCAGCTTAAACACCGACTTGCAGATTAGTGTTATAATATTGCTAACCAAGCCCTGGTAGACGGGCAGTTACATTATCCTACCTGGGGCTACTCCGTATAACACAGACAATGATTCTACATTTATTCTTGCTTTATCCTGATCCGAGTTCCTACGTGTTTATTCCAGACGCTATCCCAATAAAGTCTATGTTTAGGCCGATCTATTCTTCGCGATAGTCTCCCGGACCCAAGTGTTGACCATCTCCTCAGTCTTCGGGACATACAACCAAGCCATCTGGTTTGGGTTCTCCGCCGATTCATCGACCCATAAGTCACCCTTAGCCAACAACTTCTGCTTCTCGAGGGGCAGGCGTTTATTGTTCAGCTGCTTTGTCAAAACGAGAAGATCGTTGATGCGATCTTGGCGTATCTTCTGCCAGAATTGCAAGGCCTCCTCCCACTTCAGACTCGTGTTTTCTTTCAACGCCGATAACAGCATGGCCAGACTTACGACGTCCTCAAAAGCCTGCGAGGCCCCCTGTCCGGTCGTCGGAGGGATCGCGTGAGCGGCGTCCCCGAGAATGACGACGCGCTGATGCTTCTGTGAAGTCCAATTCGACAGCTGCGAAATCGTGTAGAAGGGCCACATGTTCATCATTTCGTGGTTGATGTTCTCCATGCCGGATTTGGCAATGTCGGGCCATACTTGGATATTCGCTGTGGCCAGCTTAACAAGACCCTCCTTGTCGGCTAATAGTTGGCTCCACCCCTCTCTGTCCCTCTCTTCAAGGGCGATCTGTGTTCCAGCCAGCATTGCCGAGCCATCGGGCTTCTGAGGCGCGAGAACGAAAGCGCCGTTCGCGGTTAGGATGGTGACTGGAAACTTGTAATCTTTCTCCTCGGGGATACGCAGTTGCTCTGTTGGCACCTCCCACGTCAAGGCAGCGAGACCAACAAACTTCTTCTGCACGCCAGGAGCCACATAGTCTCTCAGTTTACTATGGATCCCGTCCGATCCGATAAGCAGGGAGGCTGTCTCAGAGGTGCCGTCCGTGAATCGAAACGTGACGTGGGTCTCGGACTCATCGATTACTTCAGCGAACTTCTTGCTGAAATGGATCGGAATCTTCCGCTCGAAGCAGGCAGCGTAGAGAACGTCGAGGAGGTCTTGGCGGTAGACGCGTAACGCCTTGTATCCGAAGGCACGGTCACCACCCAGTGGATACTGATCGATAGTTCGCTCGTCCGCGTCCTTGTAATACACGTACTCGAAAGCGTAGCTCAGTTCTTTGATCTTCGAGTAGAGACCAAAGCGGTCTAGGATCCTCAACGAGTTAGGCGACAACATCAATGCACCACTAGATGTCGGCGGCGCAGCATTCGTGTCCCTCATCTCGTATACCGCACATTTGATTGAGAGCTCGTGAAGGGCCAGAGCGGCTGCCATCCCCTGAGAAAGTATTAGCCGGTCGGTATACAAGAGTTTGATGAGATACACTTACAGCAAGACCCCCACCAATAATAGCAACATCATCTGTGAAAGACATTGTAGCCTTTTTAAAGATGAATCTCTGCGCGTCTGGCGTAGTGATAATGAATCGAGAGGGCGAAATATGAGTAGAGACTTAAAGCGGAGGAAATAGCAATGGACGTGATGATGAACGATTAGAATTCTGGATTCCGGGTGAAGCCGCTGGGGCTTTTATATAAGTCTGCATTATGAGCATCAAATAGCGAATCTTCTTCAACATTCATAAAATCTGAGATGTAGTGTCGCTACAGCTCAAATTGAGATTGATGTGCTCAGGAGGTTGAGTTGTCTTCGGCTCCGATACACTCGGCCGATAGAGTCGACGGCCTACGTAAATGCTTTATGCCTGGGTACTTAGTCTAAAATAATGAATGATAGTTGCCTCAGCCATATTATTCATAGTCGAAATGGTTTCGGCCGAGTGATTTCTATAGGATCATGAATTGAGCAGCTATTCATGCTCCCTTGATTATCACAATGCGCCGGTCGGCCTTCGGGTCGGTGGTCACCTAATACCCGGAGCGTCCGTCCAGCCTCGACAAAAATTCAGGAATTCCGAATAAGTGGTATAGGTTATTATTGTGCAACAGGCGAGTCGCCGAGACTAAAATCATCAAAGTCAAAATGTACATTCCAATTGTTGCTACAGGATGGAAGACCAGATCCGACACCTAGCCCAAAGGCTTGTCGAAACCGTATTTCTAATCAATTATACAATGTCCCTTCCCTTTCCGTCTCTAGCATGATATCATTCCCCAACCGAATACATAAAGTTTAAATGACCGCTTTCTAAGCCTGTACACCGACGGGTGTCTGGCACAGAATATCCTGCCCAAGAACCGGGAGGACACAGCACCGGGCGCGCTGGCCGATGGCGGAGCAGACGGCGCTGAAGTTGTCGGCATCGGTGGGGACGCTGGGCGGGTTGGCGCAGTCGAGATCAGCGACGCCCAGTACGTCCGTCGCGCAGCATTGCGATGTGCCGTAGAGTCCCGTGCACGGCACGTAGGGGGCTTGGCGGCTCTCAACCTCCGGAGCTGGGGCGGCGGCCGCGATGGCCGCGAAGAGGGTTGCGATGATGATGGAGGTTTGCATTTTGATTGTTGGTTTTGGGAACTTGAAAATGAGGTGCGGTAGGTCTCAAGTGAGAAGATTGAATGAGAGTATGTAGTGTAGTGTTTGTAGTTGATGGCTTGATGATGTCCTGTGAACTCAATACTTCCAACCGACGAGATCACGCAGCTTTATAGATCGCAGACCTTGGGTGGCAACATAAGGACTGCAGGGCACGACTGCCATTGGAGTTATGACGACGGCAAGTGAATACTCATCTCATAATACTCTGCCTTGTTTCTTGATAACTGGTATGATATTATCCTGGCTGTGTAATAGGCCGGGGATTTTAGTGAAACCATGGGCCTGGAGTAAGTCTTAGGAGTTGTGAATATAGCTTCTTTAGTTGGCCGAGTTGTGATATGATCATGTCGATCACTGCTCCTAATCGTTATGCTGCCCCTGCATTTAGCCCAGTTAGTCAGGCCCGTTGGGAGGCGTCATCGCATCTCGGCTCTTAGGCGGCGCGCGATCTAGAAGCTTAATTATGGGTTCCCTCCAACGATACGTGGATCACAATTGAGTTAACGTTGTTAGTGGTGAAAAATAGTTGACGACAGCAGGTATACTCTTTCTTCAGCGCTTTAACTTCGTTCTGCTTGACGAGCTTGACGAGCATTAGTTTTGTACGAGATCGAGGCACCTCCTATTTACGAAATTGGTAGAAATCTAAGTAGAGAATTGGCTCATAGTGACTCTCAGCAGCTTCGAATAAATGAAGCAACAATTGGCGATGTAAGCTGAGAGAGGCAATTCGTCAGACAAGCCTCGTTCCTGACCCGTGTTGAAAGAGTCGATATCTATTGGTGTAACGAGACAGGCATATTGGCAAGTTTTGCCCGAAGACACAGCCGAGCTATGACGATGACATCTACCACTCCTCTGGGGAAGACCCCGGCCGTTAACTGACAAAATATTAGACACCCGGGGAACACGATCCAATCTGAATCTGCAAGGGCACAGTGGGGTGATGCATACCTCTTCTACGACCGGTGCTGGCGGGAAGTTGTAGCCGGAGAATTAGACATAGTGGTGGTGATGATGGAGGTGTGGTAGGGATGTCTTGGCGCTCATCCTGCATGAATGTGCATGGGAGGCTCTGCCTGGCAATTTCGAAACATTCGCAAAGAGGCACATCGCATCGGGGATAACAATGAAAACTTCGTCATCGCAATTATTATCTATCTGCTCCTGGAGCCACGTTGGCGATCAACCATCAAGACGGAATGACGACAACCTTTGGAATAAAGTCATCTAGCCAATTATGCAATGATGAACAATGCCTCAAAGTTTCCAGAAACGTTACCCGACAGCATCGCATAGCACCGCGATCCAAAAATAACATTCAAAAAAAAAACCAATCGCATCTGTACAAGCACCAGAGCTTCACATCGCCACAATGTACGTTTGCTCAACACGTCAAGAGAAGCCGACAGTGGCGTAACAGAGAGAGAAAACAGGAAACGCGCAAGCGATCGGCCGGGCGTGGATACCGTAACGGGTTATAGTCTCAGATGTGAGGAAACGGCTTAACACTAAACCCGGCATATATCAAACCTTAGCAGCATTACACAACAGGACAAAAACGTTACGCTACCTACACCATGGTCGTCGATCGCTGTAGTATTTCTTATGTTGTCATTGCCTACTCTCCTGTTGTTATTGACTTGGATACAGAATAGCAAAAGACTTATGTTATCATCCGCCACGTCTTTATTCGTCATCAATCATGCCATGCTAGGTATACGTCCAAGGGCCTTTGTAAGCCAGACATCCAGGACACCCGGGTTAGCTAAAACTATGACCTTTGATGCGTAATGGCTCGCCTATTTGGTCGGGAATATGATGACGAATACTGGATTTGGCTCCCTCATGGGACGGATAAGCACTTGCAGAATGAGATACTATTATTCGTTTTCGCAGAACCGATATTCACAGGCGGAGTTCAGTCCAGGATGAGAAAACGCTAGTAGTTATTCTGAGCGCTGGCAATTATCGTGAGACCTGCGCACTAGTACGAATACCATCTCATCTATCATTGCACTGTCTATCCCAGTTCGATTAGCCGTTCCCACGCCAGTGATTACACTGCTATACATTTTGCGGTTTTCGATTAAGCATAGAAATTGACCGTCTGCAAGGAAAGTTAGTTTGCAAGTAGCAAAAGCGGACAGAGTGTTGTATAAAACTTACCTCCTTCTTCTTGGCCTGCACCTCCGCAATAGCATCAACGTAGTGTTCGTGACTGATCTTGTTCTTTCCCATCCGCAGTGCAATCATACCCGCCTCGACACAAACAGCCTTCAACATGGCGCCACCAAATTCGTCAGTACTGCGCGCCAGTTCTCCCCAGTTCACACTGGCATCTACCGTCATCTTCCGCGAGTGAATCTTCAAAATTTGAGCTCGGGCTTCCTCGTTTGGCAAGGGGAATTCGATCTTGCGATCCAGACGACCAGATCGCAGCAGAGCAGGATCGAGGACATCAACTCGATTTGTAGCAGCAAGAACTTTGATCCGATCATCGGAAGCAAAACCATCTAGCTGATTGAGCAGCTCCAACATAGTTCTTTGAACTTCTCTGTCACCGCTCTTCTCGCTGTCGAATCGCTTGGTACCAACAGCATCGAGCTCATCGATGAAAATAATGGCCGGGGCCTTCTCCTTAGCTAGGGCAAAGCAGTCTCTCACGAGTTTTGCACCGTCTCCAATAAACATCTGGACCAGTTGGGGTCCAGCGAGCTTGAGGAACGTAGCATCGGTCTGAGCGGCGCAGGCTCGTGCCAGTAGCGTCTTTCCGGTTCCCGGAGGGCCGTACATCAAGGCACCTTGAATCTAGTTAATACAACATTCAACTATTGAGATGGGGGGGCGGTGACAACCTTTAGGTGCTTTGATACCGATTTTCTTGAAGCGCTCAGCCTCCTTCATAGGCCAGACGATAGCTTCAACCAGTTCTTCGATCTGCTTATCCAAGCCACCGACATCAGTGTATTTCTCAGTTGGTTTCTCGTCCACCTCCATCGCCTTTACCCGGCTGTCATATTCGGCTGGTAAAGTATCCAGAATTAGATATGAATCCTTATTCACACCAATAAGGTCACCTGGTTTAAGAGCATTGGGGTCGACAAGGCCGATGAGTGGTAAGAAAATGGTCTGTCTTGTTGAAGTCTTGATGACAGCAGACTTGCCGACCCGTGTCGCATCCAAGTCAATATTAGCACCCTCCTCAGACGATTCGGCGGTCGGATCAAGGTCTAATAGTTCGACAACGTTGCCGACAAGGTACGGTAATTGCCTGTACAATAATTAGTTTTGGGTTGCCTTTAGAAGGAGCTGGGGTTAGGGCGAGGCAGACCGGTTGTTGGCGATCTTTTCTACGTTCTCCTTGATTTTCTCAGCCATGGTAGCCTTCTCATGCGACAACCTTTGATACTCGCTCTTCATAATCCTGGCGTCATTCTCGAGCAGGCGTTTGCGAGTCTGTAGATCTTGTGTGCTGAGGCTGAGGATTTCCTCGTCTAGAATCTCGTCTTCTTCAGGCTGAGCATCCTGCATCTCGGCATCGCCCTCATTTTTCGGCTTGCTGTTCTCTTTGCCTCGGTCCTTGTCCTTCTTATCCTTGTCGTCGTCCGACCCGCGGCGCGGGATGACTACGGGCTGTGTGCTCGACATGACGGCACCGTGTGTGGAGTTAAAGTTGCCGTAGCGCAAGAGATGGAAAAATCGAGGCGGGGTCCTAGGACGTGTGCAGATGTGAGGAAGGGTACAATAGTATGGCGATGAGTATAGAGGCACTTGCAATAGCACCTGCGGCGGTGGGTGGACCAAATCACAATGGTCGAACTGATAGATAATTGTGTTGTCGATGATGATCAATCGAGTGAGCTTCCAGCTTCAATCGGACCCAGCTCCAAGGCAGGCGTTGGCGCGTAATCAGGCGAATGCAAAAACCGGGGCACTAGACCAGCCCACCAGAGCCATGTACCTGGGTACGGCAAGAAGACCTACTGTTAAGCCTACAGGTCCGCAACTACAGGCTGTCGCAGCCCCGACATGCGAGCACAGCAGTATCTGTCAGGTACCGACACACCTAGATGTACCCACCTTCTACAGCGATTAATGATAAGGTAAACCATACAATTGATCTTCCGTCATTCAAGCTTTAGCTTGCTTGCCTTCCGAACCCTCTCCATTTAGTCCACCGGCTTTGAAATCAATATCGCATTCGCCAAAACGCCAGGAAATGATAACCTACGCCCGTGCGTTTTGTCTATAGACCATTTCGTCACACTGGCTGGACTAATCTGGACACGACAACCGGCTCCCGAATCGTCGGATGCCGCAGGTCAACACGGGGGAGCTGTTTCTCGTGATATCATGACTGCGCCCTCCGCCACGCCCAAGCTGACACCACAGTTTTGCTTCACGACGGTTGCTCTGAGAGGTTTGTTTCTCTTCGCGGCCGAGATGTCGCTACCACAGGCAAGCTCATAGCCATTGCAGATTTTCTACGGATATCTCGGGGTGCCATTGACGATTCCATCACCCAGAATCTCAATGCTCTTGTGACACCCGCCAGGTCGGGCTTCGACCCTGCTTCCACTTCTGTCCGGGCCCCTCGAGCCTCCGCCAGACAGATTGACCCTCAGTCCTGCCAGGCCTTCAAAGATAAGGTGCTATTCCCCTCATGGCAGGCGAGGTCCGATGTCTTGACCTACTGTGCATACGTCGCTACAAGTGACGACCCCGACGACCCCGAGAGCGAGCTGCGGACCATAGAGACCACAAGGCATATTGAGCAAATTGTCGACGAGCGGTTAGATCCCTACGCCCGCCGATACCATCCCCGGGAGCCTCGGACCGAGAAATTAGCATTGCTGTTGAGGCAGGAAAGGAGTGTCGAGCAAATCGTACGATCTCGAACTTGGGGCCTTGTCCAGGAGAGGTGCGGCAACGGTAGCTTTCAAAGCGCCGAAGAGGCCTTCAATCAGTGGCGGGAGGGTCGAGAAAACCGTAAGTCATAATGTGTATTACTAGCAGAGGTCTAGAATGATATCTCTCATATAGTGAGTTGAGGGCCGTAGGTGTAGAGTACAGCACCGTGTATTAGTTATTGTATCTATCATCACCGTTACGAGTCTTTGTGTTGTGTACCACTTCACACGAGTGCAATACAAGGAGAATATCTTGAACAATTCCATGCCTCCTACCTTTGTGCAACTTCCCAAGCAAACACTAATGTCTCGCCGTGGGGTAGGTACTACTCTTAGCTATACGCATGTCAGTTGAAGATCACGAGCTACGAGTTACGAGTGGTCCGAGCTCCTAGACCTTTATCTAGCCAGGTCAGTTTTTTAACGCTAAAGAACTATTATCTAAAGCGAAATCTAACTAATTCGGGCATTATCTTACTATTATACATTTACTGCTTTAATCCATACTTAATTTATATAAAATTAATAATAAAATCTATATAATAATAAAAAGTTTAAAAAATAAATAATTTATAAATTAATATATTTAACTTATATATATAAATTAATAAATTAATTAAATTTAACGTTTTTAATAATTTTAAATAAATTAAACGTTTTTAATAATTTATATATATAAATTAATAAATTAAATAAATTTAACGTTTTTAATAATTTTATATAAATTTAATATTTTTAAAAACTTTATATATATAATAATTTAATTTTTATTAAAACGTTTAATAAATATATAACACTTATTTTTTCTTTATATTTAGTTATATATATATAATAAAATTAATAATAATTATATAATTATTTAATAATTATTATTTATAATATTATTAAAATTATTTTATATAACTAGTTTATATAATAACTTAAAAGCGCAGCTTTAAATTTTTAATTATTATATAAATAAGTTTATTATATTAAAACATTAAAATTAATATAAAAACGGACTTAATATATATATTAAGCTAAACTTTTTTTTATTAATATTTAAAGGTTAAACTTTAATAAAAATAATAATTATTTTAAGCTTATTAATTAAACTTTATTAAATATAACATATATATTTAAATTTAAATAAAATATTATAAGGACAAAAAATAAACAAAGGCTTTATTTATAAAGTAATTATTTTTTTAACTTTTTATTATTAATATTATAATTATATTTTTATTATTATTATATTTTTTATTATAATTAATATAAAAATCCTTTTTAATAATCTTTTTAAATATTATTTCGGCTTAAAAAAAAAAACCCATTATTATTATATTTAATATATTATAACAAGCCTTAAAAATATAACTTTAAATAAAATTATTTTTAAATTATTAATAATAATTAAAAAAATTAAAATATAAAATATTTATATAAA